>CM060892.1:22643168-23843168 GCA_030762935.1 Hymenopus coronatus
AAAAGCTGCTTGTTTTGCTTCATGGTACTTGCTAGACTCCCACCACACTGGGCCCCAGCTGTCCAGTCCAGACTCCCCCTCTGTAGGGTGACACTTGGTATTTTTGTCTCAGTCACACTCTGTCCACTAAATATAGACCTCACTCACTTCCCTACATTCCTGCACATTCTCAGCCACATGGTTCACCAACACACCTGCATGTCTGTTTCCTATTAATTTCTGCTACCCTTCAGCATAAGGGATGAATCACTCATGTCTTTGTTATACCAGCTTTTAACTTGGTATTTTTCTGTTGGCACTTTGCCACAATTGCATGCAGCTGCGTGGCTGTTAGTGCTGTCATTTACTTTTATCTACTTGGAGGTGCTGGAGGAATGTGAATGCTTGCATTCTAAATTCACCGTTGATTTTGGATTTTGAAACAATGATTAACCTCTCAGTTAATCCTAGATAGGTGGCACTAGTATGTCTTACACAAGTGGTGGCTTGGGATGACTTGTAGCCCTAGGAATAAAATGCTTGCTGTAAGTAAGCTGAATAAATATTTGTATTTAATTATTACTTACATTTACCAAGAAAAACATAGGTCATTAAAATGGCCATTGATGGTATAAAATGCAGCTTTAAAACATATAAAAATAGTTTATCACCTTGGCAACAATGTATTCTTTTTAAATGTATTACAAATATGCATATTGATCTAATAAACATCTTTCTCATGATCATACTAAGATTTCATCACTTGCGCACTGCTCATTGACCAATTACTCATGACACATATATACTCATACATGTTTCAAATAAATACCTAATGCTGCCAATTTTACAAGCTTTTCCCTCTTTTCCCTGTCATGTTTGCCATCTAATTTGAGGCAGCTAAGCAGGAACTTAAATATGCTTTTTCTCTCCAATACTTTGTTCACTTTCAGATTTTGGACTTACAATTTCAAGTTCATCTTGGTTTCACTGCCTTGACCACTTAATATTCCTTCTTTCATTTTCATTATTAGAGCCAATAACCTTGCCTGATACTTATCGTAATTCACAATGAGTTGTGAAAACACTGAATTAAAGACTAAGCATTATATATTTATAGGGATTTAGCCATTCCACCTGAGAACTGACCCAATCTGCCCTCACCTGGATGTTGAATTTCAAGAACCTGGAAGGCCAGACAGCCTATTGGGTCCAAATCTCCAAGAGTACAATTTCACATCAGAACATCACAAAGGAAGGAGCCACTCTGAAGCGGATGCCATGTCAAGACGACCTTATCCAGAGAAGTATGACCACACTACACACACTAAGGTAGAGGAGCAAGCTGCATGTGTGATTTCAGCAGTATGATTTCTTCAGATGGATGGAATAGTGCAGGCCTGAGGAGGGAGCAGCTGGAAACACTGACTTGGTGCCACTACTGGGAGAATTGGAGGCAAGGACTAAACTCGGGGTGATCCATAGTGATCACTGACAGCCAGCATGCTGTCTCAGCTGATAAGAGGTGTGTCTGCCTCTCTGCCTATAGATTCATGCTAAGTAAGCAATGATGTCATTTTTGTTGCAAGATGTAACAAACATTGCTCAATGCAGTTTCAGTTGGCACCAAGGAATCCTAGTGTAATTGTAAATACAAGCAATGATAATGTCTGACTTTGACTTTACAAGCAGCGACGAAGATGAGGTTGATGATGATTTAGGAGAAGAGCCCTGCCAAGCAACTGAGAGGTTTGTTGCTGTAGTCATTGAACAGGGCGAAGTGGCAACAGAGTGACAGAACAGCCACAAGGTAAGGCAACTGTCAGGGATCACTATGGATCTCTCCGAACTTTGTTTGAGATGGGAAGACATCACACCCAGGAGTAGTGTGTATAACTCCTACTGGGTTAAATGGAGCCCATTGAAGACCAAGGAAGGTGGTATATTAAGAGTTTGGGAATCACCTGACGCAAAGACTCAGAGCAGTTGACTGACCAGACCATCATAGCGGGGTATATAATAATCCAAGTGTACCAGCAGCCTCTTCCCTCGGGACAGTTTCTGGATGACATCATTAATCCTCTTCGCCACAAGGCAAGACCTTTACTGTGGTTGTTTTGGGGTCCCGGTAGGACGACATATTCATACTAGATCATCCTGCTGGAAACCTTGGTCGTAACGGGTTTTCATCTGGTCATTCAATCTACCCGAATGAGTTGACAGAACCTCTCATTTATGTCTTGAAGTAGATCTATGAGATCCACATGGTCGACTGCTGGATGCTCTACTCCAGGGTCGTTATCCGTGGTCTAGAGGTAACATGTTAGCCTCTGGTTCCCAAGGCTGCGAGTTCAAACCCGGCGGAGGACGAAGGAATTTTTTTTTGTCAGGCGTAAAAACCCTTAGAATGGCTTCCTTCGGAAGAGAAGTAAAGCCGTTGGTTCCCGTGCACGTAAATGAAAATTAAGCCTGATAAAAGAGGCCTCTGAACAAAATTGACGGGTCTTTCACACTCAATATAAAATGGAACGCTAAAAACCGCAGCATCTTAAAGGGCGTCCTTAAATTAAATTCAGAAAAACAGATACTTGCTACTTTTCCGAACACACAATGAAGGAGCTGAATCTCTCAGCAAAGAAAATTATGCAGAACTGCTGTATTACTTCCAATATGCTCACGTAGAAAATCATTTAAAATCAGCGTTTGAGGCACATCGCCTGAGATTCAAAACTATTTAATTCCGGCAATTTCCAACACCGTTGTTATGCTATTAAAAAGAAAAAGACGAACCCGTTTATGTTCATTCTACCCAATGAAATTTCCGGCGTTTCAAATATGTCGCATTTCGTTACGTCAATAGACATGGAAGCGCACCAAAAAAAAAAAACCCGAGATGTATGCATAATCGAGACCTCCGATAGATCGGAAGTCTCGGCATAATCCAGGAGCAGTTCTATTTTGTCACATGGGAATTTTGATAAAAAAATCTTATGTTTCATTCATATGCCTTTCTCTAAATCTTTGTAACAAATTATTATAAATAATTGTTAATAACCTACTACTTCAAGCTAATCGAGATAAACATTAGCAGAAACGGTCGTATTCCTTAGTTCCTTGTAAATAGAAGGAAAATAAGGGAACGCACTGGGCTAAACCGACAGTAAAATGTTTTAAAATGCGGTTGTTACGGGATTGGAATTAGTTTCTTTGCGTGGCCAGAATTTGACAAGTTCCAGCATGAGAAATGTGTTAAGTATGCTAAAACCAAAACTAATAAGGAATATTCGAAAACGGTCAACTCCACAATACACGACATAGATTGTGTGTTTTAACGCGATCTCTACATTTTGTCTATCTCTTACGGTTTCCAGCTATGCAAAAGTCATTCAGAATGAAGAGGACTTCAGGGGCTATTCCTAGAAAATTCGAGATATACATTTTTTTTTTTTTTTTTGTCGTGTAAGCATCTTCCAATATAGGGGTATCTTAATCCAAATCGTTAGAGTAAGTTTTGCAAAAATTAAACTTTTCGAATTTTTCCTTGTAAAGAATAGTTTTGAATGGGGAGAATTTCTTGCCGCATCCTTGGAAGATACTGAATTTAAATATCAAGTTTGGTATTTAACCAACTTTTCTTTTTTGAGTTATGTTCACGTACTGACACTTACATACAGGACTTATTTTTCTAAAAATGCTTCTTTTGGATTCAGAGGACCCTAAATCATGTTCCAATGATATCGCGGTACCGAATTTTAGGGTGGAATGCAACACGTTGGCTATGTGCTATGTATAGAGGAAGTAAAAATGAGTTCAGAATAAAGGAAATATTAAAACTCAAATGTAACGCCCACTTTTACTACTTGTGGCACCGCAGGGGATGGCACTGGTGAAACATGGAATGAAGATGGAGCACCGGTGGAATGCGATGGCGAGGGAAGCCGGAGAAAATCCGCCCCTGTGCCGCTTAGCCCACCACTAATCTCACATGAAGTCGCTTGGGATCGATCCCGGGCTGTCTGGCTGAGAGGCGAGTGGTCCCTCTCCTAAAGTGATAAAATTGGAAAAAGTAACTTTTGAATGCAAGTTCACTGTCATTAAACCATTTCTCTTCTATTTTTATTTTCGGTGTAAATATTTTAATGTGGCCAGTCTATAAAACCTTTTGGGAATAAATAGTGTTAATAATTTGATGTTTATTGCTAGTACGTGTACGTAGCTGCTCCTGAAGAATAATTTCGACCTCGGTAGCGCAGCTCCAAGGCTGCGGGTTCGATACTGGCCGAAGCAATGGCATTATAAATTACTTAAATGTGAACTTATGTCACTAGATTTGCTGCCGAACGAAATTCCTGTTCTATTATGTGCATTTTACATACGTGCTAGAGGAAGTAAAATTGTTTTTTTATTCATATATATTTATTTATTCAGATGTCCTCAAGACATATATTTCCGGTGAAATCACGGTAAAGAATTTTTGGGTGGAATACAATACCTTCTCTGCCTACTACATGTACATAGTACTTGAGAAAGTAATACGGAGGCTATACCACTATTTCAGTTTATCATTTGAACACTAGCGCTATCATGCTAGGTAAATGTAATTTGTGGCATTATTGTTAGGCTGAATGTGATCTTGTGCTGGTTACAAGACATTTCTGTGTTATAGTGTAAGGCAAAATAATATTTGTTCCCCAAGAAGTAACTGTATGCTTCATTGAGGTTAAACAGTCATAAAAGTTAATGACTTGCTTTCTAGAAATGTGGTTGTCATTTCCAAACCAAGGAGGTCACTCAAGAGGGACCTTGCTCCCTCATCATTATGCAGTCAGCATAATCATCATCCAGCTGCATATTTTGTATAAAAAGCCAACTTAAAAAGAAACAGTAACTACACTTTGTTACCATATTTGTTGAGTCTCAAACTTTTTATTTTCTCTTTGGTTCAAAGTCAACTCATCTTTCCTTGAGCAAGACTTATTCCATAATCTATAAACTAAACTTCAAGTAGCAATGTCCATTGCATGTGGTTTAAGCAGTAGTGAAACAACTGAGAACCTCAAAATGAAGAAGCCACAAGCTCATGAAAATGTGATAAATAACACTTGCTAAAATGCTAAAGTTGACATACCATTATAATCACGGTTGAATTTTCACTTTCTCTACACTATAAAGAAGGTAGTGTGTTGCACCCAAAAATTCCATACCAAAATTTCACCGGAAATATATATGAGGCCCCTGTATTAAAAAAAACATTTTTAGAAAGAGAGAGAGAGAGAAAGAAAGAGAGAGAGTGTGTGTGTGGGGGGGGGGGGGTGCGTGGGTGTGTGTGTGTGTGTGTGAGAGACTTGATATTTAAGTTCAGTATCTTCCAAGAATGAGACGCGAAGATTTTCAAGAAAATCCCCCTACCCCAATTACCCTTTACGTAGAAAAAATTTCGAAAAGTTTGACTATCTCAAAAATGGTTTTAACGATTTTGATTAAAACATCATATATTAAAGATATATAAATGACAAAATGTACATTTTTCATTTTCTGCGAATATCCACTGAAGACATCTTTATTCTGAATTTTACATAACTGGTAAACAGTAAGAGATAAGCAAAAACTTGCTACACAAAAAATGTAGAGTTCGTTAAGACACAATTTATGCCATATCGTTTTTATCCTGGATTTATACCCTTTTTGAGCCATTCCTTGTTACTGGTTTCAGTTTTAAAATACGCAGATATGTGCTTTTCTCAAAGAGGAGTTTGCCAACTCCTGCCATATAAACAAAGGAACTTCAGTCAAATAGCAACCAGTTTTTAAAATATTTTACTATCGCTTTAGCCTAGTGTCTTCCCTTATTTCCCTCCTACTTATATGAAAGCAAGTAATAACACCATTTCTGCTAATTTTTTCTCCATTGGAATGAAGTAAATAGAAGAATAAGCTTTTTTTTTCAATAATTTGATATAGAGAAAGTTATATAAATGGAACATATCAGATTTTTTTCTTTATCATGTGCAGAGTAAACAAAAGTACATATCTGGCAAAATCCTTACAAAACAAAATTTTATTGCTATATAGGAGTGGACATTCTGCAGATAGGTTATTACAATAAACTGAAAACCAAAAATGCCCGACATTATTTAGTATTGTTTTACAAAATACAGCACCAAGTTTACCTACATTTTTGGATTAGATTTTTGTTTCTGTATTTTATTTTTACACACAAAAACTATAAGTGATTTTATTTTCAAGGTATTTTATTAATTATATAGCGGGAGAACATCTTATTTGTTTGCAGGATACACTGCAGAATCGAAAGTTAGTTATATGCAACAGGGAAATGGATGACTAGTTAAAAGAGTTGTACAAATAAAATCAGAGACTGTGTCAGCATTCTGTTGCAAGATCTATCTCATTTATTCCTCTATTTTGTGGGATAGCTCACTTAAATACTGGGTTTGGTATTTAACGGTCTTTTCGTTTTTGAGCTATGCTGTCCACACACACACACACATACTTTTTTCCAAAAATGTTTTTTTTTATTCAGAAGGACCCAAAACATGTATTTCCGGTGAAATCTCGGTATCGAATAGTTGGGTGCAATACAATACCTTCTCTATACACTATGTACATAGTACGTGTAGAGAAAGTAATATTGAAGTTATCTTCCAAGCCAACGGCTTTTATATTTAATACATATAATATCCCAATCAGACAGCAAGAATTCTATCTATGCAGGTGCTAAAAATGTCTCAGCCTCAAATTTAAAACAAGCAAAACTACAGAAGACAAGGCATAAAACTTGAAGTTCTAACAAACGAACGCTCTTTCAAGTTTCAAAATATAAGTTTGTGATCTGAAATTTCACTTAGGGATAAAAAATAAAAAGCAATTAAACCTACTTTGCTTGGTGGAATCAGTGCTACCTGGCGCGCGCCTCAATACCAACGGTCATTAACATTTTGCGTTGGTGGATCAACCTTGTTCTTTGAACTCCCGGATACCAGTTGAGAGGCAGACGCACAAAATGACGCCGATTTAAAGGCCGACGGCTCCTCAAGTATGAACACAAGGTTTTCACATAAATGTGTAATGAAGGTCGCAATATGAAACTGTTTTCCAGTATATATAAATCTTTTTATCATCTTACCTACATTGTCATATTTTGGCATCGTCTCTTCAAAATTTATTAATGGTAAAGAAAAAGAAAGCGGAACAAATGGATATACAATTAGATGGTCTTCCCTCGGCGCACCTCTTCCTTGCATACTAAAATGTAACCTTTGACCACTCGCAGTACTGTGCAAAAATCACAAGATGAATATTTCCATTCCGCCGTAAGTTTTTCTCTTAACACGCATTTTTCTCTTTCCAATTAAAAGGACTTCTTCGCTTCTAACTATATCGCTCCATGTACAACTTTTCCAAACAGAACACATGAAAGATTAAATTCACGAGGCAACTTCGTTTGCTTCACTGCAAAATCTACGGCGTAGGTCTTCGGTCGAATTCAGAATGACAAACCTAATGTGCACAAGATTATCCTCAGAGTTGTTAATCGAGGAAATATGTAATAACTAATAAATCATTGTAGAACGAGAGGTAACAATGGTGGAAATTAAATAGTTTTATTTGGCTCTTAGCAATTATGGTCCTCTGCGTTCTATTCACTATTGGGTGTTAAAAACCGCTTAATTTTCCACAGAAGTTCCTTTACGTGCCATAAATCTGACATCGAGCTTTCCTTCCGAAGGAATTCATGCCATGGATTTCTGCACCCGAAAAAATCCATCACCCAACGCCAGGTTTGAAGCCGCTATCTTGAGTACTAGAGGGTAGGGTGCAGTACTGAAGGGGGTGAAGCGACAAACACCCTAATCCAGTCAATTCTATATAGCCTGGAGCAACACCACCTGAAGAGAAAGCCTTGCAATAGGATGTATGACGTCACAGCTTTTATCTTTTAGTGGATTAGTCAAACCAGCATGGTTCTCAGCGTCCCATTCTATATTAGGCGTGTAAGTCCGCTTAATTTTCCTTAGAGGCCTCTTTATCAGGTTTGAGGTTCTTTATGAGCCGAAAATCATCGAAACGAGACCACCGACTGTGCCTCCCTTCCGAAGTCACACTAAGGACTTTTACGCCCGAAAAAAAAATCCATTGCCTTCCGCCAAGTTTGAACTAGCGACTTTGAGAACCAGAGACTAGCACGTTCGTAAGAAATCACCCTAAGTAAATGAAGAATTATTTTACTATGATCTACAATAATATGCTATAATTCTTAAGTTTATTAATTATGCATTCTACTATAGGTATACCATGCAAGACTTTGCAAAAATGTGGCAAATATTATGCTTACCACCTCTGGTATTATGTTTATTTTTTTCTTTCTTTCTTCCTTACCTGAATGATATATTTTTAACTTATCCTAGTTGAATACATTTTAACGTGTACTAAAAACAGAAATGGGCTTCATTACAATGAAACTTCAACCTTAATGCATTAAAATGTATCCTGGAAAGTATGGAACCAGTCGACAAACAAAACATTTCATATCGTTGTTTATGATCAAGGACGTGTTACTACACTATTTCAAGATTGTTGAAGTATTAATAAACAGTGATAATCTCCATTTGATGTTCTGTAAAGTGCAGTTCCCAAACCTACAACACGTTCACTGAAAGTAAATTGACCAAAGAGGAGGTTATGTTGCAGCACTTGCCAATAGTTTATTTAATATTTAGGAATTGCTAAACAGTTACTAACATGTTAAAAGGATTAACATACATATACCTTGAAATTATCTGTAGAAGCAAAATTCTTCCTATGAATATCCCTAATCCATTTGGATTTCAAACCTTCATCTTCAGAAGAGAAAAACAAACACGCGTTTGAATCGTTCGCGTAACTACCATTACAATTCGGCACACTACACTTCTTGGACATTATGAATTTGACAATAGGACACAACGTAAAACCACTAATATGAAAATGCGCCCACGATTGTACACAAATATATGTTTATTATATCACAATGTCCAGAGTGTGACTTCACGCCATTTGTTAAGGTTTAATGCAAGGCCGTTTCTCTTTAAGTGGTGTTGCCAGGAGTCGCTACTTTTCCCTCAAGTAGCTCCTCAATTGGACCCCTAGGGGCCTCACAAGGCTGAGTGCACCCCAGACCAGGTCTCACAGTAGGAGAAAATCCCCGCATCAGTACCGGGTATCAACTCGGACATCCCGTTTCACTCCATTTAGACGAATGACCTTTAGCGAAGAGCTAGCCAACCCTTGATAAACAGGTCAGCAAATAATTTGTTACAATAACAAACAGTTCTGCTCCTTTATGATTCTTTTTCGAGAATACACAGTCAAGGTGTGAGACTCGCTTCCAATCTCTCATTTAAAAATTGTCATCCGCCAAGAACTGGTTCGCGACCTGTACCGGCGCGCTAAGGATACGACCAATACTCTATCTGGTAATTATATTTATTACAATTTAGATAGTTTTGTTACTTAGATGATAAGATCGGTCTGTGTTTTTGATCACCAAAACTGTTTAAGAAGAATGGCAACGGCAGTGACATAACCTCAAGTTGCGTAGCCTCTTGTACCGAAGTCGAAGGTAGGTTCGGTTAGGAGATAAAACTCATCGTTCGATCTATTCTTAATTATGAAACGATCCATATTGTAAGACGCAAACTACACAAAAATGAAAGAAACAGCCAGCGTAATGTAATGACAGAATAGCACCACCGACATAATCACAACAGTTTTGGAAGGGTAGAATCAGATTGAAAAATGCAACGCCGTAACCGGGATTTGAGTCGCAGATCTCCTGGCCTACCCTCAATAAACGGGCCAGCAAATAGTTTGTTATAACATCAGCTCTGCTTCCTTATGATTACGTTTGGAGAATACACAGTCAAGCTGAGTAACTGACTTGCAACTTTACTAATCTCTCATTTAAAAAGTCATTCGTCAAGAACTGGAGCACGACCTGTACTTGGATAGTTTATCTTTAAGAAAATGGGTTAGTGGGAAGTGGATGATCTTACTTCCCTATCCAGTGTTACTAACGCCAATAAATATTTGTGTATAAATGTACATATATATGTCATACATAGCTATTATTCTGGGGGGAAATCTAATGTTTTACATTTACATGACTTTCTCTACCTACATATTCTGCAACACACTATTCCTACAAAGTTTATTCTTATATCTATTTCATACTAATCGAGATAAAACATTAATAGAAATGTCTCACAAAATATTTTCTTATATGTTCAAGGGTATGATCACTAGGCTAAAGCAATTAGTCAAATCTTAATAGACCTCGACTGTCTCAGAAGCATGTATTTTGTTGAATGTTTTATCATAGAAGTCTTGCTCCTGCTATTGATCTTGGTGATGGCCATTTGAGGCCCTTGAAATTCTATTCTAGTTCCATGAACAATATAAAAAGAGAAAAACTAATTACTTCTCATTTGAGAACGTGTATTGGAAAATTTAAATCCAAAACACCGAATATTTTTTGAAATGGTTGACTCCACAAAACAATTTATTTTAAACAAATTGTATGTTTTATTTGTATACTAGGTAAGCTTTCCCCCTCCCCATATCTTACGGTTTGCCAGTAAAGTAATAATCACCTAGAATGAAGAGGACTTCAGAGGCTATGCCCAGAAAACAGGTATAGGTACCATGCAAATATATTTAATATGTGGTATTTTAATATGGTTAGTGCCGTTTTTGAGAAAATCTAAAATGTCCAAATATCTTGTATCTAAATGGTACTTTGGGGTGGAGGACTTCCTGAAAATGTTCGTGTCCTTCCTTTATAAATACTAAACGTAAATATAAAGTTTAGTGCTAAAGACTTTTCGTTTTTGAGTTATGCTATTCACCTACACAAACACGGGCCTTTTGTAGAAAGTGTTTTTCAGGGTTCCTCAAAACTTGTATTTCCGGTGAAATTTCGACATCGAATTTTGGGTGATACACAATATCTTCTCTACCATGTATATTGCAGAGAAAGTCATACTCTATTTTTAACTAACAAGTTTTCAACATTTTCAAATATCCATGCTATTAACAATACGTACGCATGTATTCACAAGCATTTCTTATTTCCTGGGTCCATTTCGAATGCCCTTTGAAATGTGAAGGCTTACCAAAAACCAAATGTAAACCTTTTCTTATGATCAAGACAACCATTTTAACATTATGAGCCGGGGCAGTTGCTTTATCGCACACTTTGTCTTCTGGTATAGTCCCCCTCCAACCTTAGCTTTGATGACATTCTTCTGGTGTCAGATCTTCACTAAAATGCGGCCCCCTCCTCCACGAAAACCAGTTTCCGCCGTTTTTTCTTCTTCTTTCTTTATTTGCTTTGAAGAACAGCAATTTCAGTTCGATGTAGTGCATAATATGGTAACTCTACATAAATACAAGTGTGTAAAAAATCTGCGTTGGTTTTACAGGTCATGGAGTTTTATTTATGGGTGCTCTTTAACTACTGTGGTTCTCAGCGTTCCATTCTATGTAGGGAGTGAAAGACCGCTTTATTTTGCTCTCAGAGACGTCGTGAGGTTCTTTTATTTGCCGTGAATCTACGACACGGGACCAACGGCTTTATTTCTCTTCCGAAGAAAGCAATGTTTTGGATTTTTACGCCCAACAAAAGCCATAGATCTCCGCCAGGTTTGAACCCGCGATCTTGGGTACAAGATTAGTGGTAACCACGGAGGGCAACAAGTTAAGGCTGCATTATTTGGATATGCAATTTTCCAGTCAGGCTAGTTTCTTCTTTACAGCTATTCCAAATAATTCACTCTTGATCTTTCATTATTACCTTTGGCGTGTCACAGCGCAGCATTAGATGCCTAGGTCAGACTTATCTCTAAATACATACCTGCTTCTAAAGAAATCATCTCAATTTGTAGGACCCAAATAAAAAAAAAAAAAAAAAAAAAAAAACAGCGGAAGACTCAAGAAAGTTTCAGGATTATACTATAAATGCAGATATAATATTTTTCCAGCATCTAAATAGTTGAATAAGAGGATCAACCACGCGAGTCACTTTCGGAAAATATATGAGGTTCAAAATTCCTCCATCTAAAGGAGATCGCTGATTCCCGTCAAAATAATATTCCAATGCTCGTGTTTATCTTCTATGCCAATTCCCGACCTACCGCAGGTTGGCAACATCCCACTTATTCGTCATTTGGCATCGACTTACGCCCCACCCCTCTTTAACGCAATGAAATCTAGAACACTGGCACGAACGTTTGTATTGTGGCGAGATTCACAGGCCCTAATTCTGAGTCACGTGGGAAAATCCTGTGACTATCGGCGAAACATAATGCTGGTCTCCGAAACTGATCGAATTACACAACGGAAACGCCTTCCGACAAACAAAAATAAAGTTACATAAATTATGCGACTTCGTCACTTCATTCCGACGACTCGGTTACAGTACATCGAAACAGGTTAGCAAAACCTGCGATGATGTCATTAGAGAAACATGCAGAGGTTAGGTTTCTGCGACGATATGCCACGGCAGACGGAAAGCAAAAGTAATAGGAGAATCGTTTCCACACAGCCTTTCTAAAATAAAACATAAAAATCCGATGTGTTCCATTCACATGACTTTATCTATATCTCTGGAACAAATTAAGCTTATTATTCTATCTACATCATGATAACCGAGATACACATTAGCAGAAATTGTCCTTATTACTTGGTCCCTTTTAAGAAGGGAAAAAAATCTAATGTGTTCCATTCACACGAAGTTCTCTAGCTGTACGGCAAACACATCATTTATTCAAAAGATTAATCGGTTGTCTACATCATGATAATCAAGATAAACATAAGCAGAGTTAGTCCTATTACTTATTACTAGCTCCTTGTAAATAAAAGGGAAATAAGAAAAATGCACAGGCTAAAGCACTAGTATCGTCCTTTCAAAGTAGATCGCTATGTGAAACAATTTACATTCCAATCTCTTTGCTTGCAAGGATTAAACAAATAGAAGAAAGATGTCTTCCCGTTTGAGAAAAGTTTAAGTGGCTAAAATTGAAACCAACAATCCGGAATATCTCGAAAAGATTAGCTCCACAAACAAATAAAAAATGCATACAATATAAATGGTGTGCTGTAGTGAGATCTTCACATTTGTTTGTTTGTTTGTAGTTGCGGTTTGCCAGTTATTCAACAGTCATTCAGAATGAAGAGGCATTCTCAGACATTTCGCTTGTCACAAAAATATCTTAAATATAAGGTATTTTAATCAATACCGTTAGTCAGATTTGAGAAAATCAAAACTTTCTAAAAATGTTCGATGTAACCGTGTCGCATCCTTGGAAGATGTCATACTTAAAAACCAAGTTTGGTATTTAACGGTCGTTTTGTTTTTGAGCTATGCGGCCCACAGTTACACATACGGACATTTTTCGAAAGTTGCTTTTTTTTGGATTCGGGGAGTCTCAAAACATGTATTTCCGGTGAAATGTCGATATCAATTTTTTGGGTGCAATACAATACTTACCTTCTCAATACACTATGTATATAGTATGTGTAGAGAAAGTAAAAATCGTATGTGTTCCATTCGCATGAGTTTTTCTACTATTGTAACACTAGATTATTTTTTCCTCTGGATGATGAAATCAAAATAAGCATTGCCAGAATTGACCTTATTACTTGCTTATTTTAAGCAGAAGGGAAATAAGGGAATACACTAGGTTAAAACGACAGTCAAATATTTTAAGAGCTGGTCCCTATGTGAAATAATTAAAATTCTGTGATCTTTTCAATGCCAGAAGTAAAACAAGAGACATGAAACGAAAGATGACTTCCCGTTTGAGAAAAGTTTAAGTAGTTTAAAGCTGAACCCAATTTGGAACATCTCGGAAACGTTTAACTATATAAAAAAATCTGATGTATTACACTCCCATGACTTTCTCTAGCTGCTCTACAAACCTCCTACAAAAGATTATTCTTCTTTGTACACAATAATAATCGAGATAAATATTAGCAGAATGTTCTTATTACTTAGTTCCTTATAAGTAGAAGCGTATAAGGGAATGAGCTATGCTAAAGTGATTGTCAAATATTTTAAAAGCTATCGTTAAGCGATTGCCATTGCCAATCACTTTGCTTAGCAGGAGTAGAACAAAAGAAAAACGGACACTTCCTGTCTGAGAAAAGTACTTCACAATTAAAACCAATAACAAGAATATCTCGGAAACGGTTAGCTCCACAACAAAAAACGTAAAGGACATAAATTGTGTGTTTTGTCGTGATGTACATTTTTTGTGTAGTAAGTTTTTTCTATCTCTTACGGTTTAGCAGTTAAGCAAAATTCGGCAAAATTCATCCAGACTAAAGAGGTCTTCAGAGGTCCCAAAAAATTCGAGATATGTATTTTATTTCAGACATAAATAGCTTTAATATATGGGATTTTAATCAAAATCGTTAGAGCCATTATTAAGAAAATTAAAATTTTCGATTTTTTTCCATGTAAAGGGCAGTTTGTGGTGGGTGGATTTTTTAAATTTTTTTTGGAAAATCGTGTCGCATCCTTGGAAGATACTAAACCTAAATACCAAGTTTGGTATTTAACGGTTCTGTTCGTTTTTAGGCTATGCTGTCCACACACGCGGACCTTTTTCTAAAAATGCTTTTTTCGGACTCAGGAGACCCCAAAACATATATTTCCGGTAAAATCTCGGTATCGAATTTTTGGGTGCATTACAATACCTTCTCTATCCCTATGTACATTGTACATATGTGGCTAGAGAAAGTAAAAATGCGCATGGCACAAATTGTGTGTTTTAAGAGACGCGCATGTTTTGTATTTAAATAAGCTTTTGTCTATCTCTTACGGTTTACCAATTATGCAAATTTCGTCCAGAATGAAGAGGCTGTTCCAAGAAAATTCAAGATATACATTTTATTTTGCCATTTAAGTAACTTTAAAATGCGTAGTTTTAATTAAAACCGTTAGAACCATTTTTAAGAAAATGAACATTTTCGAAAAATGTTCCGTGCAAAAGGTAGGCTGGGGAATTGTCGAGAAAATCTTCGTGTCGCATTCCTGGGAGACGAACTTAAATATCAGGTTTGGTATTCGACTTTTCGTTTTTGAGCTATCGTGTTGAAAGACACACACGTGGACTTTTTTCTCAAAATGCTTATTTTTTATTTATTATTTTAGTTCTATTCAGGGTCCTAAAATGTGTGTGTGAATTTTAGGTATCGAATTTTTGGTGGAATGCAATACCTTCTCTACCTATGCACTAGTAAAAAATAGCAAAATCGAATTCCAATTGCTGCACTTTAATCTATGCATTTAAACTTATATGTATGCAATGCTAATCAAGATAAACAATACCAGAAATGGTCTTATTTCTCCTTTCATAACCAGCAATAAAATGAAAAATATGTTTAAGTATTTCAAAATTGAAACAGGGAACATCTCTGAAATGGTTAGCTGCACAAAAAAACTGTTCATGACATAAATTGTGTATTTTAACAAACTACACTTTTTGTTTGATAAGTTATGGTATCTCTTACGGTTATGCAAAAGTCAAATCGGAAGGAAGAGGACTTCAGGGGCTATTCACAAGAAATTCATTTTTTTTTTTTTCCATGTAAAAATCTTTCATACACAGCTTTTTAATCAAATCGTTTAGAGTCAATTTTAGAATCGAAAATGTCGAAAAATGCTCAATGCAAAGCCTAGCTTATAGGGAGGGGGGGGGGGTCCTGAAAATCTTGTGTCGCATCCTAGGGCAATACTAAATATAAATAAAAAGTTTGCTATGTAACCGACTTTTCCTTGTACAGTTATACTGCCCACAGACACATGGACCATTTTCTAAATTATTTTTGATTCAGGGTTCCTCAAAACATGTTTTTCCTGTGAAACCTCGGTATCGAATTTTTGGGTGGAATGCAACACTTTCTCTACCTACTGTGTACACTGTACATACGTGCTTCTTAATGAGTCATTAAAAGATTTTAGCACTGGTTGTACGCGTGTGTCGTAACAGATCGTTATAAGCAGATTCGATTCTTTTATTGCTTTCTCTACATAGTAGGTGCATGGTACGTAGGTAGATAAGGTATCGCACTCCACCCAAAAAGTCGATACCAGATTTCACCAGGAATACACGTTTTACGGCCCCCTGTATATAAAAAAGCATTTTAGAAAAAGGTCCATGTGTGTCAGTGTGTCTACAAACTCGGTAACTCAAAAATGAAGTCGGTAAAATACCAAACTTGGCGTATAAGTGTAGTATCTTCCCGAGATGCGACACGAAGATTTTCAGGAAATTCCCCCCCCCCACCCCAGACTACCCTTTACATCGATAATTTTCGAAAATGTTGATTTTCTCAAAAATGACTAACGATTTTGATTTAAATACCGCACATTAAGGATATATATATATATATATATATATATATATATATTAAACTTTCTGGAAATAGCCTCTGAAGAGCTCTTCATTCTGGATGAGCTTTGCATGACTGCTAAACCGTAACAGATAGACAAAGGCTTACTACATAAAAATGTTGATTTCGTTAAAACACAAAATTTATGTTATACATTTTCTTGTTGAATTGACCATTTTCGAGATATTTCTTGTTATTGGTCTTAGTTTTAAAACTCTTAAAATGTTCCCCATACGGGAATTTGTCAACTCCTGGTCACACTAAGAAATGGATTTCAATCACATCAAATGCTACCCAGATAAGGTGTTTTGGGTTGTTTTTTTTATCCCCCTTATCCTGAGAAGACGAATGTCGAGTAACTTTAAGCTCCATGGATCCCGAGATCATTTGAGCATAATTTCACCAATTTGATTCTGGGTCCGATATGACCAAACAGGTTAAAATGCGTCAAGCTAAAATTAAATAAATAAATTGTTTGGAGTGAAATATCTGATACATGTAAACTAGAAAGGTACATGACACATGATCGGATTTTTTTAACAGAGTTCTTACAAGCTTTCTCGGACAGTGTTGTGTGATGACCAAACTCCACAGAGAAGGCATGCAATTGCTGGTCATCTGACAACATTTTGTCATACCATTAAGAGCTCCACAATAGAAAAAAAATGCAGATTCACTATTTAATAAAAGCAATTCTTGTCAGCTGATGGTGAAGATGCTGTAATCGTTACAGTGGAAGGCTAAAAGCGGGACTGGTGTATTTACCATATGTCCTCGAGCACATGGAGTATGAGGATAAACGTTATCAGCTGAAAAGGAAATAACATCACATCTCATCCCATGCAACTATACAGGTCCCGCGGCCGTTTAACGTCCGCTTCTTTGTAAAGATACGCATGTTTCGCTCATGAGTGCTTAATTCAAACACAATAGCCACAAATTAAGCTAACTGTAGACTACAAGTGTATCACCTGGTACACTCAGTCCTCGTGTTCTTAAGATTTAGCCCACTCACTCCCAGCTTCTTTAAATCGCCAGTCATGTCGTGTACCACTTCACGAATGTGTGGGAGCATTTGATGCAGTCAGACCAGTGTCATAATCCTCGCACGCGACGAAACTCTGGATCAATGAATGAATTCTCCCAGGGCATGAATGTCCAAAATAAAGTCTGTTTCTTCAATGTTCCTATATATTGTATACCACAAGTCAAGCTTATAAGATGTGCTTCGAACATTTTTAGGTCGAAGATCTGGAAGTTTGTTCTTGGAGTAAAACATGAACCACAAAAATATTTGAATGTGAAGATACTCGCCAATTTCATATCTTGATCGATATTAATCAATATTGTTAAATTCGACTGTATGCGCTCGTTATTTGCTCTCCCCAATTAATTAATTAATAAGTTCTAGTACAAGTCCGGTGTCTATTGCCTCTGTGGCACCCGAGTAGCTTAATTCTTCAGTGCTAGAACTAAAGTCACGCTGCTTTGCTTCCCAATACATAAACGAAGAATTGCTAAAAAGCGAAATAATGGCATGGTAAACATATTAAAATTGGAGAATTAAGAAATGTTCCTACAAGTAAAAAATCCTAGTAATTTTACTTACATTAAAAAACTTGACAAGAAAAAAGGAACATCTAAGATAAACATGCGCGCACACACACACACACTTCGTTTCTACATACATGTTTTGTTTAATGAAAATTCCATTTTTGTGTCTTTGCCCACCAAATTTGGTTTGAGGGCGATGCTGATGGCAGTGACAACTCCCTTGGTTCGTCTACTGAAATTGAAATTTCATTGTTCAGTTGCGGTTGTGGAGAAAAATCATCGTTCAATTTCTTCTTAATTATGAAACCATACATTTTGTAAGAAACACATCAAACGGAAAAAAAATCTGATGTGTACCATTCACATGACTTTCTCCATATCCCTGCAACAAATTATTCTTAAAAAGCTTATACTTTTATTTACTTTCTGCTAATCAGAAAAAAATAGCAGAAATAGTCTAATTACTCGCTTCCTTGTAACTAGAAGCGAAATAAGGGACAACTGTAGGCTAAAGTGATAGTCAAAAGCTGGTTGCTATGTCAATGAAGTTCCTTTGTCTATATGGATAGGAGTTGACAAGTTCCTGTATGAGAAAAGTATACGTTTTTCATAGCAGAAACCAAAAATAAGGAATGTCACAAAAACGACGAACTCCACGAAAAAAATGTATATAACATAAATTGTGTTTTAATGTGCTCTACATTTTTTGTGTAGTAAGTTTTTGTCCATCTCTTACGGTTTAGCAGTTATTCAAAATTTAGTAAAATTCATCCAGAATAAACTACTCTTCAGAGGCTATTCCCAGAAAATTCAAGATATACATTTTATTTGTCAGGTAAATATGTTTAATATACGAAATTTTAATCAAAATCGTTAGAGCCATTTTTGAGAAAATCAAAATTTTCGAAAAAAGTTCAATGTAAAGGGTAGTTGGGGGTGGGGGGATTTTTCTCAAAATCTTCGTGTCGCATCCCTGGAAGATACTAAACTTAAATACCAAGTTTGGTATTTTACCGACTTTTTGTTTTTGAGTTATCGTGTTCACAGACACACGGACACACACACACACACACACGGACCTTTTTGTGAAAATGCTTTTTTTGGATATTGGGGACCCTAAAACATATATTTCCGGTGAAATCTCGGTATCGAATTTTTGGTGGAGTGCAATACTTTCTCTATACACTATGTACATAGTGCGTATGGAGAAAGTAAAAATCGGCATGGGTAGTTTGTTAAGCGCTGACTTCCTAAACTCAAGATTGCAAGTTCAAACCCGGCACAGTTAGTTTTTAAGTGTGCTTAAAAGCGAGTCATTGGATTTACCGACACCTGTGGAACGAAATTCCGGCACATCGGCGGCGCCCATATCATCCTGCCAATTGACAGCGTCGTTTACAAATAAGATTTTTTTAACCGCACGAAAAAGCAAAAGTAACCGTCACGAAATGGAGGATTGGCACAACCGTCAGGATCACAACATTGTTTTAATTCTTACCCTCACTATTACACATGTATCTCACTTCCTCGCCCACTCGACTTGACTCGCAGACCCGAGTAAAGTTCTATGCATGCGAATACTATAGTACGATAATATGTCACGAACAGTGATGGTAACAAATAGTTCTGATTACCCACACGATAAAATGGCCGGACGATAAATTAAACGTTTCATAGTGAAAAACCACATGACATGCCTTAGAAAACGCAACGATTAAATATCGGGTGCATTCTCTTGCTACCTGGGCTGGAATGAGACTATGCACTCGATATTTTTATCTTTGGTCGTCCTGACGCAGAGTTACCACCTACCAGCTTCTCCAGTCAGTTCATGCAATCAAATACCAAATGCGGTGTTGACATCTGTTCAGTTATTTCCGTTTGTGAAACATGGAACATGCCCTGTTCGATACGAAGCGTTTCGCTAATGAAATTAAAGTTAGAATATCACTGTGGGATCATCATTTAAAATAATCATGTGTAGTTACAAAGCTTGTCTTCGTATTTTCTGGGCATTACGTAAAGATTCTATAAATCACCATCAGCGTACGTTGAGCAATTTTATAGCATGGACTATCCACCTGCTTACTTTTCTTCATTTTTGAACATAACGATATAAGCGTACAGCATAACCGGGTCCATTTTCACAACCGTCCTATAAAATCGATTGGCACCACTTGTAGGTCTCCCTTACGATATATGAACCGCCCACTCCGTGTACTAGTGCTATAAAAATACAATACGATTTTTACCGCACGATATCGTCCGATAGTTATGGCATGTAACACCCAGCAAACTTAAGCTACGTATATCAGGATAGGGAAGCTGTCTACGATGTTTGTCATTTATCAAACATCAAACCTTCTATATCAGACAGTAACGATTCCTAACATTGCTGTGATTATTTTGTAGCGATATAAATTATAATATATTTTTCTTTATTCTACTTCCACCTTTGCATTCCCACTCCAAGACGAAAGAAAAGATATGCTTAAAATTTTGGAACTTGTAAACTATGCAACAGAGGAGATCGTTGCTTTCATCCCCAAGCATTTGAAGAAGTGATAGGTTAACCAATGGTTATTTGTCAAGTTTTAAACGCGTTTGTTTACTGATTCTAATAAAATTTGCTCACGACTTTGTGGCGTAAACCGCCTTGAGATCCCACTTTCCTAGCTTTAACTTCGTCTGCATTGAGATTGAATGCTAAAATAGTTCGAGCAAGCAGACGAGTGCTATAAGGTGGGTGGAATTTAAATATTCATGTGCTGACGATACTTTCGCTAACATCCAGTAAATGTCATTATATTTTCTTGTCTTGCATGAATACCTCCATTGGTATTCCCAACTCAATATTGCCAAGGTCGGCAGGCTTTTCTTGGATACTGTACAGTTGGAGTATAATTTGGGCAAGATTTAGAAAAAGTTAAAAGATATGTCACTCCTTTATTAGATGCTATAAATGCAGATTTGCATTTGTTGCATGGAATGGAATCAAAGTCAAAATAACCCTTCCGAATCTGCATGGTCCGAAACGAATGACAACTTTATTCACTTCTTCCAATCGGTATGTATTTTGAACCTATTTGCAGTAAATATTAAGGGAAAGCATGTATAATGGTTTCATCTGTAGTACCAATGGACTTTAATAAACGTATATTTACAAGATTCAATAATACATTTAAGTTGGCGATACTAATTTTGGATGTGGCGTATATATTCGTACAACTTATTTCCTTACATTTTATCTGTTTATATGTCAAGCTCTGTATAAAAAAAAGTCTGATGTGTTCCATTCACATGACTTTCTCTACATATCTGCAACAAATTATTGTTAAAAAGCTCTTACTTCTATTTACTTCATGCTAATCGAGAAAAAATTAACAGAAATATTCTTATTACTTGTTTCCTGTAAGCAGAAGCGAAATAATCAAGTACCATTGGTTAAAGTGATAGTCAAAAGCTGGTTGCTCTGTGACTGAAGCTCCTTTGTTTGTATGGACAGGAGTTGACAAACTCCTTTATGAGGAAAGTATAAGTTTTTCATAGCTGAAAACAAAAACAAGGGATATCTTAAAAACGATCAACTCCACGAAAAAAAGTATATAACATAAATTGTGTGTTTTAATGTGCTCTATATTTTCTGTGTGGTAAGTTTTTGTCCATCTCTTACGGTTTAGCAGTTATGAAAATACCGTAAAATTCATCCAGAATAAAGTAGTCTTCAGAGGCTATTCCCAGAAAATTCAAGATATACATTTTATTTGTCAAGTAAATACCTTACATTTACGAGATTTTAATCAAAATCGTTAGAGCCATTTTTTTTAGAAAATCAAAATTTTCGAAGTTTTTCTATGTAAAGGATAGTTTGGGGAGGGGGGATTTTCTTGAAAATCTTCGTGTCGCATCCTTGGAAGATACCAAACCTAAATAACAAGTTTGGTTTTTAAAGGTCTTTTCATTTTTGAGCTATGCTGCCCACAGACACACACACGCGGACATTTTTCTAAAAATGCTTTTTTTGGGGGGAGTTCAGGGGGGTCTCAAAACATATATTTCTGGTGAAATCTCGGTATCGAATTTTTGGGTGCAATACAATAGGTACCTTCTCTATACACTATGTACATAGTACGTATAGAAAAAGTAAAAACACAATAGAAAGTGAATTGAACCCCAAAACACCTTATACGTTCTGCTTTGTTCAATATTCATCTAGACTGAGGCCAATAACTCAGTCACAAGTAATTTTCAACAGTTTTACTGTGACTTGAATATATGAGGAAAAATAAAGAGAGATCTTCGAATTGAACAGACAAAATTGCTATTACTGACGTCCGCCACAAATGATTTCATTTTGAAGTGGTTATACATCTAATACAACGCACAACCCCCGCGCGCGCGTGTGGCCAGAATAGTTTAAGGTATTCAAAGAAAAGGATTATCCGAGAAGTGTTTATGTTTGAAGGATTATTGCCAAAGACTGATGAGCATAAGTAAAGAGTGATAATCAAATTATATCTACATATAAGGCATATTTGTTTGGGGACTTCTTAAACTAGGAGATCTAACCTGGCGTATGAAAAATACATGGAAAAAGATGATAAAACATTTCAAGAACCACAAAGACGACAAACAGTTGAAGTACAAAGTAGAACATCACTACGGGTGAGAACAGGACAACCAGTTCGATGGCGATAGAACGATTGGGAACATCGAAACAATGTACATGGACAACAAGAAGGGGAGGGGTCCATGGAGTTTAAAGTTGCTCGACATGCATCTTCCCAGGATAAGATAAAACCACAGAAAACCCTTATTCGGGTAACTCACCCTGAAATTCGAACTCGGGACCTCTTGAATGTGAGGTAGGCATGTCGTTCCCACACTACACAGCGGGCTGCACAATCAATCTTGTTGTTCTTTGATCTTTGTCAGATTGCAAATATACGAAGCCGTAATACGCGTTTTCGGTGTGTCCTCCGCGGCCTAGAAGTAACATGGTTCCTGGGTCGTGGATTCAAACCCGAAGGAGGGTGGTGGATTTTCTCGAGCGCAAAAATCCTTAGAACGACTTCCTTTGGAAGGGAAGTAAAGCCGGTTGTCCGTGAAGATTTACTGCATATAAGGGAGCCTCAAGCCTGATATAGAGGACTGAGAAAAATGCAGCGGTCTTTCACGGCCAACATAGAATAAGGCGCTGAGAACCATACCAATTTAAGAGCGTACATAAATAAAACTCAATTTAAAGTTTTCATTGTAACTTTCCAATAAATGTGCATATCTTTGGATAATTTTAAAGTTGCGTTGTCCAACTCACACAGCACATCTCATTAACTGCTTGCTCGGAGTTGTCTTTCAACCTTTCCAATTGCAATAATTCTGCCTGAAAACTTACATCCGACCGATTTGCAATAGTTATCCGTATTAGATGTGCTTTCTCCTACACATATGGGTCGAACCATAAAACAATTTGAACGTAGATTTCAAGGTGCGGACCAGGAAGCAGAGTGAGCGGAACATAATACGATAGCGGTATACCGAGCACATGATTTCCGGCCCGTGTAACGTTGCGCTTCTTCGGCAACTTCACCGTTCCAGCCGCTTGTTTTCGAACGTGCTCCGCAATTCTACACACCATGATGGTGCGGTACTTGACGCGATAAATATCGACACATCGTTTAACAGTACAGCAAATAAAATATTTGCCCTTTGTAACTCTGTCCTAATGTGAGGGATCATTCAAACTGAAAGTGCTAATTAGAAATGTTTTCGATTAGGCTATAAATTTATGAAGGGAGAAATGTCATCTCATGCCAACATTAAATCTGATATCTTAAATACGCATTGATGTGGAATTAACAAATGAGGCACAAAATGTATCTCCAAACACTTTCATCAAACATTTGTTGACCTTCGGTTAAGCTAAACACGCCGTGAAATGTTGCCCAGTAACAAAACATGTTTCAATGTAATTTACAGTTTCAGCTCGAATGTATCAAATTTAATGAAAAAGGCATTCAATGCTCCTGTCAACGTCACTTGGAAAACAATGTCTTGAAGCCTTGAAGCTTTTTCATTTTTACTTTTTTTCAAATTTAGAGATAGAATGCAGTTTTGTTTTTATTGTGATAGTTATACTGATTTGAAAATTCCTGTTTACATAATTGAGTAACACACACACACACACATGTACTTATTAACATCTGCATAAGAGGTTCTAGATAGTTTAAAGCTTCACTGTATTGATCATGAGGCAATAATGCAACATCAACATATTACACATGGTGGACAGAATTAGAATAGTCCTTTCAAAACATAACAAGGAAAGCCAAATAAACAAAAATTCTCGGTTTAGTTAAGTTTTTCAAAATGTTGGTGTAATATATGGTCAATTATAACACCAAGCAGTAGTATTGTGCAGTGCAATCATATTTGAAAGTTAGCACATGTAACCTATAAGCACGCTTCCTTTCTTTCGGCTTGATTAACGTCCTTTAACGTATCCTAGAGCTCAATGTTACCAAATATTTATCTTCTCAGAATGAGGAAAAAACCGCTGTAAAAACCCTTATCTGGATAACTCATAGCAAACATGCTGCCTCCACACCAAAACAAGGTTGTAGCTTAAAACCCAACCCAGACCAATGGGTTTTAGGTGTAATTAAGTGACAGCCCCATGTCAGTAATTTATTGGCATATAGTGAACTCCTGCTGGACGAAATTCTGGCACCCTAGCGCTGTTGTTCAATTAATCTTAGCAATTGACAGTATCATTACAAAATATTTTTTTTAAAGCCCATCCATTGAGGTGGACTATAGAGCTATTAAGCTTGTAAAAATCATGTCTGGGCTGGGCTTGAACTGGCAACCTTGGGATCTGAAAGCCAGTGCCTAACCAACTGGCCAAGACATAAAATAGTGGAGGAAAACTATACCAGAAGGTATTTGTTATATTCAATCTTATCTAACCAAAAGACCAGAATAAAAACATATGACCTCTATCATGTGTTTTTATAAAAATCAAAAATACTTTCCCTATAGAAAGAACTTGAAACTCTGATCCACTTATTTGTAAAATATAGCAAGATACTAATGAACCAAATTTGACATAATCTGAACTTTCATAAACCAAATCAATGCACATTATACTACCGCTAAAAACAATACAGAAATATGATCTTCAACGTGATAATAGATCATAAAAGCTAATGTGAAGCAATTATTCAAGCAGCACTAGACTATAGGTAAAGCAGTGGTGAACCATCGTATACTAATAATAAATCGTCCCTCTATTGACCTGGCACCTTTAAACCTCCATTTACAATAACTTAACTATACTGACGTTTAAATCATAGCAGATAATTTTATAAGACCAATGTTATATCATAGTTTAACGTTAAGGTATGTACGTATCCAAGCTAATGAATATGTTTGACAAATTTAATTGAGCAAAACCGTAGCTATGCAAGGTTAAAATCACATTTGCTTTACGTCAACAATATTAAGAGCGACAAGGAAAATAGTATGAAATAACTGTCAACTAGAACCGCTTATATGAACACCGCATATTATAAACATTCCATTACATGCTGTTAAATAACTTTCTGCGTTTAGTAGCACATACACGCTAACAAGCATTAAATAACAAGCTAGTTAAGAATCTCTTTACATCTACAGTAGCGACTTTAAACGTAGGATGCGGTCAAATTGCCTCATGCTTTTATTAATTACCCTCACCATCATCCTATTGTTAGGTAGTTTCCGTACTTACCGAGATTCCTCCACGCGATCACTTAGACACTCTCCATAATTTTTTAAAAGGTTACAATGAAGAATGCACTATTAATTCCTTCACTTCTAACACATCTGATTTAGGGTGTGACCCATTTCCACGCCCGAGAACATCCTACACGTCAACCTTAAGAATTCCAATACGCCATCTTTGAACCTCATACAACCACGCCACCTATCAATTCGAGTTTGAACACAAAAGAAAAGCACATCACATAAACCAAATGAATAACGAATTCGTTTCCAGAGATTACAATTATTTTCATTTCAATTATGGAACGAATGTCGGTCCCGCATTCGGAAAATATTCTTACAGCATTATGACATTTGGAATATGTGATTTATTTTACTCTATCATAATAACTAATTAATTTTACGGCAGCAGTATAAGTACATATTAAAAAAAAAAATAAACAGTTTATAGAAAAAGATAAAAAAAAAAAAAAGTTGAGTTTAATATTGGCGTAACATACGCAATTAAATTGAAAATTAATTGCGTCAGTCAGATATGAGGTCGCGGAAGTTTCAAATGCGAAGGTACCCTGGTACCCTAAACCTAGTAAGACATCCTGGGCCACTGCATGTTATGAGTGAAAAGAATGTGTACACAAATGAGCCTTAAGACGGGAGGTTTCATGAACAAATTATTTTGCCTTTGAATGTCACATTTCCATTTTAAGCCATCTTTAGATTTCATTTAAAATAACGTTTTTCCAATTGTAGGTCAATTGCTCCCAAGCCCTTTTATTGTTCCTAATGAGAGTTTTGTATATCCAGTGCCTTTCATCAGTAGGAAATCAAACACTTTATAAAATAATTTAGCTACACCACCACTTCAACAATTTCACTGTCATAATTCATATGAAAAGCATTTCAATTCATGTCCATCTCTCTTGGCTGAATAGGTGTATTATATGACAATGCTGCTTTTCTTTTTATTTTGAACATATCCATCAATATTAATGAAACAATTATCCTATCATTATTCCACAGACACATGACTTTCAAAATATCCCCCCCCCCAAATGCCTTTCATCCTATAAAAAATGTGTCAAAAGCTAAAAAGTTTTTGTTTATAGAACTGAGCCACAACTGACAACTGCATGCTGTTTAAAAGTACCACATTTTTACTATCAGGTAGCCAGAGGAAGTGCTATAACACAATAAAAAATACTGTAAAGCGATTTCATCATAAATACAGTTCTGAGGTAGATACCTGGAACTCCCCAAAAATGAGATTTTTAGAAAATGTCCATAATGTTGTGCATGTACACATGCAAGAGTGACAGAGCAGTATAAATAAAAAGATAGAAAACAAACTTAATATTTAGAGCCCAGCATCATTTACTGCTTTGAGGAAGCAAGGCAAAATTCCTGAGAATCTCCTCCCTTCTCAAACAATCCACAAACACCATTATTTTTTTTAGTTTATAAAAAGTGATTGCAATACTTATGATTAAAACAACCTATGTAACTAACTACCCATTGGAAAACAACTAGAATATATCTTCAATATTCTGTAAATAACCTGAAAACAATCCTCTTTCTCCTCAATGTTATCTACATGCAGATAAGTCGGAAACAATGGGAATCAGAATAACTTACAACTAAAAATTGTGATGTGTTCCATTCATATGATTTTCTCTATCTATTGAGCAACAAACTATCTCACAAAAGCTTATTTTTCTTAACAAACAAAAAAACGCTCATTTAAGAAAAGTTTAAGTACTGGAAAATTTAAAGCAATAAAAAGGAATATCTTGAAAATTGGTTAACTCCATAAAAAAAAAAAAAATCTGATAGGTTCCATCCACATGTCTTTCTTTACCCCTTATTGCCCTCTGTGGTGTAATGGTTACCATGCTGACTTCATATACCCAAGGCCGCGGGTTCAATCCCAGCGGAGGACGATGGATTTTTTTCGAGTGTAAAAATTCTTAGCATGGCTTCCTTCGGAAGGGAAGTAAAGCCGTTGGTCCCATGTCATAGATTTACAGCATGTTAAAGAACCTCAAGCCTGATAGAGAGGCCTCTGAGCAAAATTAAGTGGTCTTTCATTGCCCAATTTAGAATGGGACACTGAGAACCGCAGCAGTTAAAGAGCGTTCTTAAATAACAGGCCATTTATTTTTCTCTACATCTCTGTTGCAAATTATTGTTAAAAAGCTTATTCTTCTATCTACTTCATGTTAATTGAGATAACATCAGCAGAAATGGTCTTATTATTTGCTTCCTTGTAAGTAGAAGGGAATCAAGAGAGTACCATAGGGTAAAGCAATAGTCAAATATTTTAATAGCTGGTTGCTATGTGATTGAAATTCCTTTGTTTGTATGTTCAGGAGTTGACAAATATCTGTATGAGAAAAGTATAAGTATTTTAAATCTGAAACCAATAACAAGGAATATCTCATAAACACCTCTACAAAAAACATGACAAATCATGAGTTTTAACGAGATCTACATATTTTGTGTAGTACATTTTTGTCTATCTCTTATGCAAAATTTAACCAGAATAAAGAGGTCTTTAGAGGCTATTCCCAAAAAATTCAAGATATACATTTTATTTGTCAAGTACATATATTTAATCCATAATATTTAAACAAAATTGTTAGAGTCATATTTGAGGAGTCATTACATTTCCATGTAATTTCTATGTGGGGAATGGAGTATGGGAATTTTCTTGAACAAATTTTCTTGCATCTTTGGAGATACTAAACCTAAATACCCAGTTTAACAGACTTTTCGTTTTTGAGATATGCTGTACACACACATGCATGGGCGCATACATGCACACACTCTACATGCATGTACACACAGATACACACACAAACATTTTTTGAAAAATGATTTTTTCGGATTCAGGGCGTCTCGAAAACATGTATTTCTGGTGAAATTGGTATCAAGTTTTTGGGTGCAATACAGTACCTTCGTATACACTATGTATACAGAAAGTAATGTATTAAATACTGCTTTAACGAGATCTACATTTTCCTGTAGTAAGATTTTATCTATCTCTTACAGTTTACCATTTATGCAAAGTCATTCAGAATGAGGACTTTAGAGGCTAGTCCCAAGATTACATTTCATTTGTCAAGAAAATGTGTTAAAACATATTACATTTTTTAACAAATAATTGGAACCATTTTGACAACATTTTCAAAAAATGTTCCATTAAAGGGTAGTTAAGAGGACAAGGATTTCCTTGAAAAGCTTTGCATGACATCCTTGGAAGGTGCTGAACTTAAATACCAAGTTTGCTATTTAAGGGATTTTTGGGTTTGAATTATGCTGTTCACAAACATACACACAGACAAGAGAGACATATGGACCATTTTCTAATAATGCTTTTGGATTCAGAGTTCCCCAAAATATATGTTTCTGGCAAAATTTTGGGAACAAATTTTTAGGTACAAAATGAAGAGGACTACAGAAGCTATTACTAAAATATTCAATATATACATTTCACTGAGCATAAAAATATCAATACATTCTAGTGTTTTAATCAAAATCTTTGAGCTATTTTTGAGAGAATCACAATTTTTTAAAATGTTTGATGTGAAGAACAGTTTTGAGTAGGGAGTTTTTGTCGAAAATCTTTATGTTGCACCCTTGGTAGATGCTAAATCTAAATATTTACCCGACATTTTGTTTTTGAGTTATACTGTACGCATGCAAACACACGGACACACACGCACACACACACACACACACACACATGCACAATTTTTTTAAAAATGCATTATTTTGGATTTAGGGGACTCAAAACTGTTATTTCCCAATACTGATATTTAACTGAAATCTTGGTATTGAATTTTTGAGTGGAATGCAATACCTTCTTTATCTACAATGTGTGCACCTTTTCTTGGACACTGTTTTTACAGGGAAGTGAGGGTAGAGGGGGAGAAAAGCCTGTCTGCCTGTCTTTCTGCAGTGTCATCATCTAAAGAAAGTTTCTTTCTTTACGGCTCTCAACTATTATGGTGAACAGATCATCTAATTTACTGCAAAGTAGCTGAATTATTAAACAAAACACAGTGGGCATGCATGTGCATGAACTACAGACACAATGAAATCTTAGAATTGAAGCCACTAAACGTCAGATTGTATAGCGTAATTCCTTTTATTAAGTGATGTCTAAGACAAATACTGAGAATCTGGTGGCCAAAAAAACCATTAGCAACACTACATTATGGGAAATAATAAAACAGTTATCAATTGATAGAGAAATAAAGAAGCGTATATGGATTGGACATATACTGAGAAAGGATCGTGGAAATATAGCTAGACTGGTATCGAAATGGAATCCACAGGGAGAAGGAAGGATTGGAAGACCAAGGGTAACTTGGAGAAGAACAGTTGAGGTGGAATTAAGAGAAATGAATAGATCATGGAAAGAAATACCAATCTTGTCAATGAATAGAGTTTGATGGTGAAGATTTGTTGCAGCCCTATGTTCCACCTAGGAATTAAAAGAAATAAAAAAAGAAGAATAACTCATGTCTCAATGTGGTCACCTTGCTCTTCTTCCAAAGTTGTGCAAAACCTATCCAATGAAAACTATGGAGCCAAGCACCCAAGAAAACATGCTTGCATAGTACTGTGTACATGATAGAGAAAGTAAAACATTATTTTTCTATCCTTTTTATGTTACCTAATCATATTAAAACTATTTCCCCAAAAGTGATTTAAAAATTAGGCAATTTGGAATTGGTAAGTTGCACAATGCTGGAGAGTGTGCATTAGTAAGTACTCAATTTATTTCAATTACAATCTCAACATCCCGTTTTCCCAACTCCTCTATCCACCAACGTAATCCACTTCAAGATTCTCAACTCAACAGATAAATTATAAAAACAATCCTCTGCTGTTTTATAACTGAATATATAAAAACACTTGAAAGATATATGTGTTACAGCCATATGATTTTCCATACCCACTATCATTTATTTTTTTATTTTTATGAATTTTGCAGTAAACTGAATTGAGTTACTTATATATTAAGATATATGGCAGTCTTTTGAGCACAGAAGTGTTATTAAATATTTACCTTGGTATGTTTATAAGTTATGTAAATTACTGTATCAATAGTAATAATAAAAACAGTTTTTATCTTTCAAAAGAAAGCAATTCGTATTATGCTGAAGTTAAATGTAAAACAGAGTGTAAAACCAGAATTTATAAAAATGAAATTACTTACATTTCCCAGCTTATTAATTTTCAGATCTATTCTGCATACACAGACAAATTGCAATAAAATACAATCATAAAATCATGAATATGACACCAGACACAGGAATGACTGCAGTGAAGTAGATAAACCATAGTCCAGCAATATTTGAAAGAAGTTCAAAATATAAAGGAGTTACACTATATAATAAACTTCTGAATTAAATAAAGTTATAATAATAGATTTATGTAATCTCTATGGACAATAAATTGAACATTTCTATAAACTATTCTTATGCAGGCTTATTTCTCCATCTGCTTCATGTTGATCAAGATAAACATTTGCAGGTGTAATTTTATTTCACATTTTATTCTTAAGTATTAGAGGATAGAAGAAACCAAACCAATAGTTAGGTGTTTAAAATGACAAATAATTAGGTGTTTAAAATGGCTGGCTATGGTCTTTCCATGATAAAAACCATCTATACAAGACAAGTCACAATACTAATACCCACAATAGCATGGGACTACCAAAAAAAAAAAAAAATCAAGATCAAGCACAGTTTTAGTATGTATCTCCAGGGAAGGGCTAAAATCCAATAACTAATTTTTACTTTCTCTACACATACTATGTACATAGTGTAAGGAGAAGTTATTGCATTCCACCTAAAAATTTGATACCAAGACTTCACTGAAAATAAATTTCACTGTATCTAAAAAAAAAAATCATTTTTAGAAAAAGTAAACACGATAACTCAAAAAAGAAAACTCAATGAAATACAAAACTTGGTATTTAAGTTTAGTATCTTCCTGTGATGCAACATGAAGATTTTGAAACCCCTCCCAAACTACAAATTTCGAAAATTTACAATTCCTCGAAAAGGGCTCTAACATCTTTGTTTAAAATACTGTATATTAAAGATAATTACATGGTAAATAATTTTGCTGAATTTTGTGAAACTGGTAAACTGTAAGAGATAGACAAAAACTTACTACATAAAAAATGTAGATCTCGTTAAAACACACAATTTATGTCGTATACATTTTTTTCGTGATGTTGACCATTTCTTAGATATTCTCTGTTATTTGTTTCAGATTTAAAATACTGAACTTCCTTTACACAGAAATTTTTAAACTCCTGACCATGCATAGAAACAGATTTCCATCACATGGCAAGCAGCTTTTAAAAGATTTTACTATCTTTTTAGCCTAGTGTATTCCCTTATTTTCCTCCTACTTACAGGAAGCAAGTAAGTAAGACAATTTGTGCTAATGTTTATCTCGATTATCATAAAGTAGATAGAAGAACAAGCTGTTTAACAATAATTTGTTACAACGATGTAGAGAAAGTCATATGAAAGGAACACATCAGATATTTTGTAGATATGGTTTAAAATAGTGTGCTAATAACTCTTGATATATTGCGGTTTACATCAATATGGACAAAGTCAACATCGCCTACTAGCACCTTAAACTATTCAACCCATACTGCTCAGAGCTCAGCCCTCACATGAGAGAATTTATTGACTGTATATGAGCCACCGCCCTGTACTTTCTGTCTCTTTTACATAGAGACATCAGACAGAGGGCTGACAAATCTGAGCATGATCTGCATCAACACAACACAACACAGCAATCTATGTGGTTAGCATGCCAAATCCAGGAGTCAGGTTCAATTTCTAGCTTGAGGATGGGATTGTTTCTTTAGCCAGAACCATCCCCCATCCTCCCTAGAGTTCGAAAATATGTGTGACAGTTTAAATGTGTGTGCAAATTTAATGTTTATAAAGAAAACCAACATAAACAAACCAAAGGTTAACAGAACAACAAACATTAATGTCAATGAGGAGTTTTTCCAAAGGTAAACTGCTGAAATGGGGTGTTATTTATGGATTCTCTTTATCTGCTGTGGTTCTCAGCGTCCCATTCTAAATTGGGCATGAAAGACCGCTTAATTTTGCTCAGAGGCCTCTCTATCAGGCTTGCGGTTTTTTTACTTGCCGAAGGAAGCCCTGCTAAGGATTTTTACACCCAAAAAAATCCATCATCCTCCGCTGGGTTTGAACCCGCGAGCTTGGGTATATGAAGTTAGCATGGTAGCCATTACACCATGGAGGACGACAAAACTGCTGATATGAACTAGATGTTAAAAGAGGCATATAAATGAATAAGAAAAATAATTCAGCAGATCTGTTCTGCCACAGCCTTCTGAAGACACAAGTGACAGCAGAAATTTTAACAGTAGGATGCATTAATATAAAAGATAGTGAAATTACAAAGTTGGAAATTCCAAAATGCTTTATCACTACCATCTCTACTTATTTATTCTCTAAAACCTCATTTGCTGTATTGAAATATAATGTGTAGTATAGAAGAAAAAAATCTGATGTGCTCCATTCATGATTTTCTTTACATCGCAGTAACAAATTATTGTTAATGAGCATATTCTTCTATCTCTTCATGCTAATGAGATAAACATTAACAGAAACAGTATTATTACTTAGTTCTTTGCAAATAGAAGGGAATAAGTGAATACACTAGGTTAAACCAACAGTCAAATGTTTTAAAATTGTGGTTGCTATGGGATTGAAATCTGTTTCTTTGTGTAGCCAGAAGTTGACAAGTACCCACATGAGAAATGTGCAAGTATTTTAAAACTGAAACTAATAACAAGGAATATCTAAAAAAACGGTCAACTCCATGAAAAAAATGTATATGACATAAATTGTGTGTTTTAGCAATATCTACAATTTTTGTAGTAAGTTTTTAATAATAATAATAATAACAATAATAATAATAATAATAATAATAATAATAATAAATAATAATTAATAATACTACTAATAAATACTAATACTACTAATAAATAATAATAATAATAAATAATAACAATAATAAATAATAATAATAATAATATGAATAATAAATAATAATATAAATCATAATAATAAATAATAATAATTAATAATAATAATTAATAATAATAATAATAATAATTAATAATAATCAATAAATAATAATATTTATTAATTAATAATAATTAATAATAATGATAATAATGATGAATGATAATGATGATGATGATAATGATAATAATACTAATAATAATAATAATAATAATAATATTGAGTACAAGTTGCACATATGTTTGGAGTTATTTTGTGCAAAAGTTTATCACTGATTTGATCTGCTTTGAGCACATTAGGACATGGTATCTGTCACATATATTGTCACAAGTATCACATACACAGGTGTCGTCCGGAATGTGGAATGCCTTGTTCCTGCATGCTTTGTGATGGTACCCATGTGCTGCCATTGATGTCGTGACGTGTTGGAGCTTTTGGTTCGTGCCAGTACAGTTCTGGTTAACCATGCTTTCCATTGAATAGAATTCTGGCCAGATGTCTTCCCTCTCCATTGTTCTTTCGTTGAGCACCCTCTTCCAGTTGGGGGTCCAGGGAAGTCCAAGTCTTGTCCTGAGTTCTTCTATTAAGAAGGTTTCTCATACTAGCAGGTAGACCAATCTAGATAGAATGAGCTTCGACACTCCCAGTGTAGCCTTCAGGAAGTGGGCTTTAATGTTCTCTAGGGTGTGAGGAGTTTGTCCCATGTTAAGTCCAGTCCATACATCAGTATGGGTACTATTTTTGTGTTGAATAGTGCCATCGTGAATTTGAGGGATAATTTTGTTAATTCTCGTATGTCGTGTATTGCTTTTGTGGCTAATGTGGCTCTTTGGTTACTGTGTATTCTGAATGAGTTTGTTGTGGTCTGTAGGATTAAGCCAAGGTATTTGACTTGGTTGATGTCTTGCCTCCTTTTCTGAAAATCATATGTTCGGTTTTCTCTTTATTTGTAGTTCGTTTTTGTCAGTCCATCTCTCCAGTGCAGTTACTGCCTTCTGTAGTTCCTTTCTATCATGACATTCCAAAACCATGTCTTCGGCATAGGTGTAGATCCTAACTTTTGGTGCTGCTTCTTTGATTGCTTCTACGTTGTAAAAAAGAATGGTGTGTTATTTATGGATGCTCTAACTGCTGTGGTTCTCAGCATCCCATTCTAAATTGGGCATGAAAGACCACTTAATTTTGCTCAAAGGCCTCTCTATCAGGCTTGAGGTTCTTTTACGTGCCGTAAATCCATGACACAGGACCAGCGGCTTTACTTCCCTTCCAAAGGAAGCCATGCTAAGAATTTTTACACCCGAAAAAATCCATCCTCATCTGCCGGGTTTGAACCCACGACCTTGGGTATATTAAGTTAGCATGGTAACCATTACACCACGCAGGGCGACTATGACGTCGTACATTGCTACGTTGAATAGTAAGGGGCTGATGAGGTCTCCCTGCAGAACTCCATTTGTCTGAGTGAGGATTGCTGATGTGGTTACGTTGTCCGAGATCTGTATGTTATTGCTCTGTAGGATATTGTAGAGCAGGCATGTGTGATCCTTGTTTGTACCAGCTATGGACTCTAGTTTCGAGATGATGGTGTTTCTGTTTAGTTTGTTGAATGCTTTTGAGAAGTTGATAAATGCCCATGGAATTTGCCTCTTGGGAAACATAGGGCATTTTCTATGTCATCTAGTAGGTTCTTGATGGCTTGGATCGTATTTCTTCCCTTTCTAAAGCCGAATTGTTCTTCAGGGATTCTATTATCTATTTCATTGGAGATTCTTTGGGTGATGAGTCTTATCAATAGTTTCAGATGGTTATTTTCTAAGGCGACCCCTCGATATTGGTTGGGGTCACATGTGTCTCCTTTCTTTACCTTTATAAAGTACTTTGATTGTTGAATACTTCCACGTTGTTGGGATGTAGCCTGTTTGCAGACATAGGTTCAGTAGTTCTGTCAGTGCTGGTAGTAGAATCTCAGCTGATGCTTTAATGTGTTCATTGAAAATGCCATCTAGGCCACAAGTTTTCTTGTTCTTTAGGTTTGATCTTATAGTTTTGATTTCTTCTGCTGTGAAAGGGCGAAGGGTGTTTTTTGGTTCTGTGGCTTTTGCTGGGTATGCTTCCATGGTTCTACACTGATTTAGGAGTTATGTAAAATGTTCCTCCCAGATATCCATTCCGATTTGTTCCTGTTTTTGTATTTTTGGAGGTTTCAGTACTCTATACAGGTTTTCCCTTGCTTCTTCCACCATCTTGTTAGCCTCTCTTCTATGAAGGTATTGTGTGTATATCTACACTACACTGAATTTTGTATTTCTTCTTGAGGTTGGGGTATGTGGTAGATCTTCTGGTAGGTTGCTGTTTTTAGCTGTATGTAGCACCTGAATCACTCGTTTTCTCTCTTGGTAGTATGATGTCGAACCATGGTTGAGATTTTCTCTTCTTTGCCGCTGAGGTTGCACCTTTGATGATGTCCTTCATTATATTGGCAGCTTCTTCTATGTTGTTTTGTTTTATCTTTTCGAGTTCGTTTATTTTTGTTTGCTGTTGATTGAGGGATTGCATGTCTAGCTTACGCAATATTGGTGTAACTTTACTTGGTTCTTTTGTGTAGTGATTTTGTTGTCTTATACTTGTCTTGTTGTAGTAAGTTTTTGTATATCTCTTACGGTTTAATAGTCATGAACAATTCATCCAGAATAAACAGGTCTTCAGAAGCAATTCCCAGAAAGTTCAAGATATACATTTTATTTGTGCGATAAATATCTTAAATATATGGTATTTTAATCAAAATCATTAGAGCCATTTTTGAGAAAATCAAAATTTTCAAAAATTTTTCCATGCAAAGGGCAGTTGGGGCTGGACGAATTTTCTTGAAAATCTCTGTGTCGCATCCTTGGAAGATACTGCACTTAAATATCAAGTTTGGTGTTTAATGGACTTTTCATTTTTGGGCTATGCTGCCCACAGACAAACAGACATACTGGCAGACAGACAGACAGACTCACACATACAGACATTTTTTGGATTCATGGAGTCTCAAAACATTTTATTTCCGGTGAAATCTTGATATCAAATTTTTGGGTGCAATCCAATACATTCTCTGCACTCTATGTACATAGCAGGTGTAGAGAAAGTAAAAAAAAACAATAAAAGGTCTTTCTGGAATTGCATTGTCCATCGAAAAGAAATGGATTTTAAGCAGGGTGATGGGCAAATTTATCAAGCTTAAAGACTGGTGGATTGATTTCATTTTATGTCAGTAATTAGGTGAGTTTTAGTTATTTCATGAACTCATTTTTCATGTTGCATTTTGTATCATATGTTCTATTTTAGCCACAAGCTGCCACTGTGTACCTCTATCCTACTGACAGCAAGGAAATATCTGATGTAACCAATCTTTGAAAAGCCCATAACAGTGTTGGTAATAATAATGGAATACCTAAAATAAGAATTAAAGCTTTCCTGGCGACGTGTTAATTCAAAATCTTCTCGGGCTTCTAGCCAGATAAAAACTTGGCTTGACACCAACGTTTCGAAGAAGTACATCTTCCTCGTCTTCAGGGTGAACTGAAGACGAGGAAGATGTACTTCTTCGAAACGTTGGTGTCAAGCCAAGTTTTTACCTGGCTAGAAGCCCGAGAAGATTTTGAATTAATGGAATACCTGTTTACTTCATTAAAGCATGCAGGACAACAATAGAAGATCTGCTTATAAAGGGAGTTTTAGTGGAGAATGTGTTCAGGCAAAAATGTGTAAGCGATTTTCTTTTACAAAGAATTTTGTGTATTTTGAGATGGTTTAAAGTAACTGAACAGTCCAAAATTTGAATCATGCGAAAAGAAATTCAACTTTTCAGTGATTAAATTAAATTTAATTGTAACCATGTGATTGTATGAGTATGGTATGCAAATCAATATTTACAGTACAGCTTCTGGGCTTCAAAAGTCTGGCAAATCTAATGCGGAAGGAGTGGTGCATAAGTGATGCAGACTGTTCAATGAAGGAAGGACAAATTTTCATGATTATCAATCTAGACGGCCTACTATCATCAGTGAAAAGCTGACACAAGTTGATTAGAAGATTTGTGAAAAGAGCAGTTCACTATTAATGACCTTCAATAAAATTTCCCTCAAGTTTCAAGGTTAGTAATTTATGTAATTGTTATTGATAAACTTTAACACAAAAAAAATCTGATGTGTTGCATTCACATGACTTTCTCTATGTGTTCTGCAAACAAACTATTCTTGCAAAAGATTATTCTTCTATTTAGAAATGCTAAATGAGATAAACAACACAATTGGTCTTACTACTTAGTTCCTTATAAGCAGAGGGAAAATAAAGGAATGTAATAGGCTAAAGCAATAGTTACATTTTTGAAATGCTGATCGATAGGTGAACAACTTAAGTTCGGTTCACTTTGCATTTTCAGAAAAATGAAAGAGAGAAGAAACAAAGGGTGTCCCATTTGAGAAGATGCATAGTTTACAATTGAAATTAGTATAAAGGAATTTCTCAGAATCAGTTAAATTTACAACAAAACTGTACATGACATAAATTTATGTTTTAGTGAGATAAACATTTTTTGTGTAGTAAGTTTTCGTGCATCTCGTACGGTTCACCAGTTATGCAAAATTCATCCAGGATGAACAAGTCTTTAGAAGCTATTTCCAGAAAATTCAAGATAAATATTTTATTTGTGATGTAAACCGCTTTAATATTAAAATCGTTAGAGCCATTTTAGAGAAAAACAAAATTTTCAAAAAAGTTTCCATGTAAAGGGTAGTTTGAGGTGGGAGATTTTCTTGAAAATCTTTTTGTCGCATCCATGGAAGATACTGAACTTAATATCATGTTTGGTATTTAACAGACTTTTTGAGCTATGCTGCCCACAGACACACACATAAACACACACACACACACTGACAGATACACACATGGACTTTTTCTAAAAATGCTTTTTTTGGATTCAGGGGGCCTTAAAACATATATTTATGGTGAAATCTCAGTATCAAATTTTTGGGTGCAATACAGTACCTTTTCTATACCTTATGTACATAGAATGTATAGAAAAAGTAAGTATGTGTGCAAAATGGGTTCCAAGAATGTATACGGATGAACATCTAACAAAGTGTTTGGCACATTCTTTGTTAGTTTTGACAAGCAATACCAAGGATGGAGACCAATTCTTGAGTCACATTGTGACTGATGATAAAACATGGATTGCTTATTATACTCCAGAGACTAAATCCAGTGAGTGGCATTATTGAAATGTTCTGACAAAACCAAGAAACTTCAAACCACTACCACCAATATGGAAAATCATGGCCACAGTTTTCTGGCACTGAAAAGACATTCTTTTGAGTGACAACAAATGCTGGGAGATATTATGAAATCTTATTAAAGCTTAGGAATGCCATTCAACTGCCAGTGGGTTACCCCCAAAGGGGTTTACAATAATTCTAGGCCTCACATTGCAGCAAGGACATGGGTGCAATTTGACAAGTTTTGGTCATAATTACTCGACCTTACAGTCCTAATCTAGCATCCTTAGAATTTAATTTTTTTCCAAAATGTGAGGAATTTCTTGATGGACGACTGGACAATGATAGTATGTTGAAAACACATGTGACTGGTTAAATGGACTGACAGCAAAGTTTTGTTATGATAATATCTAAAGCTGGAGCCACAACTGGATAATTGTTTAAATATTAGCACTCAGCTGTGCTGAGGCCGAGTGGTTAGATAACTCATCTCTCACCCAGGCGACCACATGTGGGATTTGTGGTGGACAAAGCAGCACAGGGATGGGTTTCTTGGGGTTCTCTGTTTCTCCCACCATTACATTCCACCAGTGTTCCATCTTCATTCCATACATCATCAGTATTATCGCCTGCAGTGCTGTATGTAGTAAAAGTGGGCGTTAAACACTATAAAAAATCTGATGTGTTCCATTCACATGACTTTCTCTACATTTCTGCAACAAATTGTTGTTAAAAAGCTTATGCTTCTATTTACTTCATGCTAATCGAGAAATAATTTGCAGAAATAGTCTTATTACTTGCTTCCTTGTAAATGGAAGCGAAATAAAGGAGTACCATAGGTTAAAGTGACAGTCAAAAGCTGGTTGCTATTTGATTGAAGTTCCTTTGTTTGTATGGACAAGAGTTGACAAATTCCTGTATGAGAAAAGTATAAGTTTTTCAAAGCTGAAACCAAAAACAAGGAATACCTGAAAAATAATCAACTCCACGAAAAAATGTAGTAACATAAATTGTGTGTTTTAATGTGCTCTACATTTTTTGTGTGGTAAGTTTTTGTCTATCTCTTACGGTTTAGCAGTTATGCAAAATTCAATAAAAATTATCCAGAATAAAGAGTTCTTTAGAGGCTATTCCCTAAAAATTCAAGACATATATTTTATTTGTTATGTAAATATCTTAAATATAAGAGATTTTAATCAAAATTGTTAGAGCCATTTTTGAGAAAATCAGAATGTTCTAAATAAGTTCCATGTAAAGGGTAGTTGGAGGTGGGAGGATTTTCTTGAAAATCTTTGTGTCGCATCTTTGTTAGATACCAAACTTAAGTATCAAGTTTGGTTTTTAACGGTCTTTTCGTTTTTGAGCTATGCTGCGCACGGACGCACTCACACACACACCCACCCACACACACATGGACATTTTTCTAAAAATCCTTTTTTTTTGGATACAGGGGGTCTCAAAGCATATATTTCCAGTGAAATCTCGGTATCAAATTTTTGGGTGCAATACAATACCATCTCTATAACTATGTACATAGTAGGTATAGAGAAAGTAAAAATACTGCCTCTGTAGAAAAATAAAATAGTGTTCATATTTTTATTTTCTATAAAAGTTATGTTCATAAATAAAATATGTTTTGTGGTATAACAAAACAGTTCTGACTTACAAAATGACTCTGTATTTCAGTATGCATTAAACTTTACAATCACTGTGCCACAAAGACCTCATTATTCTAGGGACAACTTTGAATGGCACTACAAATATATTAGGTGTTGTAATACTTTAGAGACTTGAATTTTTAAACCCCAGAAAAATTATTTAATTGTGTTTGGAAATAAACACACTAACTTCCAGATTAAGTTGCATTGTTAAGATATTACATAACTTAAGATTATTAGAGCTACTTTACACAAATCAATCTCATTCACAAACCACACCGATAAGTTAGGTAAGTGTATTAATAACAACCTATTTACTTATTATTATTTAGTAAAATATGCAACTAAATAAAGCTACAGCCAAAATAATTGTTTGCTCCTTAATTGATTCACATCTTTCATATGTCTGACAGTCGAATGGGAACTGAGGATAGAAGCAAATAGCTTCAGAAACATGATTTCCATATAAATATTGGTAAGTAGTGTTACAAACTAAACTAAATTGTATTTTAAATCCAATTCTATTGTGTTTAAATCAACAGCATTAGTGCCAATTTTGAGAAAATCAAATTTTTCAAAAAGTTTCCCATGTAAAGGTAGTTTGGGGTGCTGGAATTTTCTTGAAAATCTTTATCATATCCTTGGCAGAGCTGAACTTAAGTTTCAAGTTTAGTATTTAACTGTCTTCTTGCTTGCAGGCACGCACGTACACACACATGGACCTTTTTCTTTTCTTCTTCTTCTTATTATTCAGGAAGTCTCAAAACATGTATTTCCATTGAAATTTTGGAATCAAGTTTTTGGGTGGAATACTATGCTTCCCCTATTTACTAAATGTAGTAAGTCTGATAAATAACAAATTTGGTATTTAAGTTCAGAACCTTCCAAGGATGTGACACAAATTTTAAGAAAATCCTCCTACACATTTACATGGAAAATTTTTCATTTTTTTTTTTATTTTCTCAAAAATTGTTATAATTATTTTGATTAAAATACCACATGTTTAAGACATTTACTTTACAAATAAAATTATACCTTGAACTTTCTGGGAATAGTCTCTTCATTCTGAATGAGTTTTGTGTAATTAGTAATTTGTTAATAGACAAAATCCTACAGCACAAAAAATGTAGATCTCTTTAAAGATACAGTTTATAACAAATACCATTTTTGTGGAGTTAACCATTTTGAAATATTCCCTGTTATTTGTTTGAGTTTTCAAATTGGATTGAGTACAATACTTCCCCTACTTACTATAAAAGCAAAAATGAAAAATGAACAATAAATGTTATACTGAGATAAATAGGTATATAAAATTACTTATTCCATTTCTGACTGTATAACTGAACAGACATATTATAATATCTATATTTTTTTACTGGAAGATTCATTGTAATTTTATTGTACATAAATGAGACTGTTTGAATTATGTTGATTTTAGTCATCTGATTATTTATACTAAATTTAATCATACTTTATTTGTATACATCTACTTTAGTGCTATGAAATGGTTATCTTTAATGTTGTCTTTAACCTTCTTCAGGGTAAATTCTATTTCAGATCTGATGTATCACATATATTGCATATCACATGCTTTCTAAGATTATAAGGGACTTATAAATAATTAAATAGACCATAATATCATAAAAGTATAACTTAACATAACTGTGTAGTTTTAAATATTTCTGGTAATAAACTTTATGGCATAGCTTTTAACAAACAAATCCACAAGAATGAAAAAAACATGAATTATAATATTTGTGTATTTTGTCAATACTTTATTTGACTTTGTGATGTGTTGGCAATTTTTTAGAAAAGCCAGAATCTTATTACCAACAAGGCATTTATAGGACTTTGTGAATCTTGCTGCTCACAGAGTAAAATAACTAAAAGTACAATGGAACTTTTTCCAAAAAATACATTTATTTTGGATTCAGGAGACTTAAGTCAATTGAGAACTCAATAGAGAAATTTAATATCTTTAAATCAGTCTTATTGGCACCCATTGTTACTCCTCAAAGGAGGAATTTTTTCAACAGTGAATGCTTGTTTTGAATAGTTATATTCTTTTTTATTTATAATTTTATAATTTATTTGTATACATGAAAAGTTTATTGTATATATTAGATGTGCATTTGATGTGTCCTTTGTCATCAACACTACCGGTGTATTATATGATTTACAGGATCAATGAAACATTTAAAAATATAATTTTCATTGCGAATGAAATAGTTACGTATCCCATGTATGGGTATTGCAATAGTTTCTCTGCTTAGTTGAGAAGTGGGGAAAGCAGAGCTAAATAAAATACTTTATGAGGTTCTCTTCTGATCAGTTTGATGAACATCATTTCTGAACAATAAGTGTATGAAATAAACATTTGAAATGAATATAATTAAACTATGGAATATGTTATGTATATTTCTAAACACCTCAATATGAAGCCATAATATGTGGTACTTAAATTTAAAGAACTAAAATATTTGCACTGTATGAGTTGAATTTCTTTCTAACATTCAAAATAAAGCAATAAAGAAAACAATAAATTTCTTACCTTTAGTGCTGTCAAGAGATTGATCACTGCATCAGCCAAAGTGAAACCTGCTATTAATTTTTCTGTATAGTAAAAGAAGTTTTTGTTACATACCTAATACAGGGCAGATGTCCCAGAAGAGAGAAAGACAGAGAAGGCAAGACAGGTTCCAGGTATGGAAGTTTCTACAGATCAGGAAGTTGTTGCAGCATTCATTAAGGAAGGAGACAGACAGATATGGAAGTTGTTTTCAGTTCATCACATTTTGCAGGAATGCTTTTATAACATCATCAGTAATTATGCAGTATCAGTTAAGTGAAAGCAAACACTGTCCTTGACTAATGTAACATCCCTTGGTTTTCAAATATCTTCACAAATCGGATCATTTTGACATGCCATGCTAAAAACAAACAAATGTTAAAGAAGTAATAAGGCTTTAACATATTCTTTTTAATAAATGTTTGCATCTATAATAACATTAAAATAAAACCACAGTGGATTTTAAACAGCAGCAATTCTTAGACGAAAAAGAAAGAAAAAATCAGCTTAACAATATAAAAATTTATGCTTTGAGGAAATAAAGTATTTTTTTCCAAATTACAAAAATATTTATTCACCCCTGCCTCTGCGGTTTGGGGGTAGTGTTAGGTTGAGTTATCTGGATAAGATTTTTTGGTTTTCTTTTAACCTAAGAAGATTAATGTTGGGTAACTTTAAGCTCTCATTTGAGCATAATTTCACCTATTTCATTCATTATCTGATATGAACTACCAGATTTAAAAGAAAGTTTGAGTCAGAATAGAAACAGATACATCTTTCACACTTTTTTTTTTCATTCGGACCCAAACTTTTCCTTAAATTTGAATTCACATCTGTCATTAGTTTATCCAAATATTATATAAATGAACTCCAAATTAAAAAGAGTTCATTCTTTCAAAATGTAGTACCATTCCTATTTTGAAGTTAAAAATAATATTATGAGGGGTTGCTTATGCAGAACATTTAAATTCAAATGAATACACTTTTAATATTGTAAAAACTTTATATTTAATAAGTTATTTTTTGATACTTCTCTACTAAGATCTAACAAATTCTATGCTCACAAGTCCTTGTGACTTTTACACAAACTTGCAGAATGCTCCTACAACTCAACTCAATTCAGAGCATATTATTATTTTATAATTTTCCACAAATGTTGAGATAAGCAGTGGAAAGAACTTTGACAAAATTATACTTAAAAGCTTATAACAAGTATCCAAATGCCACATATATAACAAATCAGAAGGAAAGAAAAAAGCAGCTGATGCCAATTTTGAGGATATGAAGGGTTCCCAATTAAAACTCCAAAATCACTCGAGTCCAAGGTCCATAGTGTTTGTAAAATTAAATACTGGTTTTGAAAATAAAGCATCAGATAATTTGGATTTACAGTCCTGTTGTAGAAATAACAAACAAATAATTCTGGTATATAACTTTGAATTCCCAGCTATTCTAAAATGGGTATCAGTAACAAATAGTGTCCTAACAAAATACCCACTTCACCTTATAAATAAAGGATAATAATGCACTTCTAAAGAAACTTAAATGAAAATATAATAAAATGAGTCAGAATAGTGACACTTACCTCACAATAGTGGAATTTATAAAACATATGTTTCAAGGGCATTCACCCTCTTCTTCAGTTTAAGTCCAACTGATACCTGAGAGTTGTGCTCTGTGGTCCATTATGGTGGAGACATCTAGTGTTCTCGGCAGAAGTTTGTATTCATGTGGCGATATTTCAAAATTCATGAACTGGTCTTTGTATTGTGTGATGAAAATGTTCTCCCAAACTGTGACTGCTGCCAGGTTGTTTACAGGTTTAAGAAACCTTACTTTTTATTCATGATGTGCTGTCCAAAAATGGTGTGCTACTGCCATCGTCTGTGTTGTTTGATGTGTCTGAAATTTCTTTTAACCTTGTCCCCAGTTTTCTTTTTGTTTGGCCAATATAATATAATTTGCAGTCCTTACAATCAATTTTGTAAATGCCTGATCTCTTTTTTGTAGGTATGGGGTCTTCGATGCCTGTTTTCAGTGAATTTTTTATGTTGAATTGGTTACTTGAAGCTAAACTTATATTGTATTTCTTGCAAATTTTGTTGAATTTTTTATGTGCTATTGGGTGATAAGTGAGTTTTTTATATGTAACTTTTGGTTTTTGTGTGGAAAGAGTGGTGATTTGCTGTAATGTTAATTTCTGCTTATGTATTTCAATTTTAGTGTTAATTATGTCCAGGTTGAATCTGTTGACTGAACTGTGTGTCTTAATTGGAGATATTGTGTGTTGTACTCTTCAGGGCCGAGTGGGATGCTAAGGAGTCTGTGTACTGAGCTGTTGAAGATTGCATGTTTGTGAGGTTCTGGGTTGAAACTATTCCGTTTTATGTAATTGTCTGAGTGTGTGTGGTCTTCCTGTGGTCTTCCAGGAACAAGTGCCAGAAACACAAGTGGCCGTCAGCAGCATTCTACGAAGATGCGATGTTAGTGATCGGCGTATATCATTGATAAATAGTGAACTCGACTGGATGTGCAAGGTGAAAAATTGTGTGATGGTTGATGGCAATTGTTGGCTGAGCCTAAAAGACTATGGCCGAGATGGGGTGCATTTGAACAGAAGAGGGTCGTTTATATTGGGTAATCTGTTATGTAATGTGGTATCCTCTATACTGTGCAAGGGAAACTGATACCGGTCAGTGTGGATGCTAATTTTAATGTGGTAGGCGTGGATATCACCCCTAAGGTAATGCCAACAGTTACAAATAGTGATACTTGTAACAAGCTCAGGGTGATACATTTGAACATTCAGTATATAAAAACTAAGCTATTGGCATTAACTCAAATATTAAATGATGTAAATGCAGATATTTGTGTCATAACTGAACATGGGACAAGGGATGATGAAATATGTAAAATTGATAATTACCTAGTTGGTTCCAAGTATTCTAGATCAACCTATCGGGGAGGGCGGGTTATTATATATATCAGGGATGGAATTAAAGTCAAGAAAATTGATGTAAATAGCTATTGCACAGAAAAGGTCCTAGAGGCAGCTGCAATTAAAGTGGCAACAAACATGGGCAACATACTCATACTTGGGATTTATCGATCACCCTCTACAGCTGTTAATGAATTCCTTCTACAACTGGAAACTATTTTAGATCATCATCTAAGTACTGATTCAAAAGTGATTATTGCTGGGGATTTTAATGTTAATGCTGATCTCTGTGACAGATCGTACAAAAATCTAAAGGAAATATTTAGTTCCTATAATATTGAAGATATAATTCAGGAACCAACTAGAGTGACAAATCAAACTTCCTCCATTATAGATCATGTTGCATCTAATATTAAAAACATTTCATATACTGTATTTGAAACATACATTTCTGATCATTATGCACAATTGGTTGACTTTGTTGTTGTTGGGTGTAAGAATGAAAATAGAGAAACTAGAATCATAAGGGACTTGAGCAATGAAAATATAAACAATTTAATAAATAACTTAGCTGATGTAGATTGGGAAACTGTTTTCTGTAATAGCAACAATGTAGATGATAAATGGAATGAATTTTATAAGATATTCAAAACAAATTTTAATGCCTCATGTCCACAGAAAAGTATAGTTGTAAATAATAATAAAAAAACAAAATTACCAACAGAGACAATCAAACTAAAAGAGCAAATGAGAGACATGTATGCTTTGTATAAAAGTACTTCTCTGGAATATTATTAAAACAAATATAAGAACGTAAAAAGAAATTACTTAAATAGCTTACGTAATACAAAAATTAATGAATTCAGAGAGAAAATGGGTAATACTGAAAATTAACAATTAAAATTTAGTTGAGTCGTTTTGCCCCTAAAAACAATTACTCTATAAAAAACATTTTAAATTCCAAATTAAAAGATGATATCCCACAAGAAAACAAACCAGGAATATATCAGTTCAGCTGTAATGACTGTGAAAAAATCTACATCGGCCAAACAAAAAGAAATATAAAAACCAGGGCAAAAGAACACCACAGAAATATTAAACTCAAACAAGAAGAAAAATCTGCAGTAGCTTGGCATTTTTGGAAAGAGAAACACACTATAAATAGAAGCCCAAAAATCCTCAAAAACATCACAAGGAAGACAGAATTAAAAGTTTGGGAAAACATATATATATGGAAAAACAAGAACCGGGTTTTCAATTTTGAAATCCCGCCAGGCGATCTACTCATCCAGAAGTTCATCAAACCACCACCAGGGACAGAGACAACCACCACAGCAAGCAATGCCGGTAGTCGACCAAAGGAATTGACAATGGAAGCACATGGCTTCTGAAACATGTTTTCCGAAATAAAAAAGTAAGTGATGTAGTGTTACAAAACGACTCAACTAAATTTTAATTGTTAAAACACATCACTGTCTCAAAGTCCACCATATATCAGGATAATACTGAAAATGTTTGCAAAACTGCATGGAGCCTGATTAATGAAACCAGAAAGCAATCTCCATCATATCAAAATATTACACTAAAAATAAATGGGGTAATTACAGATGATCCTATTATTGTCAGTCAAAAATTCAATGATTTCTTTCTAAGTGTCCCCTCTCAAATACCAAACTTGACAAATTATATGAATACCAGTTCCTCAGCAGTTTCTTCGTTTTTTATCAAGCCGACAACAGAAAATGAAATAGGTCAAATAATTGATAATCTACCCAATAAAACAGGCAGTGGATGGGATGAAATTAGTCCTAAGTTGTTAAAAAGGTGTAAAAGTGCTATCCTAAAGCCAATCACATATTTAATTAATAATTCAGTGGAACAGGGTCGATTTCCAGAAATTCTAAAATTGGGTGTGGTAAGACCAATATTAAAAGGGGGAGATGAACAACATACTGATAACTATAGACCTATTACTCTAACATCTGAAATTGCCAAACTATTTGAAAGAGTTTTATTGTCAAGGCTAAATAGTTATCTAAATAAATACAATATGCTAAAAAATTTTCAACACGGTTTTAGAGAAGGACGATCCACTATTACTGCCATTAATCAATATATACATGAAGTAATTGGTAAACTAGAAAACAATGAGAAGGTCAGCACTCTATTCTTAGATTTATCTAAAGCTTTTGATTGTGTTGACCACAATATCCTAATTAGTAAGCTTGAAAATTATGGCATTAGGGGACTACCACAAGAATTAATTTGTAGTTACTTGATTGGAAGACGACAGTATACAGAAATATCATGTAAAAAGGGGAATAAAATTCAATGGGTAAAATCAAAATTGGAAATTGTGAAGTATGGTGTACCACAAGGTTCAGTATTAGGTCCACTGTTATTTATTATGTACATCAATGATATAAAATGTTTGCAAAACACTTCTGTTATGACATATGCAGATGACACTACTGCGGTGTGCTGGAATAAAACCATAGAGGGCCTAAATGCAACCCTCAATAAAACGACTTCTGTGCTGTTAAATGATTTTAAATCCATAAATCTACAGTGTAACATGCGTAAAACTACTGTAATGCATTATAGTATGTTGAATAAAAGTAGCAATCTAACTCTAAAAGTTAATAACAACATTGTACAAGAAGTGAAAATACAAAAATTTTTAGGTATTATTGTAGATAACCGGTTAACGTGGGCACAACATATTGAGTCTATATGTAATAAAATCAGCAAGTCAGTATACTTAATAAGATATTTTAGCAGTTATAAAAATTCTAACATTTTAAAACTCATTTATTATGGATGTATTTACCCACATTTAATCTATGGGATTGAAATATGGGGCGCTGCTGCAAAAACACATATGGACAAATTACTTTTATATCAAAAGAAAAGTGTTAGAATCATGTTTAATTTAAAATTCAGGGAATCATGCAGGGAGACATTTATTAATAAAAGGATACTAACCATCTACTCTCTATATGCTTATAGAGCAATAATGTTTGTAATTGACAAGTGTGAACAAATAAAAAATAAACAAATGTATGAATACAATACAAGAGGCAACATGAACTATTATAGATGTAATGTAAATAAAACTGCATCAGTGAAAGATGTACAATATCTAGGAATTAAGCTTTTTAACAAGTTACCCCCAAAAATTAAAGCAATTGCAGAGGTGTCAAAACGACAATTTAACTTAAAATTGAAGGCATATCTGTTAAATAGATGTTTATATGATTTGGATGAGCTATAAATTATGATTTTGTACAAATGTATATATGAAATGACGTGTCTAAAATCAATGTATTGATAAACTGGACGAAATAAATATTATTATTATTATTATAGATGCCATATGTGATCGTTTGTCCTTTCCATGTTACAGCATTAGCTTTAGGTCCAGGTATGGTGGAATTTGATCTTTTTCTGTTTCCATTGTGAACTGTATATGCCTGTCTTGTAGGTTTACTAATTTTAGAGAATCTTCTGCTAATTTTTTGGGGACCACCGCATACACAACATCCACATATCTAACCATTTTTTTAACATATTAGGAAAACTAGAGGTTATGTGAATTTCAAGTTGTCCCATGTACTGGCTTATGAATTTTGAAATACCGCCACATAAATAAGAACTTTTGCTGAGATCACCAGATAGGCCACAAAGCACAATTCCCAGCCATCAGTTGGACTTCAACTGAAGAGGAGGGCAAACACCCTTGAAACACATGTTTTGTAAATTCCATTTTAAGTGAGGCGAGTGAGACTATCTCGACTCATGTTATTATACTTGAACTATTTCGCTTGTCTCAAACTTCTGAGTTATTTTATAAATGAAAATGTTTTCACTCTCATCAATAAAAAAAGACTGCAACACCACTGGAGGCATTTTACCCTTCCATACAAAATTCAAAGTTTAAAAGGGAAGATACTGTGGCATGAATATTGTGAATAACATTAGTTGAAGGAGAATCTGAGTTAGTTTCAGGATTTAATGTTCAATATGGAAAAGGGTGTTATGCATTAATTTTTTTAAATGTATTTTGGTTTTCTATCAATATTAGTAGGAGGGTTTTCAGTTAGGTTAATATGTTTCAATAGTAACATCTTTTAGCACTGTGTCATTAACTTATTGCACCAGTATACTTTGTTAGGCAGACAGCAAAATACCTCAAATTCTTTGTCCTATATCCTCTGTTACCTAAATGGCAATACCATTTGTAAATTTGGAATCGTTTATATTTAAGCCATAAGGGGGGAATATATATGGCCCTAGTGCAGTGTGAAGGACTGCAGTACAAAACTACCTTGGTTCTGTTGTTGTGAACACAAAAATATTTGGTAAGGGGAAATGCAAAAGAAGTAAGCAATGAGGAATATTTTCAGTTAAAAAAAAAGTATAAATTGCTTCAATGGTGCAGCAATTGTAGATAATGTTATGTTAAGTTATGTTGTACTGAAAATATTTGCAAATTTCTCCCTCCCCCATCCTGTAAAATAAAACTTTTCTAAAAAATGAAGATATTAAATAATCAGTTTCCAAATTTTTTATTTATAATTATCTCTATTCCACCATAAAAATGGATATGCATTTTGCTTTGGAATTCCTGATTATGCTCATTTGTTTTATTTTGAATTGTGGCATTAGTTTCTTTTAGATTTCTTCTAAATGAAAACAGTGTAAATATGTCTGATCTTTAGCTTCCAAATCCAGAAGTCTCCACTTATTTCATAAAAAGTGACAATCTAACAATAGAAGGTCTGGATAGATGGTGTCTAAACAGTTTTTGAATTACACTGCCAATATTTACAAGCTATATTTTATTAAAATGTATAACAGTAATAAATACATACAAAAATAACCAAACATAAAAATAAAGTGAGTAATATAACTCTTAGCTTTGGTTTGCTTCCAACAAGGATAATTAGTAGAGTACAAAAAGAAAATGAAATCCAAGTACAATCTTTATTAAGATCAAAATTAAACAGGTAACCTAAATTACTGAACATAAAGGTATTCTTTATAGAATTAGTAGCAGAAAACTTCAAGGTAACTGGAAATTTAAAGCATTATTTCAGTTGAGATAGTATGTTTCAAAACAACCTGCTTACATCTGTTATGTTTATAATCTGCTTACAACCACAAACAGAGTAGTTTGTGCATCTTTTCTCTTTAGTCAAAATTTTCTCACAAACTGTTTGATTACAGCAACTAACAATAACATAATATATCCTGCAAGACAATGTTAACTTCCACACCACAAAAAGCATTCCTGCTGAGGAAGGGAAGTAAGAATAATGGTTAAAACAGTCTTAGTTTCAATATTGTTATTAAAGTATAACTTAAACATGCTTACAATAATCACATATAGATATCTATGAAAACAATTAACTAAAATTCCTAAATTACATAATCACAGAACTGTTAATGGTCATTCCTTTAGATTCATAAAAGTCTATAAAATTTTACATGCACAGAGCAAAAGGTACCAGAAATACACTAAAACTAAAACAGTTGGGCCAAAATCAGATAAATCTCTTTGTTTCTTTGTAATTGAAATAATAATAAGTAAATTTCTATATTTTTTATGAACTGTCATGCACATAAAATAATTAATTTGTTTTCCTAAAGATGAGAACAGGATTCTAACAAAATTGAAATGTTTTGACAACATACAGAAATATCCAGTCACAGTCCGTCATTTAGCAGTTATATAATGGGGTTTTTGGCAGATTAAAAATATCTATTACATTATAAAAAAAAGAAAAATCTGTTTAGGACTACTAGCTGTAAGATATCTTGTAATTTGATGTTTATTTGCACACAAAGGGACTGAAGAAACTAAACAAAATTAAAAGACATGATTCAATATCTCAAAAATATAATAGTGCTTAAATGATCAAATTTATTCAGCCTTTCTTACAACATGAATTGATGATATCATTAAGAGCAACTTTTTATTAAATCTATGGGATTTATGTGGAGAGATTCCGAGAGCAGAGGGTTTAGCTTCTCTCCTTTATGTGACACATATAAATATATACAAATGGTACTGTCAAGAGGAATGCTTTCAATGACATATTTGTACTATAAAATTTTATCATTGCTAGGTTTTCAATTTCTTTGCATTTGTTTTTATTAACTGCAACAATAAAACATCAGCTGCTCATTACCTTACAAGCATTTATTGTTGAATGTCATAGTACAGTAATTGTTATGAAATAGTATCATGACTCTTTAAAATCAACTTTAATATATCTTGTTCTCACTATAGTTGTCATTTTTATGTACATTTGTGATGCAGTTATATGTTTTCAAAAAAGGTGGTTCTGTTTGTTTATATTTGATTCTCTCCAAACTTTGATATACACCAATAAACAGTGGTTGTTTGTTTTTTTCACACAAGCCTTGTATAGGACAGAAGTTGGATAGGTAGAGTCAGACTGAAAAATTCAATTCCATAGCCGGGATTTGAACCACGGATCTTGTGGTCTCTAGCCGGTTGCTCTTCCCCTGAGCTACTATGGCAACAAGCCAGCTTACCATTGAATTTCAACTGACTCACATGTTTCCTGGTAAACCACAAGGTGTTCTCAAATTATTTTGAGATGACAACCTCAATGGCAGCTAACAATGTTGTAAGTACTTAAGTCCCAGGATTCATAGTGCAGCCAACTATTATGGTTCAAATCCCAGCTGTGGCATTGAATTTTTCAGTCTGACTCTACCTATCCAATATTTCTGTTATTAATTTTTCAAATGAGAAATATTGAACTAAGTGATTCAAAGTTTGAAGAGATTATACTAAATATTTTCCATTAGTTGTAACAAGAAAGTGGCATTGGATATATTTTTGTTTTTAAATTACTGAGTGGTATTGAACTTTGCTATTGAAGTTGATAATTGTGCCAACAAAGAGCTGAGTGATATTCATTTTATCAGTTAGTACTACATTATGCACATAAAAGAGCACTCTCTAAGTGGCAACTGATAAAGAATTAGTTGCAGGAACTGTTGTTGAAATTAAGGCCATCAAGAATCCAATAACAACCATTGCAACATTTGTTGAAAGGTAATTTGCACTCAGCTTTATAGATGCATTTAAGCACAGGAAAGTGACACCATCATTCTTGCTGTTATTAGGATACCATCAGGGACCCAGAATTGGTTTGTTGCTCAGGTTTTGCCACTGCCCAAGCTCTATGCAAGACAAATCATATGTGTGATTTCGTGATTCATGTAGCAGGGCTGTATTCTTTGAGTGCCAAAGTCTACTTTGTAATTATCTCCGCAAAAAATGGGATTGGGCTGACAAATGTTAGCTTCAATTGCCTGGCATTGTTTCTTAGTCGTAGGAGACATATACAAGACATGATTTCCAGCTTTTCTGCCTTGTGGTTGCACTCTTGGTCCACTACTGTTGACCTGCATAGTCCTGTGGATCTTTGCTCCATTCCAGCTTCATTACAATACCTACATACATATTTCTTGGAATGGTGTTACTTAAGTCCATCTTGTTCACAACCCAGAGGGTGTCTGGCACAATGTATCTATCAGGAACTGCTTTAATTATGTGAAGTGCCATCAATTTGTCATGAACAAGTTGTGCCACCACATTTGAACTATCAATAACTCTGGAAGAATTTCAGCAGTGGTGTCCTTCCTTATGCAGTTCGCTCCCTTTGGTATCAAGTAATTCATGATATCCTACCAACACAATTGCATCTGGCAGCTATTCACCTGAACGACTCCCTGACATGCCTTCATTGTCCTCAACTGGATACTGTAATACATTGTGTTGCTATTTGCCCCACTGTGTCTGCTGTGTATACCATCGCAACAATATTTCTGGGGAAGTTAGGTGTTCTCAATTGCGTTCCAGAAAGCTTTCTTCATCTGGATTTTTCGCACTCCTTAGGAGGCACAACAGTTTGTTATGGTTCATTGGACACATGATCTCTTATATACTGTTGCACCTTCCTCAGTGGTGTGGATACGATACAGTACATGGACTACATGAGGATGGTGCGATGGAAGATTAGTGCCAGGAGCACTTTTTGATGGACTTTGGTAATTGTTTGCAAGTTATCAATACTTAATAACTAAATTAAAAAAAAAATTGATATTATGTGTTCAAATTATCAATTTTTATAGAACTAGTATTTTTTAAAGCTGCATTAATCTTTTGCCAGAACACTTTTAGATTCCCTGTTACAAATATAATCTTTTTCATAATAATTAAAAAAAAATTATGGACTTAAGGACAATGTTGGGTTAACAAAAACTAAAGCAAATGACTTCATTGATCTAGTGTAATATTTTTTTATTAAAAGCAGGATGTTATAAAAATGACAAACCTTATGATAAAAATAAAAAAATAATGAAATTGAGTTTTATTTATGGTCCCTCTTTAACTGCTTTGGATCTCAGCATTTCATTCTATATTGGGCATGAAAGGCTGATTAATTTTTCTTAGAGGCCTCTTTACCAGACTCAAGGTTCTTTTACTTGACATAAATCTATGACTTTATTTTACTTTTGAAGGAAGCCATACTAAGAAATTTTATGACCAAAAAAATCCATTGACCTCTGTCGAGTTTGAACCTGCATCCTTGGGAACCAGTGGTTAATATATTACCCCTAACCACGAAGGACAGCTAAAATGGACAAAATTTGTTTTAGGGTTCAGTTGTTCAATTCAGACTTTCGCTGATGAATGACAGCATGAGACCAAAAATTTGTGGGGAAGAAATCCAAAGCTATTTTGGATTTTAAGAAGCCAGAAGTCAATTTTAAAGCCACAAGTTTATTAATTAGATTTATTTATATTAAATTTATACCACATGAAGAGATTTTGTTCATCCCTATTAATACACGCGAGAGCATAGGCAGACCCAGAAAAGGGCTAATAGCACCCTCCCCCCAATTATGGAAAAAACTGACAATTTTAATGCTTAAAAATTGCTTATGTGCTGCTCCAGTTTTCTTTTTAAATATAGTATAATAAAAAATCATGGTATTACATTAATTCAAAATCTTAAAATTTTCCAGGAAATAGAACACTCTTATGACCCTTTGAGGAACTTCTCCTATTTGTAATTTTTTTTAAACAACAGTAAGAGACCAGCTCTTTTGGAATAAATACAATTAGCATTTTAATATGAAAGTAAAGTAAAAAAAAGGAGAAAGTAAATAAATTAGTAGGGTACCTAAAATGTTAGTAACAAATACAATTAATCTTTTAAATGTTCTTACAATAGGTTGTGAACTGGCATAAAATCTTGCTAACATAGAAGAAGTTCATTAAAACAATAATGTTCTAATGTAGTATGAAAATATGATCTCATATTGCTGCCAGAAAATGAAATGTACCAAATGAGTAATGTGCTAATATGTGAAATGCCCCATTATAGATCCAAGGGTTCAAGAAGAATTTTGTTAGTTCTCTAACTTCCTGAAAAGATATTTATTTGCCCACCTTAAAAACCAATTAATTTGGTCATCAATTCAAATGTCCTTGTAAAGAAGACTGAATACATCTGATTATCTTGTACCTATACATCTCTGAAAATAAAATAAAAAAAGAGAGAGAAATTTAAAGATTAATATTTATGCGAAAGTAAAAAATGCTGTCAGAGATATTCATATTTGAACTAACATGTGTCCTCTGTACTAGGAAAGAGTGGTGGGCCATAGTAATAGGTGGGAATATATGAAGAATATTGATCCATCACAAAATTGGTTTTTCACTACCAATAGTGCCTTGTTTGAGTAAGAGCTTACAATATTCATTGTTATGGAATAGATTATCAAGCATTTTCTTGATAAGAGTTCAAATCAATCCAGGTTTTCCCAATTCTTGGGTACAGAAATTGTCTGTAAATTCTTGAAAAAAACTGTGATTTTAAGAACTTGAGTGTTCATGATGCAATGGAAAATAGAATCCACAAATATTATCCACAGAATGTACCCAGCAGAGGAAGATGGATTTTTCGAGTGTGAAAAACTTTAGCATGGCTCCATTCGGAAGGGAAGTAAAGCCATTGGTCCAGTATCATAGATTTATGGCACGTAAAAGAACCTCAAGCCTGACAAAATAAGTTTCTGATCAAAACTAAGCAGTCTTTCATGCCCAGTATAGAATGGGACACTGAGAACCACAGCAGCAGTTAAAGAACATCCATAAATAAAACTCCATTTCAATAGAATGACCAATGCAGAAGTATGCGATGGATCACTCCCCTCCACCTTACTTCCTCTATGGCTACACCTCTCCTACCATTCTGACTTGGAAAACAAATGTTTGTTTTAAATTTGAAAGACCTTTGTATTTTAGAATTCACAACAAAAAGTCAGTCAAGTTTCATTTTTGTGATTATTACCAACCAAATGAGTATGGGTTTAATGACTTGGTTGGTCAACTTTTGAGTTTGAATAAAAGTCAAAGTTACTCAATATTCCTATGAATGAGTTGGATTTGGTCCCTCCCTTGATGGAAAGATTTATCTAATCTCAAGTGATAATTGGTTTAATGTTCACTTAACCTTACATGTTATTTTTAAAAAAAACTTGCAAGGAGCTTGCAAATGATTGTGTTTATTATCAAAAGCTGGACATTTAGACATCTTGCTTCTATCTTAGACGTTTTACTGAAGAAGTGCAAGTTTTAGCAAAGATCACTGGTGCTAATTTTATTCGTTGAGAACTGAGATGCTTCATGCAGGTGAAGCTAGCACTCAACTTCTTGGACAGGATGTCATTTCACCTAAGAAAACAAAAATAAGCATTCTAAAACAGATACCACTTGAAATTACATCAAAGACTTACAAATTTAACATGACAAAGATGCTTCGTTCCTTACTCTACTGGCTGTATAACAGCATCTAAGCGCTTAAAGCTTTTTTTTTTTTTTTTTTTGTTTTTTAAAAACTTCAGAAGATATCCATTTTAAAATAATTTTTAGGTTTAAATATTAATTTATTATGTTACTAATATCATTTTATTCATTATTTAATTTTGTGCATGTTGCATTACCACTAACAATCAGCAGTTCTTACAGTTTAACTTGAGCTCTACTTGGTTGGTTACACCTTTGACTGGTTTACCCAATATTTCTGTAATCCATGTTTTTTACCTATTCAAAGATTCTTGCAGTTGATTACTAAACTTTCACAGTAATGCAGATTCTAGTTTTGTAAAGCACTAGGTACAGTCAACCATGCAATAACACTATAGGTAACATTTGCATGTCAAGTTAGAACCTTCCATTAGAGGGAACTATTCAAATATTAGCTTCCCTCCCCATTTTCTTACAAAAGTTATCCTTAGTGAAGGAATATAAGCCAGAATTGCCCCATTTTTAAACTTTGCGCTCCTATGTCCTGACAAGAGTCCAGTTTGGATGCTGAATGTTCCATTTTAGAACTATGGAATTACAAACAGAAAAGTGTTTTATTATTTTCGCTTCCCTGTAGCCCCTACAGTGTAACTGTTTTTTTTTTTTTTTTTTTTTTTTTTTTATTTTATGATTTTACTATATTTTAAGGGGACAGTCAAGTGAAAATCCTAAATTCCATATTTTTAACAATAGAGCTGTTCCAATTTTGTATGTTCAATACATTTTTTCTGCAAAATTACAGCTACCTACTCAAATTAGTTTCCTCTCTAGTTATGTTTTATATAGAATTTAATTGCTTTATATAAAATGCTCCTTATGGAACAAGTTTCGTATAATATTTGGTAAGCATGTACTTACTGTAAATGCAAATAAACTTTGATTTGGATTTTGCTGTATAATAAAAAAAAAAGATACAGGAAATTTTGTATCTGTAATTTTTAATTTTTTAAAATTACATTTGTAATATTTACTGCCACATAAATACTCAAGTAACTAATTCTTATCAAAATGCAAATCAAATTATAAGTAAAGGTGCTAAAGAGATAAATTCCTAAATTAAACAACAATCTAGTCAAAATTGTTCAAGGGTATTTTTATACAAAGAAAAAAGTAGTTTTGAGAAAACTAAATGGAATGCTGTGCTCTCTCATATTTAAATATCCATTCAGGCATTTGAAAATAGTGCAGAATAAATAAAACTTTAAATATAAAAAAAAAGAAAGAGGGTATCTTTAGTATGTAAAACAAAAGTTTGAAATTTGGTCCAAAACGTCAGATTTTCAGTTGATGGTCCCTCTTAACACTATAAACTGGCTACTTTTAGCTTGAAGTGCACACTGAATGATTATGGGACAGTTAGTTAATCAAAATTTGTCATGTTAAGGGACAAAATGCAAAGCACTTACTGTTAGTGCTTTAACATTACATTAAACTAGGCAATGCTTATTCTTTGAAACTTTAAGCTGTGCTTTTAGAATCGTTTATGATTATTGCATAAAGATGACCAGTATTCCCCCCCCTCCCCATTTTTTTATATATTTATTTGCTTTGAAAATCCGGGATGCCAAAGAAGCCCTGAAATCAACAGAATCCTGAATTCATTCCAAAAGTTTAAGGTTTATTCTATAGCTGTTGCTATTGGAACTACAAGGAACATAATAATACAGGAAATTTCTACTTTCAATATGCAAATATGCACACTGATCAAGTAATCACTGTGTTTTTGCTAACAAATTATATTACTAATCTAAAATGAATAAGGAAATGACTACATATACATTTTGAACTAACAAGTTATAATGAAGTGCATGCCAGTTCTGCTTAAAAGCTGCTTATTTAAATACACAAAACTGGTAAAATGAAATAATAAGTGCACAAAAAGGGAACTGCTTTAGAAGTACACAAAATAGCTTTCAGTTAGAAGAGGTATTCTTCCATTTCTGAATAAATATCTGCTGCCTTAAGAATAATTTTTCTGGCAGAAAATTTCCCTCCCATTATAACAAAATCATCAAAATATTTGAGAGCAAACATAATATATCTCAATTGAAATTTAGTTGAGTCGATTTTGTAACACTACATCACTTACTTTTTTATTTCGGAAAACATGTTTCAGAAGCCATGTGCTTCCATAAACTCAAACAAGAAGACAAATTTGCAGTAGCTTGGCATTTTTGGAAAGAGAAACACACTATAAATAGAAGCCCAAAAATCTTCAAAAACATCACAAGGAAGACAGAATTAAAAGTTTGGGAAAACATATATATTTGGAGAAACAAGAACCGGTTTTCAATTTTGAAATCCCGCCAGGCGATCTACTCATTCAGAGGTTCATCAAACCACCACCAGGGACAGAGACAACTACCACAGCAAGCGATGCCGGCAGTCGACCAAAGGAATTGACAATGGAAGCACATGGCTTCTGAAACATGTTTTCCGAAATAAAAAAGTAAGTGATGTAGTGTTACAAAATCGACTCAACTAAATTTCAATTGTTAAAACACATCACTGTCTCAAAGTCCACCATATATCAGGATAATTCAGAGGAATACAAACCTTGTGGACATAGATTGCCGTAAACATATACAACACGTGGTGAAAGGAACAGAAGATGGATGCTACAAAGGTAGGATCAAATTCAATATTCATTTACGAGGCTTTTAACGAAACCAGCCACAAAAAGGATATAAAGTTATTCGAAAAACTACAAGAAAAGAAACGCAAATTAGCCGCGGATATCTGGTTTCTAAATTTATGTAGAATTAAAAAGGCCACGCCAAAATTTGTCAGAAAAATAATAAAAAATGATAACAATAGTAAACTAGAAAAAGCAGCCGTCAAAAAAGTCTTGGAAATGGAGAAGAACAAACATTACAAAAGTAGAAGTGAGGTAGAATTACAGCTATATAAATTACACTTGAAACTAACCAAAAAATTAGGAAGCATCATTTGGGAAAATTTAGAAAGCAACCTTTTGGCTAAATTAAGCATCAAAATGAGAAACAAAACTTTAACGCAAAAACGTAAACTTGAAAAGCTGTGCAAAGAACAGGGGAAAAGAAAACCAATTCGAAAATCCACACCACAAATGAACGTCAAAAACCTATCGGACCAAACTTTCATCAAATCAGAACTGGATTTCTTAAACAAAGGGATGAAAACTTGCGTCGATTTTTCAGATAAAATTGACGATTACATTGCGGACATACAAATAGCCACCCAGCACATAAATGATATTGATAAAAGCATAATAAAAAGTGAATGTTGCCAAATTATCGAAACAATAGAAAGCAAAAAGAAAACTAACCCCCCAAAACTGAATATGTAGAACGAATGGAAACACTTTTAGAAAAAGAAGAATACTCTACAGTACAAAAGAACCCTCTAAACCAATGTATAGTTAAATTAAATGCCAGTATTCAAGAATGTAAACTAATAGACAAAAAAGAAAACTGCAAAATTAAAGCTGATAGTCCAGTTCTGCCCAGAATTTATGGCCTTCCAAAAATACACAAGCCGGGAAATGCAATGAGACCAATTATAAACAATATAAGTGCACCTACATATAATCTAGCAAAATGGTTAACAAACAGATTCTCTTCCTTCCCTAAATTTGAAACAGCAAGTATAAAAAACTCTCTAGATCTGATCGATAAAATTAAAGACATAAAATTAGAAAAAACCGATTTGTTAGTTTCCTTTGATGTTACTGCTGTGTTTCCAAGCATACCTACAGAAAGCATACAATCCCACATCAAAACCGGGTTACTTGCAATAGGGAAAACAACAGAAGAAGTCCGAGAATACATCATATTAACGAATCTGTGCATAAATCAAAATTTTTTCACATTTAACGGGAAATATTACAAACAAACATCTGGTTTAGCTATGGGCAGCCCGCTGTCACCAATATTAGCAGATCTCTTCATGAGCACTATGGAAACTAGGATTAAAAAGGCATTCCCCTGGATGTTCAAAATATGGTACCGCTATGTAGACGACATCTTTGCAATAGTCCCAGAAAAACACATAGAAGATGCACTAAAACTCCTAAATATGCAAGAAAAGTCTATAAAGTTCACAATGGAGAAGGAATGTGATGGACAACTACCATTCCTCGACCTAAAAATCATCAAAACTAATAATCACCTTACATTTGGCATCTACAGAAAACCTACCCACACCAACAGCTATATAAAACAAAAGAGTTACAATCCCATTCCCCATCAGCATGCTTTACTCAACAGCCTTACACACCAATGTACCAATGGGCAAAACAGAATACCAATGTGAACTTACTAAAATATTGGACATAGCTACAGAGAATGGATTTCGGGCAGAACTGGTGTACAAAAAAGGTAATAAGGCCAAAAATAGAAAGAGAATTAAAGAAGTCAGCACACTCACTCAAAACCAGAAAAAAAACAAGATCTACAAGAAGTTTACATACCACCCTACAGCTTTCTACAAATTCCAGAGGATCTTCAAACGACATAACATCATTCTAGCCCCTAAACACAACTACTCTATAAAAAACATTTTAAATTCTAAATTAAAAGACGATATCCCACAAGAAAACAAACCAGGAATATGTCAGTTCAGCTGTAATGACTGTGAAAAAATCTACATCGGCCAAACAAAAAGAAATATAAAAACAAGGGCAAAAGAACACCACAGAAATATTAAACTCAAACAAGAAGACAAATCTGCAGTAGCTTGGCATTTTTGGAAAGAGAAACACACTATAAATAGAAGCCCAAAAGTCCTCAAAAACATCACAAGGAAGACAAAATTAAAAGTTTGGGAAAACATATATATTTGGAAAAACAAGAACCGGGTTTTCAATTTTGAAATCCCGCCAGGCGATCTACTCATTCAGAGGTTCATCAAACCACCACCAGGGACAGAGACAACCACCACAGCAAGCGATGCCGGCAGTCGACCAAAGGAGTTGACAATGGAAGCACATGGCTTCTGAAACATGTTTTCCGAAATAAAAAAGTAAGTGATGTAGTGTTACAAAATCGACTCAACTAAATTTCAATTGTTAAAACACATCACTGTCTCAAAGTCCACCATATATCAGGATAATATATCTCCTTTTTGTCAGATTGTTTAGCTCAAACCCACCTTGCTACATTCATTCCCATTAGATATGCTTCAAACTGAAGAAAAACTTGAGGATAGTTTACACAGATAGCCTCCTAAAATTTCACCATTCATTGGTGAATCACTGCACATACAGCTTCACATATAATTAAAAAAATCTGCAATTGAAACTACTGAGCTACCTTGGCATTCATTTATTTTAATGCAGAATTCTATACACAGTTCAAATTTTATATTTCTATATAATTCATGTTAATTATTTTTTCAGAAATACGTTTCATTAGGCATTTCATTGTAGGTGTAATAGTGAGATGCATGAAATTCCATGCTCTTTTCATGACACCATGAGAAACACATGAATGGTGTCAACACTTTAAAAATACTAAAGCAAAAAAATAAAAAAAAAAAGTGTAAAAATGTATTTGAAATAAATTGCATATTTTAAACACATCTCAATTTTGTATGGTATGATTTTGTCCATCTCTTAACATTTACCACTTATATACAGAGCCTTTTTTTTTTTTTTTTTTTTTTTAAATCTTTGGAGGATGCTGAATTTAAATGCCGAGTTTGGTAATTAATGTTTTTAGTGAAATCTTAATATAAAAATTTGGATGTAATGCAAGAAGGTATAAAGTTTGAACAGCTTTTGCTGGCTGAACTCATTATATATTAAAGTTGGATTATATGTAGAGCACCCCAAACAATTTACAATTATATTTCTGATGATAATAATAATAATAATAATAATAATAATAATGATATTAATAATAATAACAACAACAATAATTGTATCAGTGCTACCTAATTATTTCAGTTCCCTCTTTAAGCAATGTTTATTTCATTTTGTTCTAATTACAGAGATTTCTGATTGTGGTCCACATCCATTAGCTGTATAATGACAAATTAATAATCAAATGCACATAATTGCAAAGATAAACACTGTAAAACACAGGCAAATGCATTAGTTTAAAGACAATAACTAATATTCATAAAATACATTATCATTAAATAATTAGTACATGCATTATGTTAATGTACCACCAAGAAAAAGAAAGCAAAATACATATATCCAAGCAGAGGTTCCCAACCTGTCAAATCATTACAAAGATAGTGTGTATATTTGCCTCATATTTCAATGCATTAAAGTCTTTTTGAAACTTCTGAATATTGTATCATAAGTAAGAAAATGAAATAAAATATTTGCTCTAATATGATTAATGCATACAGAATCCAGTGGCAGAATGAAATTGAACATGTAAGTTAAATGTCATGGCCATATGAAAGTTCTAGTGATGAAAGTGTCTTAAATCAGTTTCTAGAACTGAATTTTAAAATAAGATTATCTTGTTTGACTGTACACTCACTCTAACCAAACATTAGTTATTGTTTATTTGCAAATATTTTAAAGTGATCTGCAGCTCCATTCAACAGGGTAACAATAAGATATAGGTTACACATCAAAGGACAACTTGTGTACTATGACCTACAGGAGGTCTATTGTGGCTACCACCCTACCTCCCAAGAGGAGGGGATAAAGTGAAGGAACTACAGGAGGCTGCAGGCCACAGGCAGACAGTCACAGAGATGCCTAGCAATTCTTAGCTCAAAGTTCTGTCCCAACTGGAGCTGCCCAGAGATGGTGATGTCTCTACACATCAATCAAGCAGCCCTCTAGAGTTCACAGGGAATGCTCATTTCCTTTGAGCAATAAAAAATGAAAGGGAAACAATAGAAAGGAAATTGTGATACATGAGAAACCACTTCACCTACCAACCAGGGAAAACCAGAAAAACTAAAGGTCAAAGTGGGCAGTTGACAGGAATCAAACCTAGGAACTCCTAAATGCAACTCTCACTTTTTACCATGGAGTAATTTTGCTTGGTTGGGGCAAAAATATTTTAACTTTTATTTTATAATGTATTATAAAGTTGTAATGCAAAGCAATCATTCATATAGCATCCCCAAAAATGTTTCACAACATTCGATTAAAACAATCTATTGATCTAGAAACAAGAGCCTTGAACTTGAAAGTTGCTGAAGGCAGAGTTACAACAAGCTCATAAAGAACTTCCTCTGACAATTAGGTAATTTTAATTTATACAAAACAAAATAATTTTTTTATGGAAATACCACCTGTATACATATCAAAATTGCCTATGGAATACTTGATCCAGAACCATGGGAAAATCAATTTTAACCATTCCAGACACTGTAATAATTTTATTAGCACTTAAAGTGATGTCACTGAGCATTCATTACCAGGATGTAGCACTACTAACTGTTTGAAAGAATTATAAAACCTCAACTTTGATAACTATTTTGTCTGTAACAATAAAAATACTCAAAATTATTGACTGCTATGGAACTAATAGGTGAGCAAACACAGTGACAAAGGATATGCACAAAACTGGCTTCAAATTTCAATGTGTGGTTATATTATATGCAATATCAAAAGCAGTGGTGCTGTGGCTCAGTGGTTAGACTGCTCCATCTAAGTGGCTGGGTCCAATCCCAAGAGCCTGCACGTGGGATTTATGGTAGACAAAGCAGCAGCTAGGTGGATTTTCTCCGGGTTTCGCCACTTATTCCACCAACTGCTCCATCATCAACTTTCCTATAATCTATTTCGCTTTCATTTCATATCATCCACTTCCTCACGCTCATGCCTAGCTACAGGCATAACTCATTTCAGGCTCTTCATTCTGCGATTGTGTGCCATTGGCTCCCCGATAGGCTTCTGGCCCCTAGGCACCCACTTGTAAGTCCTAGGGGGGTGTCAGTCCTAAATATGGGGAGGGTAAGCCGACTACAAAGAAAAAAAAAATATCAAAAGTATTTAAATTAATATATTTTTACATACTAAGCAATTTAGAGCTTAGCTAAATTATATTTCTCTTTCTGCAGTGGTTAACTATGGGAACAATAGATTAAATCAATCCTTAAGCAAAAACTAGCAATGAAATTTATTTGGATTCAAGGACATTAACACATTTTTGGAAACGATAAAGGCAATCACTTAGTAAAATTGAATTCAATCTAGGGTACCCTATGAAGGAACTCCCTTTAACGAGGATGCATAAATTAAATTCTGAAATTATGGTTAAATAATAGTTATACTTTTGTTGTTCCAATGTGTTCTGCATGTAGTAATAAACCTTGGTTCTGTGAATATCAGGAAAAAAACCCTTCAGAAAATACTGGTATCTTACATTTTGATATAAATTAGACAAATCAGTTAGTAATAAGTCTTCATGTGGTCAAATTGGAAATTTAGAGCATACATATTTGACTGCCCATATAATGTTGAACTGTTACTAGAATTGTATAAATTACGATTTTTCTGTGCTTAACAAAATTACAAAATTTGCTTTATTAAATCATCTAAAGCTTTTAAACACTTCATCATACTTAAACTGCAAAATCATACTTGCCAACTTCCTGACACTGAAACCCATAAAACTTTTCTTCCTCCAGCAAAGCATAATAATTTTGCAATAAAATTAACTTTAGAAAGCATAAACTACTCAGTGTAGCAAAATACAAAAATTAAATGTAAAATAAAGGGAATTCCATCTTAAAGAATCTTTGAAGACCGAATACTGCTTCTTTCTATCACACATACTGAAATTCTTCCTTGTAACAATAACACATTTGGTGCACAATGGTTTTTGTTTATAGCTCATAACATTAACTATAAATAAAAACTATAACAAACCATGGGTCATTAATAAGATAAACCATATATGTGAGGCAGATTACTTTAAAACTTGTATAGCCCATTACTGTATATTTGCGCCCACTTATTGCTCACTTGGCTTGACTGTCATAGTGATGGAGTTAAGTTATAATTTCTCTTAACACTGAAACCTAAGGGTTTGTTATATTATCTCCTATCACTATTATTTTATATCACCCTCTGTGGTGTAGTGGTCACCAGGCTAGCCTCTAATTCCCAAGGTTACGAATTCAAACACAATGGAGAAATGGATTTTTAAATGTGTAGAAGTTCTTAGCATAGTTTCCTTCATAAAACAAGTAAAGCCAGTAGTCCTGTGTTGTAGATTTATAGCACATAAAAGAGCATAAAGCCTGATAAAGAGGGCTCTGAGCACAATTAAGCACTCTTTCATGTCCAATATAGAATATGATGCTGAGAACCATAGCGATTAAACAGAGTTTATAAATAAAAGTCAATGTAATTTTAATTTTTGCTAGCCTCTGTGATCCCAAGTTGCGGATTCAAACTTGGTGGAAGGTGATGATGCAGACTACGCCCGTGGTTGAATGGTTAGAACACCCACCTCTCACCTATGATGATGATGATGATGATGGTTAGTGTTTAAGGGCGTTCAACTACAAGGTCATCAGCGCCCTTATCAAACAAATCATGGCAAAAGCCAGAGATAAAGCTCAATAAGAAATATTATAAATAAGAACGAAAGATTAATCTAAAAATTAATGTATAAAAGTAATCATAGAAAAAGCCACAGATTGGTGATTTAAGAAAAAGAAAAAAAAATCAAAACTAATACAAAAACAAGGATAAAAACAACTAAATCCAAAATTTGAAGGATATCTTTGATAAAAATTTAAAAATCTTAGCTACCACTGGACTATCGTCCGCCAGGGCTTCTGCAAGACTGACCGGCAGTTGCAGTGATTCCTGAATATGCGCTAGATTAACACAATCTAGCAACACATGACGGACTGACAAATCTTCTCCACAAAGCGGACACAATGGAGCAGATTCACTCTTAAGAAGGAAACTATGTGTAAAATTGCAGTGGCCGATATGCAAACGAGCCAAAATTACTTCCTCTGTCAAGATTGACAAGAGGAAGTTACCAGTTTGTTGGAAGATCCTTCACTACTCTAATCTTGTTTCCGCGGAGAGCTGACCACTTTTGTGCCAGCACGAAAGTATCGCCCTGCGCACAACAAGCTTAAAGTCTTCCGATGTTATACAAGAAATTTTTGTACTGGGCTCTTTGCTGCAAAATCTTTGAGGGAATCACTCAATATAAGGCAGTCACTCAAATTTTGACGGCCAATGTGCAGAATGGCTCGATATATTGTGTACAGCTCCACACTATAAATAGATGTGCCACTGCGAAAACCGAATGTATATTGTTCGATATCATAAACAAAGGCACACCCAACACCAACGGTGCACTTACTTCTGTCAGTATATATACAAGTTTGGTCATCGTAGTTATACAAAAATTCTAAAAAAACATCTACGGATACTACAAAAAGGCATTGTAGACTTTCAAAATGCCATCATCCCGAGGTTCACGTGGGATGTTGTAAGTAACCAAGGTGGGTGCACCCTTTCCCCTTTGAGAAACATTCTAGGCATTACGATATCATTCTTATGCATTCGGAAGCGAACACCTGGGGGCCGTGGACTGATTGAGATATTTCTATAACGTTCATCCAGCTTGGTGTTAAAAAAAGGAGTGAACGTTGGATGCGAAGGCATGCACTTTAGCCCACAGCCATAATTTGTTAACAGGATATCGTGCCTACACTGCAGAGGGGGTTCTGCCGATTCAGCATAAAGGCTGGCTACTGGACTGGTTGGAAAAGCTCCAACAGCCACACGAATACCCTGATTATGGACAATGTCTAATCCTCTAAGCACAGATGGTCTTGCTGAAGAATAAACTATGCATCCGTAATCTAACTTGGCTTGGATCAGTGCGCGATAAAGTCGCAGCAAGATAGTTTGATCCGCTCCCCAAGATTTGCCACTTAGTATCTGTAGAATATTCAGAGAATGGTTACAGCGCGCTTTTAGCAGTGCTATATATAGTGACCAACACAGTTTTCTATCGAATATCAACCCCAGGAATCTCGTCTCATCCGCAAATGGTAGTAAAACTGTACCAAACTGCAGCGAAGGTGGTAATCGCCTCCTCGGTGCCAGAAGTTCACGCAGAGTGACTTCTCAACAGAGAAGCGAAAGCCGTTTTTAGAGCTCCAATCTGAGAGGTTATCTAAACACCGCTGCAGACGGCGTTCCCAAAAAGATGTGTGCTGAGAAGTACAATAAATGGCAAAGTCGTCTACGAATAAGCAGGACGATACTCCTGGGAGAATACATTTCGAGATAGAATTAATTGTTATAGCAAACAGTGTGACACTTAGTACCAATCCCTGTAGCACTTCATTCTCTGGAACAAAAATAATTGATAAAACCGAGCTGACCCTTACTCGGAAAACGTGGCCCTTCATAAACTCCTGAATAAATAATGGAAGGCATCACGTATGTTCCAGTTGTATAGGGAATGTATTATTCCTGCCCACCAACACATATCATAAGCCTTTTCAAGGTCAAAGAGCACCCCAACGGTTTCACAGTTCTTCATGAATCCATTCATTATGTGTCGAAATTGAGACAAGGTTGTCAGCTGCTGAACGACATCATTGAAAACTGCATTGGGTGTTGGCCAGTGGGTTGTGAGTTTCCAGCCACCATATTAACCGTCCATTGATCATGCGTTCCATCACCTTGCAAACGCAACTGGTGAGCGAAATTGGACGGTAGCTGGATGGAAGAAAACAGTCCTTTCCAGCTTTCAAAATAGGTACGATGGTGGCCTCTCACCAATTTTCTGGAAAAGTGGCATCAACCCAAACACGATTATAGACCTCGAGCAGGAAGGCCTGGATTTTTTTCAGACATGGCTTCTTTCAGAAGGTAAGTAAAGCCGTTATTCCAGTGTTTATTTGCACATAAAAGAATCCTATACCTTGAAAGAGAAGGCCCCACGACATAATTCCACTTTCATGTCTGTAAAGTCATATTTTTGCCTTATGATGCCATCTATGGTTAATTATTTGATCCCTTGTAACTAAAAATTCTGCTTGATCAAGAAAATGTTGCTAGGAGACCCAAAATATGTTTACATCACATGGCATGATAGAATTTGACTAATTATTGTTGGTCAAATAGTATTGTCCCTCTTTGATTACTAGAGATCTTAGTGGATCAACTACATTTTAAACCTGCACACTATGCATTTTGTTGCAGATCAGTGAAAGGGGACTGCAATTGTGAGGAAATGGAAATGGAGTGTTATTTATGGATGCTCTTTAACTGCTATGGTTCTCAGCATCCCATTCTATATTGGGCATGAAAGACCACTTAATTTTGCTCAGAGGCCTCTTTTATTAAGCATGAGTTCTTTTATGTGCTGTAAATCTACAACACGGGACCAATGGCTTTACTTCTCTTCTGAAGGAAGCCATGCTAACAATTTTTACGCCTGAAAAAATCCAGTGTCCTCCGCTGGGTTTGTAACTGCGACCTTGGGTATATGAAGTTAGCATGATAACCACTACACCATGGAGGGCGACAATTGTGATGAAGGATACACATACAGAAACAAGTGTGCATCAAAAAGTAACGGAATTATTTTTTTCTGTTTAAACATGGGTCCATAAAAATTCACCAATCATGGTAACAGAGAGGTCTGACCTGACTGATGCTAGGATATGTGCGACACTGTCCTTGCGCTGTTCAGTTTGTCTGAAGGAGCCATTGTGTAAGTATGTGTTTCAGTGACCCAACATGGATTTCAAGTTAGAACACAAGTTTTTGAATGGCATAAAAAATTTCAAGATAGTGAAAAAAGCAAAGGTACAACCAAGTGCAGGGAAAGCCATGCATCCTATGTTTTTCAACAAAATTGGGGTAATTTATAACCACGTGGTTCCTAAACATACCACATTAACTGCTCAATACTAAAGTAATATCCTTAAAGGAACACTCAAGAGGATAATGGCTGCCAAGAGACCAGAACTTGCTCCCAATGGATGGATCAGGACAACATCCCTGCTCATTGAGCCATAGCAATCACTCAACTAGGTATCAAAATCATGCCCTTTCCACCATATTTGCCGGATCTAGCACTGGTAAATTTCTACCGTTCCCAAAAGTGAAAAAAATCTTCGTGGCTGTCATTTGCAAATGATACAGAACTAAATAGTGTTATTTCGGGTATACTGAACAGGATGTCAAACAAGGGCTTCTCTGAGTGTATATATATATATATCAAAAAATAAAAATTCTCGTTACTTTTTTATACAACCTCATATGTTCTATTCTATCATAGCACTGCATACTGATTAGTGTATTATCTGCAATCTTAAGTTACAGTAAAATGCAACAGAATTACATTTTTTGTCATGTCTGCAGTGTAAATCTGTAACACTTTCAATCTGCCCAAAAGCTGTAAAAATACTAAAGTTGTAAAAAGTTCTGCACTTTTATAATTTTTATGGCAAACCATGTTTTTTTATATTTATTTATTTGAGAATGATGAACTGATGTGCTGGAATTTTGTTCTGCAGAAGTCCTTTTACGTCTCAATAAAGAAACGACATGGGACTGTTGCGTTTAAGCATATTTAAAAACCATCAGTCTAGGTCAGGTTTGAACCAGGAGCTTTGGATCAGAAGGCCAGTACCTAACCAACTGAGAGCTATTAGAAGTTGCAAATACAAAGTACCTAATTTAAATATTAGATGGTTAGAAAAAGTGTACAATATGGTGGTTGAGGCAAAAATACTATATGGGATAGAATTATGGGGATTAGAAGGAGGATGGGAAGTTATAGATGAGGTGCATAGGAAATTTTGCAAAAAAAATGCATGGATTACCAAATGCAACTGTTAAGCAGGCAGCACAAATAGAGCTGGGTAGAGTGGCAAGCAAGGGAAAGATTATGGAAAGGGCATTGAAATTTTGGTATAGAATATTGAAATTGGAAAAAAGGAATTTGTTAAAACTGTGCTTACTATATCAAGAGAAAAGTTTAAAGAACAAGGGATTGGTAAACTGTCTCGGAAATAACTTGTAAAATAGTGGGTTAGGGGAAATGTGGAGAGAGGAAAAAAGAAAATAATGTGAATAATCTCTGGAAGTTGGCAAGGAACAGATTTGAGGATATAGAAATACAAAAAATATTTAGTGAGATAGCTGAAGAGATCTTTAGTTTTTTATATACCAATGAAAGACTCATGGGGAAGGGAAAAGTATATAGAAGTGACAAATAAAGAGGAGCAAGAAGATATTGCATGACTGAAAGCAGGAGTATGGAGGTTGAAAGGTGTAAGGAAGGGTATTCCACAAAATCAATATGCTATATGTGACGGAAATGAAGATATGGAACACATTTTATTTAAATGTACAGGGACTGAAGTTTGGAGAAAAGAGTATATTAATAAGAAATGGTTTAAAATAGATAGAGATGCAGTGGTTTTGAAATGTTTCAAAAAGACAGTAAGAAGATTGGACAATTCTTATATAAAGTGAAAAATAAATGGGTATGGACAGTAAATAAGGACAAATAGTGTAATAAACTAGAATTAATAAACTATTGTAAAATATGAGCAGTAAAGCGCCAGGGCTAAATGCTGGTCATATTCACTAGTATATACTTTAGCATAAATAAATAAATAAAAAACCAACTGAGTCACCCAGAAGACCCATAAAAGTTGGCAAGTATGCAAAATTAAAACTTAGGATCACATAGCTATGTTCAGTATTAGCACTCTCATATTAAAAATGGGATATTAGACAATAAAGAGTTGTCATCATAATTCAAGATGAAGATGATAGCAACAGTCATTAGATCCTCTATACCACACAAGCCTGTGCAGAACACAACCCTACAGCCTTTCTTCTTGTGTATTTGTGCCTGTTTTCCTTTTTTGCAAGATTCTGGCTATCTCCATGAGAACCAAGACTTCAGAAAAAATACATTTGCTCTGATAAATGTCTGTGTTTATGTGTGTTTAGAATGACTTTACTGCAAGACAGAAAGAGAAATTGAAACTTTAAGTTTTTACACTTTTAAAATTAGTGCACAAATTTTAAAGTAATTGATTTCAGACCATGAAATGTTGAGAACTTCTGCAATGGCATTCCTACATTAGATTAAAAGGTAATACTATTACACATTACAACAGAAGTATATATGCACCACACACAAACAATAACATCACACACAAAATATAAAAGTGGTAAATTAGAACATACCAACAAAAAATGTAGCATTACACTCAGAAGAAGCACAGTAGGCAAACATTTCTCCTCACAAAATATGCATTACAGGTGCATTATTTCTTCATCCATATCTTTAAAACTAACATGTTTAACCTCACTTTTCTTATTTGGCGACAAACAAAATAATAAGCAGATATGAGCATTTTTGAGTGTCTCTGCAGTTATCATAAATACTGTAAACGATTCTTCTTAATTGCAATCATTTTCCTAATTTTTGATGTTGAAATTGCATTCATTTTACCATTTCTCAAGTTGAAATATGCCTACAACACATTAGCTGAAATGTTAAATGCTATAAATTGGCTGCATTAATGCTGTCTCAGTTGACTCACCATATTATGCTGCAAGTTTTCACACTGACCATGTGTTTAAAACTAGGATGATGATGATGATCCTTGCACATTTATTTACACATTCTAACCTTAACAAGAGACTAAAACTTTGCTGTACATCACGGTCAACATTAATGCTGCTTAGTGTAAGTGCATTATTTTATACACACTGATACAAATTTAATAATCTGAATACCATTTATCTGAACTTACTTAGATCATGCTTTGAAAGTTATGTCTCAATCACCATTTACAGTCTCAGTGAAGCTCTATTACTCCCATCTTTCAACTATGTAGGTATGCCAAGAGACAGGCATTCAAATTAGTTTGATAAATGCATGCATTTAATGCTTCGTCCTGGCCAAAATGATATGCAAAAATGGAGAAATGAATGAGATTTGAAAAATCAGTCCTATGACTGGGAACTGAACCTGAACTGACGCTCTCTCTACCAGTAAGCTTGACTGTATACAGGAACACATAATAAATCCCATTTATTTTGTGGATATTCTGAAATATTCTCATTAATTCCTTGGATGAAATTTTTAATAATTAGGTTCTATATGTGGCAGAAATGAAGACATGAAACATATATTATTTAAATGTAAAGGGACAGAAGCTTGGAGAAAAGAGTATATTAATAAGAAATGGTTTAAGATAGAAATGTAGCTGTAGTTGAAATGTTTCAAAAAGACAGAAGATTGGACAGTTCTTATATAAAGTGAAAAATAAGGGGCTATGGACAGTAAATAGAGTAAAAAATGATGTAACAAACTAGAATTAAGAAACTATTGTAAACTATGAGTATGACTGGTAAAGAGCCAGGGCTGAACACTGGTCATATTCATCTGTATACAGCCTAGCATAAATAAATATAAATAGTAATTAGGCAATAGCAAGTCACCTTTCAAGTTACAATGTTTAGAATAAATAATATAGATTGACTTGAAGGGCTACTGGAATATGTGTACCAGATAAGAAGAGGGTAGTGCATATTTGTGTGGCAAATCAGACCTTATGCCAGAATTTCATTCTGCAGTTCTTTTATATGCACTAAATCTGCTGGATTGAGGCTATTGCTTTTAAGCATACTTAAAAACACTAAGAAACCCAGACCAACAGGGGATGATTAGAAGGGTTCATGAAGAGCACACAAAATCTGTGGACTATCCTCCCTATTGAAGCAATTGCAAGAGGAACTTTCCTAAATGATTTGTTAGAGATCACTGTTCTCACACTTTCCTTCCTAGCTATTTGCTCTTTCACGCCAATATGAGGATTCTAAACTGTAAGAAGCTCTTCCACTATAAGAAGACCATAACTTAATTTACATATCTCAAATGTTAGAGGTGCAACCTAGTTTTAGGAAAGGTAGACCATGCTGTGATTGTATTTTCACTTTGGCTCAAATACCAGAAAAGAAGAGAGAATAAATTACCCGCTTACTATGTTTTTAATGATTATAAATAAGCATCTGATAAGATAAAATCCAAAATGTTATGAGAGTCGTTAAAAGAAATGGGAGTTATAGCACATTTGATTATGTCAATTCAGATACATATTATAAATAAATATAAAATAAGGAATGGGACAGAATCGGCCAATATTAACCAAGAGTTAAACAAGGCTGTCCAGTCTTCACTACCCTTTTTAATGTTTATGTTGACAATATCATTCACAAATGATTAACTATATTGAAATAAGACAATAATAATGATAATTTTAATTTCATGGCACTATTGTTTACTGATGATCAGCTCACAATAGGAAAATCTCAAGATGAAGCCCAAATTGCGGTACAAGGTTGAGTCAAACTAATTATGGAATGAGAAAATCATCAGAAAAACAAAAGTGATGGCATTTCAAGGATTGAAATCTATAAAGAGCCAAAATTGTTGTAGACAGATAAATAGTTAAGCAATTATAAAATTTTAAATATTCAGGATGCAATTTTAAATTTACTAAGTCAGATGGCTAGATACAGACATTTCTGTGGAACTATACATCATATAATGTGCAGAAAGAAACATTAATTAAATTTTATAAAGTAATAGCCTTGCTTTTGCTGCTATATGGTAGCAAATGTTGGACCTTATCAGACGAATTGTAACAAAGTGAATCATCAGAGATAAAGTTACTCCACATTCTTTACTGGATCATAAAAGACAAGACAACTATTACAACTTTAATTGCTTCTCACCCAGAGGTTTTGGACATTTTTTTTAACCACAATCATTCCCTATCCCCCATAGAATCTGGAAGTATGAATGTGTATGTTTTAATAGTATAAAACCGAAGTTACCAAACTCTGCAGTTCAGCAAGAAAAACATCAACATTGTTTCTTAAGTCAAACCTCCTAATATGGCCATAGAAGTTAAAGTGGGCTATATAAATGAAACAATAACAAATTAATTAAAAAAAATTTTCTTAACTGGAACGATAATGTCAAACAATAAAAAAAAATGCTGCAATGCAATATAACCCAAGACTGCCTCCATGGTTGAGTGGTTTGCGAGCTGACTTCCCACCCAGAAGTTCCAGGTTTTTATTCCCGGCTGGGGCGGGAAATTTTTCTTTAATCAGATCCCCCACAGAGTCTGGAAGTATGCATATGAGGGTGGATGTGTGTGGTTTAATGATAAAATGATAAACCTAATACAATAACCTACTGTATCAGATGAGTTATTTCACAAGTCAAAGCCTCCGATATGACCATAGCTATATAAACGAAAAAATTAAAAAAAAATATATATATATATACTTAAAACATAACAGGACAGAAGAGCATTGGTTATCCTTTAAAGAGATGAAATGAACAATTCTAAGGCAGAACAAACTGAAAGGCTTGAAGACGACAATGATGACAAACCTACATATACTTAAACAAATTATATTTTAAAAAGAGTCATCTAATAAGTAAACTTGAATGGTCATTATGCCTTCGACAGTAATGCTGTTTAGATATACTCCTTCATCCTAAGTATTTTTATTTATTGCTGATATTAATTGTAGCATGTAGTTTCTCAATAAGAGTATGTAGCAAAACCTGTGCCCTACCAATTAAAATGTGACAAAACACCATTGTGTATATATTCCTTTTTTCTATCTCAAAGCACACGTTTAAATGCATAATTATAAGTTATAACCTTACGCATACATGCTGGATACATCTTCCTGGCCATACCTCCATCAACCTGATGCATATCCAGGTTAGTAAATGGTATTATTAGGTACAACATGTGAGAATCAGCTAACTCACCCCATGTTGTATGCAGAGCGAAGCTTTGTTGGAGCGGCACTTCGATATCGCATTCCCTCCCCCTTTTTCGGAGTTGCCCTGCTGGAAGCCTGTAGAAACAGATACAGTTGATCTCTGTGATAAAGCAAGAGGAAATTAGACATGTTAAGGGGACACTCTGGTAATAAAGGGAACTTCTATTCAACCAAACTTCATGAAATTTTTAGAAAAAAACTATATTATAATAAGCATTACATGAAACATTTGCAAAGCTTTTTAATAATTATTTTTCAAAATATGAGTGCATACTTTATTTTTAAAACTTGGCCAAATATGGAATATACATTTTAAAATTAAAATTTGAACTAAGACATAGAAAATTTGTATATAACAGGAATAACTCTGTGCATGTGCTTTGGAAAACCTATTATAATTGTGTATCTATTATATTTGTCCACATTTTAAAGAAAAATGCATTTTATCTTTCCTAAAAAAAATTAATTTTATGTCAATGAATTTATTAAAAACTAACGCACAGTTTATTTTATCATGTCTTGTTGCATACACGGTAAAAATTACATCCTCATCTATTAAAAAAGAACTACAAAAAGTTTACCTGAAGCGAAAATTTTATATTTTGGTGGAAACCCAAGTAAGTTTAATATTCAAGGAATCTTCCAGATGGCATTTAGAATTACCCTGCAACATTAAAAAAAAATATATTCCTTGTCCTTTCGGCATCTTCTGCAACCTCATAACCACTCTTACAGATTTTGTAATATCTTTATATGATAGACAATACATTTGAGAATATGTTCCCTGAGTGTTTTGCTTGTTTTCCATTTCCAACTTTATTAAAAATATAAAAAAATGGTAGTGAACTGTGCCATGCCCCTTACTCAGATCAGGCACCAGCATGTTTTCATTTGTGTTTTTTAGGCTAAAGTGGTTATGTATTTCACTGAAATTGTAAATTAGTTTAAAAATTACAAGTGAAATGAAAATCACTGTTTATATTGCAATATTACTTTAAAAACTAAATATAGTAAACACTTTGAACATTTAAAACATAACCAATTGCAATTATAATCAAAATAAAATTTTGATGCTGATTTCATATAAAGGGAACCCATATTTTTAGCATATAATAATGAAATTAAAAATGTTGGTGAAAGAAATAATGAGAGGTGCAACACTTTCAGCATAAGGTATTGAATAATGATAACAATTAACTGCTTTATAGCAGGAATTCAGACAAAAGCAGTATGGCTAAATTTTGGATACACAAAGGATTTTATTTCCAAAACTTATATCCCCCAAAATCACATTTTTTGCCATTTTAATACCAGAGTGTCTCCTTAAAGACCCTGTTAACTTAAAAAATATGTACCTTTTTGGATGAAAATGTATTTAAAAGGAAGATGTTTAAAGATATGCTTATGCAAAAATCTGAGCTTTCTATATTTATCCATACGCCCACAATTACAGATGAAAGTTCCTGCAATAATTCAATGTGATTTCATTATAAATTGGAATGTTATGCAGAGCAACACACCAATCTGCATTTCTAGTTCATTGTTGGTGTCATATTGTGTCTTAATATTATTGTAAAAAGTATTAGTTCCTTGAGTCATACCTGGAATCAGGCCATATCAATTCCTACCCAAGAAAGGTCTAACTGTGGAACCAGAAGAAGAAAATATTCAGAATACAGACCGAGTAAATAGTACTGATTGGTGTAGTTACAGGAACATGATTCATCAACAAATCATCATGAGTGTTTCTGCTCTCATCAAAGTGCAAATGTTGCCTTCCATAGTGTAGTGATTACAATGCTAGCCTCTTGTACTCAAGTTTGCAGGTTCAAACTCAATGGAGGGCGATGGATTTTGTCAGGTGTAAAAATCCTGAGCATGACTTCCTTCAAAAGGGACATAAAGCTGTTGGTCATATGTCATAGATTTATGGCATGTAAAAGAATTTCAACCCTCATAAAGAGGCCTCTGAGCAAACTAACCATTCCTGACTACCATTTCATTTTGTGTAATAGTGATTCTGTTATTACACTGCTGCAATCACACACTTTATTGCAGGTAAGATACATTTGTGATTATTCCATAAAATTAAATTTGGAAAATTATTAACATGTATTCTGCAGGTGAGACACAGGTGTGCATAATTCTATAAAATTAAATTTGGAAACTTACAAACATATATTCTTAAATCTACATTGGTGTGTTTAAGCACCCAAAAACACATCATCTAGGTATTTCCAAAAGTATGCAAACTCATGCATACAATACTGAGAACAAGCTGCTTGGCCATACAAAATTTTATTATTGCAGTGAATAACAGGTGACCTCAGATTTTTAGGCTATAAAACACATTTAGGGACCTAAAAACGGCTTTCAAAATACTATAGGTCCTTAAAATATAATTTTAGGCTTTTCAATGTTATTAAGACTTCAATAAGAAAGAAGAAAAAAAAATGCACACAATTGTTATAGGACTATTGTTTACATAAAACTACAAAAAAGAAGAAATTGCACCAGAAATAAACAATGATAAACACTTGGCCTTTAATTAAACATACATAACCTTTTGCAAAAATATAAATTAATATCTTATTTTATTAATTACAAAACAACTATAGGATAAGGAAATAAAATGTAGTAACAAAACAAAGACTACAAAAATGAATAATATTCTTTTGTAAGTAATTAAATGCAATATTCTATGTTTTGTTTGAGTTTCTGTTTGTCTTTCATCTTAATGGTTGCACCATTTTATACCCTATTGATAATTGGCATAGCAATATATTACTATTAACTTCTCCAGATTTTAAGTTGCATCTTTTATCAGAAAGAACAACTTTATATGCTAAAAAAGGCCTTTCTAGAGACACTAAAGTGATGGGAGCTTATTTAAATTTTACTACATTTGGCATGTTTATATGTATTGTTAGACCTACATCTTCACTGTTCAATATATTGCAGACATTTTTCAAAACAGAAAATCCAGCATTTTTTTCAACAATTTACTCCACTTGTCTCTCATTTTGTCACCAACCCTCCCCACTGCTGTGTTTACTTTAGTTTCACTTCTGTAATAATTGTTATCTGTTCTTGTGGGGATTTCTCCTTTCCTTCAAGTTTTGTAATGCAGGGAGACAAGAAATAAAATTTTGATTTTATATAAACAATGTCCTTCTTTAGGGAGTTGTGCTGCCACTTCTTCTTGGAAATCATTAATAACCAGCACTGGGAAAGTTTCAAGTCCTTGATAATGCCAGACAATATTTACGTAAATGTTAGGAGTAAACAGGATGGAAGAATGAGTGGAAAAGGCTAGGTTTGCTTGAAAGTTTCCTTAGGAAGGAAACTATGTTTGCTTTATTAATATCATAAAATGTTACCTTGATGAAATAGAAACCCATGCATTAAACTTCTTTCTTGATTAACTTTAAGATTTGCTTACCAGTGAAGGCTGACTGCTATGACTACTACTGGCAGAAATTGACACCCGAGGAACATTGGCGCTGGAGACCCTCTCTTGCAGCTACAAATGGTTAAGGTGAATGTATCAGTTTTTTTCTTACATTCCACACAGGAAAGGAGAACACAATATCATAGATTTTATATAATAAATTTTGTTTTATTCTTTGTAAGGCAATAAAAAATCCTGTTTTTCTCCAGGACATCCGACTTAGCTACCACATTTAGATAAGCTTAAGGGACCCCGGAATTGCAAAAATCATGAAAATTGTTCATTTTTTTACTTTTTTTGTTAAATACAAATATTGAAGTTTTCTCTTCAAAATGGTGCAAAAATTACCTCAATATCTCAATTATAAAGGTTTCAAAGACCTTTTTAAAAATATATTTGTTCAAGTTGTGGGCGTGGCAGTATATGGTTTTAAACTGAATGTTGTTTCTTAGAAGCAATTTTGAAAATCCCACTTTCTCAAAGAGTATAGTTATGTTTATAAGCTTATTGCCTAACCAAGTTACATAGGGAAATCTTATCTGCGAATTGGCTTACTTGTTTCAACTGACAACCCTTCTTATGGCCTAGTCGAAACAACCCTGTCGAAACTTCAACCTTCAATTCCGTAGTTTAATTTTCATGAAGAAAAGTATTTTTTTCTCAAAAACTATAAGGCTGAAATTTCGGGGGTCTATTTATAACATATAAATGCACATTTTAACATAGGATTTTGAAAAACAGTTTTCAGATTATGATTTTGTATCACAAAACGTTAAGTTTCGAATTGAAAAAACATTCCTCTTGATAAAAATTAATATCTCATATGAAAACGAATAAAACTTAAAACTCTTGCGTTAAAATGTTACACCTATATGTATAATATAAGAGTAAAAAGTGCAGGTTTGTAGAGTAAATAGTCTAGGAGAAAAGAATGACTGAACGTAAGTAAATTTAGCATTGAAAGTATAGGGATTTCCAGGTTACCTTAAAGAAAGTGATGGGTGAAATTTAGTTTTCCCACAATTTTTATGCTAGAAACTTCAGTTTTAGTACACATATCAGGGGTATAAAAAGATGATGTGCGGAGATTAATTTCTCTAATTGTAATAGTTTTTGAGTTATTAAGTTTTTCGTTTTAAAATATACACATTTTTCAAAATCTGTCTTGTCTTATAGTTTTTTAATAAAATCAATAAAATTTTTTTGGTAAAAACAATATTAAGAATTTACAAAAGCTACCTCCATTATAAAGAGAAAAAAATTACTTCCATTGTAAAAGTAAAGTTTCTAAAATGTTTACTGTTTTTGCAAACATTTTATCTTTTATTTCAAAAAGTAATGCTGTAGTAAAAAAATCCCATACTTAGTTTTGTTAACAATATTTTTGGGAAGATAAGATAAAATTTTTAGCTTGCTCGCATGTTTTTGTGGTTAGCATTAAGTTTTGAACAATAGAAATGTTGTAAAAATTAAAAGTTCAAAAAATGACTAACCCATTCAAGGATACACAATAATGGAGGTGAGGTGATAAAATAAAACAATCTGATGTGTTCCATTCACATGACTTTCTCTACATCTCTGCTATAAATTATTGTTAAAAAGCTTATGCTTCTATTTACTTCATGCTAATCGAGAAAAAAAATTAGCAGAAATAGTCTTATTACTTGCTTCCTTGTAAGTAGAAGCGAAATAAGTTTTTCATAGCTGACACCAAAAATAAGGAATATCTAAAGAACGATAAACTCCAAGAAAAAAATTTATATAACATAAATTGTGTGTTTTAATGTGCTCTACATTTTATATGTGTTAAGTTTTTGGCTATCTCTTACAGTTTAGCAGTTATGCAAAATACTGTAAAATTCATCCAGAATAAAGTAGTCTTCAGAGGCTATTCCCAGAAAATTCAAGATATACATATTATTTGTCTGGTAAATATTTTTAATACACAATATTTTAACCAAAATCGTTAAAGCCATTTTTGAGAAAATCAGAATTTTCGAAAAAAGTTCCATGTAAAGGGTAGTTTGGGAAGGGGGGATTTTCTTGAAAATCTTCGTGTCACATCTTTGGTAGATACCAAACTTAAATACCAAGTTTGGTATTCAATGGTTTTTTTCATTTTTGAGCTATGCTGTCCACAGACATATATGTTTTTTAAAATAAGAACTGAAGCTTTCCTGGCGACGTGTTAATTCAAAATCTTCTCGGGCTTCTAGCCAGGTAAAAACTTGGCTTGACACCAACGTTTCGAAGAAGTGCATCTTCCTCGTCTTCAGGGTGAACTGATCATATTTTTGAATATATGTTTTTGTTTTGTTTTTTTTCTGGTGAAATCTCTGTATCAAATTTTTGGGTGGAATGCAATTCCTTCTCTATACACTATGTACATAGTACATGTAGAGAACGTAAAAAGCTCATGTGTTCCTTTCACATGACTTTCTCTACATCTCTGTAACAAATTATTGTTATTACGCTACTTCATGCTAGTCGAGATAAACATAAGCAGAAATGCTTTATTAAAAGTAGAAGGGAAGTAATGGAATTCTAGGCTAAAACAATAGTCCAATATTTTAAAAGTTGGTTGCCATGTGGGTGAAATTGTTTGTTTGCATTGCCAGGAGTTTACAAATTCATGTATGTGAAAACAGAAACCAATAACAAGGAATATCTCAAAAATGGTCAACTCCACATAAAAAATGTGTATGACATAATTTCTGTGTTTTAATGAGGTCTACATTTTTTTGCAGTAAGTTATTTTGTCTATCACATATGGTTTACTAGTTAAGCAAAATCCAGCAAAATTCATTCAAAATAAAGAGGTCTTCAGAGGCTGTTCATCAAAAATTCAAGATATAAATTTATTTGCCATGTAAATATCACCAATATACAGTATTTTAATCAAAATTGTTAGAGCCATTTTGGAGAAAATAAGAATGTTTGAATTTTTTTCCACGTAAAGGGTACTTTGAGGTGGAGGTATTTTCCTCATAATCTTCGTGCTGCACCCTTGAAAGATAATGTACATAAATACCAAGTATGGTATTTTACCGACTTTTTGTTTTTGAGTCATTTTGTTCACCAACACAAGACCTTTTTAAAAATACTTTTTTTTTTTAATATAGGGGACCCTAAAAGTACATTTCCAGTGAAATCTTGGTATCAAATTTTTGGGTGGAATGTAATACCTTCTCTAAACATGTAGAGAAAGTAAAAAGAATATTTTGGACCTTTGGGTGTGTAATGCTAAGAGTGAATTTTTTTAACTTCAATAAAATGGTAAAATGTAATTAAGGCAATTTGCAAATGTCATAGGGTTTTAAAACTTTGTATATATGTATTTTAATGTGTCTAGTATTTTTCCATGCAAAAATCCCAAAAAGCATATTTTTACTGAAAATGGCTGAAATTTCACTGTCATCCTTCTTAAAGTTGTGTTGATTGAAGATCATTTCTTCTGTTTACTGTATCACAATTATTGCTATAATGGCAGAAATATGGTCGTCTCCTTAGCGCGGTGGTAGCGCAGCTGCTTACCAAGCGGGAGACCTGGGTTCGATCCCCAGTACCGGCGTGGGGATTTTTCCCCCGCTGGGAGACCTGGCCCAGGGTGCACTCAGCCTCGTAAGGTCCCTGAGGGGCCAATTGAGGAGCTACTTGATGGAGAAGTAGCGGCTCCAGGTCATGAGGACCGCATTAACCGGCCGGGAGGGACTCGAGGCGCTGACCACGTCTTACCCTCCGATACTGCACCCCATCCATGATGTCTGTAGTGGACCGAGATGGGGGACGCAGCGGCCGGGCGGTAGGCCAAAGTTCCCCGTGAGCTGTCGTGCCATGGAGTTACTTATGGCAGAAATATATGAGATGAGAGGTTTCATATGTTAACAAGTTTGCAGAATAGCTGTTGCTATCAACATAAAAAGAAACCCTCCAGTTCCCTTCTGAAATTGGAAGGCTTAACATATTTCTGGTGGAATGTAACATTTCCGTACTTAAAATATTTAGTAGCAAAAGCAAAAATAAACTTTCAAACATTTACCCTTTAAAAAGAAAAAGTTTTGCCATGGGTTCTTCAATTTGATCCCTATTCATATCTTACCCACCTGATCTTGGCTTCTAGCTGCCTGTTCTTTGCGCATTTTTGTTGCATGTACAGCTAGATCGAAGCTATGATCCGAAGCAATTGAACTAGATCTCCCATTAGCATCAGGAGAATCCAAGTCTGGATTAGAGAATTCAACGACAACCCATGGACAGGGACAAGGACTATTGGATTGAGAATCTTTATGGCGAGGTCTCGGTGATAACTTCTTTAGCAGCGCAGTGATTCGAGATCTACAAAAATAAATTATATCATTAATTGTAATATAAAATCTAATTTATCTATACACAGCAAATATATCAAAAAATCACTTTCTCATTCTTGCTTCTAGCACATTGGAAGAATTCCTATCTTATTGGGGTATTTTATTCATGTGTAACAGGAAACATAGAAATGCATATTTTGCTTATGTACATTCACTATTAAAACTATGGCATTTTCTTATGGGGAAACTCTCCCAATTGTAAAAGATTGTTTTTATTTCAAAATAAAATAATAAGAATAATCACTGGAGCAAACCAAAGAGCCTCGTAAGCCATATTCCAAAAAACTGCAAATTCTGAAATTACCATGTATGTACATTTATAAATGCATAATGCATCTAAAAAATAGCTACAGCTGTGAAAACAAACTCATTACCAACAATAATATACATTATTTCAAAACAGGACAAAAACAGACATACATGTACAAAGAACAAACACAAAAACATATCAGAACAATTTTAACTACATGGCAGTTAAGTTTTTCAATAAATTACCAGAAAATATTAAAAAACAGACAAAATTGAAAGCATTTAAATCAGAAGTAATGCCATACCTGTTGAATCACCAGTTCTACAAACTAAGTTAATTTATGATGTCTTAAGTACTTTTATTTTATTTAATCTTTTTATTTATTTTAGTTTGTACTTTAGTTATAAGATCTTTGATGCACCGCCTGTTTATGAACATTGTGCAATTCTGTAAATGTATGTGATTAATAAATAAATAATTAAAGAGTCTAGCAGATGAACCATGACACCCTTGGGCGTTTCCTTCCATTTTGTGTTTGATAGGTTTTACCATGTAACAGCTGTTTACTGACAAAGTCATTTAAAAAATGCAGCGTAACCTCATTTATAAGCTTTTTAGGGTACAGTAGCCTACAACTATAATAAGGGGGTGGGGAATGTAACCCACAGATAATCATTCATGAGATGAAATAATCTGGATACTTTTTTATTTAACACTATTTGAGTTGAGTTTTCACATAACTATTATAGCGTCAGTAAATTTTGCTGCTTTGCTGAATTTAATTTCCAATATAATAATAATAATAATAATAATAATAATAATAATAATGACAATAATAATAATTTACTTATTACCCATAAATTCAAGTTTTGAGCATTGTCAAGTACAAAAATAGAAAATTAAAAATTACAATTAGTTTGGAACATTAATATTATATACAGGAGTACAAAAAGTTTGAAAATGACAGTATGTCAGGTTAAAAAATCCTTAATATTATATACAGAATTGTTTAGAAGATATTATTTTACACTTTGTTTAAATCTAAAGCTGTTGTTTTTACTTTTTATTTCAATTGACAGTTTATTGTGCATATATACAACCCAGTTATCAAAGGATCTTTGTTTATATATTTTATATTATGACTATTTTGGTGCAGATCCAATTTACATCTAGTGCCATGACTATGTATATCCCTATTTGTTCTTGGTTTGTGCATTTCTGTCAGAAAAATTACTCTATATATGTTCAAAGACACTATAGTAAACATTCCTTCTCTTTTAAAGACTTCCTTACAAGATTCACATCTTCCCATTTAAAACATTTTATGTCAAGTAAAATATTAATGATTTTACTACTTGTGACAATATACATAATTACCCAACTCGGAAGAACTCAAATATTTATATACCTAAAAGTAAATATAGTGTAACTGTAAATAGTTTCTGTTACATCTCACTAAAACTTTTTAACTTCTTACCCATACACATAAGACATCTTTTGTTTCAGAGCTTCAAGAGGAGGCTCAGATCAACATTGATGGTTAATCCTCTGTATAATGTTGACGAGTTTTATAATATAAATATGTGACGACAGACTGTATGATTGATGTATGTAGTTTATTGATGAAGTCATGAATAATTGTATTCAATAGACTAATAAACGATCTATCTATATATCTAATACATTTTTTTCTGAGCACCAGAACCCTCTGAATGAGGGCATTACTGCATCCCCGCCAAACTTCTGTACCATACTGGATATGAGAATAAATTAAACCATAGTACATTTAGGTTACATGGGAACATTTAGGTTACATGGTTTTGCAAACTTTGGAATCAGGTGCAGGCCTTTACTGATTTTTTTACTGATTATCTATATGGTTATTCTGTGAATGTTATTCCATGTGGCGTCTATCCAAGAATGATATGCTACTGTTGATTGTATTCAAATAGACATATCATTTTTGGAAACAAAATTATTAAAAGCTTTGAAAACCATACCAGAACTTACCACTTGGGAAAAATCTTTATTTTAAAATAATCTGGTGTGTTCCATTTAGTGACTTCTCTAGCTGTTCCACCAACAAACTTTCCTTACAAAAGACTATTTTATATATTATTTTTATATATGTCATGCTAATCAAGATAAGCATTAACAGAAAAAATCTTATCACCTGCTTTCTTGTTAGTATAAGGGAATACATTAAGCTAAAGCGATAGTCATTTCTTTTAAACAGTATTGCTATGTGAAACAATTAATTTGATTCTCTTTTGCATTCTTAGGAGTAAAACAAAAAAGACGTAACAAAAGTTGACTTCCTGCTTAAGAAAAGTTCAGGTAGTTTAAAACAGAAACCAATAACAAGGTATATCTTGGAAACAGAGAACTCTAGAACAAAAACCTATGACATAAATGAGCTCAACATTTTTTTTGTGTGTGGCAAATTTTTGTCTATCTCTTACGATTTACGAGTCATCCAAAATGAAGAGATCTTCAGAGGCTCCCAGAAAATTCAATATATACATTTTGTTTGCCATGAAAATCATTAAACAGATGGTGTTTTAATCATAATCATTAGAGCCATTTTTGAGTACATCAAAATTTTTGAAAAACTGTTCCATGTAAGAGTGTTGGGATTGGAGGAATTTTCTTGAAAATCTTTCATGCAGTATCCTTGGAAGACTCTGAATTTAAATACCAAGTTGTTGTTTTTGAGCTATGCTGCATGCTGGATATGAGAATAAATTAAACCACTACCACACCCCCCCCTGCCACCACACACATACACACACGCATGCGGCCACTTTCTAATAATTATTTTTTTTTTATTCGGGGTTATAAGTTTTCCATCAGATGGCAGTAGTTTGATGCTCATATTGAGGAAACAGAACAAATATAACAACCATTATCACCACCTGTTGAAGACAGAGACAAATGACTCAAAAATGTTCCAAGATTTTACAGCCTGACATAAGTGAAGTTTATGCTTAAAATTAAAACTAACTTAGAACGAATTTCATGGTTAACAGTGTTTTTCTGTTTTTTTTTTTTTTAATTTAAATGTCCTTTAATCTGACAGGTCATATTGGACAATGAATGGATAAAAGGGTGAAACCTCAAATGAGTCTGGGGTCCACAGAGCATAAAGTTACTCAACATTCATCCTCTCAGGATAAAGATGAAAACCTTATACAGGTAACCCACTCCCTGAGATTCGAGCTCAAAACCTCTTAAATGTGAGCCAGACAGGCTGCCATAACCCCATGGGGACAATCAACAGTGCTAGGATTTGAAAAGTCAGGAAAAAAAAAAATCATGATTCTGAATTGGATTTGAATAAAAAGATCAGGTTATTATGAATCAAAATCTTGTGTCTTGTATGACTTCCCCATTCTCGGTTTCATTCTGGTTACCATTTATGGGTTGTTGTAAACCAGCCTTTATCAGGAAAAATGCGAGACAATTTGGAAATTTAATATCATGCTGAATGTGGTTCATGGTAGCTCAGAGGATAGAGCAACACAAGAGAAAGCTGAAAAATCAATAGTTCTAATCCTGATTACAGGTTTGAATTTTTCAGGCTAATTCTACATCCATTATTATATCTGTTATAAAATTGTGGAGAATGAATTAACGTTAAAAGCATCTGTTTTAAAATTGCATCTAAACCCCAGAATAATCTAATGGCCATAAGAAAGTATTCTTTGAATCGGTACCTGGCCACAGCAATGCGTGAAGTTGCATGTACCCTGTACGGTGTTTCCCTTGGAAGGCTACGTGATGTGTGACATAGATGCTCTTCACTACGCGTTGCATCTCGCCACAGAAAAGGGCTTCCTTGGCCCTGCTCGCTGCATGCTAGCTGCCGAGCAAATATGTTATCACAGGACTTGGTTGCCAATGGAGGCTTGTTCCCATATTCATGTTGACCAAACCTAAAAATGAAAGTCAAACAATCCTGCAAATTTTAAATTATTCAACAAGTTTGAAAAAACAAACATTCATTTTGAAGAGATAAGCAGGGGTACAAAAATGCCTGTTTGTTAACTCACCAAACATGGAACACATATAAAGTCAGCTAGCAGCTTGTAAAATACAGTGTGATCCATATAAACCTGAACCATTTTAATAGGCCATAATTTCTCTCTGAAAGTTCGTAGAAATGTGAAATTTGTTTAAATGAACTCAGTGATTCAGGGAGAATCGACGACAATCAATCGATACCATCTGTTGACTATATTGATGGAAATTAAGAGCATTTTCATGGCACAGTAGAGTGTCTTTAGTTTGCAGCCATAACAGCAACATACAGTACTCACTTCAAGAGCTTGATTTCATTATGAACACATATTGGAAGACAAATTCCTTGGTAACAACGCAATGGGAATTTCGATGAGAATTTAATGTACGGGATGTTCTGACAAAGACAACAATTTTATCGCTAGCAAGAAAGCTGGATACAACTGGTATATTCATTAGTGAGAGTGGAAAACATAGACCACCATTGAGAGCAGAGACTTACAAATGTTCGAAGAAGGCTAGTGAACTCTCCAAACAAATCATACGATTGAGCCAGAAATGTCAAGCAGTTGTAACTGTCTACAATGCCATGAAAATGTTCATAATTTCCATCGAAACCATCTACATAATCAATAGATAGCATTGATCAATTGTTGCTGTGACTGTTGTGGATTCTCTTTTAGCCGCTGAGATCATTAAAACAAATTTCACATTTCTACGAGCTTTCAGAGAGAAATTATGGCCTATTAAAATAGTTCAGGTTTATATGGATCGCACAGAGAGCAAAGCGTAAACATGAGTCATGTTTTCTTAGCCTGATATAGAGAATCCCTTACATAGGTGCAACAAATAAATTTGAGAAGACCAGAGAGTTCAACAGTAATAACATTTACATCAGTGCTACCAATTATGTTTATGCAAGATTTTTGTGTGGTAAAGGCCTACCAACATTTAAGGCCAAATTTGCCTCACTTTAATTTTGATTTTACAACACAGATAACGGCACTTCAGACTCTTGAGTAATACTATTATGAAGTTCACTGGTATACAATATTTTGCATCTAACAAATCAGTCCTAAGTAATAACATGAGTCCTTGAGTGTATTGTGTTATTACATCTCAAGTGTCTGAGAGTTTCATCTGATGTGCAAAACAATGTATATAAGTAATTGAAAGTGTAGTTATTCACTAATTTTGCTGCATTTCAACACATCTAGTAGTCTTCTAGTTCAAAACTTTGTTTTTGAGGCATGATGTTACTACTCAGGACCATCATGAGGCACTCGTTTAATATTTTGATATCTCTAACATATTGACTCCTATATGTCTGCTGGAGTGTATCCTAAAATATTTATATTGTCTGTCTCACTTTTAAAACAAGATTGTGTTGGAAAAAACATATAAAAGTTATGCTTCCAAAACTTAGCTTTGCCATAAGAAATTTATAAAATCTTCATTTTCGCTTACTTTCACTCCCATTTGCAATATGGAATTATCTTCTGGGGTATTTCAGCTCACAGCAATAAAGTGTTTGTACTACAAAAAAAGGTCATATGCATTATCAGTGGGGTTGGGCCCCATCACTCATATACACCCTTATTTAAAACCCAAAATATCTTGCTGCGGCCAGTGAAAACATTTTCTCTTGAGCTATTTTGCAAATAATTATGATAACTTCACAACAAACCTTGATGTATATAACCACAAAACAAGGCAGCAAGTGATTTGCATAGACCAGAAAATAGCTTAAAACTTTTCCAAAAAAGATGTTACTATGGTGCAATACAAATTTATAATGAACTTCTATTTACTTAAAACTGTTAAACAATCCTAATCAACATAAAATTTTCAATATAGATTTTGAAAAATGATATATGCTCACTCCCATACAATGTAGAGGAGCTTTTTAATATGTCATGCAACAAATAAATATCCCAAATAGGGAATACGTTGCATGTGCAGATGATTTATACTGCTTCATTATTATTTTACTTACATTAATGTATGTTTGGGAAGTTCACCCTTGAAGTTGTGTTCCATCTTCTGTTACATATTGCACAATGGGGCGCACACACACACAAAAAAAAAACCCTTTTGTTGGGTATATCTATTAGTTATACAGCATATCTCATAATTGCATGAAATGTTCAAAGTCCCTGAACATTGCTTGAAGTGGAACAAAATGAACAAACACAGATGGCACCATAAACTGCTACAAAATAAAATGTTTTCCAAAGATTTTTCCAGTTATGACAACAACCAGCATAAGCTATACAAACACAATTGACATAATTAATGGCTAATATATTTTTTTCGTGCAAGCCTCTTTTGTGAAACTTACACAAATGTGCAAGTGTTTTCAGTATGTATTTATATTCCATTACAATATGGACTAATAATACTTTTATATGGCATTCTGACTGAAGAGTTTTAACTAAAATTATACATAATAATCACAGGGATAAAAGAAAGAAAGAAAAAAAAAAGGAATGCAAGACAAGAAGTCCGGAAGCTTTTGGGAAGAAAACTAGGGATGGAGGTGATCAGCTATAAAATTTGCAAGGCATTTAGATTTGGAAAAAGAAATACACTTGTAAAATGTGTAAGTGTACAAATAGTGTATGACATGTTGAAACAAGCAAGGAAACTAAAAGATACAGATATCAATTTACCAACTATACAAAACTCATCCAGAATGAAGCGGGCTATTCCCAGAAAATTCAAGATATACACTTTATTTGTGGTGAAAACATCTTAAACATATGGTATTTTAATCAAAATCATTGGAACCATTTTTTGAGAAAATTAAAATTTTTGCATGCATAGCTTGGGGTGGGGGGATTTTCTTGAAAATCTTCATGTCTCGCCCTTGAATGATGCTGAATTTAATATCAAGTATGGTATCTAAGTTTTCATTTTTGAGTTATGCTGTACACACACATGCACACACAGACCTTTTCTTTAAAAATGCTCTTTTTGGATTCAGTGGACTTCTAAACATATGGTTGTTCTCCGTAGTCTATGGATAACATTCTAGCCTCTGGTTCCCAAGGTTGTGGATTCAAATCCGGTGAAGGACGATGGATTTTTTCAGGCATAAAAATCCTTAGCATGGTTTCCTTCAGAAGGCAAGTAAAATCAGTGGTCCTGCATCATAGATGTACTGCATGTAAACAAACCTCAAGCCTTATAAAGAGGCCTCTGAGCAAAATTGTGCAGCCTTTCATGCCCATTATAGAATGGGACGCTAGGAACCAGAGCAATTAAAGAGCATCCATAAATAAAACGCAATTTGAATTTTCTAAACATACATCTCCAGTTAAATTTTATTATAGAATTTTTAGGTGGAATACAATACCTTCTCTATTATGTAAGTACATAATACAGGCAGAGAAAGTAAAAACAGTTTCTGTTCCATAAGGAACTTTACTTTTGTATTTTCTCATTTAAACATCACTGTAACTGTCCAAAATGTAACTAGGATTATACTGTATGATAAACTATTCATTCATCCATTCCTTTTGTTCTCAGTGCATTTGATTATAAGTTCAGCAACTTAGATTGCAAATTGTTAGGCAAACGCCCAATGCACAGTCTCCCATTGTGCATAGATCTATTTCACAACCTATGACTGGGTGGTTGGTTATACAAACTTCTCCAATCTATCACTCCTCAACAATCTAGCAATCATTCTTTTTATTATGTTGTGTGAAAACCAACCTGTAGCATGGCTTTTCTTCCAGGCTTCCACAGCTAGCATAGTCGCCATAACGAAGATGCTGGAATTGGGCTTCTAATTGAACACCTCCTTCTAAAAGTGGTCTTAACTTTGCTTGTTCATTGGAAGGCAGCCTGACTACTTCTATTTTGGGTCGAGGTTGCTGAGATGATGTATCACTCATTTTCTGAGAGATATCCTCCCCATGTCATATCACAGCTCCCTCCGAGGTTTCTCATCACCCCATGTTTGCTGCTAAGCAGTAAAACAATGCATTACTTGTTTTAAATTTTAAAGCGCATTATAAAATTGTATTCAGAATTACAGACATTGCAAATCAAGTCAAATCCATCATATAACAAGCAAGATGTTTATTATATAAATGATCATTTCTTCAGGAATGTGTTTGCAAAATTTCAGAATTTTTACTACATTTTTAAATAACCCCAAAAATTCTTAAATTCATTATGGTAATCAGCAAGTGTTGGTTTTTTTTTAGCCACTTTTGCAGTCTCTGTGTTATAAAAAAAACTGCATACTGAAAATGTTACACACATATCAAAGAATAAGGTTTATATGATTAAAGAATTACGTTAGTTTTCCTTCTTATTTATCTTTATGAGTGAACAAAAGGCTACCTATAAAACACACAGCAACATTTACAATTAGCTAAAAATAATATATGGTGGTACCTATCCTCCAACAGAGCCTCTGTTGGATTTATATCCTTAATTTGATACTATAAAAAGGTTTTTTTTATCCAATCTATCTATGTTTATATGGGTATCCTTTTAATGTATTCATATAGCTAAATCCACGCCTGGAGCGATTTGAACTGCATCATTGGTTTAGTACTGCTTGGAAATCTCTAAGCAAAAGTGTTCATAGTACTCATACACAGTTTAAATTCATTCTACTTTCCGTAAGTAACTATCTACTCACATTTTTTGTCAGCCAGCTGCTTCTGTAAAACACGGAGTTGTTTTTATCCACGCCCAGCTGCTCCTGACAGGAGGCTGCGCGTTTACAACTGATGCCTAACCCCACTTTCAAAATTAATTTGACCTTTCATTCCACTACATTTTGCGTAACAAGGCACTTAAGCCTAATCAGGAATTTAGAATGTCTTATGTTATTTTCACTGTTTATGCTTATTGTTATCAACATTATGAATAACTGGACCCACCTAAGAGAGGGTCTAATTTTAATTAAGTGCTATTGCGAAATATTAAGTGTTTTGCGCATGTCAAATATTTGTTCAATTACGGCGCCATCAAATGGTTACTGACAGTAGTTCATGTTTTGCCTCCAGAGTGCACCATTAGCTTTTGCATTAGCAGCTGTAGAATTTCCTCTCCTCTTTTTTTTAGGAGCACGACACCGGTTGACGCGAAGGTGAGTATTTTGACAAACAATTTACACTTTTGGTGTAATCGCATGCTCTTGTGAGTGTGTTTAGCAATTCAAACAATTACAGTAGGACTGCTGTATGAGTTAAGTATTTAGGGAATCTTAACGAACTTGGTGAAATTCAAAAACATAAGAGGCGTTATCCTCCACACCATTCAAGGCCAAAGCGTATACATTTGTATTTCTTTTGGCATAAGTCAAAACACAATACCTAGAGTTACATGGAGCATTTCTGTCGACGAAGAATCGGAATCCTGCGCCCAAAAAGGAAAACCCCATTTTGTACCAGTGAAAGTTATGTAACCAGAGCTTGAGGAAATAGCGCATTAAAGCAGCACTTCATTAGTTACCTCCTCAGGGTCGGGGTTATTTATAATTAGAAATAACACATGCTCTATTTCTTCATTTTTATCTCAGATATCCAATTATAATAATGGGTTTATAACAAATTTCTTTCTTGACTAGAGTTCCACCGAAAAACATTTAAGGGTTGTTTCCCCTCTTTGGAGATCTTTGCCCATTACAGCAACATTTTGGCTCATTCTTAATTTTGGTGACATTAACTTTTTCAGATTTATATAATGTATTTCGGTTTTTCCACATTTTATATACGTGATAAATGGTCATTCTTCAGATCCCATCCAAAGTCTAGATGATAAGGTTAGTATATGGTCAACACCAATTTAAACCCCCCTCCTCCCCATCACATAAAGTGCAAACTATTTGTTGTATTACCCAATTGAAACCACTTATAGCAAATACATATTATGATCAACAGAAAGCAAACAGAAAAAATCTAATGAGTTCCATTCACATGACTTTCTCTATATCTCTGCAACAAAGTATTGTTAAAAAGCTAATGCTTCTATTTACTTCATTTTAATCGAGAAAAAATTAGCAGAAATAGTCTTATTACTTACTTCCTTGTAAGTAGGAGCGAAATAAGGGAGTAACATAGGTTAAAGTGATAGTCAAAATATGGTTGCTATGTGACTGAAGTTCCTTTGTACGGACAGGAGTTGACAAATTCCTGTATAAGAAAAGTATGCTTTTAAAGTTGAAACCAAACACAGGGAATATCTCAAAAACAATCAATTCCACAAAAAAATGTATAAATGACATACATTGTGTGTTTTAATGTGCTCTACATATCAGTAATATTCGTTGAGAATAAAATATTATTCAGAGGCTTTCCCAGAAAATTCAAGATATACATTTTATTTGTCAAGTAAATATCTTTAATATACAATATTCTAATCAAAATCATTAGCCATTTTGGAGAAAATCAAAATTGTTGAAAAAAGTTCCGTGTATAGGGTAGTTGGGGATGGGGGAATTTTCTTGAAATTTTCATGTCGCATCCTTGGAAGATACCAAACTGAAATACCAAGTTTGGTATTGAGCGTTTTATTTTCGTTTTTGAGCTATGCTGTCCACAGGCACACATACGGACCTTTTTCCAAAAAATGTATTTCCCGTGAAATCTCGGTATCAAATTTTTTGGTGGAATGCAATATCTTCTCTATACACTATGGACATACTATGTGTAGAGCAAGTAATAAATTTTTATGAAACTAAATTAAAGAATCACTATGAAAATAAAACAGAGTAGAGAGTATGTTTTTAAGTATTTATAGTTCCATAGAAGGTGCAAGAAAACACAGTGAAAACCGTCAGGGATCATTGGGGTTTAGACAGAAACCTGGCTATACTTTGCAGTTTAAGGCCCTCAAGAGTTGGGATATGCTTGTGACTTAGGATTCTTCAACATGTAAGTAGGACATTTCTTAATCTGTGGTTGTGAATAACAGCAGCAATAACTGGGAAGTGCAAACTGTTTTGGCTCAAAACTATAGGTATCAAAGAATGTCCAACTATGATAGTTTTACAAAAACATTTTCAAAAATGATGTTCATATTAGCTTCCTCTTTGAATTGTGGACTTGTGGACAAAATTTTACCGCCTAATTAATGTTCTGTGCCAAGTCTCAAACTCTTTCAACTCATGTCAATTTCCACACACCAAAACAGTTGCCATGAATCTTGTCCTGTTTTATTCTCTGAAGCTGTGCCAAATGTTTTCTCTTCCAGTATTCTTTTCATTTTGTGTCCAATATAGCGGCCAGAGTTTTGTGTTGTCATAAAGAGGTTTAATTCCTTCCTGTGTAGATTTATTTAGGGATTCTGTTCAAAAGCATTCTTGACTCTTAGGGGAGTCCAGCTTTGTATTTTTTGGTTACTATCAAGTGCATCTCTTGTCTTGTGTTTTTGGATGATCATGGATTTTTATTTTCTCTAAACAACTACCATAGAAGGTAGACAAAGTGCTGTATTCCATCCAAAAATTAATATTCATGTTTCACTGAAAAAGTGCAAAATTTGGTGTTCCACCAAGTGGCATCTTAATTAGATACCCTGATGTCTACATGATTTAAATTTAAATAGATTTAAATACATGTAGAGCTCTGAATGCATTTGATTTAAAATTTAATATAAAATCAACTAATATAATTTCTTTTTTAAATTTTGCATGCATGTTATTTAAAGCATTAACTTGTCAATTTTGATGGCTTAATATGATTTTGTATGTGGTAGAACTCAAAATAGTTTCCAAATGAAGGGAGACAAAAATTTGAAGCATTTTTGCTATTTCCCTTGCTGTAGCATGCAACACATTCTTTTTTCTTTTTCTCCATTTTTTCATGTTTATGGGTGGAATGTACATTGGGAAAAGGAGTGCATGTTTAAACTTGCAGTCTCAATAGGGTATTCCAGTTGATGGTCCATTTTTAACTTTAAACTTTGAAAGTGTTACTTTGCAGCAATTGATTAGTGGCATTAATTCTAAAGTCTGTTGACCATTTTCTTAGCAGTTATCTGTGAAACAATGTCTAGCAGATAGAAAAAATATTCCTGTAACTTTAAGCTGTGTGTTACCTGATCTTACTAATTGACACCTTTTCACTTCAGAACTTGAGCAGGATTCTTTACCTTCTCTCCGAGTGACCTGCAGGGTAGCTAGGTGAAATCAGGAAAAGTGTATCATTTTAGTAAAACAAATAATTTCTCCTAAACAATTGCAAGTTTCATATGCATGTATACTAGTATCTGCTACAGACCTACATATTATAAATTTTACAAATTCTGAAAAGTTCTTTCAGAGTGAACTCTCAGCAATACGTTATTTAATTCAAATAGAATGAATTCAATAGCTTACTTAGGCTTTCCACAACAAAAAAGAATATATTTAATAAAAAGAAATGGGGATATGCTTGAAGAATTTCCACAACAAAAAAGAATATATTTAATAAAAAGAAATGGGGATATGCTTGAAGAAAAATGTGTTCCCCTTTAGCAACAGCTCTAATAATGTCTGTATTCAATATACTCAAATGATTGTAGTTTAAAATAAATGAGCACTATGTTTGCAAGTTTTGGCAAAAAAAATATTGTTCTGAGAAGAACCTAATTTAAATTAAGGGGTGTGGCAGGCATTTAAAAGACATTACTATTAGCCTATAGCATCCCCCGAGGGGCATTGGCTTCTCTCCTTGTAGATGTGGCTAGATTTGGCAATCCCAGTTACTATGTATTAAATAGCCATTTAAGGTTCAAATATTATTACACTGAAGTAAACCCATCTCATTTTGTTAAATTAGAATTGCTGGTTTTTTTTTTTTTTTTTTTTTTTTTTTTTTTTTTTTTTTTCTTTCTTTCTTTCTTTCTTTCTTTCAAAAATTAAAAAAGAAATATAGCGTTATTTCCATATGTGATCTGACTTTAGTACTTTGTTATTCTGCTGTAAGAACTGCTTTGTAGTTAATTATGGTGTGTTATAAAGTTTTGAGGTCCTAAGTCACGAAGTATAGCTAAGGGATCTGTGAAGCTAAAACCTCAATGATCCCAAGAAGTCAAAACTTTGGAATCTGGTGAATTTCAAGTCTGAACATGTTAATAATGTTTTCAACCCTTTAAAATCTGGATCGCGCATGGAAATTTTACCAAAATTATTTTTTTGGTACTTTAGTCACTATGTACCTAGTGACTAGTCACTAAGTTTTACACATTATATGTTGTGGATGAAAACTGTGATAGGTTTGGAAAAACATCAGTTTTATATTTGTTTTGTAAGTTGGTGCCCGCACTTTGAGGTTATGAATGAAATTTATTCTATGTTCATTAACTGTTGCATAACATAACAAATTTTGTACTGGATTTAACTCGGTAACTAAACTGTTAAGGTTTGCATGTTTCCAAAAGTGAGGTGGATGTTATTAGAGATGTCTAAAATTGTTAGAACAGATTATGAAATGCATATGCAAGTAGAAGATATAAGTGAGCTATGAGTTAGGTTTGGCATGCACAACGCAGAATCTAAATCACTTTTGCTGAAAATTAAAAATAAATTTGTGTGTGTGTATGTGCATATATAAGGTTCAAAGGAGCAAGTAACTCTCAAGGATAGAAACTTACGAATATGAATATATTCAAGAAAAAAGAAAAGAAGAAAGGTATATTGTATGAAATATAAAAAAATCTCACATGACTCTCTCTACATCTCTGCAACAAATTATTGTTAAAGAGCTTATTCTTTTATTTACTTCATGCTAATCAAGAAAAAATTAGCAGAAATAGTCTTATTACTTGCTTCCTTATAAGAAGAAAGGAAATAAGGGAATAGCATTGGCTAAAACGATAGCCAAATGTTTTAAAAGCTGGTTTACATGTGAATGAAGTTCCTTTGTTTGTATGACTAGGAGTTGACAAATTCGTATGTGAGAAAAGTATAAGTATTTTAAAACTTAAACCAATAACAGGGAATACCTCAAAAACGGCCAATTCCAGGGGAAAAGTTCATAACATAAAATGTGTTTTGATGCTCTACATTTTTTGTGAAGTAAGTTTTTGCAAGTTTATCTTACGGTTTACCAGTTGTGCAAAATTCATTCAGAATAAAGATGTCTTCATAGACTGTTTTCAGAAAATTCAAGATACACATTTTATTTTTCATGTAAATATGTGTAATATACAATATTTTAATCAACATTTTCGAAAATTTTGCCATGTAAATGGTAGTTGGGGTGGGGGAATTTTCTTGAAAATCATGGTGTCGCATCCTTGGAAGATACTGAACTTAAATACCAGGTGTCGTTTTATTTTTTAACTATACTGCCCACAGAAACACACAGAATTTTTTTTTAATTTTGTTTTATTTCATCTATTTAATTCAGGGAGTCTCAAAACATATTTCTAGTGAAATCTCAATATCAAATTTTTGGAGCCACCAACTGTTACAAAGAAGCAATTGGAAAATTGATACCGAACAGAGAAGAATTTTAGAAAGATTTTATCTGTATTGAGGCCATGAAAAAGCCTAAACCAAGAAAAATACAAATAACCAACTGAGGAAAGGTAACAAAAATGGCTGTGCCTGGATTCCATTTTAAAGTATGCAGCCAAAAGAAGTGCATGAACATGCAGTGTGTACATATACTTAGCAGTAATATTTGTACATTATACTGAAATGCTGGAGTAGGACAAAATCTATAGTGGAGTATGCCAAAGAAGATTAAAATGTAAGCTAAACAAAAACTGGTTCTATATTTCCATATACCTCAGAATACAGAATGTGTACATTAACTTCTGATTTATTGTTATTTAGGAAAAAGGGCATTTTGCCCATCATCGAAGCTCTAATAATAAGTTACAGTCATGAGACTACACTTCATGATATAAATTCAACTAAAGAACAGAACGTGATGATTCTTTATTGAAATAGATTTACTAGAACAATAATAATAGAGCAACATATTGCAGTATTTTGCTAGCTTATAGTATAGTCAGTATAAAATTATGTAGGAAAGGCTTTAATTGCCAAGACAGTTTAACGTGTATCATTTGGATGGAAAAGATTTTCAGGAGGCTTTCCTCTGTGCTGCAACAATGATATGCAACATACATTACTTCATTAGGTTTTAAATAATAAATTAATTCCAAATTAACCTGGAAGTTTATTTATATATATATATAGCCCTCTTTAACATCTGTCATATTGGGGGTTATGCATTTGAAACAACTCGTTCTTTACATTTGGTTTAAATGTTTTTGTTTTATTTTCCTCATCACACACATTCACTCTCACATGCATACTTCCAGACTCTGTGGGGGATAGGGAATAATTCTAGTTAAAGAAAAATTCCCTGCCCCAGTTGGGAATCAAACCTGGCACCTCCTTGCTGACCTTTCGACTGCTTTCCTGGGAGTGTAAATTCTGTAAACATTGTTGTTCATCTTGTAAACAGAAATGTCATAATGTATATATGCCAGGATGAATGCCAATTGGCACAGTAGAAGAAAACTGCCTCTACCTTGTTTAAAAATAGAGTTGCTTTACGTACTTGGCAAAATGACAAATGCATGAATACACTTTGTACCTCAGCATAGAGTTTGTTTTCATAGACTTCAGACCATGAACCTTGCAGATTCTGTTTCTTCATATCTCCATTTCTTAATGTTTTTTATTATACTATTCACGTCTGCTATTGTTATGTAATGTTTTGCAACTTGAATAACTACTTTTTGTAGCATCATAAGCTGCTGGTATTTGAACTCAAAGATATGCATACAGTTGCTAACCAGGATCAAGTAACATACTGAAGTTCACAGCCTTGCCTAATGTAATTAGATATGAGAAGTCAGTCGGTCAGTGGTCTAACTGGTTAGAAGCCATTCAGATGCAGTGATGCAATGTGTCTGTGTTGACGCAACACAGTTGTTATGAGTTTATATTTCTAAATACAGGCAACTTGTTTATGCTTTAGCCCCTAATGGATGTGGTCTTCAGTTAGAAATGAGGCAAAATGTGTTCTATATTTAAGCTTAACTGAATATTACAAGGAATGGAAACTATCCCTATGAGTGCATAAACACTTGTTACTTAAAACTGGTTATAATATGTGTCAGTTATTCATTTTATCCCAATAGTTTTCATTTTTTACATCTTGACATGCTACCTTAACACCAGGTTATTAGCAAGCATTTATAAAAATAATTTTACAGAACCAGGGTAGACCAAATGGTACAACTTACATAATTACATATCATTTTGCACATTATGGAATTTTAAGAAGAAATGGGTGACTGAAATAAGCAAAAGTAAAGGTGTATCTTTTTAGTAAAATGCATTTCGCTTAAGTTATTGCACATAAGCTTATCAAATTTCATAAGCATGCATATTAGTGTGTTAAATGCACAATTTATCCTGGTGTGTATCTGACATCGTTTATCTTTCATCAGATTTTTTTTACTGGAATTTTATGTTCCTTTTCTGCGGGAACTATAATGATACATCACTGAAATATAATACACTTCAGCAATATGTTCTTTAATTTTAACTAGAATAAATCCAATAGCTTCCAATGAATTGAATTTATCTAATACAGCTTTCTTTAAAAAAAAAACTATGATTCATGAAAAAATCTTGAAGAAAAAATGCATTTCTTTTTATCAATAGAGTCACTAATATCATCATATTATTCAAGATATGTAGATGATTTATAGTTTAAAATAAGCAGACATTATGTTCACATAATCTGGCAAAGCCTCATTACAATTGGTGTAATACTTTCAAAGAAAAATCTGATGTGTTCCATTCACATGACTTTCTCTACTTCTCTGCAACAAATTATTGTTAAAAAGCTTATGCTTCTATTTACTTCATGCTAATCGAGAAAAAATTAGCAGAAATAGTCTTATTACTTGCTTCCTAGTAAGTAGAGGCGAATTAAGGGAGTACCATAGGCTAAAGTGATAGTCAAAAGTTTGTTCCTTTGTTTATATGGACAGGAATTTATGTTCTTTTAACGCTGAAAACAAAATTAAGGAGTATCTCAAAAATGACAAAAATATACATATAAGATAAATTGTGTGGTTTAAGGGTTCTACATTTTTTGTGTTGTGAGTTTTCGTCCATCTCTTACAGTTTAGCAGCTATGCAAAATTCCATAAAATTCATCCAGAATAAAGTAGTCTTCAGAGGCTACTCCCAGAAAATTCAAGATATACGTTTTATTTGTCAGGTAAATGTCTTTAATATACGAAATGTTAATCAAAATCGTTAGCCATTTTTTAGAAAATCAAAATTTTCGAAAAAGTATCCATGTAAAGGGTAGTTGGGGTGGGAGGATTTTTCTTAAAATCTTTGTGTCGCATTCCTGGAAGATACTAAACTTAACTTTGGTATTTTACCGACCTTTCGTTTTTGAGCTATCGTGTTCACACACTGATCTTTTTCTGAAAATGCTTTTTTTTTTTATACAGGGGACCCTAAAATATATATTTTTGGTGAAATCTCAGTATTGAATTTTTGGGTGGAGTGCAATGCCTTCTCTATACACTATGTACATAGTATGTATAGAGAAAGTAAAAAATACATAAAGCAAGGTAAATGAAGTTTTGAGAAAAAGCAATTTAAAGGGCATGACACATTTAAAGGTCTCATTACACGTTAAATTGTTATTCAATGGTTAAATAATATTGTAATCATTTAAACTCGTATGTCATTCTGTTCAGCTAGAGTTGCACTATTATTTTCAAAAATAACTTTAATGGGGACTTTTGTTGCCTGTCTGGATGGGAGCGGGTATGAATCCTCCATACAGAGAGGGTGAATGGCAAAAGAAGCAAAACACAAAAGGGTTAAACTTTTGAATGAAGATCAGTCATCTTAAAAAAACTATAGCTTCACTTGGACATTTATAATTCATAAGCTACCTGTTGAGGGCCGAATTCTTAAGTTGATGTCAAGATAGCTTGGGATGTTCTCTTGTGAACATAATAATGGGTTTTCTGCCTCTGACAAATCTAAATTCAAAGTCTGTTCTCAAGTTTCTCCCGTATTTTTAGTTCTTTTGGTTTCTAGGCTAATCAGTAACTTTATATTTGTTCCTATTTTGTGGTTTAAAGAATGCTGGGGTTAATTTTTGCAGTTTTTGGAGGAAGATTATTTAATTGAATAATTTTTTTAGCTCCTTATTTTATTTGTTTACCATTTATTATAAAAGAATTATTGTAAAATTTATTTAATTGGGGTGATTAAAAGATAAATAAAACTCTTTAAAATTTAAGTGATAGACAATTGCTTATTTTTCATCTATTTAAAATGTAATGCAATGCCAATGTTCTTTGAAGCAGGTGCCTATGTTCTGTTTACCAGATTTTATCTTCACACAATTTTTATATGGAATCAAGTAGATTCCTGGTTTTTTCTCCTCAGGTGTGAGATCAGATTTTATGAGATTTTTAATGCTGAATCATTCTAAGGTACCACAGTGATGTGGTTTATAGAAAATTTTCTAAATTCTGTACATGTGCTATGTACATACTGTATGGAGATGATATTGCACTCCACCCAAAATTTCACTGGAAATATATGTTTTGAGATCCTCTGTATCCAAAAAAGCATTTTTAGAAAAAGGTCTGTGTGTCTGTGAACAAGATAACCCAAAAAACAAGCCTGTAAAATGCCAAACGTATTTAAGAGTAGATCTTCCAGGGATGCAACACAAAGATTTTGAGAAAACTCCCCCACCCCAAACTACCCTTCACTTGCAAAAAATTTCGAAAATTTAGATTTTCTCAAAAATACCTCTTAACGATTTTGATTAAAATACTGTACACTAAAGATATTTATATAGCAAATAAAATGTATATCTTGAATTTTGTGGGAATAGCCTCTAAATACCTCTTTATTCAAATGAATTTTGCGTAACTGGTAAACCATAAGAGATGGACAAAAACTTACTACACAAAAAAGTAGATCACGTTAACACACACAATTTTTATCACATATATATATATATATATATATATATATAATTATTATCTTTTTTATGTAGAATTGACCGTTTCTGAGATATTCCTTGTTATTTGTTTCAGATTCAAAATACTTTTTAACTTTTCTCACACGGCAAGTTGCTTATAAGTTCAACCCCATGGCAACCCTTTTAAAAGATTTGACTATAGCTTTAGCCTAGTGTTTTCCCTTCTACTTACAAGAAAGCATTTCTGTTAATGTTTATCTCTTAGCATGAAGTAGACAGAAGAATAAGCCTAACAATACTTTGTTGCAGAGATGTAGAGAAAGTTATGTGAATGAAACACATCCATGATGGATATCCAAGTAAAAACAATTCTCTTCCTAATAATTAACGAGCTTGTAGAACTTTTCTTTCCCCTAAGATAACATTATTATGTTATGTAGTTTAATGCCATGTATTTTGGCAATGAAACCATTAGCATTTATCTCTGCAATATTTCTGCTAAACAGTATTATCTTCAGTTAATGTACTACGGGGTATTGAAATGCTGTTGCAGAAGGGGCAAAGTGATGAAGTCTGAATTCCTAATTTAAACCATTGACCCACAAAAAATCATGATTTATGAGAACCCTGACGGCTGCAAAAGCTGTTTTATCTGGGTCTTTCAGGATTTGTTTTGCGATTGGTATGGAGGATGTTCCATTCTTGTGTTTAGTGTTAGATATTTCTTGTTTGTGCAGAAGGGAGAACTTTGATAAGATTGTGTTTCACTGACATGAAAGGAAGGATGACCTTTACTTTCTAGTAATATTGAGCCTTCCTTGGCAAGTGTTTCAGCCAGTTTTTCTCTGTTGATACTGCAGTGTGCTTGTGTATTGTATGTGGATTATTTTTGGAGCTTTAGAAGATATGTTTTATGACATTCTCTGATTTGTATCAAACAGTTGAAGGTAATTGCTGGAGTTGCTGCTTTAGAATCTGAGAAAATTGCTATGTGGACACATTAATTGGAAAGTTGGTCAGTTCTTTATGACCACTGTGAGTCACTGTAATCTCACCTCCAAAGTTGGTAGTGAGAAAGAAACAGAGAGAAAAAGGTGATATGTTGCATTTATTTCATTTTATTTACTCACTCTTCTATATACTATTCTTGCAAAAGCTTATTCTTTTATTTTGTTAATGGCAATAAGCCATCATTACACATTTCATTGTAGGTATAAGAAGAATACAGTGAGCTAAAGCAATAGTCAAATCCTTCAAAAGCTAGTTATTATTTAATGGCTTTAAAATTCTGTTCTCTTTGCATGAACTGAAATAAAACAAAAGGAAAAAGCTTTTTGCATTTGAGAAAAGTATAATACGTGTTAAACTTCAACAAAGTAATGGCTAATGCCACAGAAAATTTTATCTGACCTAAATGGTGTGTTCTGCATTTTTAGTTTCTCTATATGCACTATGTACATAGTGCATAGACAAGGTATTGCACTCCACCCAAAAATTTGATACCAAGATTTCACTGAAATATATGTTTTAGGGTCCCCTTTAACTAAAAAAAGCATTTTTGGAAAAAGGTCTGTGTGTATGTGTGTCTGTGAACACAATTACTCAAAAATGAAAAGTTGGTAAAAACTAAACTTGGTATTTAAGTTTAGTATCTTCCAGGGATGCGACACAAACATTTTGAGAAAAATCCCAACCCCCAAATACCCTTTACATGGAAATTTTTTCGAAAATTTTGATTTTTTCAAAATGGCTCTAACGATTTTGATTAAAATGTTGTATATTAAAGCTATTTACCTGACAAATAAAATGTATATTTCAAATTTTCTGGGAATAGCCTCTGAAGAGTACTTTATTCTGGATGAATTTACAGAATTTTGAATAATTGCTAAACCGTAAGAGATGAACAAAAACTTACTACACGAAAAATGTAGAGCACGTTAAAATACACAATTTATGTTACATACATTTTTTTGTGGAGTTCATCGTTTTCGAGAAATTCCTTGTTTTTTGTTTCTGCTTTGAAAAGCGTATATTTTTCTCATAAAGGAATTTGTCAACTCCTAATCATACAAACAAAGGAACTTCTGTCACATAGCAACCAGCTTTTGACTATGACTTTAACCTATGGTAGTCCCTTATTTTGCTTCTACTGACAAGGAAGCAAGTAATAAGACTATTTATGCTCATTTTTTTTCTGATTAGCATAAAATAAATAGAAGTATAAGCTTTTTAAGAATAATTTGTTGCAGGGATATAGAGAAAGTCATGTGAATGGTACACATCAGATTTTTTATGTAGCAAGGCATTTATAGTTCACTTAGTGTCAGTGAGCAACATGACTAAACACATAATAAAAATCAAACATGGTATTTAAGGTTAGTATCTTCTAAATATGCAACACAAAATATTTTCAATATAATCTCCCCCACCCCCAATCCAGCACTAACTACCCATTAAGAAAAAATTGGAATTTATTTTTTCAAAAATGGCCCAAACGAAATTATGTCCCTTAAGGGGACTGGGAATGAACAAATTTAAAAAAGGCTTTTTACCTGCAAATTATTTGTTTGCAGTATATTTTCTTTAAAATGATGTATTACATTTATGGTAAATAATATTACAAATTAGATGAAAATATTTGCAAAGTATCTGATTTAAAAAATGTAAAATTAAAAATGTGTCATTTTATGTTGCTTATCTTATTCTAGAAAAAATATATAGGTATATCATTAGGTCTTTCATTACTAAAGACAAATCCCCCCTCTATTCTGTGTTGGATTGCATTTTAAGTTGAAATGTATTAGAAGTTTGACAAGTTACAGTTTACTTTAAATGCACTTTTCTCAAAACTAAGGATTTTTCTGCAAATGCCCCATTTTCTTTGGAAAGTTAGCACCTAGAATAATGAAACTTGGTATATAAGTTGCTTAAATAATTGCACAACTCCGTGGTTGAGTGGTCAGCGAGCTGACTTCTCACCCGGAGGTCACGGGTTCGATTCCCGGCTGGGGCAGGAAATTTTTCTTTAACCAGAATTATATCCGGAGTCTGGAAGTATATATGTGAGAGTGAATGTGTGCGTGTTTGAGGAAATAAGATAGTTTAAACCCAACGTGAACCTACAGACGAGTTGTTTCTAATTCGAAGCCCCTGATATGACCTTAGATGTTAAAGGGGGCTATATAAATGGGGGGGACCTTTAAAATCAAGGTTATTAACTAAATTAACTAGGAGATTCAATTATTAAAATTTGGATTAATTTGTATTCAAATTTATCAAACAACAAATATTTCAAAGTTGTTAATCAAGAGAATAATAATCATCTGTGTGCATTCATTATTAAGGTTTCATAAATATGAGAAAAGTTTTCAACGAGTTGTGAATGACAGGTACTTAGAAATTGAGACACTAATATTCTGATTTTAACTTTCCCAGTTCCCTTAAATTCTTTACATAACAAAGTGTATACTCTTTATCTTGAATGAAACATGGATCCATCACCACACCCCAGAGAACAGAGGACCGATAAAGAGTGGAGGAAAGTTGGAGAGGGAGGATACCAATCAAAACTAAAACTCAGCTGTCAGTCGGGAAAGTTGTGGTTTGGGATTCCAAAGATGTATTAATCATTAACTTCTTACATGAATGAAGGACAGTGAATATGGCCTACTGTTGTCAGCTGCTGGATAAAGCCAAAGCAGCTTACCACAATAAATGGCAACTATCTGGGTAAAGCTATACGAGAGGACCAGCACAAATATAAATCTTTAAGAATTGAAACTAACCTTATAATCCACTTTAGAGTATGTAGGAGCTAATATGTGTTCATCTAGAATTGGAATAACCCAGCACTCCCACCCTGTAAGTACACTTTCTTAAATAGCAAAATTCAGGAAAATGTTCATGGTGGGGGAAGATTTAATAGCTGTTGCTAGGCGGGAAGTAAGTATTTATGGTCTAGATACAATGAAATTACAGTGCTACCAACGTAGATAAAGTCACCAAACAACAAAGAAAGGAAAAAAAGGTGAAGCTCAAAAGTTGCCAACATTCACACAGTAATAATGGAGTGCCAAGGCTGTAAATATGTGAAAATAAGTTTATTTACACACACACTAACCTAAACCTAACACAGCGCATGCTCGCTTCGCTCGCATGCCTTGGTAAAACAAGCAAAAATTATTGAAACCAAAGTAAAGGAAAATCACTAAAAATGAATTACACGAGAATCACTTATTTACACAACAACAATTGATTCAGAACTCTAAACACACAGAATGACTTTTAGAATCGCAGTATTTTTTTGTATCAATGTTGGCAATCACCCTCATGTTGCAACAAACACCTCAAAATCAACTATAAAGCGACTCTAGTGGCCGAATAGTGAACAGTTCATTGATGGTTCCACAACCTTTTAATGGCTAGTGATAATTAGTTTTCAATTATTGGTAGTTCTGAATTTTGCAATATGAACGTCAACTATGCACGATTTAGACGCCACCTGTCTGATAGCTACTGAAACAATAGAAATTGCTGTAAAAAAGTAAAGAAAACAAATACTTCTGGTATATTTTAGTATAAATCGCGTACTTTGTTGGAAGTTAAAGGCCAAAAATAGACAAGATACATTTTTAAAACTTTGTATTATGGTGAGTAGAAGTGAAAAAACTAATACCTAAATAGTTTTAATGGAAGTTTAAGTGGTGGAACCAAGATATAGTAATAATACTATTTGCAATTTTCTCATGCATGACAACATAGAGCAGCTGTAACTACTGTTAAACTCACTAAATTACACTGGCCACCTCTTTAACACCCATCTTACATTCCAGACTTGTCCATCTCAAACTACTATATTTTTAGGCCATTGAAAGGCAATTGGAGGAAAAAGATTGGAAGACGGTGCTGCAGAACAGCATATGTGCAGTTAATTCCTCTTTTTTTCCACGAATGGATCAGAAAGCTTCATATATGATGGAAAATGAAATGGAGTTTTATTTATGGATCTTTAACTGCTGTGGCTCTCAGCATCCCATTCTATACTGGGCATGAAAGACCCCTTAATTTTGCCCAGACGCCTTTTTTATCAGGCCTGAGGTTCTTTTACATGCCATAAATATACGACATGGGATCAACAGTTTTATTTCCCTTCTAAAGGAAGCCATATTAAGGCTTTTTACGCCCAAAAAATTCCTGCACCAGATTTGAACCTGCAACCTTGGGTATATGAAGTTAGCATGGTAATCATTACATTACAGAGGATGACTTACCTGATGGAAGAAAATGTATTTCTGTTGAAGGAAATTATTTAGAAATATAAGGCACCCCATTTTCATTTATATGGTCATCAGTAAAGCTGTTTAAAATATTTGGCTTATACTTGAATTGTCCTTGTAATAGAAGAATAAACTTTGCGAGAACTGTTGTATGCTTTCTACATTAGACATTCATACTGTTGCTTATTTAATATATGGCTCCTTGATTACCCCTTTGCTGCTCTGAGAGATGAAATTGCTAATAAAGTATTAAACTTCAGCCAGAAATTGAAGCACAAATATTTTTAATTAAGCTATGTTTCAATTTATATTATATTTGCCATGTAATAACTGGATAACTTCATTAATTATTCTGTTTCCTCCAATTGGAGGCTGCCATTGATAAATATTCAGAAAGATAAAATGACAAAATATGTATAAACAATTATGGACACTAATACACATTAATATTCAAGAGCATCAATAAACTAGAATATAAATGCTTGATTACATTGCAAACCTTTTCCTAAACATTATTTTGTTTGGTTTCTTAGAGCTTATTTCCATCCCAAGATACAGTACAACTTTAAAAGTTGTGGTTAGGAAAGAAAAGCTTATGAAGCTATTATTTTAAGAATAGCAAACAAATTTGCATGCATTTTTCAGTTGTCAACATTGCCATGGTATTGTTTATGCAATTGTCATGGCCTCCTTAAAAAAAGACAAAAGAAAAGAAGAAACAAGCCCCAGGATAGGATAGTATCTCATTAGACTTCTTAAAGAAGATAATTGATCATTTTTAAATATTTACATTTATCATATTTCTGAGGGGGGATAACGTTACTTTTGTTTACTGATATATAATTCAAGTAAGTTAGCATTAATTCTTAACTGAAAAGTTAGGTATAGAAGACCTTGTAAACTGTAACCAGGGCAACAATACAGTTCATTTTCTTCTTTCAACAGCATAGCACAAACATTCTGATACTGGCCCCTAAGGGGCCTGACATTTTTAAGAATAATTGGTGCAGAATAGTGAAAACTCGATGTTTGTTTTACTGTGCCCTTAAAACAGCTTGCTTTTAATTTCACATATAAAGCTTAAGCTGCTATTATAAGAAATTTGGTAAATCATAACATTTATGCAAATTGCTAGACTTTTGCTGGATATAATAAGTTAATTATTTGAATGCACATTTAATAGATATTGTAAGTGAAATTTGTGCTTGTTTTGATTACAGGGACACCAGAACAAAAACAGCAAACCGGCAATGCATTTCTCTAGAATTACCAACTATGCAGTCAGGCTTTCTGTGACTCAGGTGAGAACTACTAAATGACTTAGGTAATTGGTTTAGCAGTCCCATTTGACTTTTGACACATTTGTTATTATGTGGTGTTTATAATGGGCAACCAAGCAAGATATTTTGATTTAACATTATTAACCCTTTTAGTGCCAGCCCAAATAGCAAAATGCTGTCTGAAAAGTGCCAAGCAATTTTAGGAAGAATGCAAGGTTTTAAATAATTAGTAATAAAATGAGTACCAAATGATATAAGAGAGCTGAAACTTTTTTCACCCTTTTGTCTACTGTATAATATGCATTACATGGATCTGAAGTCTCTTCAATAGTTTTAAAAAATTAAAAACAAAAGAAAAATTTGAAAATAAAATTAAAAATCCCAAAATAATAATAATTAGGCATGCAAAACCTTACTACATAAGCTAATTAAATGAAAGAAGTTATTTCTTTACCAAAACGATGTTTTGGTCTGGTGTTTTATTGTTTAAAATACAAAAAAATGAATTGACCATAACCTGAAGGCTGAAAAAAAAGAACACTAAAAGAGAGACACACACACACAAGCATGATACCACTATTAATGAAAATGGCATAAAGCAATGGGATACGAATGTAATGTAGATAACTGTACAATTTAGCATTGTGTTGTTGCATAGCTGAATGGTTGATTCACATTGTATGCATTGTCTGGTTATACCTCCGTAAATTCATTTTGATAAGTGCACTGATTATTTGCATGTGCGTGAGGACCGTTTTTATCAGATGCATTTTCATTGCTGAAGCTAGAATATATATCTTCTTCTCTTACGTCAATATCAGAAATGCTTTCATCAAGGTCTGAAAATTAAAAATCACTCTCTTTCTTCCAATACATCACAAACTGCAGCATTTATTTCCTCTTTGGTTAGTAACCTTTGGCTAGACGATGCTATTTTTCATCAAACATAAATACTGGCTAGAGAAATTAAATTTGGAGCTAATTTAGCGCTTTGGAGTGTAAAGATGAGGTCCTGAAATGCTCCAGAATACATTTCTCTATGGCTATGATGTTCAAAGTAGAGACTTTCCTGCTGGAAAGAGTTAATGTATGAAAATGGCATCACGATTATATGGCACCAAAAGGGTTAATAAACACTTTAATAATTTTTTATTGTTAATACTTCCACACCTAGCTTTTGCATAATTTAAAGAAAAGAGGTTACACAGCTTATATTACTTCACTATTGAAGTCAATCTTATTATTCACTGTAGAGCATTTAGAAGCCACAATGTTATGTTCTGTAACAAGTTCATTTTAAAGTTGAAAGGAAAACCTTAAAAAGATTACTAAAACTTTTTAGTAACACATTATGGTGAGTAAACATGCATAAATAAGACATAGATTTAAAGATCCTATTTAAAATTTTGCAAATATACAATGAGGCTTGTGATATGATTAATATTCAATGAAAAGAATCAGTCAGTTTTTGGAACACAAGACATCACTTAGTAATTATACTGCGACTGGTTTCGGGAACAGTTTTGGAAAGTTGTGGACACTTAGATTCAGTCTAGACATTGACATATCGCATTTTGCACCAAAGCCACAGTTTCATTCCCGATTTTAATGGGATAAGAATGTGACTTGAGCATGATGCAAGACATGCTAAAGAGTACAAATTTGCTTCAAACTAATTTTCAATCATGAGTGGAAAGTCACCTGATATCCAGATTATTATTAACAATGGTTGCCATGAATTACATAAGGCACAAGGTTTGTAAACCGAAAAAAAAAACCAATAGTGTAAACTAAATCAAAAGAATTTGTAACAAAATATCACGTAGTAAATCCTTATCGAGACTGGATTCGGTAACACTTTTTCACATTTTCAACCTTTAATTTTGACTGAATATGGGAATAAGTGTTCCTGGTCCCAGTAAATAATTACTAAGTGATATTTGTGTTATAAAAACAGACTCAAATTCTTTTGATTCAATTTAATCACATCACTGTCTCAAGCTTCTTTGCATATTTGCAAGATTTCAATAGTAAATGTTTATAGTTTTATAAGAAATATCCAATGTTTTCCATAAAAGAAGTGGTGAAAATAACTTCTAAGTGTAAACAGTGCTGGTGAAGAAAATGCAGGGACAGTTTGATCCCCTTCATGACCATGGTGGTTACACTGGGGTGTGGGGGGGGAGAGGAAAACATGAAATATGTGAAGCAAGAATGTGACTGTTTTGTGAATGCAATTTGCCTAACAGTGCACTATTTTGGAAAATGAGCTGCAAACTGTTAATAAAGTGCTACAGCAAGTTAATGCTGTTTCAGATGTGCCTAATTTCAGAAGAACTACTATATATTTGTGTGTGAAAGTGGGTTTGAATTTTTTCAAAGAGGCTGAAAACTTGCTTAATTTCTTTGGTTTGCATTATATGCCATGTGTGATCGTCACATGGGCATGAAAGTATAACAGTGTTTCTGATGCAAATTATGGAAGGCTACAGTAAAAATAGAACCTGGTCATCTGGGTTTTGTTTTGGCACAGATTAACTTAAAGGTGCATAGATAATAGGTTCTGCTACCTCTGATAGTATTTCCTGTTCATCTAAAAGGAAATAGCATGGGTGAATGTTATTCAGAAATGGTCTTAAATCGATTGCAGATTTTCATTTACTAGCCATGATAGATTGTTCATTGAATGTGTGATCTGCATACTAAGTAACTGTTTACCTTTTTGTTAACAGGTTGGTAGCGTAACAGGCGCACAAGCTGGAGATAAGATAGTGCTGCCATCTGCACTGCTGTTGGCTCTCTTTGGCCTGGGTCTGTCCACTTTCAGCGTCAAACAACTTCTGTCGTCGCCAAGATCATCAAGATTCTAAGCAACAACTATTGAAGAATCTGCACAATTCTACACCAAGATCGTCCATGCAAAAAGTCAAATCTAACATATACTGAACTCTTTATTTATAATTACATAATAGCTGGATTTTATAAACTTTAAGATTCAGCAATCACATTATGTATACCATTTTAAATTTATGGTCTTTCCCATTATGTACAACTTCCTAATAGGATGAATTGTACATTAGATAGCCATAAGGCATCTGTAACCAAAATACATCCTACATTAATGAAAGTGTGCCATATGATTTGCTGACTTAGGATTGTAGTGCCCAATAAATTAGTTAAAGGCTTTATGCTGGGACTGTTTCTGAGTGAAATGGAATAAAAATCATTAAAAAAAAATGGAAGGACTAATATTTTGAAATGCATGGCCTTAATCAGAGGCCATAATTTTAAACTGCAACAATGTTCTCCTTGCGACATATCAAATTAAAATAATGCAATCAAAATATTGGTCCTTCTAGAACATTCCATTTCTCACAGATAAGGGTCCCATATATGTTGCACAAATGTTAATAACCTTGAATTGTTCCTTTTAAACATCTTCAGCGCAATCAGTTATTTCAAGATTTATTCTAATCCTAATGTATGTGAATTTTTAGGTTCTTATGTATTTATTTTGATAGTAGTGTGTGGTTACTCTTGTCTTTGTTATCAACCAAGAAATAAAACTAATTTTGTTTTATAAGAGAAAACTTTGTTTACCAGACACTGAACATCCTAATAATCTCTTCCCTTAGTGATACTTAAATGCTACAAGCCTTCACTCCTTTCTAGAATAATATGCTGTGGCTCAAGTAGATATGAAAACTGCACGATGTATCTAGTCTTTAATTCTCTTTAATTCTCTGCTGCTTAGGAGCTCGATGCCGAGAATCTTATTATATGCAGTCAAATGAGACATTCTCGAAGAATTGAAGTATCATTTAGTTATTTAATATTTAAAGGGGGCTAAAATTAAAAATTTACAGTACTGCTTCCCCTTTTTTACTTTCTCTTCAGGTACTATATACATAGTGTATAAAGAAGGTATTTTATTGCACCCAAAATTTTATTCCATGATTTCACTAGAAATGCATGTTTTGAAATCCCTGATTAAAAAAACTCTTTTAGAAAAAGGTCGGTGTAGGCAGCATAACACAAAAATGAAAAGTTCGTTAAATACTAAACTTGGTATTTAAGTTGAGTATCTTCCAAGGATGTGACATGAAAATTCCCCACTCCTAACTACCCTTTACCTAGTACATTTTTATGTTCTCAAAAATGGCTAACAATTATGATTGAAATACCTTATGTTAAAGTAATTTTTATGACCGTATATCTTGAATTTTCTGGAAATAGCCTCTGAAGACCTCTTCACTCTGTATGACTTTTGTATAACTAGTAAACCGTGAGAGATAGACAAAAAATTACTACACAAAAAAATGTAGATCTCGTTAAACACAATTTGTCGTATACATTTTTACTTTCTCTACAGGTACTATGTACATAGTGTATAGTGAAGGTATTTTGCTCCACCAAAAAATTTGATACCGAGATTTCACCGGAAATACATGTTTTAGGGTCCCCTGTATCCAAAAAAAGTATTTTTAGAAAAAGGTCCATGTGTCTGTGAACACGATATCTCAAAAATACCAAACTTTAAGTATCTTCCAGGGATGCAACACAAAGATTTTGATTCCCTTTACATGGAACTTTTTCGAAAATTTTTATTTTTCTCCAAAAAATGGCTCTAATAATTTTGATTAAAATATTGTATATTAAAGACATTTACCTGACAAAACTGTAAGAAATGGACAAAAACTTACCACATACAAAAATGTAGAGCACATTAAAACACACAATTTATGTTGTATACATTTTTTTTTTTTGTGGTGCTGATCGTTTTTTAAATATTCCTTGTTTTTTGTTTCAGCTTTAAAAACTTAACTTTTCTCATACAGGAATTTTTCAACTCCTGTCCATACAAATAAAGGAACTTCAGTCACATAGTAGCCAGCTTTTGACTATCTAACCTATGGAACTCCCTTATTTCTCTTCTACTTACAAGGAAGCAAGTAATAAGACTATTTCTGCCAATTAACATGAAATAAATAGAAGCATAAGTTTTTTAACAATAATTTGTTGCAGAGATGTAGAGAAAGTGATGTGAATGGAATGCATCAGATTTTTTTTAGATATTTCTTCTCATTGGCTTCAGTTTTAAAATACTCTTCACATACACAAATTAGTCAACTGGCAATGCATAGAAATGGATTTTATCCATAAGACAACCAGCTTTTAAAAGATTTGACTTGTTTTAGCCTAGTGTATTCCATTGTATCCATTCACTTACAAGAAAACATTGCTGATGTTTATCTCGATTAGCATGAAGTAAAAGCTTAAGTTTTTCAACAATAATTTGTTGAGAGAGAGTTGTGAATGGAACACATCATATATTCTTTTCAAATAACATCTGTCTGGGATGAGCAAACTAGCACAGTGTGTGATTTTATATGGCCAGGGATGAACAAACTGTGCTCTGAATCAGAAAATATCCGAGGTTATCAGTAGTACATGTCCAATAGTCAACCTTGTTCTAACCAGCCAGCATTGACAACCTGTTTTCATGTAAAATTTGACTTAGGAAAAAAATGAGGGTTATAGCCTGTCAGCTTAGTACCCAAGATGCTCATAACCCTTCTCCACCCACAGTCAAATTGAATGAGTTTTATTTATGGACGCTCTTTTAACTGCTGCAGTCCTTAGTGTCCAATTATTGGGTTTGTTGGTCTGGGATAGTTCAGTTGGTTAGGCGCTCACCTTCTGAACTCAAAGTCACTGGTTCAAACAACTGATGGTTTTTAAGTGTTCTTAAAAGCAACAGCCCCATGTCAATACATTTATTGGAATGTTAAAGAGCTTGTGCAGGACGAAATTCCAGCACACCAGCAGCCCTGATATGATCCTGGCATTTTACAGCATTGTTAAACAAAAAAAATCTGATGTGGTCCATTCATATGACTTTCTGTACATCTCTGCAACAAATTATTCTTAAAAAGCTTATACTTCTTTTTACTTCATGCTAATCAAGAAAAAATAGCAGAAATAATCCTGTTACTTGCTTCCATATAAATAGAAGGGAAATAAGGGAGTACCATAGGCTAAAGTGATAGTCAAAAGCTGGTTGCTATGTGATTGAACTTCCTTTGTTTGTATGGCCAGGAGTTGACAAATTCCCATACAAGAAAAGTATGTTTTTTTAAAGCTGAAACCAAGAACAAGGGATATCTCAAAAACAATCCACTCCACGAAAAAAAAAAAAAAAAAAAATGTATATAGCATAAATTGTATATGTATATTTTAACGAGCTCTACATTTTGTGTTTGGTAAGTTGTATATCTCTTACAGTTTGCCAGTCATGCAAAATTCCATAAAATTTATCCAGAATAATAGCCTTTTCAGAGGCTATTCCCAGAAAATTCAATACATGCATTTTGTCAGGTAACTATCTTTAATATACAGTATTTTAATCAAAATTGTTAGAGCCATTTTTGAGAAAATAAAAATTTTTGAAAATTTTTCCAAGTAAAGAGTAGTTGGGAGGTGGGGGAGATTTTCTTGAAAATATTTGTATCACATCTTTGGAAGTTACTGAAGTTAAATACCAAGTTTGGTATTTGACAGTCTTTTTATTTTGAGCTATGTTGTCCACAGACACGGACCTTTATCCAAAAATACTTTTTTTTTTTATTCAGGGAGCCAAAACATGTATTTCTGGTGAAATCTCAGTATCAAATTTTTGGGTACATTACAATACCTTCTCTATACACTATGTACATAGTATGTATAGAGAAAGTAAAAATATTTAGTTATTCTTTGATAAATGACAATTGGCAAAAGTTATATTTATGGATGCTCTTTACATACTATGGTTCCTACCATACCATTTTGTATTGGAGGTGAAAGACTGCAAATTTTGCTGCAGGCTTCCATCAGACATTCTTTTAGGTGCCACAATATCACCAGCTGAACTTCTCTTCCGAAGGAAGCCTTATTTCACATTTTTATGCCTGAAAAAAATACATTGCCCTCTACTGGGTTTGAACCCATGACCTCAGGAGTTAGAGGCTAATATGGTACTCCTACACCATGGAGGATGGCCCTTTACTTGTAAGGTCAGATAAATCAACAAAATTAATGAATTGCCCGAGATTAGAACTTTAGCCTACTTATGCTAAGACTAGTTTAAGCCCTCTCTGCTGGCTTAACATTCCTCCAAATTCATTTTCACACTCATTCCCCAATTTACTGTACATGCTGACAAGGTGGTATCAAAACCTTTAATCCAAAATCTACCTTTAAATTCTTGTGAGAGAAATCATGTGGGATAAGGCTAAATCTAACTAAATTACCTGCCGCATCAAAGCTCAACATCTTATAATCAATACTACTTGTGATGCAGATGAACACCGTGCTTGCATTACCCTTTCGTCCTCCAAATATGCCAGCAATTAAGAACATCCATTCCACTAATTATCAAATATTGTTTTCCAATGTTTTGAAATGTTTCTGGAGCTCTGCTACTAAAACTGGAAGCCAATTTTCTGCATACAAATTTTAATGACTGATTATTTCTGAGGTAGATTTTGGCAAAAACATGAAGGATTATTGGACAATACGTTTCAAGGTATGTAGTTTCACCTGTTCTTTTTTTACATTTTAAATACTATGCTTTACAATAATACTTTTTAAAGCATCTAAAACTATTACCATAGTTACTTCACTGGCAATGCAAACAAATCAGAATGTATTCTTCCACAAATGCACGTGCTCATCCCACATGGTGCTAAGCTGGTTAGTTTGTCATACAATTGTAAAACTACATACCTACATTTAGCAGGAAATGAAATAGTTACCTACTTTCACTGTTCACAGATGATTAACTCTATTAAATACATAATAAATAAAACACAATAAAGTAAGTAGGTAAGTTGTTATATGTTCAGTAAGAAATGTAAACTCTCTTGGAAAATTATAAAATGCAGATATTTTGTTTTGAAAGTTTGCATATGTACATCACTGCAACAGTTTTTTGTGAACTTTAGCATTCACATATGCACATTTCTGTAACATAATGCTATAATGCAGTGACTTACCAGAAGATGGAACTGGACCCTCTCCTTCAAGATACTGCAGTTGCAATCACGCTATCTGAATCAGCACAGAGATTGATAATTAGTGGGCCAACGACAATGTACAATGTTTCCTCCTAATCTCCCTTTGTTTGTACTTTCCGAACAACTTGACGAACATTCACTGCATTTTTGGCTGTCACTTATAAACCTGCTGGCTAAAGATGTACCTTGGCTAATTTTAAAGTTTTGCACACTTTACATTGCTTTCGGAAACTCTAGTAAATTCAACCGCTAAGCTAAGAACATTGTGTAATGAATAGTAAGGTACTATTCATAAATTTTAATACATATATAGACTAGGAATAATTCTTTCCTTATGTTTTACTGCACTGGTATTACATGTTTCTGCCATTACTTGCTGACTAAAAACAAACTGCATAATGAATATGCATTGTTACATAAAGAAATAATGATTAAATGAGTAAATTTTGTTGCTTATCATTCATACAATATTATTTAGATTACATTGCATAGTTGCAATATGATATTTCTGTACTCAGCAATTTAAGAGGAACTATTTTGTGATGAAGAAAGCAGTAAACCAATCATAGCCATTGCAACCTGTTGCTTTTGTTTACATTACTGGTGAAGTAAGGCTGGACAGAGAATAGTTTCATTTTAAAATTAAAGGGGTTTCATTGTTTATCCATAATCAAATATGTGTACAGTTTATATAGATCTTTTTTCTACATTTATTCCACAAATATATAAAATACACTCAATAAAAGTACACCCAACAAAATATAGCTTACATCAAGTTCTTCAAATAAATCATGTATCACAAACTAATTAACTTAAACCATTTATGGGACCTTAACATTTAAGAAGTTTCTCTAAGAATGCAAATTACAACACAATTTTTTTTTTCCTCAATAAATCATATTCTGTGCTTATAGTTTTGTCAATTTCTAAATCAGATTACTTAAGCTTATAACACAATTTTAGAACCTATCTATATATATATGCAAATATTTGCATAGCACACTCATGCATCACATGATGTCCATTCATGCAATGTGCTATCAAATTTGTGTTTATTTTTCAGTAATCTCATTTCGGACTAGTGCATATGAACTGGATTTAACAGATATAAAATCTCATACAAAGTAAAAATCATAGGGATATGTGTCTTAGACTACTGTTATATGCAGAACTTTTTCATTGGTTCAAGGGTTCAAAAAAAATTAAAACTTCTTTAATTAAAAACAAGTGCTTAGGGATTAAAAATAATTCCCTGGAGCTATATGGCATTTAATATTTCTATAATTTATAGAAGAAACCTTTGTACACTTAAAACTAATCACTGGTATCAATTAGCATTATGCCACCAATGAGTGGCTACATTTTTACTGAAGACTCAGATGCTTGGTGTCACTGATGCTGGAGCAGTATGCCCATTTTCTTCCTTTTACAGAGCATTGGACCCAAAAAGTTATAAAATTGATGACAAAATGTTAGCAGTACTGTTAAGTTTACATAAGCCACATGAAATTTAGACAATAGAAGACAAAAACTGGTTAAAGAGTAGTCATTGTTGCTACACAGTTCAATTCTCATAGAATGAAAAGGAAGGAGCAATGCTTCAATGAATTCTATGAGTATACAATTTGATTTGGGAAAGAAAGAAAATGACATAAGTACCTTGTGAAACCACATCTCAAAAGTCCTCATCTTATCTACTTATTACTTATTCTTCTTCACATCATGAAACTTGCAATGTAACCTCACTTATGCAAAAGTGGGGAAATATATTTGAGCTTCTATTTGCAACAAGATCTTAGGGAAAAATTTCATTCAAAGCATCCAAGTTGGGTTCAAATATTCCCATTTTTTATGCTAATGTTGCTATACTGACAACAAATGGAAAGATTTTGGCTTGCATTGTACTGTATTAGTTTATGGCCAATATTCCCTGTTTAAAAACAAGTGAATGTTTCCATTTTTCATGACATCCAAATGATATGTCTAATGCCACAAAGCATGTATGGACATTAATCAACGCATGATTTACTGATATGGTACTTTGCTTAACATTTAATCTCCCTGTACACATACATTTCTGTTGGGAAGATCAAAATACATGCTTCCCTGGTTAAAACATTTTCAGATCCATCATTGATTGAAGTTTCTACAACTACAAAAATGTCACCAATGTAAAAATGCATATCAAGTGGGTATCATGTAGAAGGAAATACCAGGTTAGTCTAGAATACTCAGCAGTGCTTAATGCCACACAAATCAACAACAGACTATTAATGTATATTTATTGGAAACGCATGGACATGTATGAAAAGTAAGAAGCCATTCAGTGATACCCACACATTAGCATAGAAGCTTGTTTCATGTTATCTTAATGCCAAATTCACTACTTTCTATATGTAATAAAGAAAATAATATTTCCCAATAAATACAAATATTTTGCTACTTTTTACTTTCCCTACTAAGTATATACATTGTACTCCCGATTATTCGAGTGCAGATTATCCAGTTTGTGGATTATCAGCACACCCCTCCCCCAATTATTTTTTTCTAATGTCAACATATTTTTTTTGTTTCTCCACCATCTCTTTTACAAATTTCTTTTAACTTGTTTCGTTGACACTTACACACTGATTAACATCAAAAAACTGAATTTGTTTTCAATTTACTCGAAACAGGCAGGCCGATAACAATGGAAATGGCTTTTCTTATCATGGAAGTTTTGAAAAGTGTTGCTATAATCATTTATTTGACAAGCTAATTAATTACACTAAACAATACTTACTTGGGAGTTTTTGCCAGAACATGTTTAGAAGGACTAGTTTCCTTTATTTGTTGATGTCCGGTTGAAAATGAAGGACTAGTTAGTCCTTTGAAACATGTTCCGGCAAAAATCGGTAATAAGGGTTGTTTATTGTAATTAATTTACTTGTCAAATAAATGGAAATAGCACTTATTGTCAAGCAGCAGTTTCTTTATTGCTGTTTCCTAAAGAAAAACAATACCTACGCATAGAAATAGAACAAATTTTTGAACAAAAGAATACATGTTGTAAAAAGCTTTTAAACGTAATTGCCTGTTTGCGTACGTATGTTGTACCTTAAAAGCATTTAATTACGTGTTTCTCAATTATTCGTACTGCTTCTCCTCCACATTACCCGGATAATTGAGAGTATACTGTACTTATTTCACAATCAGCAATTGCCAGAGACAGATATTCTGAAAGTAAGTTTAAGGTTTCAAGGATACAAAGTAATTTATGGTTGGGCAAGATTAAAGAGCAATTGGTTAGGTATGGTTTAGGAGATGTGTGGTACAGAATGGATAACTCTAATTGGGGGTTTTGGAGAGAAGTGAGACAAAGATTGGAGGTTATGCATATGCAGAATTTACATGCACAGATGAGAGAAAAAAAATCATTGCAATGGTGTAAGAAGGTGAAGAAATATCTAGGAAAAGAAGAGCATCTTAAAGCTTGCAACAGAAATGGTTCTGATTAGAGCTCTGGAAATTGAAAGGTTTGATGGATGGAGTGAGGCAAGGACCCTGTCTAGTTTATGGGGAGGAGGAGAATCAACTGCACTTAATATTTACTCATAAGGGGGGAAATGAATGGAGAGTGGAGTTCATTAAATGGAAATGGTTAGGGGGGTATAATGAGATAGGATTAAAGATCTTAAGGACCAAAGGCAGCTAAGAGATTTAGGAGAATTATTATGGAGAGTTATGATGAAATGGACAGGGCAAGTTGATAAGGTGTAATTAATGAGATCACATTGTGAACTTATTTAATGTATAGAAAACAAATGAATTAAATGTGCATATAAATGAAGGATTGTGGCATACCTGGCTAATGGCCAGGGTCACAAGTGTTAGCCACCAATGTATTGAATTTAACACTGAAATAATTATATTATTCTAACTACTGCATATAGTAAATAGGAGAAATATTTATTTCACCCAAAAATTTGATGTCAAGATAACATGACATGGCTATTAATTTATAATGCAAATATAAAAGTTTACAAGCTCCAAGCTTTCACGCTTAAGTCTACATCAAACATAAGAAACTAGCCAATCAGAGAGCCTTTCTCATCACCAGACAATGGATTTCGGACAAATACCAATTATTTTCCCCAACATAAGACTTGCCTGGTCTTTTGTATTTACACGTTTCATGAATGTTTACATATAAATTTTAGTCTGTTAGTGCCCAAAAATGCCAATTTTGATGATTGTGCCTATTTTTCACTCTTAAGTCTATTTTAAGCACTATTTTCCAGTTTTAACCTATTTTTTCAGTGTTACATTTGCATTTCTGTTTTAATTGTGTTATTTTACACTAGAATCATAGAATCATAATTAAATCATATAAATCTACATGATTCTTAAAAGCTTGTACCATTAAACACAATGAGACAGGAAGCTCTTAAGACTGATTATTCACTACAAGGTATGCAGCAGCTGTTTTAGTGACAGATGTCATCATACAAGTCTTTGCGACAAATGACATATCTTTTCCATGGATAATTTAGCAAATGTTAATTATTTACTGTGAAGCCAATTAATGCAATTATGTTCAATCTTAATCTGTAACTGTGGGTACCTGTATCAATTATGGAATGTGTATGGTCTGTTTTAAAGTTAATGTTGTACATTATACCATGATATAATCATTTGCATCAATTGTCTTTTTTTATTTTAATATCTGCCTGATTTTAAAGAGACTTAATGCAAATCAAGGAGCCTATTTTAAACACCTAAAACATTTTTGGTGCCTAAACTCCCCTCTTTACCCATCAGGTGATCATTCTGACATTTCATATCAATTTTTCCATTACCACATGTTTACTCACAAGCTGCCTTTCTGTGTATCAAGGGACAGGAATTACTGGGATATACATTCTTTACCTAGTAGTTACCACTTTTTTTATTTTGATACAGATATATAATCTCTTTTGTCAGTGTTTTTTTGCAAGACATTGTATTATCTCTCAGCTGTTTCATGCTCTCTTGTGACTGACTGCTGTTTATGCTTCTGTTTGACATTATATAGGTAAATGACAATATATTGTTTACAAGTTTTAAGTTGTAATATTAACGCTTAATTTTTATTGTGAATGGCCCCTTAATTTTCTTGCTGGTCTGTGTAGTAACAGGGGTAATATGAAAAAGCAATGCCCCATTGTTTTGAGCTATACTTGGCAGTATATATTGTAATACATTCTACTCATTAGGAATGTTCCCACTTGTAATAAAAGTATTATGTGCTGGGAAAGCACAGTGAAATTTAATGTTGAATGGAACTTCACATTCAACTACAAAGTTCTATTCAATATTAAGTTCCAAGAGCCACCAATTTCTTCAAAACTGGCACTTCATTCAGATTTCATAAGTTCAGGTGACTCTCCAGTGTTTAAGATCAAGCAGCTGACCTTGTGGTTGGCACATGGATGGGACATAAAAGAAGCCAGCTACATCAAAGAGTGAAAGAGAAATGCTCTAATGAGTGGCTAAACACAAGCACAAAGCCAAACTTCAACACTTAAAATAGCCCTGAATATAATACAGGGTTTTGAGGTTAAATATTTTTATTAAATCACAATGAATTTAAAGGTAATATTCTCAAGAATTTATTACAATTTAGTACATTTTAATATGTGCGTTGACCTTAGAATAGCGTCCAAATCTCCCATTCAGTGTCTATTGCAACAGTTGGCAGCACCTCGGAGCGTTGACCTTGCAACGAAACAGACAGTAACTCAGTGTGTCTATCACTACAGTTATCATTTAGTTCTCAGTAAGTGCAGCGTAATGGCGATGCCTCAACAAAAAGCTTACTGTGTTATTTGGTTTGTAGGAACTTGTTCGGTTGTCACGGTATAGAGAACTTTTGGCACATTTATGTTGGTGCTGTGCCTACGGATAAGACCATTCGGCAATGGCTAACTGTGTTTAAAGAAACAAAGTGTGTGCAAACAAAAATCACCTGGTAGGTGCGTCTGTCAGAAAGGAATGTTGACAGAATCCAAACTTTATGCCTATGAAGCCCTAAAAAGTCCTTGACATGACACAGTCTCGAGTTGGGGATACTGAGCTCAATTGTTCATAAGGCACCTCACAAAAGGCTTCATTTAACTGGTTACAAATTACAACTGTTGCATGAAATTAAACCAACAGATATGGACAAGAGATTACAGCTTGTTATTACTATATTAGACAAAATTGACAACAGTAATGGTTTTGTAAACAGCGTAATTTTCACCGATGAGGCAACTTTTCAAGTAAACACAGTACTGTGAATTGACACTACTGCAGAATTTGGGGTTCACAGCCGCCTCATAAGTTCATTGAGTATCAGCATGACTCAAAGTGAACGCTTGGTGTGAACTTATGCATGACAGAGATATAGGTCCCTTCATTTTCGTTGAAAAGTCAATAACTGGTGATGTCTATTGTGATGTGTTAGAAGAGTATGTTTTTCTTCATTTGGATGATATTGAGATGGAGAAGGGTTTTCTCCACTTTCAGCAAGATGATGCACCACCTCACTTTAGTTTGTATGTGTGAGAAGCACTCAATACTTGATTTGGCAACAGGTGGATTGGAAGAGAAGGACCTACTCCTTGGCCTCCTAGAAGCCCAGATTTAACTCCCTATGACTTTCTTCTGGGGACATGTGAAGAACCTCGTGTATTCGGAAAATTTGCAATCTAACTCATCTCAGACAACAGATATGACAACCGTCACCCCAGACATGCTGGCCAGGACCTGGCAAGAGGTAGAATTTTGTTTGGATGTGTGCTACGCCACTAATGGAGCCCACATTGAAATGAACTGAATTGTAATCAACTCTTGTGAATATTACCTATAAATTCATATGTAACACATTAAACTCCAATTGTGATTTAATAAAAATATATTTAACCTCAAAACCCCAGTGCTTTTGTGGAAACCCTATATTGTACCAAAACCACTTTAGTTTCTTAGAAGTGAATTAACTCTGCAACCAAAACAGATTTTTCTTCTGAGCAAGTGGAATGTTCCCTCCCAGCAAACTTTTCTGCTTCAGTGACACAAGTTGTGTTTAGCTCTGCTGCTACAAAGCTCTGGGACCATATAACAAAACTGTCAGGACATCTACAACAAAATGCTGCGATAAATGTTTCTAACTGTAGAAAATGTGCCAGAATGAATGCTGCTCAGTATAAAAGCGTAGACTTGTTTGTTAGATCGCATGCCGTTTTTAATGCGAGTGACAAAGAATGATACTGCAACTGATGACACAGATATGCAATTCTGGCCTAAAAACATTAACTATAAGTACGGATTCCAGTTGTGGAGGCTCTCTTTTTTGTGACATTAACATCCTTTCATCAAAAATTAATAAAATAAGTAAAATTAATGCTCAGAAGAACCCAGGGTACTTACAACAATGTATCTGTGAAATTTGGTAATCAATAGTTAATATGTTTGATATTTTTTTTTGTATTTTTATTATATTAACAACTTATAATTTCATGCTACACAATTGGTTTTTTTAAAATAACAATTTTAAAGCCATAAATGGCTATTTAATCAATCCTATATCAGTTAGGTAAAGCACTTTAAACTCTATTTTTCCTTTTTTCCCTCCTCAGTATTTTTAACTATTCAAAATGCTCTTTGGACATAATTTACAAAATTTGCTTTTACACTCCAAGGTATAGGCATATACTATCTGTTCCATCTCCTGAATTTTCCCACAGAAGTTCATGACTTCTTAAGTTGAAATTTTGAGAAGTGCTTCAATTATGGATTTAAAAGTTGTGTGCACTAGTTAAAAATATTAAATAACTCAGTTGAAATTATTTTTCATCTTACACTGAAAAAGATGGAAAGTTCAATAACAAATACACATTTTTTCCTCTTACACAATTAAAATATTATTACAAATGCTTGCAAAACAAAGTTTGTCGATTAAGCTCAAACTAAAGATTTGAGAGAGTTGTAATAAACCATTTAATAATAAAAAATTATTAATTATAAATAAATGAATACTGTAACGATTTGACATAGCTCATTAAAATGATGTGTGCACTAGATGGGAGGTTTGATAAGTCTGTGACTTCGACGAGAGATTGCATATGAATCACAGCTTTCTTGTTGACACTGAATTTAAACATCTATCTGTATATTATCATAGAAATTCGTAGCCATCTGCTTCTTAGAGCATTGTTGGTAGCCTGTAAAAGCTCTATTTTTGTGTTGGTTCATAGAAAATACAGAAAGGTGAATTCTGTGTTCTCGTCTTTTTGCACGGTAAGATAGTGGAAGAAAAGCTGAAAAAGATTATGGGGACTCTGCAACTTCGCATGACATGATTCACAAGTAGCTCATAGAATTTTGATATAATCATTCAAGCACGAGAGATGCTGCGTGCACAGGACAGCCAGTTGAATACACAGCAGAAGAAATGGAGAACAACGTTCATGATATTGTGACAAGTGAAAATCTTTGAGATAACCAAGACCCTACATATCTCAAGTAAGTATATAATATCCTGCATGAAGATTTTCATATGAGAAAGCTGTCAGCAAGAAGGGTGCTATGACTGCTTACAGTTTACAAGCAGGATCACGTAATCATTTCACAGGAATATTGAGCATGTTCCAGTACAATCCAAACGAGTTTTACTGATATATCACAGTTGATGAAACCTGGATATACATTACTATCAACCTGGGACAAACCAACAATCCAAGCAACGTATTTCTTTGATGAATGTGCTCCAAAGAAAGCAAAAACCTTTTCATAAGCAGGAAAATTCATGGCAGCCGTATTTTTGGATTCCCAAGGCACTGCCCAGAAGAGGTTAAAGCAATCACAGGTTCATATTATGCCTGAATACTGGATCAATTTCACGAGGAAATGCTACAGAAAACACATCTGGTGAATAAAAAGGTTCTCTTTTACCCATATAATGCACCTACACATACTTCTGCCACTGTCATTGCAAAATTTGTAGAATTGGGCAATGAACTTCTACCTCATCTCCATATTCTCTAGATTACGCTCCAAGCAACTTCTCTTTGTGTATCAGAAAAATCGGTTCAATGGGAAGAAATTCACATCCAATGAAGAAATCATGATAGAAACAAACTTGTATTTTGCGGACTTTAAAAAAGTACTTATGTTCTGAATATATGTTAAAAAGTCAAAGCAGTTAAGAAAAAACTAAATTTTCGGATTTTTAAGATACATTGCCTTAAGAGCTATACATAATTTTTCTTGGGATAGGGGAAAGCCCAAAAGAAACATTAACCAGGTTATTCAACCCAACCAAGATTTGGACTCAAACCCTGCATATGAGATAAAGATGGGTTTTCACTGTTCTGATGCTCCATTAAGGCTGGACTGATGCTACCAGATTTGTACCTGTACCCAAAATTTTGAGAACACTGAAATGAATTTACTTTGAATCTGACAATACAGTGAAGACAGAAGAATGATGACCATGTTGCCATTCCTAACATCCTTTACTCCCTTCCCTCTGCTGCTGTCACAATTCAATGCTAAACTACAGCATAACATCAATACAAGATGCCCCCTACAAAAGGGGAGATTAAAGGATCTTTCTTGGCAATTTTTAATTTCATCTCAGATACTATTTAGGAAATCAGACTAAAATTTTTAATGGATGTAGCTACTTGGTTCTGAAGTTCACTGATCTGCTTTATGCCATATCATTTATTAAGAAAGATTATTTTTCTTAATTATATAATACTTTAATAAAATTTTGTTAGCAGTTATTTTTCAAATAATAGCCAACTAACTTAAATCAAAAGTACATGCACAGCACATTTAAGAACGATCATTAATTTCTGAGAAAAAGGTTATTTCTATTTAAGTCATTCACGAAAGAGCGTTCAAAGTAAAAATGGAAAATGGAGAAAAGAACAAAAAAACTTATGTATATTTGCAACACAAAGAAACCTCATAGATTGTAAGATCAGAAGCTGCCATAGTTAACAGTGGCACTAATTTGTGGAGTAAAACTGCCACTAAAAGATGAGCTAAAATTTACCTCTGCTACAAAAAGGGCTTATGTCTCTCTTTAAAGACTGCAGTATTCAGAGTGTAAAATAGCACTTGTAGAGCCATTTTTAAGAAGGCATTCAAAATACAAGTATTGTACCTTGTAATGATAATGTATACATAAAAGCTGAAGAGATAATTCCAATATACAGGATTGAAAAAATATTGTTTTTCTTTAATGTAAGTTTGTGTTCAATCTTCCTTTAAGGAAGATGAAATCCAGCATATTCTCGAGCTTGCAAAGATCCTAGAATGTTTGCATCCTTTGCTAAAAAGTTTTTTTGATTCCTTTACTTTCAAGGTCATATTATGACATTTTCTTTGGTTTATGCAGGCCTTAATTCCATAGCTGCCCTTCTATGCCATCTATATAACTGCTATTGATTTAATCCAACATGGATTTTTGGATTGGAGAAATGCTATTGTTATGTCTAACAGCATATAACAGTAAGATGCCTGATGGGTGGACTTAGATGGATAGCTGCCTTTTTATATCATATTTTTATTTCTATTTCTTTTATTTCAAAAATAAAACTTTGGGTAGTGGTATTTATAAGGGAAGTCATGTAAAAATCCCAGTCAGGTTGCCAGGTACACAAACAGCATCCGAATCTGAGACCTCAAAAAAAGATACAATATCAAAATAAGACTCTCACTGCTCTTAATATGGCTAAAGGTTTGTCATACGTTATCATTGTCCAAAAGCCACTATCTTTTCTGGATAGCATACAACATGACTGGCGAGTTGTTAAAACCGGGTCTCTCATTGAGAGAAAGATTGATGGAAATAAAGTTCTAGAAGTTATCACTTATTGTTTCACCAATTTACAAATAAAGAGGTTAAGGAGGCTTTACTTTTAAGCATATATCGTGTATTATATTTTATGGAATACACTGAATTCCATTCCTAAAATAGAAACCTTTACCAAAGAAATGACCATAAATCTAACTTTCACACAATTTCAATTAGACAAGAGAGAAACAAAGAAAGATGAAGCAACTCTTTCAAGAATCAGTGTTGTCAGTTTTCAGCTTTTTTAAACAATTGTAAAGGAGCTATTCCATGACATAGAAAACAAGAGACAGCTCTACAACAGAAATGGTAAAAGCTGTACTCCTGTATTGCTTGTAGGGGTGAGGTAGTAATGGCAAAGCTTTCTATTGGTGAAGTAAACTATGTCATATAACCAAATGCAAACTTAGTGACCCTTTATCTTGTAAAATACCCGTTTCCACAATACTTAGGTTTTATTCTTGAGACTTCACTTTCCTATTACGGATGAGAGAAAACAAACATGCTGTGATTGTTTTAATGAAACAAAAGAGTACTGGTAGTTAGGTACCAGGACAGACTTGTATGCTTATTTTTACTTTCTCTACTTAGTACACAGAGAAGGAATTGCACTCCATCCAAAAATTTGATACTAAAATTTCACCAGAAATACACATAAAAAGAAAAGAAAGAAAGAAAAAAAAAAGTGTGTTTATAAAAAAAGAAAAATGTCTGTGGGTGTCAGTGAACAGGATAACTCAAAAATGAAAAGTCTGTAAAATACCAAACTTGGTAGTTTAATATCTTACAAAGAAGTGACATGAACATTTTGCAGAAAACCTCTCACTCCAAACTACCCTTTACACGGAAAAAAATGAGAAAATATTGATTTTCTCAAAAATGGCTAACAATTTTGATTAAAATATTATACATTAAAGATATTACATAACAAAATATATATCTTGAATTTTCTGAGAATAGCCTCTGAAGACCTCTTTATTCTGGATGATTTTTGCATAGCTAGTAAACCCTAAGAGATAGACAATAACCTTGAACATAAAAAATGTAATCTCATTAAAACACACAATTTATGCAGTGTTTTGTTTCTTTGTCAAAAATAGTATACTTAGAAATACTGACACAAATTTTGTACGACAATAATAATAGTTCAGAAACTACTCTATTCCATTTATAACATACTTTTAATTCATAGTTTCCTTCTCAATGATAGATGCTCTTTAAAATAACACAAAAAAAAGTATTTTACTTTCTCCACAGACCAACTTTAATCAACTTGCAAACATTTCTATTGCATGCTCTTATCCATTCTTATATGCAAATTATAATTATAATTTTAACATGCAAAGGGCATTATCTCTACTGTCACATCTGTAAATAGTTTTTTCTTACAGTAGGCACTATAATTTTTCTACTCTAATAACTTATGCAATTAAGAGATAAAATTGAAATTATAAAAAATGTACTTATTTATGTTTAATAAATTTTTTGATAGTACTAAAACAGGTTCATTGCCAATGGAAGTAGCAAAAATTTGCTGTCATTTTGGCACAGACTGAAGAGATTTTGCACAAAGTAACTTTAGTTTTTATCTATGGCTTATGTTTCTGTGATTGCTTTGGTTCCCAAACAGGTAGATAATAAAATGGCACTTAACAAGAGTATTTTCACATAGACTGCATTAAAAAAACATAAATCACTTATGAACTAGAGAACATTTTAAAACACATCAAATTACAACAAAATAACAATAGGAACGTAACTCCTGACTCACTTCCACTTTGTGAGGCAAGCTTTCTATCTTTAAAATGTGTAGGATCAATAAAATATCATCTTAGTAGCATTGTGAATGAACTTCACTTCCTCTATACTTGCTGAAAGTGCAATTATATTGGTAACATAAAATGGCATTCATTTCACATTAGATCCACAAAATGTCACAAAAACTAGGAGAATAAAATATGTTTTCATCATTGGGTGTGTGGTAGTCATGGTAAGACACCTAGTTACAAAGCAGCAAGTTAGAACTTGGATTTCTGGTTATAAAGTTATCTTCTTTCACTTTACCTTATGCCTGTTAGCAATTCCTTCAGTAATTTTAATAACTTTTTCTATATTTTATTATTCCTTGTACAGTGCCTTCCAATGGGCTTTTCATCCACAAAATTGTAGTCAGAATAGCAGCTGGAAGTTCACCGATTGCTAGCACTCTGATATTTCAGCAACTTAAATTCAAGACAAACTAAACATAATCTTGACAAGTCATTTAACATTAACTACACCTACAATTTAATTAGCTTCATAGAATAAGTGTATTATATGAAATTTGTTTCCTTCTCCATTGAAAAATAAAATACCATCAAAGCAACAATCAAGACATCTATAGGGTGATTGAATTATAAGGTAACCCCTCTCATGGTCTCTCTCCACTGCGCAAGAAAACCAACAGTCACTGAGAAAGTTGTGCCAGGAAAGCCACACTAAGCTCCTTAGCTTTTAGTAAATGCTGGAAATGTTGACCTTGAGCTCTCAAATAGGCAATACATCTTATAAAAATGTTCTCGCTCACATGTTTATCTCAGCAGCAGGAATCCAGCTATTTTCTAGGGGATCATTTTAAACTGACAATGATTTCATCTTGTTTATTTTCTGTTAAAAAACTGATCTTCTCCTTGAATGTTTCTTGTCTAACACTGAACCCGAAACTTTGAATTTATGCCCAATCACATATATTTTCTTGCAGGTAGTATACAGAGTTCAGAAACCTTTCAACAAATTCCCTGCAAGCACAGTGAGCAGATTCATGTTTAAAGTTGCATATAAGCACATGTTCTCCTACAGATGACACCATGTTGACTGTAACAACGGAAGCACCTGAATAACTGGACTTGACACAGCAATAAGTGAGATATGGTGCCAACCCACCTTAAAGCAGGAATTGGATGATTGAAGTCCAGTAGATGGCGAGGGAAGAGCAGAGGAGACAGGCTGCTTAAGGGGTTACCTTATAATTTAACGACCCTATATGTAATCAAATGTAAAAGCTCTAACATAGTGTATGTAGAAAAAAAACAAAGAAATACTGAAACCATAAGAAAACAAATTTACATTGCATTATTAAGTAAACAAACCCACAAATCAGCCATTGCAAACCATTTCTGGACTGCCAACCATGACATCAATCCAAAAATCCTATTGAGACACTTCAGTGTCCTGCTGAACTAAAAGCTTGGGAAAACATTCACACTGTTAAAAGAAAAGTAGTAGTAGTGAACTTCAAAATCTCACCCTTAAATACCCTCAGCAGTTTTATCACAAGGAAACCAGATGATGCCACCTCCACAATCAATGCAAGTAATTTTGTCTCCAATGTCATCACACAGAACAAGACCGAAGATCAAAGCAATATTGCTTCTGAAATATGCTCCAAATTAAAGTTTAAGTCAGTGAAGGTATTGTTACAACTGACTCAATTAAATTATTGTTTCACTTCACCATCTCCAACTTCTAACTTCCAAATAATCTTCTTATGAAGTTTGAAATACACTTATATTACTATACTTCTCACACTCATTAGTTCATGTGAAACTGCTCAAGTGTTTCTTGATTAGTATAAGGCCAAATTGTGGTTTCTTATTGAGAAAGATCCTATTTCCATAAGTCTGATTTACCTACACACTCTAATATTTCATCATGAGAAATTTGGGTTCCTTTAAGGTTCTATGTTTAGGTACTCAAATCATACCATGATTACTTTAAGCTATACATTATTATTAAGTCCAAAAATCCTACCTCACTTGTCTACAAGTTTATTTTTGATGCGTTAAACTAGAAAGCAGCTAGTCAAGTTACCTAAGAAAGAGTTAATAATTTACTTATTTAAATATGCATTAAGCAAAATTAAAATAATAATGCCTATCATTAAGCTCAAATTTAATTACTGCTCTATAGTATTCATGTATTTAATTACTATTCAGCATTTGAATGAATCTATTTTCATATACAGGTTGTATCTTTATTGGTGTCATATTTGGGGGACATGTTCTTGACATCAAAACAGTAAAAAAGTTCATATGAACATGGGTCAGAAAATCAGTTATTCAGAGTTACAACACAAACTCAAAAGTTACAAAAATTGCTTGAAGTGGCTTCCTCTTGCTTTGATGCATACAGTAAGCCTGCACTACATACTCTGCTGTTGAGAGAAAACCTCTGTTGATGGTATCTTATTCATGGATGAGAGTGGTTTTACTACCAATTTTTACTAAATTTTACTACTTTCAATTTTCATAACACTCACAACTGGGCATTTGAAAATCCTAATGAAGTACGACAGAACTGACTGCATGCATCAAAGCAAGAGGAAGCCACTTCGAGCAATTTTTTTAACTTTTGATTTTGCGTTGTAACTATGAAATAAATGATTTTCAGACCCATGTTCATGTGAACTTTTTTTTTTTTTTTTTTTTTTTTTACTGTTTTGATGACAGGAACATGTCCTCCAAATATATGACACCAATAAAGGTACACATATATAAATACCTACATTATTTTGAAATGGACATTTATTGAAATCATAAATGCTGAAGATTGCATAGAAACAATACATACATGCATTGCATACAATTTAACATAACAATTTTCAAGCTATATAGTAATGAGCTAAACAAAGCATGTTAGTAAATGCTTAGACTTGTAATTCATGTCATGAACGTAAGTATATAATTGCTGTATTGTTTTATGTAATATTCTATGCCATTAGGGCACACTTTATATTTGGTATAAATTGTATATAGTTATCAACTGAGCCAAATGGGGCAGTCTAGCAAACAAAAAGTGACTGTACAAGAAAAACTGTCTATATGTGATATCAATTAACATAGGTCTATATGTAATGCAAGAAGGGATACAACAAATGCAATTAAAATGAATACATTCTCATAACTTTTAACACAAAGTAAAATAACTCTAATGTGACCTTCAACAAGTGCAAAAAATAACTAATGTTTCTGCAGTCAAAATATATGCAGAAACAAAATATTTGCTAATAATTCAAATAAGCTTCATAAGTATCACCTGAGAATACAGAAGAGATCTCATAGCTTGACATCATCACTCTTTACTTCAAATAATCCACTTTAAAATTATAAAACAAATGCCAAACTTAGAGTTCTCAGGGGGGATTAACTATACAGCTGTTTACGAGAACACACATGTTTATGATTGGATGAATATTTAGCACCTGCACATAAACAAGTTGAATTTCATGCAGTCCAAACCTTCGAATGTTTTGCAAGAACCAATATGGTGCAACCATTTCATTGCTAAACTTCACTCAGTTTCAGCAGAATATTCAGCATTTGTGGTAAATACCATTGCAATTTAAACACTAAAACAGAACCTATTTACTGATAGAAGTTTAAATCACAACTGAAGTCCTACAACCCTTTACTACTCAATTTGGTTTTACTTTATGTCTGCTAAACCTTAACTGCCTCAGCATGGGGGAAGTTATGATCATAGATCTCTATCTACCTATTCTATATATCCTCTTTTACTAGGATGTTAAAATGTATAAGCTCAAAGGAATATGCAGCTCTCAAGGAGCTGAATGTATTTAAGGAAATTGAAAGGAAGAGAGGTATATTATTGTATGAAATGTAACAAATATTTGTATTGTAATTTATGATAGTAAATTAATTCATATATCCTCTTTTACTTGTTAAATTGAGTTTTTTTATTTATGGATGCTCTTTAACTGCCATGGTCCTCAGCATCCATTCTATTCTGGGCATGAAAGACTGCTTAATTTTGTTCAGAAGCTTGAGGTTTTTTTACATGCCTTAAATCTATAATACGTATCTTCCAAAGTAACACTAAGCTAAGGATTTTTATGCCCAAAAAATCCCTTCACCCTCTGACAGGTTTGAACTCATGACTTTGGGAACCAGAGGATTGCTTAAACAATGCATGCGAGCGAAGGAATGTTGCTTGAATTGGGGGCTTTGAGTACTTCTTTCAGCAGTTCATAACATGCATTGGAGCATGCATTTTTTTGTGAAAATCACATACATTTGGTTCATCAAATTGTGAAAACTGACATTAAAAAAAAAAAAAAAGGTAACTTAATTTATGCCTGCAGCATATTTATTACTATTATACACACACTATCACTGAAGTCTCCATTTAAACAACAAGAAAGATAACTATATAAATTAATAAGACAAAATCTGAACCACTGGGTTTAAAAACTAGATTCTGTTTTGGACTAGTTCAGAAGAAGTCACTTTTTCTCCTAGCTATTTGTTGCTTTTCTCCAATGAGAAACGTGCACGTGTACACATGGTATTGCATTTCATGTTTTACAAGTGTTATACTGCCCGCATCAGACGTCACATTGCTGCCATTCGCTAGTGCTATATTAGTGGGTATGCCTCAAACTTCAGGAGGTTTGGACCCAATAATAAGACCCATCATTCTTTCTGGAGGCATCAAGGTAAGACAATGAATACAGATAAACTTATTACAAAATTTGAGTCAATTATGCACACTAGTTTCACTTAATTTTTTCCTAGACTCATTTCAAAGATATTCATCTCCATTGCCAGCAGGTGTTTGACTCTTAGTTGCTTCATTAATGTGTGAAGCCTCCTTTAACTTCTACGGCATACTTGGAACTTTACCTTTCCAATGAGTGTTGGTAACTCGTACTGAGTGTATGTTTTCTTACAGTTCATTTTGTAATTCTTTTATTGAATTACAGTCATATTTACTCCCACATTCACACTTCCAGTTTCTGGGTATGATGCTGAATGATTCTAATTAAAGAAAAATTTGCCAGCCCCAGTCAGGGATTGAGTCCCTTACTTTTTGTCAAATACGCGTTTTATTTTCCTCCAAGCATGGTGTGACGATTCTATTCATATTCCACACATTTGATATTGCCCAATGCACAAATGGCTCTAGTTTTGTCCAATCACTGCATCTTATTGCTTCAATCTTTATCATAGTGGACTGAAAATTGTCTGCAACTTACAGCACCTGGTGTTCAATTTTCCATAGCTAGGAAGTAAAATGTATTCCTGTACGAATCCAATTGATTAATAAACGTTAATACTATCCAATTCTTTTCACAAACTAGTCTTAGCAACTCACAATTTTTGTAAGTCTTTCAAATAGCATCTTTAGTCAACTTGAGAACAGTGAATGTGTTTATTTCTATTATATTTTTCAGGAGGCTTTCATACAATACTAAATAAATTGCAGGCTTATCATATACCACAGTAAATTTTATAATCATTTACAGGCTAAACAGAATTTCCTTGTTAACAGTGTTATAATATTGTGACTGTGACTTTCTGGCCCCTTATCACTGCACAAGTGTTTGGTTACTTTGAAAACTTACAGCTGATTGTTGCACATGTTTGGTCAGGTTCCTTTAAGTAGCTGCATTCAATGTCACAGATGTTCGAGAAGTTAAGGGTGAAATTTAGCTTCATCACAATTTTGATGTTAAAGGCTTCAGTTTTGATACACATATCAGGACTACAAAAAGTCAATGTTCTGCTGTTTCATTTCTCTAGCTCTAACAGTTTTTATATTTATTACAAATTTTGGGTTGAAATATATGTAGTTTTCAAAATCTAACTTATCATACAGTTTTTCAATAAAATGAATAAAATGTTTTTGGCGATACTATAGAAGCATTTATAAACGCTTCAAGTATTGGATTTTTTACTTCTTCATTGCAAAGGTAGAAGAACATTTATATCCATGTAAAAGCAAAATTTCTAAAATTTGTACTGTTTCTACACACATTCTCTTTTTTTATTTCAAAAAGTAAGGGTATAATAAAAAATGCCATACTTAGTTTTGTTAACAATAGTTTTGGAAAGATGCAGTAATTTTCAGTTTGCTGCATGCATTTTGTAGTTCACATTAAGTTTTAAATGTGTAGAAATGTTGTAAAATGTAGTCTAGAAAATTGACTTTTAAAGTTTGCATGTAATTTGTACAGTGAATTTGATTTGCAGGCTTTATAGGTGGCTCCTTCTTTTCCCTTGCAGCTTCCAGGATTTAACTGCAAAATGTGATGATAAAATAAGCCATGTGCTTTTGAACATAGAAAGCAAATAGCATCCAAACTAAGATGAACATTTTCCTTGTTCCATTAAGGTTAAAAAAAATTATTGTTTGTTATGCTGCCAGCTACCAATGATTTTCCCTTAGTATAATATACAAACTACAATGGCTCTATGGGCAAAGCAAGAATTTGAATTAGCACAAAAAATCTTATGTAAATCTGCAAATTACAACAATTTTATACCATGTATCACAACAGCAACACCTGTCATGGCTATCATGGGACATTTAATAATGCAGATCTTTACATAGATGTAATTAAGGCAACGTGCAGAGGTCACATAGGGCTTTAAAACTTTGCATACATGTACTTAAAATGTTTAGTACATTTTCATGCAAAAATAACCAAGAAGCATATTTTTACAGAAAATGACTAATTTCACCCGTCAGGCCCCTTTAACACCTTAAGAAGAGTGGCACTACCTCAAAGCTCTGACTGCAGCTTGAGAGCAATCAAAAGGTGGCTAATCAGTTATTTACCTGGCAATATTGCAACAATATACATTACATAAAACCACACAAACTGTCAAATGCAAAGTTTGACAGTAAGAAACATTTTTATTAGTTTTCATACTGTTACGAAGAGAAATGTCATTTTTGTTAAGGCTAGGCTGCAGTTGCCCAATTGTTTGTATACGAGCAGCAAGTTACCTGGCAGACACATTGACAGTATATTTCAGCATTTCACTTGGCATCCCAGAAATCTATACAACATTTTCCCAATGCCATCAAAACCTTCATAATTTTGCATTATGAAAGGCTAACTAAGCTTTCTTTGTCAACAATTTTAATTTCCTTTTTGTAACACTTATCAATATAATGGCATTGCATTTACATATTGGGACCCAGTGGAAGGCTATGGATTTTTTTGGGTGCATGGTTTCCTTTGGAAGCAAAGTAAAGCTGCAGGTCCTATGTCATAGATTTACGGCACATAAAAGAACCTCAAACCTGATAAAAGGCCTCTGAGCAATATTAAGCAGTCTTTCATGCCCATAATAGAATGGGGCACTGAGAACCGCAGCACTTAAAGGGCGTCCATAATTAAACCCCAATTTAATTTTTACATATTTGGGATTTGGGTCTACTGTCTTTTCATATTATTTTCTCTTTGAAAGGATATGAATTAACAAAATGCTTCCTACTAAAGTTGTTTTGTTTTATAGAGTATCATAGTAATCTATTTAACCTTCACCATATTTGAAATTTTAAAGTGATATACTACTAATCCCCTTTCTAATTATGGCTGATTGATAAAATCAAACTCAAATGAAAGATCACGTGCTTTAGTTAAAAATATTTTTGTTTAAAAAATTTCAATGCCTTATTTTCTGAAATAAATTAAGTTACAAGTGGTCTGGTTCACCCTGTATATTATCTATTACACTGAATATTACTGTATTAATGAGTATTTATTTGTACAAATCACACATAACTTTGAGCCTGGAAACCTGCCTTTCTGTCATTGGACAACCCCGTAAATGTTTTATAAACAATTCCAAATTTTGCAGATTTTTTTATGCCCTTCTTACCGTCATGTTTGCAGTCTCATTGCGACTTCCCTTTATTTCTCTTTCTATTTCTCCAATTATTTTGTGCCTATTCCTGTCTATTTTTTATCAACTTTAACTCTTTTACTTCCTACCCTAGCCTTACTTAAATCTTTGACATTCACTTTCCCCTTTTTTACTTTGTCTTCACTTAACATATCACTTTTCACTTATCTTCACCTTATGGCCTGTCTAACCATGTAATTAAGACAATGATATAAATGCATGTCTAGGCCATGGAAAAGAAGACAGGAGGCAAAAACGGAAAGTTTGCCTATATTATATTGTCCCACAAAGTATGCAGAGGATTAAACAATATACAAACATTTGTGCTCTGTAAAGTGAAATGGAAACGTGTACCAGGAGTGACAGTACAGCATGCAGTAGAGAAAGAGATTAGGTGTGTTAATGCAAAAAATAACAGACTTTGTTTGCGCAAACTTTTAATTAATAGTGAAATTTATAGTGTTTGACTGTTTATATGTAGGATGGGAATTCCAATGTGAGGATACTTTCAAACATCCAACAAATCACATGTACAAGCAGACAGAAATAACTGATGACTATAATCCCTATTGCCTCTCGCAAGGCAGCCAACATGCACATTATTTGTCACAATCATAGCCAACCTCTGTAAATAATCCCAGACATAAAACAAAGCAAATGGAAGTGATTAACAGCTGGTCATTTTTGAAAAGTCCTGACTAGGGTTTAACTGCTTTACGAACATGCAGATGCATTCGAGTAGAACTTATTGTAGTGCAAGAAGCAAAGGTTCTAGTCAAATTAATAAGACAGATCTCAACTATTCAAGGCGTGTTCTCAAATATTATTTAATAAAGACCTGCTGAGAACAAGAATGTTATATTCTGAATGATTGTCGTCCTGCACCCCTTTAAGATGTAGGACTGCACAAATCCAAAGTTTTGCTGCAGTTAGGAAAATATTAGAATACAGATCTACTCTTATGACTTTAGTATGAATAATCATCTAGTGTTTATTATTAATTTTAGAACTGGACATAAAAAAAGTCTCACAGTGTGTGAGTAAAGATTTGAGCAGGCAAAACTATTGCCCATGCAAATTCTTTTCCTCATCCACTGCTTTGCTTACAGTCATATGATTAACAGAAAGTTAGGTTGTGTGAGCCTGCAAATAGTATCTTTCCAACATGTGACCCACAAATTTTTTTAAGTCCAACATGAGCAGAGAATTTTTTCAAAACATGGCTTTAGACTTTTTTTTATCTAATATCTAGTATATAAAATCACTGTTTACTAGACTTCATGTTGGATATGCTTTCTTAACATAATTTAGGATTTATGACAATTTATTTACCTTCTGCGCATGTAGCAATATTACAAAATAGGACAATCCAAATTCCATCTGGGGAGCATCATAGAGGGCAACTGGATCTTGGGAGGATAAATGTACAAATGAGTTGCGAATATGCAGTGGTGGTGGTAGTAGAAGTACTAGTACTAATAATAATAATAATAATAATAATAATAATAATAATAATAATTAAAATGTGAGTCATCGTAATTTAGAAACAGAAGTGTACTTAATAATATTTTTGTAATTTATTGACAATAAAAAACAATTGGCAGCATTGCATTAAGTGATGCAAGACGAATAATTTGCTGCACTACATTTTTCAGTATTGCTACATCTGTGGATGGTAAATAAAGAATTATATACCTTAAGTTATGCTAAGAAAACGTTGCCCGACATGAAATCATAGTAGAGAGTGATTTTAAATACATATTAGATAAAAAAGATCTAAAGCATAATTCGAAAAAATATTGTACTCAAATTGGACTTAGAAAAATCTGATGTGTTCCATTCATATGAGTTTCTCTGCATCTCAGTAACAAATTACTGTTAAAAAGGGTATTCCTCTATCTGCAGTATAATACAACTTTTATGCTATCAGACACATTGATTCAAAAAATAATTAATTGGGTTTAGTTTATTTAACGTTTACTTTGAATAATCTCTATCTTGAGATACCCTCACATGCATAAATCTAGACTTTCTGGAGAGAAGATTAAAATTTTAATTTAAAAAAAAAATATATGTAATAAAACAAAGTCTCCCACATAGCCATTATAGGAACCCAGGGCTTTCAGCTGGTATACAGTAATGCTAGCCTTTCAGCTATAGAGGTAACCTTCACATTTTTCTGCAAAACAGCAACATGTATAAAAACCTATTTCATAATATACACAGAACATAATTGCTTTGCTATCTGATCTATTATGACGATTTTCTATTTTTCTCGTACCACTCATATTTTTCATTCTCTATAGCTAAATCAGTTACTCATTGAGATGGGATTTTTCTTTTTACTTTGCTATGATTTGGATCTATAAATAATGGAAAATGGCTGGCAAAACTTTAACCTGGTTATAGCCTGTGGCAGGTATTATTCTGGTTGATGTAATTTTTATCAAAGTCCAGTTTTAAACCTTTTACCTGAGTTAAATAAAGACATCGTTGTTGGTGATACTAGCCCTTATTCATGCTGCACTTTCCTAAGTTAAACCCCAGTTTACCTTTGTTTTTCTTCTTTCTTTTACCCCTCTATACTCTGTGCCTTTCTATCTTTAGCTCTATCTGCTGATTCTGCACTGATCTTCTTGTTCTCAAATATAACAACCTCTTCCTTCCTATTTGTGTGCCACTTTATATTTTCGCACTCATATATCAAGTTCACTTTCTCTCTCTTTCTTTCCCCCCCAATGCTCCATCATATTTCCTGTCTCTTTGTCCATTCATTTATAAATCTCAATCTTTATTTTTCTTCTTTTCTGGCTTATTTTCAATTGTTTTTGGTACTGCTCCCATTTCCCTCTTCTCCTTAGCCTTACTAATCCCTTTTCTACTTTCAGTTACTGCTGTTGCTTCAGCTGTCTCCCTCTCCTCTCCTTCCCCTGTCGTCATCATCTTTTGCTGCATATGTGTTGGCTGTTCCTGTGTTTTTATCTTTATCATTTTTGTTATTCCCTGCTTCCACATGTATTCCTTCTGGTGTTACCATCAATACATAATTTGAAGTTATTGATATATGCCACTTTTGCCTGACTTAGCCTCGTTTCATTTTTCTATTAATATTTTTAGTTGTTCTCTTTGTTTGCAAGTTGTGTCCAATTCATGTGTCTACCTCTTTCTTTCTTTTTTTTGTTTTTTGTTTTGTTTATGTTGTTGATTGGTTACGCCTCTCACCAGTTGCATGCCTATGCATTTCCCTCTTCTCTTCCCAAATCTAAATATATCACCGCTTTTATAACTGGTCACCTCCATCCCTAGTCTTCTGACAAACAGTTCTCTCACCTTCCCATCTTTTCCTCTAATTATATTATCAAGTAGTACCTTCTGCTCATATCCTCCATTCTTTCCACCCTTCTGGTATTCAGCACCACCTCCAAGATTTTCTTCCATTTCCTGCTTACCTCTTCTTCTATATTGGCTTTTTCCCTTCATATACTTTGCTGTAATGTTTCACCTCCTTCATTACTGTTGTTATAATATCTTTTGTTGCCCCTCTTCTTCTGATCTCCAAGAGTTACTTTGACATGCAACTGCACTCTTCCACTGCTAACTTTGCAATCCCCACTGAATATTATAGATTTGTGCATTTAGGGGAGATGTCAATTAAAATTCAGTATATTACAACAACAAAATTGCTTTTAGTCACAGCTTTACGAAATTTAGATGTTTTACACTATAATATGATACAGGGTTCTAAACATCAATAAAATTAAGTAACTATTTTTGACAAAACTAGATGATTATTTTTTTGTGCCATTTCTTTAACAACTATGGTCATATGGGGGCTTTTGACTAAAACATTGGGGTTTTAATCTTTGAACTCGAGGCTAGCTTACTGTGGGTTATATCACATGTGTATTATTCTCATAGCCACACCACCAGATTCTATAGAGAGTAATCCTAATTAAACAAAAATGTTCACCCCCTGCTGAGTAACGACTATCCATCTCAGTGTCAAGATCTAAACTTTCTTTATGTACCTTTTCAAAAATAAGCTTCAGAAAGAACTACTTGAAATTTTGCTGAGTGTTTAATTACATTAAAATAATTCTTTGTAAGACCTTTTATCTGTGACTCTTAGTTTATTTTATATGATTTTTAAAAATAATATTACAAAATTTATGTTTGTTTCCAACTGTGTGCATTGCTACTATTTATGAAATACAACACCTGTCAACATTTCCTTACATGACATTGAAACTTATGCATAGTTGCAAGTGTGCAAAATGCTATCAAAAGCTATAAAAAAATTAAAATTTTGACCATTTTAATTGGCACCTTCCCTTAAAGCTATAGTTTTAACTCCAAAGATTTGTGAAATAGGGTTCAAAATGTTTAAATAGGAAAAGGTGATGAAAGTATTAACACAAATTCCACTGCAGTATCAACTTTCCTTCTGATTGCTTCTGATGTTTTGGTGAAAGCGTTGCATATATAACAGCTTCTCACACCAATGGGAGTTTGTAAAATCAAACATTTGAGCCCTTCTACAGGAAATTTAAGATTGGGTTGGACTCGGCAGAACCGATATCTGATACTCCTTGAGTACATCATGACTAGTAACATTCATAATAGGGTTATGAATTTCTCAGAGAGCTCCAGAAATGAATTCAGAGAGTAGTAATGTTCAAAACAAATTAAAATCAGACTCCAAAAAGAGTGGCAATCTTGCTCAGCAGCTTGCCATACACTGAATGAATGTCTATATGTTATACATAAGAAACCACTGTCAGCAAATATTCATAGTTTGGAAGGAAAGCAAATGAAAAATGTTATTCAATGTTGAGACCTATGCTGCACAGGAGAAAAAGATTACATTTTCAATAGCCAAAGTTGAGTGAAATAATGTTAATTTCCATCTATATTACTATGCTCTTACAATTTTAAGTTTTTAGCCAACCAATACTTACAACAAAATAGGCAATCTTTCCAAATCACAGCTGTACAATTCATAAGGTATAACAAAGGAATTCTGAGAAACCAAAACCCAAATTTTCTGTATAGGCAATTCATCTAAATGATGTATCAATCTGTATTCAACACCCATTCTCATAGGATGTACATACTCTCCTTTGTGTTTTAATACTATGTGCTCCCATTTAAAAAATACTCTTTACTTTTTCTATCTATCGAGCGACTCAAAAATACTTTTACAATGTTTGGGGATGGATTCCTAACATGAAAACAACAAAATAAGTTCATATTAACATATGCTCTAAAATGCTTCATTTTTGTGCTTATCAATTTATTATAGAAAGTTCAATGGCTTTCCAGGTCAAAACTAAAAACTTCATTTATTTATGCTCATTCATAGATGACCTTGTGTTGCCATGGCTACTTGTTAACATTTGTCATTTATCAGATGTGTAATACATTTCCCCAGCACGCCTTACAAGTGCTGTCTACGGGGACTTCATTCAGAACACCCCCAGACTTATTAAAAAATGTGCCTCTGCAAATAAGAAGAAACTTGTGGTTTATGCATGATGTTTTAGCACATTTTAGTTTTACTCTTCGAGATGCACTGACTAGTATCTAGCATAACAAATGGGAGAGGGGACCAGTTTCATGGCCTGCACGTTCCCCTGACCTCAATCTTTTAGAATTTTATCTTACAGGGCACCTTGAACCATTGGTTTATGCATACAGAAACTCTTAAATCTATGTGTCATGGAAGCCTGCAAAATCATACATCGATTGGGAGTATTTCACATTTCATGCTTTGACGAGTACATGTGTGTCTAGATGCAAGAGGACATTTGGATCATTTGCTCTAAGTGGTGTTTGTGTGAAACACCTTCTAACAAGCTGACATCAAAAATAGAATAAAATGTCACTTTAATATGTTTTGATTAATAGCATTTTCAACCTTAATAAATCGAGAACGAAGGGTTTTGGGACATATGTTAATATGACAGTTTTTCCTTGTTTTGAAGCAAGGAACCTGTCCCCAAACTTTGTAAAAATATTTTTGAATCACCCTGTATAGAACTTTCTTCAATATGACCTGTCCTGCAAAAGAATTCTGGAAATATTTTGCTTTTGGCCTTCAGGGTGAAACTTTACACCATCCACAAGAGTCAAGCTTGCTTTGTATTTATAAACTAACTATTGTGTCTGTAAGAATACTCAATACTGGAATTGTCACTAGCCTATTTAACTTCTCTGGTGAAATTTTTGTTGTGCTCTTCTAAACCAAATCTTGAATTGTAGTTAATTGTTTAGCTAATGCTGCCTTACAAATGCATACATGGCATATACTGGTAGTAAAACAATATGTGCCACTGATTTAACACAAGTCTGGTTTTGTTTTCCATCTGATGAATCAGCATCTGATTTCATTTCTAGATTTTGTTTATTCTCTTTTACTGATTTTACTGGATGTTTTCTTTATTATCTTTGAGCTCCAATTGCACAGTGCTCCTCAACAGAACAGTTTAATGGTATTGTAAGCAAGGAAGAACTTCAGAAGCATGGCCTCAGCAATTCAACATTTTATCCATTTGTAACAGACTTTATATGAGGCAGAGCTTTCTCACTGTGTGAAAGCCATTGGTTCTGCATTAAGCAATCAATGCAAACAATCAATGCCTGTGTTTCACTAGCATCTATCAAAAATACAGTGCTTGCCTGATGCTTGGGCAAGCTAGACAAGTGTCCTTACATCTGGTATAAGCAGAAATGCTAGAACAAGCTTGTCAATATAGTACATAAATTAATTTGTTCTTTAGCTAATTGTGACACAACTCACTACATTTCCACAATATCAAGCAGAATAAAAAACATTTTTATATCAACATTACAAGGCTAGAACACAATAAAATGCACTAAACCTTCATTTTAAAAACAAATTTTAAAAAATTCACCACTGTCTTGCTACCGCAGAGGTATACCATTACTTTCCTCAGAAGTGTTCAATGCTTTGTAGCACCTTTGTCAATGATGGAACTTGAGAGATGTTAACCACATAACCAGCAGCCTAATGCACAATTCATACTTACAAAATGATCTTCTCTAAGTTTAAAAAAGCAAGCATTATCACAACAAGAATATTTCTAGTATCAAAACCTAACCAGCATTCCACATGATTTTCAGTGAGGATCGTCACTGCCAGCATAAAAACATTTCATCTGATCATTCTGTAGTTTTAACAAAGCTCAATTATTCTTTGAAGTAGTCATAAAACCATTTAATGAATTGTAAGATAATTTCAAGGACATCTAACATGTAGAAAGCAAATTGCTTAAAATTCTGTATTCGCTGAACCTATCATCATTCAACGCAACCTTAAGATAAGACAGAACTGAATGTATATTACAAGTTTTACATTCACCCCAAAGAATAATTAACATCTCTAAGGCCTCTCTAAAACAAAAACACAAATGATAAATTCAACTATTAAAAGCAGTGTAATAATAAAAGCACTAGAAGAAATACAAAGAGAAACTTCTATCCTTGATGCCTATACTCAGCTGAAAGTTTAACGTGTGGTATTAACCACAATTATGGCCAGGGAAATATTTTCTAAGCATGAAATATCTCTTAATTCAAACTAAACTCTTTAAACATTAAAATAAATATAAAAAAAAACAGAACACATTGTAAATAAAATTCATGGACTACATTCAAGGCTAGCTTAACTAGACATAGCCCATGAACACCACACCAATCGTTACGAAACCTCTCCTTGCTGTACAAAAAATTCAGACTAGATATGGCTTGAAGAAGCTCTCAAATGTGAGCTAACTTCATCCGATGATCATTTCCTGCAACAGCTATTTACGTTATTAAAGTGCAGTAAACAAATGCCATTATAGGCCTTTTAAGCAAAGGGCAATATTGCTCATTACAGCTCCTTTTCAACTCACCCACCGAAAGCCACTCAGTGGTGTTCACGGATTAATGATGATGTTCACTCAGAACAGTGAGGTAAAAATGTTATACCATCCCAGCATCTTCCAACATCCTCTCGCACAAAAAAACACAGATTTTGTTTCCTGTTCTGCGAGGTACTGCACCAGCACCAATGTTTTATTCCTTTCAATGGTGTGGCAGATGGGATGTTTGTTCTTTATGTCCCAATAGCAGCAACATGGCAACAGCAGCAGCAGCACTAACGGGCAACTGAATGTCCAACCCACCATGATTCTTCACGACATGGAACTACATGGCAGACGTGGAGACCCCATTTGTGTAAGCACTCTATCCAACCATTGTAGAGGTCCATTCAGATGCAGCTCAATCCAACACGGTGTAGATGTTACAGTTTGTCTCCTGCAATAACATCAATACATATCTATGTGGGTGTGTATATATATATATATATATATATATATATATGCATCATATATATATATATATATATAATTTACAAAGTTAAAAATACAGATGTTACTCGTAAAGCCTGAAAAAAATGTAATCAATTAGGTTCAAATACATAAATATGTGAAACCTGTCCAAATCTGATCTAATAAACAAGAGTCTTTTCTATTTCTGATCAAAACAAGGTTCTGTCCTGACGAAAATCATGTTAATTTATATGTAATTTTTCCTGAATAATGGAGAAACTGGGCAAGATGGAAACCAAATATGCTTAAAATGGAATTAAGCAGCTATTACAACCTTTATTTTGTGACACACTGTACTTTCAAGGAAACTGCAGATGCAGGTTATTAACCCATTCAAGGATATCCAATATTAGAATGCCAAAATAAATAAATAAATACATACTTTGGAGTGCGAATTTCCAACTATACTAGTATGGACAAGTGTAATATACCATGCCTTAAGACCATGCGGCTATTCGGAAAATAATACCTGCAGTATTATCTGACCTTATGATGAGAGTGAATTGTTTTTAAAGAAAAAAAAAAACAGCATCCAAGCATCTATCTCACCAATTGCTTTAGTTGGGCCCACCCCATTCTTTTTCACAGTTTCTCTTGAATGCAGAACATATATTTTGATTGAATTCAATCCCGCCATCCTTGGTTTGTTAGGTTAGCTTCTTTTATGGGCCGCATGGCCACAAATCTAGAAGTCGAGGTTTTTTTATTTAATTGAAGTTATATGATATTATCCATTGATAAAACTGGTTACTTAAGAAAACAGGACGTCATATTGCGTCCATATCGCTGAAGGGGTTAAGAAGACAGTCAAGTGAAAATCTTAAATTTCATATTTTAAAAGCATAGCTTTAAAATTTTGCATACTTATTTATCAGGCATACTGTAGTCTCTCTGCAAAATTTCAGTTTCCACCTTAATTTTCAATTAACAATTAAACTGTGTGATATAAAATGCAGAACAATTTTCATTTCATGTATAATATTTGGTAAGTATGTTCTTAATGTACATGCAAATAATATTTAATATGGATTTTGCTATATAATGATAGCAAAAGACACAGTCATTCTTTAAATATATATTTTTTTAATGTTTACTTAACTAATTAATTTTCATCAAAACCCAGGCCAAATTATAAAACAAATGTACTAAAGAGCCTATATTCCAAATTTTATAACAATCTGATCAAAACTGCTCCACATAAATGGCGTTATTATTTTTGGATGCTCTTTTAACTGCTGTGGTTCTCAGTGTCCCATTCTAAATTTGGGCATGAAAGACTGCTTAATTTTGCTCAGAGGCCTCTCTATCAGGCTTGAGGTTCTTTTACATGCCGTAAATCTACGACACAGGACCAACAGCTTTATTTCCCTTCCGAAGGAAGTCCTGCTAAGGATTTTTACTCCTAAAAAAACCCAGCGTCCTCTGCTGGGTTTGAACCTACAATCTAGAGTATAGGAAGTTAGCATGGTAACCACTACACTAAGAAGAAGAAGAAAAAAAACAAAAAAACAAAACAAAAAAACAAAAAAAACTGCTACACAAGGAACATTTTATACGAAGAAAAATATAATTTTAAGAAATACAGCTGAATGGATGTAGTCACCTCTAGAAATGTCTTGGACTTTCATGTTTAAATGGCAATTTGGATGTTAAAAAGCTGCACAGGACTACCCATTTAACAAATACACACTAAAAATGTACTTGGTTCTCCCACAAAACAGCATCCAGGTAAATATAAACCACTATGATTAGCTGTTCAATAATGGCACAAAGTAATTTGTTACTGCAACCACTATGATTAGCTCTTCAAAGTTCTTTGTAACAAGTGAAAATTAATACATTACATTATTTAAATCACTGACACTTGATTTAATAACTAGCCTAGAAGGTTCAAACAAATGATCTAAAGCTTTCCTTGTTATTTTATCACTTTCATTCACCATAATAGAGTCCAATTTAAAGTCATACAACAGCAAACTTTTAATTGTCTTCTATTGTATCAACATTGGGCTCCATGTGTCCTGCAAGTACTCTGCTTGTTTACTCTGCTTCCAAAATAACCACTTTAATATTTCAATTTGGCTCTCAGCAAGTTGCTTCCGGATGAAACAAAGTGAGTTATGGTTTTACTTTAGTTAAAAAACTAATATTGGATTGGTTACCCACACGCAATTTTCAGAAACAAGACTTTTTCTTGCTTGGTACTTTTTTACTATCTTATAAGTGTAGAAAATAGAAAAGTAAGCTAAAAGGCATAAAATAATAAACAAGAAAATTATCCCTCAAATGTCTGTAAATGTAAAATAAGTATGAAAAAGGATTTTATCAATACTTCTAGCGACTAGTATTCATCTAATATGATTAATTGATGAAAATGATAAGCTTTTTACAAATACAAATCTAAGTGTTGTAACTGCTAATGCCCTTTTATCAAAATTCCATACATTGTTTCACAACTTTTCACTGCGTGGTATAAACATCCAAATGTTAAATTAAATCTTTATTTTTGAAACTTGAAATAAATGCACATTTCTCTATGCAAAATAATAAAAAAAAAAAACAGAAATTTCTTATTGCTATAAAATACATTATTTTAAAAAATATGGAAAATTCTTAAAAATTCATGGAAAAATAAGCCTTTTCATATTTCAAAATCATGCCAAATGCATACAATCATTTTGTTTTTGTAATTAAACAACTTTCTCACTTATCATTAAAAACAAAAATTCTAGCCTTTGGCTGTAGCACACAATCTTATCGATGATCACTTCAAGTAAACTGCACAAACAGAACAATACCCTGGGAGTATGCGCTCTTACTTTCATAGTGTTCACTAAAAGTGTAAATTATCGTTGAGCTCTGCAATATTATTTTAGGAGTAAAGGCTGGTTCACTACAAATGGTAAGAGTAACCAGAATGAGAATAGGAATGTTGAAATACATGCATTTTAATGGAATAATTCACAACTTCTCGGGTCCCAGGAATGATAAGCAAGACTTGCCTAAGTTTAAGTTTCCATTCTCATTCGTGGGCACAGCATACATGACCCATATTGTGCACATCACTTATTCTTTTTCTTCTTCATTTTAAGGACTCTTCATTGTAGCAATTATTCCACGCGGCCATGACATAAAACGGCTGCTAGAGCTCTCTCTAGTTACAATCGAATGCTGGGAAAATCAGATGAGAAGGAATCCTAGCAAAGGAGCTTTATTTATATTTCAAATTGTTTAAGCATCAGTTGTTTATTCAAAACATATAGTTTCGCTGCTTAAGAAGTTCTAAGGCATCGGAAATAGCAGTGGCTTCCAAAATTTGAAGTTGCTAATCTGTATTGTTTTGAACGAATTTATAGATTACGTTGGCTAAGCTGGACAGTAGGTGAAAAAATTGCATTGATCAATAAGAAAAAATGAATGCATTTTGGTTCTCATTACCCGGTTATTGTGAATCAAAATGTTAACGGCTGTCTGACTTCCTGTTCTTGGTCTCGTTCTGGTTACCATTACTGGTGTATTGTGAACCAGTCTTAAATGACTTCAGTAATAATCTACATCTGTAATGTGAATTTTTTTAGTAAACTTTACTTCCAAACTAAGCCCAAAAAGCATATGAAGAATAATCATACCTGTACTCAGCACCCCAACCTTTGACAAAGCTCATGCGAATGGTGCACATTCTTGTAAGCTGATAAACTGCTTCAAAACCCTGACTGACAGACTGTGACAGCAATGCAGCAAACTCTTGGTTATTAAATATTTTCAAATTGCATCCTGGAACACAAAGTTGACAAAATTGCAAAATAAGTACAATTATCCAGTAAGTATTCATACTGACACATACAATACAAAAATAAATAAAATATTAAATAATAAAAAAAAAGATGTGTTAATTTAACATGACTTTCTCAACTCATTTTCAACAAACTGTTCTCATAAAAACTTATTACTCCATCTAAGCAGTTTGTGCTGTTTGAGAGAAACTTTCATTACATATTTTGTTCAAACATCCTCTAAATAGTACAGTGATTTCATAAAGATTAGCATGAGGTATATGAAAATCAATTAAAACGTCAGGTAATCTATACTTCTCGTGCTCTTTGGGGCAAACTTGAGTTGTCTAATGTTGAGGATTCTAATTGTAAGCCACAAAGTGTGTCAGTCCATTGAAAACCCAATCCTCTGGGCATGACAGGAAATAGGAGAAACGCCAAAACATTGCTCCAGTTTAAAAAGCTACCCATGAAAAGCTACGTACGCTTATAAACGTTTTCCTTGTCCAGTGTTTGGAAATAATTTTGCCTCTCTCTTATGACCTTTCTCCTCTTACCATTATTGCTACTATTGCTAGTGACAACTGTCAGTCATGAATGTAAAAACTTAAAAGTTGGATAATGGATGTGTTGGTTACTCCATCTAGTTGAAAATTTTTGGCAAAGATTTCTTCCAAGTGGTGCTATCCAGAGATCTTAAACACTAATCAGCAAGTTATCAGTAGATTGTATAACTGACAGTTAAATATTATAATCAGGGTATTAATTTTCAATTTACAAATCACCATAATGAATATTTAAGATAAACACTTTTCTACAGTAATACTTGCTTATCAATGTCTTTTTCACTGTATTTGTCCAAATTTTTAGTATTCTCCCCTGGCCTGACTTATTTATCGCCTTTCAGTGCCGGAAGAGATTTACCTTCAACTTCCTGGAACCATTTGCTGTTCTCGACATTTGTAATCAAACGTTTATGCAGAACTGCATACAATAACAAAATATCCAGTCTGCCCCTCAAGAAATATGCTGGATCAATCAGCATAGCCAGAACAATAACAATTCAACTTCTGTACTCCATAAAAGATTTAAAATGTAATACAGCAATGAAACAATCACATAACACTAACCGTCAACATGTTAGCTGCATGCCCAGGTCACTGACACGTACTCAAATTCTGCTAGCTATAGGAAAACAGAATATTTGATAGGTCCAGAGCTTATACCATGTTATTCCATGGTTAAGCAGTGAAAGGCATACAATATCTCACTCTATTGGCTATAATGGTGCATAGCACTCATATGTCAACTAAGAATGTGTTAAATTACTTTAACATTGTGTTAAAATTTAACAATGGTTTATGAAACCATTCCTAAAGCTATCATTCACATCTAGCAGCTATTCTCTTAATAAATACTAGTTTGAAATACAGAATTTTGTCTGTATTAAAGAAATGAAAGTTGTAGTTTACTTACCATAACAATGAATGAATACAGTATAATATAGCAACCTCTATCCCAGTAGCCCTCCATGGTGCAATGGTTACCATGCTAACTTCACATACCCAAGATAGTGGGTTAAAACCCGGCGGAAGACGATGGATTTTTTCGGGCATAAAAATCCTTAGCATGGCTTCCTTCAGAAGAGAAGTAAAGCCATTTGTCCTGTATCATAGATTTATGGCATGTAGAAGTACCTCAAGCCTGATAGAGAGGCCTCTGAGCAAAATTAAGCATATTTCATGCCCAGTATAGAATGGTACATTGAGAACCATAGCAGTTAAAGAGTGTCCATAAATAACACTCCATTTCCATTTTTCAACCCCTATCCCAATTAGGAAAAGAATTCAGATAGGAATGCTTTTAATTTAACACAGTAATTTCCTGTTAAGTGAATGCGTTATTAAATTATAAATTTCAATACTAATTATTTGCTGTGCACAATTAGATCAAGTGATTGACGTGTATGCAGTAATGAGGGTGAAAAATCTTTAATTAGTTTAACAGCATTAGCTTCATTTCAACTAGTATTATACATGTTTTGTATCCACATGAACATTTGCAATGGTGTACTTCCCAACTTCCAAGAACTAACACTCTCTCATCCAGAAAAGTGTAATAGTTTCATGATGGCTTGAAATTCAGAATGTGTCAAACGTTCAGTGAAGTAAATGCACAAATATTACATAAAAAATAAATGGGAATTATGCTTTGTTAGAATTCTTAAAGACATGTTTGCACCTCTGCTTTATGTCACATATGCTGAAATTCTTCCTCATACTACAATTAACCTAACTGAAACCAACAACGAGGAATATTTCGGAAATGGTAGCTCCACAACAAAATGCACAGGTCATAAATTGTGTGATTTGGCAAGATCTATATTTTTGGTAACAAGTTTTTGTCTATCTTTCATGGTTTACCAGTTATGCAAAAATCATTCAGAATAAATACTCTCTTTCCAGAAAATTCAAAATATGCATTTTATTTGTTATATCTTTAATGTACAGCAATTTTATTAAAATTGTTAAGAGCTATTTTTGTCTAGATGAAAATTTTCACAAATTGTTCCATATAAAGGGTAGTTTGGGGTGAAAATCATTTTTTATCCTTGAAAGAAACTGAACTTAATTATCAGGTGTAGTATTTAACTGGTATTTTGTTTTTGAGTTATCATGGTCAAACTTGCATATACCTGTATACACAAGCATGCACACGTTCAGACCTTTTTCTAAAAATGCTAGTATTAGTAGTAATGGTTTTCTTCACTGTAAATTATATAGTATATATATGGTTTGTCTGAGGACCCTAAAATGGATATTTCCATTGAAATCTCAGTATCAAATTTTTGAGTGGAATGCAATGTATAAAAAAGAGGAAGTAAAAATGGCTATGTAAGACCAATTGGATTGGAGATTTTAATATACAGTTATTAAAAGTCTACTTAACAGTTAAGTATAAATATTACTTAATATGACCATGAATGCTATGCTAAACCTAATAATAAAAAACTGTATTAGATCTAAGAAATCCTTTAAGTGTTCATGGGTAACTTTTAAATGTACCAGACGATGGATTTTTTTCGGGTGTAAAAATCCTTAGCATAGCTTCCTTCGGAAGGGAAGCAAAGCCATTGGTCCTGTGTCATAGATTTACGGCATGTAAAAGAACCTCAAGCCTGATAGAGAGGTCTCTGAGCAAAATTAAGCAGTCTTTCACGCCCAATTTAGAATGGGACACTGAGATCCACAGTAATTAAAGAGCATCCATAAATAACATGCCATTTACAATTTATTTTAAATGTACTGAAGAACTAACATATTTACTCCTAGCTGCAACAGACACTTACAAACAAAGTTTTGGACTGTCCAACTGTACCTGGTGGTATTTTACATACAGTTGCAGGATGCCATCCATAACGCTGATTACAATTAGGTGACTGTACAAAAATGGATGAATCACTGAGGCATTCTGCAAACACCTCTCCTCCAATGTAATACAGTCGCACTCCTTTGCCAATATGTCGCCTCGTCTGTTCCACCACTGTGTTCCGATTTACATTTGATAGAAGACCAAGACAGAAACGCTCTGAATTGCTAGGATCTGAAATAAATAATACATTTCCAGTTGTCAACAATACAAAAATAAATACCTATGAAAATTAATACTGAATGCTCACCATTCACATCTATTAATTTTATATTAATATTAAACTGTGCTGGTATTATATTCAAATGAGGTTTGAACCCTCCGTTAATTTTTAACTACATTTTTAGTTTTATTGCATATTATAAATGTTAATCTTCAGTTGAATTTCAGTTTAACTTAACTGGGATTTGTCCCCTGTTTCACCAGTTTAATGCTATGCTGTAAGATGGCCATCCCAACAACACATGTAGATTCTGGGGAGGTAATCTGATCACTTTCAGAAATGAATGACTATGAGTTCTTAAGCAGATTTATTATGAAATAGACAATCCTAACCACAGTTGATAAATTTGAGAGCTGATAAGAGCAAAAAAGGAAAGTATGATCTGTAAAACTGTATTTTATGATTTCTATTAAAATAACAATATGTGCATGAAAGTTAAGCGTACATAGAAGTTAGAGACCACTTAATCCAATTCAACATGCATCATGTAAACAGAGTGCCTATCACCTAGCTTCCTAAGTTTTCTGTATACCTATGAGAAAACATACCAATTTGGCCAGTGTTTATCTACGTCCCCATAGAAAATTTTGCATCATCTCTTCCCTACCCTTTCATTCAATTCAACCATTTTTGCTTCAACTAAACAAAACTTCACACAAAACTTTCTTCAGGTGCAAATCAACTCCAAGAGAAACAAAAAACAGGGTCTATCAACATTTGGTCTATGCTTGATGTGATTGTGCTGACAATAATAGTATTAGATCACATGATGCTATAATTACAATTACCTAATACCAAGATGCAATTTTTGACAGCTATGTTACATAATACCTATGATTATGCATAACATTTATTAGAGAAAATGAAGTATTAGTATTTATACTTTTTAAAATAAAAAGACTGCTTCAAATAGATTACATTAGAATTAAGTTTAAGTTCATAAATGATCCTTAAATAGGTTTAAGACCTCCCCCCTCAAACTAATTTAGTTTTATGCTGATTATGCCAAATTTAGAATCTGTTAAGCTTTACTATTTTGCTTTTAAATCATACACATCTGGATTTAAAGAATGTAATACAAGTTTTCCTTGCAACATTTGGTGGTAACAACCATATCAATATACTTTAAACACTATCATAATGCTTCATCAGCTTTTTTCTTTTTCTTCCTTCACTTTTTTCTTCTCACAAAAATAGGCTTTTATCTCTTGAAGTGTGCTCACATACAAAACTGTCTGATTTACATAAGCCGAGGTGCTTATAGTATAGTAGCCAAAGATAGCTGTAGCAGCACTCTATGTCATCAAAAATGCAATATAACAAGGAAAACAAAACTGTCTATGTCTCTTCAATGCAAATGTGAAATCAGTACTTCTTTATGGTTCTGAAACATGGAAAGTAACGGAACAAATAAACAAGAAATCACAGACTTTTGTAAATAATTGCTTGAGGAAAATTCTGGGTATATGTTGTGAAAATGGATATTATAAGAAATGAAGAAACTATGGGCACAAACAAGTCAAGCTGAAATCAAGGTGCAAATAAAAAAATCTGATGTATTCCCTTCACATGACTTTCTCTACAACTCTGCAATAAATTATTGTTAAAAAGCTTATGCTTCTATTTACTTCCTGCTAATCGAGAAAAAATTAGCAGAAATAGTCTTATTATTTGCTTCCTTATAAGTAGAAGCGAAATAAGGGAGTACCATAGGTTAAAGTGATGGTCAAAAGCTGGTTGCTATGTGACTGAAGTTCCTTTGTTTGTATGGACATGAGTTCACAAAGTCCTGTATGAGAAAAGTACGAGTCTTTATAGCTGAAAAAAAACAAGGAATATCTCAAAAACAATCAACTCCACGGAAAAAATATGTATAACATAAATTGTGTGTTTTAAGGTGCTCTACCTTTGTTGTGTAGTAAGTTTTTGTCCATCTCTTACGGTTTAGCAGATATGCAAAATTCCGTAAAATTGACCAAGAATAAAGTAGTCTTCAGAGGCTTTTCCCAGAAAATTCAAAATATACATTTTATTTGTTAGGTAAATATCTTTAATAAACGATATTTTAATGAAAATCGTTAGAGCCATTTTTTAGAAAATCAATATTTTCGGAAAAAACACACCCACACCCACACACACACACAGACCTTTTCTGAAAATACTTTTTTGGATACAGGGGACCCTAAAACATATATTTCCGGTGAAATCTCGGTATCGATTTTTTTGGTGGAGTGCAATACCTTCTCTATACACTATGTACATAGTGCGTATAGAGAAAGTAAAAAGAGAAAATGGAACTATGTTCAGGAAAGCAGAAGGTGCTATTGAAAAGGATGTGAAGGACTGGAATCCTCAAGGAAAAAAGATAGGCCCTCAGGCTGAGTCAGAACTTTATTTTCTGAATTTTAATAAACTAAATTAAGTATTTTTGCTACTGTAAATTATTTTGGGAGCACATAACCAGAATAATTAAACTGTGAAAGTAAATTCTGGGAATGATACATCATTTACTGGATATTGGATATGTGAAGCAAATTCAGCTTGTTTTATCAATGTTGAAAGAAAAATATCTCATAGGTACATCAGAAATCTACTATTTACTGTATCAAAAGTGTGCCATGAAAAATTCTCTCAAGACGACTATACACCCTTCCAAATCTTTTCCATTTACATTTAATGTATCTCTCAAATGCATCTAATTTATATGAAGAAAGAACGTTTCCATATAAAACTGTATTTTATTTTTACCTGTAAAGCCATCAACTGTAATTGATGGCTGGGATGCATGGAAAGTCTCCCCAACTCTCGTGTTAAGCTCATAATAGCTAATTGAGCACCAAAATGCGGGCTCACAATACATAACAGGTTGTGCATCAATAGGTGGGCTTGGTGTGAGGCGTGATAAACCTGAAAATCACAACACACAAATTAGCAGTAACATTGGTGTATAGAGCAAAACAAATGTTTAAACAAGTGAAAGTTTTATCTGCACTCCATTTAAAACCACCCAACTTATCCTTCATCACAGTAATGGAATGCTTAGTATGGAGCAAAATGGCCAAAAGTGAAATCTCTGAAAAGAACCTGGTTCATTTCGTATAAAATCTATATAAACAAATAATGAAGTAACCTGAAAAGGAACTTTCTACACCCAAACTACAAACTAAAGAATAAGAATTGGATTTAACTTAAAATTTACACTAATTATGATGACTTTGTGACAGTGATGAGCATCCAACATTTAGGCACCAACAAAGCAAGATTCAATCAGAATTAGGGATTGAAAATGGGAACAAGTATTCCTGAAATCAGTCCCTGTAAATAATTATGAAGTGATGTTTTGTGTTATAAAAACCTTCAAATTCTTTTCATATAATACCAACTACATCACTGTCACAAGCTTCTTTACATATTTGAAAAATGTTAAAAAAAGTGATTATATTGTTTAAGAAGTGTGGAATCACTAATGCACTGGATAATACAGAGGATAAATTATTGTATCAGGATTCAGATTCTGACATGGTGGCTTTAAGTAGTTCTTCGTTCAGCTCTGAGGATAAATTTTGCAGATTTGAGGACGAAAATTAAAAGGTAAGCACATTTTCCTACTTAATTACCAAGATATTTTATGTATGTGCACATACATGTTATAATTGTTTTGAAGTAGATGTATTAAATGTATCTGCAAGGTTTTGCTTTTATCTATAATCTAAAAATGGAAATTTTTAATACAAATCTCTTTTGTAAACAAAGAGTGTTCCCTTGTACTGTAATTTTATCCTTAGTAACAAATAAACTTTTAGATTAACTGAAAATAAAAATTATGCAACAAGGACCAAATGGAAGAAGAAACTCAGAATTTCGGCAGCTAAATTCATATTGCAGAATGTAACTGAAATTAGTGTTGGAAAAGAATATTTGGTTTATTATTTAACAGGCTACGAACATTACACAACATGCATTAAAAGTAACATGTAAGCTGTGTTCCATTCTTCTCTGTGCCAAATCAATAGAAAGTATTTTATTACCCCTAATTAAAGAATTTGAATTGAGCAAGGGCCATTCATACCTCAGGTTTCAAGTTTTCATTAAGAAGATTCTATTACGCTTGGATAAGGTTGTCTCTGGAATGTTATCCTGTTCAAAACCAGCTTGTGGGATAATATACTTTTGGAATGCCTGAATGGCCTGAGTACTGAGTACAGTAAAGTTGCTGTGATTGTGAACATATTGTGATGCATCTTCTCCCTTAACCTGTGTTTTTCAAACCTGGCACAGATTGATGGTTTTTATTTATGCTTAAAGGTGACAGTCTCATGTCAGTAAATTTACTGGTACGTAAAAGAACTCCTGTAGGATGACATTTTGGCAGCACTGATATGATCCTGGCAATTGACAATGCCATTAACAAGCAAAATATTTATTTGTATTCTGTCTTTTGGCAAACCCTAAATAGGGTCAGATGGTTAAATAAAATACTTCATAGCATGTGTAATGAAGTACGCACGAAGCAGCCTCTTCCTCTGATCAATTCACTCACTAGTGAACTGAACATTAGATGTTTCTAATCTCTTATAGTGGCAGCATTCTCTGTAAGTCACTTCCAGTACAGTTGATCGCTGGCTGGACTATCAGAAAAAAACCAAAACCATTTTCCAAAGCACAACAGAATATTGCTTTAAGAATTTAAAAGGACTGTGTGGTAAATGCAAAAAAGTGGTAGTTATTAATTGTAGATGGTGAAATTATGTTTTACACACTTTTTTGTGGGATATAATTACTGCAGGGTATATTTTCAGCAATAATAACCACATTTGAAGATGTAGACTACTCCCAAGAAGCTTCAATAAGATAAAAAATTTGATTTCTTCTCAATGAAACCAAACGTCACCCCCTCTGCTGCTCTTATTAATATGTAAATAAGACATTACAAACATGTTTGAAGAAAACAAAATCACATTTTTATCTGCACCATGAGAATGTTTGCTTGTAAGATAAGAGGTAGGTACTTACTCATATTGTCATTATGATCAACGTTGTCTCCATCCTCTGACATGTACCCTGGTGGGGGTGTCTCGGTAGTAGGAAGGGGCCGGGGGGGCTCCAGGGTGGGGCTTGTGACTGGAGAGTTCTGCAGTATATTGCTTAAGCTGCTGGTCCCGGTACTCGGGCTGGGAAACTGCGTATTCTCTGGCACCGAGCTGCTCAACTCTCCACTGCCGTCAGTTGATGGAAACAGCGACGACTGACAATCTTCGTTTGTGGCTGGATGTCGAGGCACTAATATCGCTGGGAGAGCTATACAAACAAAGTTTTATGATTTAAAACAAACACAACATACAAAGAGGATGCCTTGGGATTTTACTCCATCAATGGTAAATGTAAAAATCTGATATGTTCCATTCATATGACTTTCTCTAATCTCTGTAGCAAATTATTGTTAAAAAGCTTATTCTTCTATCTAGTTCATGAGAATAGAGATAAACATTAGCGGAAATTGTCCTTATTTCTTGGTTCCCTCTAAGTAGAAGGCAAAAAATCGAATGTGTTCCATTAACATGATGTCTTGCAGTTCAGAAACCTTTTATTCAAAAAATTAATCTGTTATCTACATCATGCTAACCAAGATACATAAGCAGAATTGGTCTTATTACTAGCTTCCTTGTACAGGCATCTTCCTGTTTGGGAAAAGTTTAAGGGCTTAAAATTGAAACCAATAATTTGGAATATCTCAAAAATGGTTAACTTGACAAAAAAGTGTATAGGACATAAATGGTGTGTTTTAATGAGTTCTACATTTTTTGTGTAGTATTTTTGTCTATCCTTTATGGTTTGCCAGTTAAACAAAAGGCATCCAGAATGAAGGTCTTCAGAGGTTATTCCCAGAAGAAAATTCAAGATATACATTTTGTTTGTCATAAAAATATCTTAAGTATAAGGTATTTTAATCAAAATAGTTAGTCATTTTTGAGAAAATCAAAATTTTCGAAAAATGTTCCATGTAAAGGGTAGTTGGGGGTGGAGCGATTTTCTTGAAAATCTTTGTGTTGCATCCTTGAAAGATACTCAACTTAAATACTAAGTTTGGTATTTAACAGTCTTTTACTTTATTAGTTATGCTGTCCACTGAGACGTACATACCAACCTTTTTCTAAAAATTCCTTTTTTGGATTCAAGGGGTCTCAAAACATATTTCTGATGAAATCTTGGCATCGAATTTTTGGGTGCAATACAATACCTTCTCTATACACTATGTACATGTGTAGAGAAAGTACAGATGGTGGCTATTATCCTCACTGGTGTGAGGATAATAGCACAGTCAAGTGTAATAGCAAGCTAGAGCTGAACAATTTTTGTATGCTTCATAATACATTAATAACCAAATAGAACCTTTTTAAGCACCAGGTTTAACAAGTAGCAATTTACATTATAAGTACTGAGCGTGAGGTTTTATAAATGAATTATGAGATTCTGAAAAGAATGTGTAACCTACTTTTCTCATCACTTAAAAGTATTTGATTTGTATTATTTATTACATTATTTTTAGTGAATAAATATTAATGTATATAATGTTGAAGTTGCTAAATGCACCATACTTCTTGTGGAGTTATCTATGCAGGAGCGCATAATGCCAAAATTAGGTAAATAAATTGCAAGTAAATAAGGAGGATTTGTGTATATAATTTCTAATGCTACCTTCTCTCAATCACATACAAAATTACTAGTTATGTTTGGTATCTTTATCAGTTGATGAAAGTGAATATTAGAGTGCTGTTTATAAGACTATGAAGTACGAGGTTTACTATACCCACGCTGCTGAATCCCTGCACTTGACAGTTAGGAGTTAAGTTGGTACAACCAAAGCATTACCTGTTTGACTTTCTGAACCAATCACAAAGCAGCATTCCGGTCAGACAACAGTCAGTCTAGATGCCACACTACTGCAATATCTGGCTATTTCCAACTGCGTGCTCAGTTTGTGAACTCCTAACACATGCGCTGAGCTGTTCTATACAAACTACATATTATTCGGTATTTATATTTGTTATTATTGTTGATAGTGTTTGTACGTGAGGGAACATAAAACCTTCACAATTATTGAAGTGGACAGACTTTTGCGGAAGGTGTGGCGAGGGTGAATGTGGCTTCATGGAAGAAGAAAGTGATTCATGTGCACAAAATAATACGAAAAGCATGTAATTAGAAGGAATCATCAGCGTATGTAAACCACTAAGGATATGTCTTGGGACAACGACGATGTTGATGACAATGGCAATGATACTTCCGAGAATGATGACGACAGTGACTTGGATGGAATTGAGTCATTAAAATTCTAAACCGGTGAAAATCACTTTGTTATACCTTTCTCTCATTGTAACAAGCTATTTTGCATTTTTGTTCAATTTTGTCGTAAATACGTATGCTACATGCATTATAGTATCACCGTTATTTTCAAATAATATCAATAATAACGAATTAGTTTCATTATTCATTCACATTCATTTACTATGTACACTGTTTATATTCGTCTGTAAACAAGAAAGAGACATTTGTAATCAGCTGTTGTTGTTTACTAGTTACTCTGGCAACACCGCAAAGGTAGCATAGCCAACCTTATGTGAAACCACCCAAACTGTCAAGTGCAAGGATTCAGCAGCGAGGGATACGTGTACTGAGACATGGAATATTGGCCATGCTAGGGAAAGCATTGTTGCTATGCCAAATTGCTGATTCATGGTAATGTAATGGTAGCAGGCAAAGCATTCTTGCCTCATTCATTTTCCTTCATTTAATGTTGAAGTCTGAAAAGTGTGAATGTTCTTGCAAGTGCAATGGAGATTCAGAGAGAGTAATTTCGAGCAAGGATATTGTATGACTTCAAATATGGCTTAAATGAAACACAGTCACCTGAACATTTGAGGGAAGTTTTTGGGCACTATTCTCAATCAAGTGCCATTGTTTTTTGCTGGTTTGGAGAATTCAAGAGGGGGGTAGCAATCTCTTAAAGATGAAGAGACAAGTGTCAGACTAACAGTAGTGATTGAGAAAAACATCACTATTGCGGAAAAAATTATTAGGAAGATGCTGGCATTTAGCAATTAGAGTTCCTGAGTGTTTCAACCATCCTTCATGAACACCTTTGTGTAAAAAAATTTCTTCAAGATGGGTGCCCCATAATGTATCAAGCATAGAAGTTTCATAGGGTGGAATGGTACTAGAAATGCTGCAAAAACTTAACTTGGAAAATTTTGTCATGTTTCAGATATTGTTATGGGTGACAAAACATAGGTATACCAGTTTGACCCAGAAGCAAAACGTAAGTCCTCCATTTGGGTATTCGTAGACGACCAATCAACTGTGAAGGCTAAGAGAACAAAGAAGGCTAGAAAGAATATTGTTGCTTCTTTCTTCTTCACAAATGGTCACTTGACAATGGTTGTGCTTGAAATTCAGGAAACTGTTACTGCAAAATGGTACACAGAAGTTTGCCTTATGAAAAGGTTTAAAAAACTCCAAGAGAAGCTTCCAAAGGGGCATTTTATTGCATCGTAATACATTGGCTTGTACCACTAATGTAACAAAGGAGTTTCTGCAAAGAACAGAGGCAAAACTATTGACTCATCTACCCTATAGTCCTAATCTGGTACCATGTGATTTTTTCTTGCAGCTAACGATCCTCGAACAACTTTGGTGGTATATCTGTATTGGCTATGGTAACAGTTGTCTTTCATGTTGTTATTCACCGAGAGTAACTAATCACAATTTGGTACTCACTGGCTATGTGTTTTGATTTCCTATGTCCTCGGCACAACAGTATCAAATACGGCAAACAAAGATTATTGTATTCCTGCTCTGTACTATTAAAACCAGCATAAAATATACATTTAACACTATAGCAACAATCCTATTATGAAAACAGAAAGGTGCTAATGATTCAAAAGAATTGGAGAGTAACATTGCTCTATTTGCATAAATTGAAAGCCAGCATTATAGAGTGTTGTAAACTCATAGGCTTTCACCGCCATTGTCCAATATATTGGTGGCTGCTTCTGGTATTGGCTGTATATTATAGAACGTTACTTCAAACGATGAGGGTGTATACTATAATTTAACATGTCTCGATTGTAACACTGTTACTTCCATTATCAACTTTTCGACTGGAAGCAACAGTACTTCCAAAACATTCTTAATAATAAAACAATGTAAGCAATGGAAATGTGTTACAATTGACTCATCAATATTTAAATTATAGAATATTGTTGAAAATTAAATATAAGGTAAGATTAAAGAAATAATTTTGGGGAAAAAATAAATATTATTAAATATTGCAAACATTTCTTCAAGATAAAAGATTAGTTCTGTGCAGCGGGGATAAACTACTGTCATATTAAATGCACAAATAGTATTATTTGTTTGAATAAAGTATTTCATGTGAATAAAGTATTTCACTATTATTAAATAAAAAACCTGGTCAAAAGTTAGGTTAGAATAATGTATGCAATTCTGATTCAAGCACACATCTAGGATGTTATTTTCACACTTAGCATACTACTGAAGCAACTGAATATATATATATATATATATATATGGCTTCAGTTTATAGTGTATGAAATAACCTATCCTTTTCAGTTTAACAATTTCCTTTGGTGTTTTTCATTCCTCTGAGCTTCCAGATCCAGAATCAGTTAAGTGTGATCAACTTCTTAAACCATATTAGTATTATTACCAGTGATAACAACAGGTCTCAGCTTACCATTAACCATAATTTTCTTCTTCTCAACAAGATGATGATGTGGTTACAACATTACAGAATTCCAAAGCGGCTTTAACAAATTGTTAAACATTACCAGAAGTTACAGAATAAATGTGATTATATGAAATAATAAACCTTTATGTAACAAGTGGAAATACAATAGTATATTTTAATATGAGAAATCAAGATTGTTCACCTAACCCTGAGGACAGTATGCAAAATGCTTAAAACTAGTTTTGCATGTGTTTCATGCATGTATTTTAGACAGTTGGTTGAAAATCCCTACAATATTTATATTTTAAAGAGAATAAAATTATTGATTGGTTCCCTCACATTTTTATTTTAATCTCAGAAACTCCTGATGTTACAAGATGAGAGAGTATAAGAGGTACATATGCAAAGAAATTTCGGCTCACTTGGTAGTGTAGACGGTGTGTCTGCCTCACATTCAAGAGGTCACAAGCTTGAATCTCACTTAGGGTGAGTTACTCGATTAAGGTTTGTTTCAGGGTTTCCCCTTATCCAGATAAGGCAAATGTTGAGTAACTTTAACCTCCATGGACCCCAAGAACATTTGAGCATCAGTTCACGGATTGCATTTATTGCCCAATAAGTTAAGGGACACAAACTTAGAAGAAAAAAAAAAAAAAACACAAAGATTTGAGGGTCTTTGAATATGCAGGAGGCAGTGGTAATTGTTATGTTGCTTGTTAGGCAGTTCTATATCATCCAATTTTGAATAATTAGTTATTAAGATGAATGTGATACATATCATTAGGATGCAGACATTGCAGCAGAAGGTGCAATGAGCTTGTTGGTACCACAGAATTTCTAATTAGCTCAACTGTTAGTTGACCTCGTCAATCGCTTTGAAAATCAATGCAAGAAGAAAAGCTAATTACTATCATCTCCAACTTTTCTTCTCAGATGTAGACACACTGGGACGATTCCCAAATTCATAGGATGAAGAGAACCTCTCAATTCAGCACAGGCATATAGGATTTATAGCCGTGCCAAACATGCACTGCTAAGGGAGCGGATTCATAGCACCAGCAAAGAACTTGCCAAAACAGACTGAAACCTACTGGAACTTCACAGACACCTCTGTAACACTCTCTCAAGAGAAGGCTGGGATAAGGTTGACTATATTACATACCTTTCCATGAGTTCAACATACGATCAAGCAACCTTTAGACAAAAACGGAAATTTCAACAACACCAGGAAAGAGACCAACAAACAACTTCGCTGGACGCCTCTCGCACCATAGTAAACCTCAGCGACCATCCACTCTCCCGGGCCGAAACATCCGTATTGGCAAAGGGGGGAAATTTTGCTGTAACTCCCTAAGACATCCCCGTGGAGGACATCATAGCCAACGTTGAGGCAGCCATTCATGAACTACCTACAAGCCAGGCAGAAGAGATTCAACGTGAAACCTCCAGAATTCTGTGCAAAGCACAAACGCCAAAAAGCAACGTTACGGCATAGGAAAGAAAAGCCATCAAAGAACTGAACAAAGATGAAAACATTGTCATTTTACCAGCAGACAAGGGGAACGCCACTGTCGTCATGGCTACAGCAGAGTACAAGAACAAAATAATGGATGTTCTGTCTGCAAGTACCTTCAAAAAGCTCAAAAAGGATTCTACCATGAACATTCACAGACAGACTAATGCTCTTATAAAAGTTTCATCTCTACATAACATAGGGAAGCAGACTTGTAAAAGCGAAGCTTTGCCGCCGAGATTATATGGTCTGCCAAAAATTCATAAAGACAAAATATAGTGAGCAGCATAGGCTCGCCTACTTACCACATAGCCAAACATCTCTCCACATTCCTACAAGAGCACATTGGCACCACAGGTTCATACGTGAAAAATTCCAGCCATTTCATGGAAAGAATAAAGGAAGCCATTTCATAGAAAGAATAAAGGATATACAATTAGACCCAGAAGACCGCTTATTAAGTTTCGATATTGTTTCTTTTTTCACTAAGGTATCATTAAATGAAGCCGCAAATCTAATCCATGAGATATTTCGGGGGACATCACGAACTTCTTTCATCACTGCCTCTCTGCCAACTACTTTCTATAGGTTGGAGGCTCTTATGAACAAACAGCCGGCATCGCCCTGGGAAGTCTGCTGAATCCCATCATAGCCAACTTCTTCATGGAAAAGTTTGAACAGAAAGCACTTGAAAGTACAATGCTTAAACCCCAGGTCTGGCTATGATACGTCGATGACACATTTGTCATATGGAACCATGGAGAAGATATGCTAAAGCAGTTTTTGTCACACCTGAACAATCTGAACCCCAATATTCAATTTACCATGGAAATAGAAGAAAATAATACACTGGCCTTTCTAGATGTATTAGTTATCAGAACGGCAGATCTCCGCCTAGAATAAATGGTCTACAGAAAATCGACATACACTGACCACTATTTACATAAAACTTTAAATCACTATCCTAGACAGAAGCAAGGAATAATAAAAACTCTCCACGACCGAGTCAAACATATCTGCAGCAAAACCATTTGGGAAAGGAACTAGAACATTTAAATTCAGACTTCCAAGCCAACAGCTACTCTAATAAGGAGAGCACTTCATCCCAGGTATACCCAGAAAACCGACCAGACACCAAGGTCTTCCTGCTGTACATCAAGGGCATAATGGAACGAATAGGCAAGCTACAACGATCCTTTAACATTGATACCATCTACAGACCGACACTAAAAATAAAACACTTGCTGAGATCGGCTAAAGACAAACGCGATGGTCACTCATCTGCTGCTGTTTACAAAATTCCTTGTAACTGTGGCCAGGTTTACATCAGCACCACCATGCGCAGTGTGGCAGCACAATTAAAAGAATATGAACAGCAGACTAGGTCAAATAGAAAAATCTGCAGTAGCAGAACACATTTTATTATTTGGACATGACATCAGTTATAAAGACACCGAAATTCTGTCTTCTTCCGTTAACTACCATGCCCATTTACATAGGGAGGCAATAGAAATAATTTTAATCACCAGGAAGAAGCTATGCGCCTTAACAAGGCCTGGATACCTGTGTTGGAGAATAAACATAATGGCACAAACAAAAGCAAAACACATGACAGCCCACAAATGCACATGGGCCAATCACAGAACACAGAGTAACAGGCTCCACCCACCAGCCATGTATAAAAGCGTGCTCTCAAATTCATTCAAGCTCTGACCAACCACTGGATCACCTGTGAAGAAGCCAAGCACAGCCCTTGGTGAAACATCGGGAACTTCAAGACCCAATGGACCACAGCCTACAAGCCTGGAAAATACTTTCATTATTTAATTAATAATAATGATAGTAATAATAATGACGAGGTCAACTAACAGTCTCAAATTAAAGCTGTATCTTGATATCATCTTCTCTGGGATTTTCGGCAAAATGCTTACACAAAAATCTTCCAAATTAACAAATTAAAATCAACCTATCCAACTCCTGTCCTTCAGATGGCTATGTGTAAAAAGCAGTTATTCCATACAAATTGACTATAATAGTTGGCCATACTATGAATCCTGGGTCTAAAGTATTTACAGCATTGTGTCACCATTGGGGTTGTCATTTCAAAATAATTTGAAGATCACCTTGTGGTTTACTAGGAAACATGCGAGTCAGTTGAGAAATTCAATGCTATGCCAGCATGTTGCCATGGTAGCTCAGTGATAGAGCAACCGGCTAGAGATCGGGAGATCCGTGGTTCAAATCCTGGCTATACATTGAATTTTTCAGTCTGACTCTACCTATCCAACTCCTGTCCTTCACATGGCTCTGTATAAAAACACAGTTATTCCATACAAATTAAAATCACTTAATGCCAGATCAAGCTGTAGATATCTCCAGGGCTTCACCAAAAGATAAATCAGATAAGCAGCTAAGAGCAAGCATTTATATAATATACTCAATGTTTACAAAGCAAGAACAGAAAAGCTGCTTAAAGTTTCAATTTGCTAGAGGTCACACAGCACAACAGTGTCAAAGGCTGCAAGAGGCGTGAGATGCAGCTGCCATATTGTATTGTCTTTATTCACAGTTTGGAAATGTTGTTACAATTTCATGGCTTCGTCCAGTATATTATTATATAAGGAGCAGTGACATAACTACTCAGTATTTACAATATTTAACCACCAATTAAGATAACAAAAATACAGCAAATATATCTTAGTAAATCTATGTACAATGTAACATTTAATATTACACATAGCTTCATATTTATAACAAAATTTCATATACTCATTGACTTGAGTAAAAGGCATGTTGTAGCAGGAAGGGTCGAACTTCATTTTTAAACCTATACATTATTTTTATGCCTAATTGAGAGCGATAACTTATACAATTTAGTTCCTATGTTAATAACATTATTTTTAAAGATTTCTGCTCTACAGTACTTTAGAAAAGGTCACCTCAATCTGGTCACCACCAATAAGTGAATAACATGGAAACTGGGCTGGAAGTGGATAAGAAGATCACTGGAGTAGAAAGTCCTTTACCACCCTCCATATTCTCAAATTTATGTCCCGAAAACTTATATCTAATCCCAAAGATAAACTACTTTGTGGAATTCACACAGGACACTTCAAGAGGCAACCAACTGCTTATTTAGCATCATTAACAGATTAATACAGCCAACAGCCTTCACATATCTGGAACCACATTATATTCAACATAGTGGCCTGTAAAGCCTAGAAAATTATTATATATCAAGAAAAAGTCACCAGATCTAAAAAACCGATCCTTGTATAATCCATCTTTTCAAATCCCTCATATTCTCTGTTAAGAAACTCTACAAAACCATGCACACGAGAGAAAAATAAATCAGCAGCTTACCTGGAGTTTCTATGCGTTGATAATGGTAAGGATTAACACAGACCTCGTCTCTTTTTAAATTGAATGCAAATTCACAATTATCCAAAGCACGAAGCTCGTGATGAGATTGCAACTCCGGCCAACGCCACAGCCGGCAGTAAATCACGTGAGGAAGACCCTTCCGATGAGACACCTGGAGTCTTCCGTCCAATGACCTGCAGACAAAGTCAAACAATTACAGCATTATACTTAAAGAAATAAATAAAACATAAGTGCTATCTGAATAGAGGTGAACCCTCTTTGTGCCAAGGCCTTTAAATGGTTTCAACCCTAAAACACCACCTGTCGATATAGTCAACTCTGCTATGCTGCACAAAGATTGCTAGCATTGATCTAATGATTCAAGGTCATTCAGAAGTGTCTTCTATTATTTGAAAGTTAGTATTTCCAACCCTCAGCAATTGTTTAACCTTGTCCTACACAGTTCTGCATTTGCTGTGTAAAAGCGAACATGGTAGGTTCTTCTGGGAACGTTTTTCTGCCAGGGAGGTTCAATAATTTGTCATATTAAGACGTGTATGATATTGATGAAATAATGGTACAGTAACATGGATAATTGTGTACCTAACACATCTCTGTGGTCACCACAAGAAAGAGGAGGTTGTTAAATGTGTATATATTAGATTGTAAATATATTACTGGGAGGAAAATTACTAATTTCAATTTAATTTTTGAAAATAGTTGCTTCTGAAGAGAGGAGAAATGGCTAAGGATATAATTAATAATTCTGCTTCATTATATATTGTGTGAAATTGCTGCCAAAGAAGCAGAAATGCATGTGTACTGTGTATTATACACTATGACAAAGACAAAATTGCATTCAGTGTGCGTAAAATTTTAAAAAGGATTAAGTGCATTAATTTGCACACATGCTTTAAATAAAGAGAAAACTAGTGGTTTGCTGCTTTAAACATTTAACTTATAATGACATTTATTTTTTAATTACTGATTTATTTTTAATTTTCTAATGGCTGTGAGTAATTACTTTTGTGTATGTGTGTAAATTGAGAGTAGCAAGATCTATGATATGGTGTTGAAACTGGTGCGGGAAAACCATATCATTACTGAAGTGATTATATTCTTGATATAAAATACACTGACATCATCGATACCGGTGAGTTATATTTTTCATATTTTAATTAAGCATAACATTGTTTTAAAAGTACACTTGTACTTATTTTGTTTGCAACTGAATATAGTTTTATAGTGTTAAATGTTGTTCCTGTTATTTTGATAAAACTGTGCAATATTTCATCTCAAATTACAATACGGCAATTATTCTTTGTTGTTGTGATTGAATATGAGTTGGTTATTAATTTACTACCTGATATTCACATAAGCAGTAGATTATTGAGTAGAAATTAATATGGCAAAATTCAGTTTTTAAATAATCATTCTAGCCCTAAAATTGCATTATTTATGATTCGTTTTCTAACAAGCATAGAAAATCAACTTATCCTATTGCCATATTTAAACTTTGCATTTAAACACTGGGCAAGCGCTGTCAATCTGATCAACAAGCAGCAGCAAGAGGTTAAGGATATGAAGCAAGCCAACAGAGGAGTGCTGTATTGTTGACTGTGTATAAAAGTAAGAGAAGGAGCATAAGTCACAAACAATTTCATATTCACTTTGTATTGAACCTTTTAAAAATCATGTGTTACATTCAAATTACTTTCACTGTCCCCTCTGCTGCAAACTTATAAAAGCTTATTCATGTATCTACTTTTTGATAGTCAAATGTTAGCAGAATACACAGAAGGCAGAAGAGATGGTAAATTTTTAAAAAGCTGGGTCAGCTTTGAAATTCCATTCTTTGTGTGGCCACAAATAAATAACAGTGATTTAGCACCTGAAAAACTATGAAGTATATGAAAATTCAAACCAATAATAAAGAATATCTCGGAAATGTAAATACCACAAAAAGTTTGTCAAACTGTGTTTTAACATAATTTAAATTTTCAAAATTACACAAAATTCATTCAGAATGAAGAGGATATACAGATTACAGTGGTCAACATTGATTAAGTAATATAAAGGAAAATATGTGACAAATGGAAATCAGTACCCTGATTTCAAAAATGAAGTTTATTTTTGCTGATTTTCTTTCTAATCAACTCGCTTCCTTCCCCCCTATCACCCAGTTGTTATGTTTATATTGCCAGCACTTATCAGTTTTGTTCCATGGGTCAGGTCCATCTTCTTGAGAGGTATTTATGGCGTTTACAGCTGTCATAGATCTCTACTTCAGTTGAGCTAAAAACTTGTGTTAATATGTATGTATTATCTAATGACACTGGCCATGAAAGACTACGTACATCAATAGGTATGTTTGTCCTCTAGAGTGCCATATTTTTTATGTTGATCCCAGCTGCCAATGGAGAGTTCTAGCGGTGGCTGGCAGAGCACGGATCAACGTCAAAAGTAAGGCACTGTATATCTGTAGTGCTAAAATAAAAGTTCTATTATGACTTCTACATCACGATTATGCAGAAGTTTTGTTACATGTTTGACGGGAAATACAGAAACTATATTACTCATCTTTCAAAGAGAAAGTTGGTGATGATGAATTGTTCGTACCTCATATTGCATGTAACAGTTGGTTTGAGCTATTACATTATTACTAGGAAGGAACATGTAAGACAATGCCATTTGTCAAACCAATGAGAGAGAGAGAGAGAGAGAGAGAGAGAGAGAGAGAGAGAGAGAGAGAGAGAGAGAGCAGAATCAGCATGACAATTAAAAAAAAGGCAGGAATTAAATATCCCATCTGAACTCAGCAACACAGCCGAATCATTACGGACCCAAACTACCCATACCTACACCACCAGCAGATCTCAATTTTAGTGAATCTGAAAGTAGTTCCCTGACTTCAGACAACAGAATTGGTTTCTGATTCAGAAGAATTTGAATGTTCACCCAACTTTAATCAATTTGAGTTAAATGATTGAGGGATTTAGGCCGCACAAAACAAAAAATTGCAGTGATATTATGCAATGCTTTACTTGAAATGAAAGCACTTATAAGAAGCACCTCATATATTATTAATACTGTTATTCTGTATTGAATTTTAACATTACGGTATTAATAATTGCTAAACTTTTAATACTAAACTTCTAATTCAGAATCTCTGCTGAAAATTCTGCTGTACTATGATTTTCTTTTTGTATAACTTTATCATGGTTTTTGTCTATAGTAATTTCATTATTTTTGTTATTGTTGATTATTTATTTACATGGTGTTAATCTTAATATTGAAATGAATATTTTGTGTTCTAAGCCAATTAACCATTGTTAACAAAGTCTGAGGAAGTGTGTAATACTAACATTCCTTTCCTAATGTAGGCAGTTGCATTGTTTTGTATAATAATGAAATAGTGACTACTTCAGCACGATAGCACATAAATGGTCACCTGCAAAAAAGTTATTGGTTTACAACTGGGAAATCAATCATTTCAGTATTAACTTGTTGTGGTATTCATTAATACATGGTTTTACTGTTTTGTACTTCACACATGGTATTAACCTAAATTTATTTTATTTTAAATGCAACAATAGTTTGCCTATCAGTAATATATAAAGATTCCATACTAAACACAAACTAGCAGGGATGTAAAGTGTGTTCAAGAAAGAGATTACTTACAAACTGATGATAAAGTTTGCCATATAAAATTTTGTGTTACACTCACATGACTTTCTCTAACTGTTCTACAAACAAGCTTCTTACAAAAGATTCTTCTTCTTTCTACACCATCTAATCAAGATAAGAATTAGCAGAACATACCTATTTCTTAGTTCCTTATAAGTAGAAGGGAACTAAAGGAATGCACTATGCTAAAGCAATAGTCAAATGTTTTAAAAGCCATCATTATACAATTGTCATTTAAATTCGCTTCTTTACATGGTTAGGAGTAGAAAAAAGAAAAACGTACAATTCCTGTCTGAGAAAAGTATAAGTATTTTAAAATTGAAATCAATAACAAGGAATATTTTGAAAATGGTCAACTCTACGACAAATGCATATGACATAACTATGTGTTTTAACAAGATCTGCGTTTTTTGTATGGTAACTTTTGTCTACTTCTTACGGTTTACTAGTTATGCAAAGTTCAGGAAAATGTATCCAGAACGAACAGGTCTTCAGAAGTTATTCCTGGAAAATTCAAGATATACATTTTATTTCTGATGTAAATAGCTTTAATATACAGTATTTTAATCAAAATCGTTACAGCCATTTTTCAAAAAAATCAAAATTTTCATAAACATTTCCATGTAAAGGGCAATCTGGGGTGGGGGGGATTTTCTTGAAAATCTTTGTGTCATCCTTGGAAGATACCAAACTTAAATACTAAGTCTGGTATTTAATGGTTTTTTTGTTTTTGAGCTATGCTGTCCACACCCACACCCACACCCACACCCACACACACACACACACACACACACACACGACTTTGAAGCAGTATGTGCTGAGAGTGTGACCAACCAAGATGCCTAGAGAAAGACTCCACAACAAAGTCAACCAGCAGGCAGGAAACAATAAGAGGGGCACATATGGGCCATCATCACCAACACTTCAAGTGATGCTAAGTGCCTTGGGCAGAAGAAGAGTGTACAACAGCTTCATAGCAGACAGATACAAGAAAATCTGTGACAGGTACTAATGGACACAAGTGCAGCCATGACTGTAATCAGAACTGACATGGCGATGGGCTTGCCAACATGAACACCCTGGCAAGTAGTAACAGTGTCAGGCGATGTCTTACATGTGCAAACGGAGGCCCTGCTTGAGTTGACACTGGAATGGAGCACTATAAGCCTGTGGATGTCCATTCAAGGGTGACAGAGGATGTGATACTGGGAATGAATGCCTTCAGGAGCCACAAGGGGATGGTAGACATTGGCAGAAAGATTTTGCAACTTGGCCAAGAAGATATGTTGCCCTGGAGCCCCCCCCCCCACAAAATCTTGGGATCTGCAGGGTGATCCTGAGGAACTATGTAGTTGTGCCCACAAGAAGCACAGTGGTGGTGAATGTGCACCTGAAGGGCTAACGGACAAGGAATCTTGTTTTGGACTGGAATACACCATTGTACTTATTATGCACTGTTCAGACATTAATGCCTTGTCAGATAGCCCATGAGACTGTTGATTCAAATGTACTCCAATTAGGACATCTAGGCTTTGACAGAGTTATGAAAGTGCAAGCCAGCAGCAATCACTTCACCATGCAACAGACCTGACCAGCCAGCACGGTTGCTGGATCTGAGGCCCCAGCTTGAAGACATGCTGAAGAACATACTGACAATCTGACTGCTTCACAACAGCAGAGTATCTGGCATTTACTGAGATGATATCAGTTTGTCTTCAGCAAAGGAAATGGTGATTATAGCCACACTGACATCAACAGCGGAGATGCCCAACCTACCCAGCAACCACCTTTGGCAAAACATGTGGAGGTATGGGACAAGTTGGAGGACATGAGATCTAAGTAAACAATGAAAAAACCATCTCGAGAACCTGTTCAAGATACTGCAAAGACTGCAGTCAGCTAACCTGTAGTTGAAAGAAGTGCAATGAGGTAACTACTTGGGTCACTTAGTCTCACCATTTGAGGTGACCAAGGACTCGGAGAAGAATCGGGTAGTGAGAGATTGGCCTCGCTCAAAAGACAAATGAGAGCTACAAAGTTTCCTGGCCTATGCAGCTACTAATGCCGGTTCACAAGAGGTTTCCCCAACATTTATAAAATCCCACGCTCGTCTGAAAGAAGAACACTCCCTTACATGTGGTGGAGAACACATTTCAAGCATTTCAGTCAGCACTATGCAGTGCATTTATTTTAGGATTTCCATAACCTAGTGGTGGCTTTATTGTGAATACCAATACCAGGAACACAGACATTAAAGGTATTCCATCCAAAGTCCAGGATGGCCATGAGTGGGTAATAGCCTATTATAGCAAAATACACTCCAAGGCAGAAAAGAACTACTGCATTACCCAGCTAGATCTCCTGGCAGTAGCAAAGGTGGTGAAGCACTTCCACAAGTACCACAAGCCAATTCACCTGAAAACTGACTACTCTATCCCCACCTGGATGTTAAGCTTCAAGAACCTGGAAGGTCCAGAGGCTCCAAGAGAACTACACATCTGAACATTGCAGCAGGAGCTGTAACAACGCAGATGCCATGTCCAGAGGAGTGCAGCTACTGCACTAAGGCTGAGGAGAAAGAGCATGCCGCAGTTGTCCATCAAGTTTCAACAGTGCCTGAGCTGGATGGGATAGTGCAGACCTGAGGAGGGAGCAGCTTGCAGATACCAACTTGAGACCAAGCCTGACAGAAATGGAGGCAGGGCTTAATCCAAGTTAGTAAGACATCACATGCTGGAGCAGTGCATACAAGTCCTATTTGGTCCAATAGGCCTCACTGAAGACCAATGAAGGTGTACTGTTCAGTGTATTATTTAAAAAATAATTTTGTTTGCTAATGGCACTGTCAATTGCCAAGATCACATCAGCACTGCCAGGGTGAACATACCAGTAAATCTACTGACATGAGGCTGTCGCTTTAAGCACACTTAAAAACCACTGGCCCAGGTCAGGTTTAACCCATGATCTTGTGTTCAGGCCAATGCCTAACTAACTGAGCTCCTAGACCAACCTCAGAGGATGGGAAATTCATCTAATGTAAAAATGTAAATGGTGTTATTTATGGACGCTCTTTATCTACTGTACTTCTCAGCATCCCATTCTAAATTGGGCATGAAAGACTGCTTAATTTTGTTCAGAGGCCTCTCTATCAGGCAGAGGTGCTGTAAATCTATGACACGGGACCAATGGCTTTACTTACCTTCCAAAGGAAGCCATGTTGAGGATTTTTACACCCGAAAAAATCCATCGTCCTCCGCCGGGTTTGAACCTGGGTATATGAAGTTAGCATGGTAACCATTACACCACGGAGGGCAACTCTTATCTAATGTGAAGACCCAGAGAAAGAAAGAGAGAGCATCTTGCACCCACTGAACAATTGACATGCTTTGACAATGGCACTATTTGCTGAGGCTATGGGCAGACACTGAGTGGAGGTGCTGCCAATGTCATATGTGTGTGCAGCAAGTCGTACCCATAGACCCAGAGCCAGGGTTGCACAGGTGCAACAAGTATGAGGGGCATACTGAAAGTCATGAGCAACACTGTTTTACAATCTTAATATTTATTTTTAAGCCAAACGAAGTACATCATCATAATCTGCAGACTTTCTTTCACTTTTCGACATAGTCTCCATTGTTTTGCACACATTTTTCCCATCGTTCTACAAGTTTGAAAATGCCCCTGTGATAGAACTCCGTTCCAGCTGCCCGCAGATCCTGACGCACTGCTTTCTGAATATCCTCCAGCGTCTCGTAGCATTGGCCACACATCTGCTCCTTCACAGAATCGAAAAGATGGTAGTCGGAGAGTGCCAAGTCGGGACTGTAGGGAGGATGAGGAAGAGTTTCCCACCCTAATGGCCTGATCTTCTCCATAGTGGCACGGGCAGTATGCGGACGTGCATTATCCTGTTGAAGGATGATCCTCTTTCCAGGGCGTTTATCACGCAAAGCCCGACAGAGCTTCAGAAGCGTCTTGATGTAGCGGGCAGAATTTATGGTTTGTCCAGGTTCAAGAAAGTCAACCAGAATGCAGCCTTGTGCATCCCAAAAGACAGTTCCCATAACTTTTCCTACAGATTGCACTGTCTTCGCTTTCTTCTTCGATGGTGAGTTCAAGTGGTGCCATTCCATACTCTGACGTTTCGTTTCTGGCTCATAGTGATGGAACCAGCTCTCATCTCCAGTCACAATACATGTCAAAAATTCATCACCTTCATTATAAAATCTCTGAAGAAGGTTTTGTGCAATGGTTCTTCTCTGAAGTTTATGGTCTTCAGTCAAAAAACGGGGGACCCAACGGGCACAGACCTTTCGATAATCCAAGCTGTGGATCATTTCTTGCACTGCACTATGTCATATTCCAAGTTGCGCAGCAATTTCATTCACAGTGAAACGCCTATCTCCTGTAATGAGCTCATCAACTCTTTCCTTGTTGCGTTCTGTAGAGGCAGTTCGAGGACGCCCGCTATGAGGCGCATTTTGCAGACTCGTGTTTCCATCTTTGAAATGTTTCACCCATCTTCTAACACTGCTGGCACCCATGCAGACACCTCCATACGCACGTTTAAGTCTGAGATGAATTTCAGGAGCAGATTTTCCTTCTTTCACAAGGAATTCAATGACAGCACGCTGTCGAAACGAAACATCAATGTCAGCCATTTTTCAAACACCGTCTGTGGTCACGTGATAGAAGCTAATGACGTCACAATATGTCAGCATGTGGTTTAAAGTCTGTAGATTACGATCCTGCAATTCGTTTCATAACACTGTTGAAATTTAAATTTTTACAATGGGTTGCTCATGACTTTCAGTATGCCCCTCGTATCTGTTAGTTGCCATGGAATGCTTCACCAAGTGGCCAGAGGTGTGTACCATCACAAACTGCCTCATAGAACAACTGCTTTGTCACTATGGGGTGCTATTGGAGTTACACAGCATCAGGGCACTGTCTTAACAGTCCAACCTGATGAAACACTAGGGCAATTTGGATACACAACACATGCACAACACCTCTCCACACCAGTCAGATGACATGGTTGAGTAGTATATCGATACTCCAAAAGAACATTTAAGGAAGGTTGTCACTAGAGAGACTGGGATGTAACAGAGTCACTTTTCTTGCTGGCTTACAAGTTCTTCAACCCAGGACAACACCGGGTTGACACCTCCAGCTTGGTCTTTGACAATAAGCTGCATCACCATGCAACTGATGTTTGGGAGCCTGCCTGGGGCAGAGCAACCAGCAGTCCACTATGTGGAGTATCTTGTAGACCAACTTCATTACATGCATGAGATGACATGCCAACACATCCAGGTAGAGTGCAAACAAATGAATCCCTGTTACGACTGGCAGGCCAACAGTTGAGGATTCCAGCAGGGTGATCTGGTGTGGCTATATCGCCCTATCTGGACCAAGAGATGCTGCACCAAACTACAATCATGGCAAGAGCCATCTGTACCTTATGGTGAAGAGGATAAATGATAGTCTACCATATCCAGTGGTAGCTCTGAGGGAAGAGGCTGATAATATGCTTGGATTGTCTAGCCCACTACAATGGTGCAGAACGGGACAACCAGCCCTGAGGAGAGAGCAGTGTGACTCTACACCTTGCTGACCCATAATAGCCACACTTGTGTTAGCAGTTTGCTTTGGAAAGCTTAGAGCTTGCATGTATTCGGATGGCTCCTTTATGAAACTGCACTTTTTGTTCCAGATGCTTCTGAAATAAACATGGAAGTGCAGTGGCAACATCTCAAAGCCTTCAAATTTGACACCTGGGTACCTTGTGAAAATGTTTGCCTTTTTGGGAAATTTCTGTTGACAACATACACAGCTATATACAGAAGGGCTGCAAGCCAGGCTTCAGTCACTTTTTCAACTTGGAATGCACAGCATGCAGCAACTGTATCAAAGCGACAAGAATTCTGATTCTTTGAAGTAAACATAGAAAATCGTAAACAAAATTGCTATGAAACCAACGTAGTAAAGATATTATTTATAATAGATTTTGGAGTAATAAAGAGTTATTTGTTAAGCAATACAAAATGTTATTACAATAACAATAAACACATAAACCAAAATCAATTTAGTGAGTAACTTGCTGTCAATAGTATATATGTACATTGGAAAAGCAATAGAAGTTTGGAGATCAGGATGAAAGAACATATAAGGAATATCACATTCAAGTATATGGAGAAGTTTGATATAGCATATTTTTTGGTCATTGAATCACAAAATAAAACGAGATAAATTTAGCATAAACTATAAAGAATCCAACAGAACTAAGCATTTAGAAGAACATCTCATTCATCAAGAATGAAGAAAATGTTATGAATTTTCAAACTCCAAGTATTGATATCACAGTCTGATTAACTAGTGAACAGAGAGCAGCACAATGTCAAATAGAACTAAATCTTGACCAAATCTTTCACAGGAACGCAATTGACCACAAAACTGATGGGGAAGATGTTCCCAGAAAATTATTTTAATAAATACATGTAGGTATATTGAGAAAACAATATGTAAAAAGTTGCCAATACATTCCACGTTAGTTATTATGACTCTATATTGTATACAATGCTACTTGTTTATTTACAAAATTTAGATGATTTTATTTAAATTGAAAGTGTGTTCATCACAGTGCATCCGAAGCTGTCAAAATATGCATTCCAATCACTGTTTTACATGGAACCACCCCATCTTTTATCATAGCTTTGTATCACTTTAGTAAGATTTTGAGCTTAGTTATACTGAATCATGAGCTATAAATGGTGCAAAGAGAAGTAGAAGTTGTCGATAAGAGGAGAACTGATCTCTCCTTGCCTGGAATGCAGTATAACCTCCAACATTAAAATTCTTACTAGTGATATTCTATGCTTTCACATGTGCCACAAACCCAAGAGCATGTGTTTACCATTTGCCGTCACTGAAAAATTGGTGTTGGTATTAAAAAGAAATCTGATGTGTTCCATTCACATGATTTTCTCTAGCTATTCTGTAAACAAACTTGTCTTAAAAACAATTATTCTTTTATCCACATCATGCTGATTGAGATAAACATTAGAATTGGTCTTATTACTTGCTTCTGTGTAAATAAGAGGGAACTAAGGGAATGCATTAGGCTAAAGAGATAGTCAAATCCTTTAAAAGCTGTTTGCTATGTGAACAATTAAAATTAGTTCTCTTTGCTTGTTAGGAGTAAACAAAAGAGAGACGAAAAGATGGAGGAATCCCTGTTTATGAAATGTTTAAATAGCTTAAAACTGCAACCAATAACACACAATATCTCGGTAATCTACATTTTTTGTATAGTAATCTTTGTCTATCTGTTAAGTTATTTAACAATTTTTTGTTTTTGAGCTATGTGCGCATACATCCAAACCATTTTTTTAAACATTTTTTACCATTAAACATGTATTTTCAGTAAAATCTCTGTATCAAATTTTGGGTAGAATACAATACCTTCTCTATCTACTTGTACTATATATGTTATACATATGTGCTAGAGAAGGTGCAAAAAAAAAAAAAATCTCAAACAGATTTTAACCCTTTGCCAGCTCTACACTCTACAGCACATAGATTTAAATGTTCCCTGGTGCTCTAAACACTCTTACTTTCATATCTTATAGCAGTTGGATTGTGAAAATGGAACAGCAACTAAGTGAAGCCTGACATGCAATAGCTTAGCAATCATCTTGCAGTGCATGTTCTAAAGCCTGACACAAGACACAATATTCAGCACCAAATGTTATAAGTTTCCTGACAGCTCCCATAGCTTGAGAACAATGGCTTCTTCATCTTGCACAAATTAAATTAAAGTGAATTTCATTTATGGAAGCTCTTTAGTTGCTAGTTCTCAACATCTCTTTTTATATTGGGCATGAAAGACTGCACAGGCCTATCAGGCTTGAGGTTCTTTTATGTGCCATAAATCTAAGACACAGGACCAACAACTTTACTTCCCTTCCAAAGCAAACCATGCTAAATATTTTTACGCCCCAAAAAATCAAATGCTCTCTGCCAGGTTTGAACCCACTACTTTGGGAACCAGAGGCTAGCAAGTTACCCCTAGATCATGGAAGATGACTGCATCTCGCTCATCCTATAAAGATCCAACAGATGCAGAAATGTTACAAATTCTAAATGAATTGACAGTACTCTCGCGTCATTTTCATCTGAAGAACAAGAACAGAAATGAAGACAATGTCAGTAAACAATGAATGTCTGACAACTTGGAAACAAGTGAAGATGGTGCTAGTATAATAACCATGTGCAATTTTACACATATTACATTTTGTACTCAAGATATGGATTGTGAATTCATTCACTCTGTATGACATCACAACCTACCAGAATATGCAATCAATGGTGCCAGACAACAGACCTACATGAAAAACATGGTATATAAGACGCTTATAGGAACATTTACATCTTGCAAGTATATAGGTAGGAAAAGAATGTTTTCTATGGGAACTGCATTCCCTATTCGAGAAAAGCTCAGGGGATTACAAAAAATCTACACTTTGAGTAAAGAGAAGAGCTGCACTTGGAATACAAATATATACAAATTATAAATTCAAATTCTGGATCTTCTGTTGTCTCTTGAGATGTGGGTGTTTTTGGAGCACTATAGGCTGCAAAATGTATATGCGTAAAATCAGAGTTAATGCATTCTTTAAAACATTTAGGAATAAAATACAAAAAGAATTTCAGTTGTAGACTGCCTCCGTGGTTGAGTGGTTAGCAAGTTGACTTCTCACTTAGAGGTCCCAGGTTCGACTCCCAGCAGGGACGGGGAATTTTTCTTTAATCAGAATTATTCCCTATCCCCCATAGAGTCTGGAAGTATGATTGTGAGAGTAAATGTGCATGTGCTTAGTAAAATAAAGTTTATTGACCTAATGTTCTAAATCTACAGTTTCATAAGTCAAAACTCCCAAAATGACCATGTGCTATGTAGGTAGGAGAAGTATTTTATTACACCCAAAAATTTTATATCAAGATTTCACAGAGTGTGTGAGAGAGTGCGGACAACATAAATCAAAAACAAAAAAGTTTTGTTAATACCATACTTGATATTTAGTTCTATAGCTTTGAAGGGTGCAACACAAAGATTTTCAAGAAAATCCTCCCCACCTAAACTATTACAAGGAACATTTTTCAAAAATTCTGAATTTCTCAAAAATTAACTGACGATTTTGATTAAAATATAATATGTTTAAAATAGTTTAATGACAAATGAAAACATGTATTTCTTGAATTTTCTGGGAATTGCCACTGAAATCTTCATTCTGAAAGACTTTTGCAAAACTAGTCAATTGTAACAAGTCTACGCAAAAAATGTAGTTAATCCACCTGGGTAGTAGGTGTAGCATGTCTGCCTCACATTCAACATGTCGCGAGTTTGAATCTCGCTTAGGGTGAGTTACCCAGATAAGAGTTTTACGAGGTTTTCCCTTATCCTGAGAAGACTAATGTTGAGAATTTTAAGCTCTATGGACCCTGAGACCATTTGAGCATCATTTCACCAATTTCATTCATTGTCCTATATGACCAATCGGTTTAAAGGATGTTAAGCACCATTAAAGCAGACTAATATGTAGATGCATTTTTTGGGAGAGTTCCACTTCAGAGACATTCCTCGTAATTGGTTTAAATTCTCCAATAGCAGCTCCTAAAAGTTTTCACTATCACTTAAGTCTAGTGCAAACCCTTATTCCCCTTGTCCTATAAGTAAATACACAATAAATTCTTTTCTGCTAATGCTTATCTCAATTAGCATGAAATACATAGAATAAGTTTTTGTAAGAATAATTTGTTGCACAAGTCTTACTGAAAAGCATGTGAATATAACATGTCAGGTTTTTACTTTCTCTACATATATTATGTACATAGTTTATAGAGAAGGTATTGTATTCCACACCAAAATTCGAAAAAGGTCTGTGTGTGTGCGTGAGTATCTAGGACAGTTTAGCATCTTTCAAGGATGCAACATGAAGATTTTTTAAGAAAATTCCTTGCCCCCAGCTACATTCTACGTGGAAAAATGTCTGATAATTTTGTTTTTTCTCAAAAATGGCATAACGATTTTGATTAAAATATTGTATATTAAAGGTATTTACATCACATATAAAATGTATATCTTGACTTTTCTGAGAATAGCTTCTGAAGACCTGTTCATTCTGGATGAATTTTGCTAAATTATGCACAACTGCTAAACAGTAAGAAATAGACAAAAGCCTACACCACAAAAATGCAGATCTCATTAAAACACACAATTTCTGTCATATGTATTTTTGTTGCAGAGTTGACCATTTCTAATATATTCCTTGTTATTAGTTTCAATTTTGAACCATGTAACTTTTCTCAAACAGGGTCACCTGTCATTTCATTTCTCTTTTGTTTTTTCTGCTGTCAATGCAAAGTAAATCAAACTTCAATTGTTCACATAGAGGCCAGCTTTTAAAAGATGTGGCTATCACTTTAGCCTAGTGTATTCCCTTATTTCCCTTCTACTTGCGAGGAAGCAAATAATAACACCATTTCTGTAATATTTACCTTGCTTAGCATGATGTAGATGACAAAATAATCTTTTATAAGAATAGAAGGTTGTAGAATAGGTAGAAAAGGTCATGTGAATGGAATACATCAAATTCTTTCTATAGAATTTAAATACCTATTCAACAAAATGTAGCCTAATTTCTGACTATGTACTAATTCTTTAAATGTAAAAGAAAAGGGATGGATTTAAGATTTGAAATTCTTACAAATCACAACATAAAACTGATAAATGCATGGCTGAGTGATTTCAGAATTAAATTTGTTGAGATATTAAGCATGAGTATAAATCTCAATGAATCAGTTTGTCGATGAAAATAAAAACCTTGTAAAGAAATAACTGATATAAATTAATCTTCCAACACAAAGCTGCCACAATTAGGTATTTATTTTGTTTCTACATGCACACTTTTGAAACCTGAGGAAGTCAATACTAAATCTGCACACTGTCACTCAAAACTACTGATATGCAATAGGCACATGTATACTTTTTATAGTACGATACAAACTTTTAAGATAAATTGTGACCTTCAAATTAATCTACAATCATAATCACAATTTTTATTTTCTCAAGCAGCTACTCATAGTAGATAGAGGAGGTACTGTATTCTTGCATTCCACCAAAAAATTTGACTTCCAGATTTCTCTGGAGAAAATATTTTTTTTGAGTACCTCAAATAAATAACAGAAGTATATCTATGAGTATGTGTAAACAACATAACTTAAAAATTAAAGTCAAATATGAATACCAGGCTCAATATTTAACTTTAGCATTTTTTTAGGATATGATACTAAAATCTTCAAGAAAATCCCTCCACTCCGAATTAGACCTTTACATAGAACATTTTCTGAAAATTTTGTATTTTTCAAAACTGACTCTAAGCTTTTAATTAAAATAACCATATGTTTAAGATATTTTTATGACAGTTGAAATGTGTAAATTGAATTTTCTGGCACTGGGTTCCTTAAGTGCTTTCCCTCCTGTATGACCTCTACATAATTGGTAAACCATAAAAGGCAGACAAATCTTTACTGCAAAGTAACAGTAGATCATGTTAAAGCACAGAATTTCTGCAGGTTTATTTGTTTTAACCATGTCATATGGAATTTCAAATGCCATCACATAATGACCAGCTCAAAAGATCTGACTAGTCCTTTAGCTTAGTGTATTTTCTTATTTTTGCATATCTTCAAGGAAATGTGTAATAAAGGTATTTTTGAAAACGTTTATCTCAATATATATGTAGTAGATAGAAAAATAAGCTTTAGTGGAAATAGTTTGTTGTAGAATAGGTAGAGAAAGGCAGACTGTAACATATCAGGGGTTGTTCATATTTCCAAGGTATTCATTGTTATATTTGAATTTTTCAATGCCTGTTGCATTCAGTTGTTTCTGGCAGTCAAGGAATGAGTATGGAATTTCAAAGCCAAGCTCATAGAAACCCAGTTTTTAAAGATTTAACTATTGTTTCAGTTTCCTGAATCCCCCTTGCACTCACAACAAAATTTGTAACAAAACCATTTCTGCAAATGTTCATCTTGATTAACATAAAGTTGGAAAAATAGCATTGCTAGATTAATTTGTAGAAGAGACAAATAAAATTCTATCGTGTTACATTTATATGATTTCTCTACTTATTTTGCAACAAACATAACAGAACCTTAGTTTTTTATCTGCTTCATGCTGATTAAGATAAACATTAGCAAAAATGATTTTACTACATATGAGGGTCCACTGATAAGTCCCAGGCTTCACACAGATATGGCACCACTAGGCCAGTTAGATGTAGCATCATATAGTTTAACTCTAGACTAGCTTGTATCCATAGTTACAGGTCAATAGCTTGTTTAGTTTTTGAATGATAGCATTTTAAACAAGACAACTTTAGAGTTTCCACGAAAATGGAGGATTTGGAAAAACGAGCAATATCAAATATTTCTATTTGAAAGGCTTAACACCTAAAGAAATCAAGGAGGAAATGGAAAATACATTGAAATACTCTGCCCCTTCATATTCAATGATTAAAAGGTGGGTTGCACAGTGGGACTTATGAGCACTAGTGATGAGCCTCACTCTGGACGCCTTGTAGAAGTGACAACTCCAGGGATCATTGTTTAGTACTGGAAGACTGCAGATTAAAGTTGTTTGAGATGGCAGAAGCTGTAAACATATCAAAAGAATGTGCAGCTAATATTTTAAGTGAAGTTTTGGGCTTTCACAAGGTCTGTGCTAGTTACTTTTAAACCTTTAACAATTGGATTGGATTCAATTAAAAATATTGATTTGGTTGCCGCGTTTGTTGACACGTGATCAAAAGTCGCAAAGAAAAACTGTTTCTGTTAAGAATGTGGAGCTCTACCATAAAAAATCTGATGAATTTTTGAGATGACTTATTACCATGGATGAAACTTGGATACATTACTACACTCCAGAAAGTAAATCACAGACAAAACTGGATTATGCCAGGTGAACCAACTCCAAAAAATCTTATGTGTTACACTCACATGACTTTCTCTAGCTACTCTACAAACAAACTTCTTACAAAAGATAAATCTTCTTTCAACACCATGATAATTGAGATAAACCTTAGCAAAATGTTATTACTTATAAGTAGAATGGAACTAAGGGAATGCACTAGGCTAAAGAGATAGTCAAATGTTTTAAAAGCTGTCGTTATGCGATTGTCATTGCAAATTGCTTCTTTGCTTGGCCAGGAGTAGAACAAAAAACTGACACTTCCATCTGAGAAAAGTATAAGTACATCACAATTGAAACTAATAAAAAAGAATACCTCGAAAATGGTAAGCTCCACGAAAAAAATGTATATGACGTAACTTGTATATTTTAACAAGATCTACTTTGTTTTTGTAAAGTAAGTTTTTGTCTATCTCTTACAGTTTACTAGTTATACCAAATTAAGCAAAATTCATCCAGAATAAACAGGTGTTTAGAAGCTATTCCCAGAAAATTCGAGATATATATTTTATTTTGGTTAAAAATAACTTTAATACATAGGATTTTAATAAAAATCATTAGCAATCTTTAAAAAAATCAAAATTTTCGAAATTTTTTCCATGTAAAGGGTAGCTTGAGGTGGGGGGACATTTTTTAAAATCTTTGTGTCGCATCCTTGGAAGATACCAAACTTAAAACACCAAGTTTGGTATTCAACAGTCTTTTCGTTTTTGAGCAATGCTGTCCGCAGACACACAGAGACACACACAAACACACACACACGCATGGACCTTTTCTCAAAAATGCTTTTTTTGGATTCATAGGGACCCAAAACATGTATTTCTGGTGAAATCTTGACATCAAATTTTTGGGTGGAATACAATACTTCCCTATCCCTATGTATATTGTACATATGGGCTAGAGAAAGTAAAAAGGCAAAGTCAATTTTGTCAGCTAACAAAGCTATGGCAAGTGTTTTCTGGGATGCACAGGGAATTACTTTTATTGATTACTTGAAAAACATAGAAGTATCACTGGTGACTACTATGCAAGCTTAGTGCAACATTTGAGTGATGAGGTGAAAAAAAAAGACCTCATTTGGCAACACACAAAAAAAAAAATTGTTTTATCACAACAATGCTCCGGCCCATCGTTCAGTCATTGCAACGGGAATAATATGCAAATTAAAGTTGGAATTGCTTGAACATCCATCCAAATCACCAGATCTAGCACTGGAACACTGATATGACAAATGTATAGCCTTTCTGGATACTATGTTGAGAAGAAAAAAATGTTTTCACTGAGAGGCCCGGGACTTATCAGCCGACCCTAGTACTTCCTTATAGGTACAAAGGGAATAAGAGAACACATTAGTGTAAAATGATACTCAATTTTTTACAAGCTGGTCACTTTGAAATTTCATTCTCTTTCATGACCAGGAAGAGAATATTTTCCACTTGAGAAAAACAAAAGTATTAGAAACTTTACATCAATAACAAGGAATATCCCATAAATTAACTCAACAAAAAGTCATAAATTGATTATACTTTATGGAGATCTAAATTTTTTTATGGAGAAAAATGTTGTCTATCTCTTACAGTTTACCAGCTATGTATAAAATGTCCAGAAAGATGACTTCAGATGTAATTCCCAAGAAATTTAAGATACACATTTCATTTGTTTTGAAAATATTCTACACATATGCTACTTTAACCAAAATTATTAAGAGTCATTTTTGAGGAAATCAAAATGTTCAAAAGATGTTCCCTGCAAAGGGCAGATTGGGGTGCTGGAATTTTCTTGAAAATCCAAGATCAAGGTCCTTCTGAACAGCATATGGTACCATCATGCAGCAAGGCATCAAACTCTGTCCTTACAGCCTGGAGATGATCAGAAGCAAGCCATTGTGGTCTAATGAACCAGGTGGGTCTGGTGTGGTACGGATATGTGAACTGTGCAATGACATATTTCATATGGTACTCCATTGGGCTGCAGAAGAAAGGCAGTGAAACTGCTGTGGACAGACTTTCCCTTAACATTGGCAAGGGCAGCTAATGACAAAGGCATGCCAGCAGTCCAAAGCTCAATAGCGCCATCAAGTAGATGTTTGACAATCGACAAGAATGTTATAGAAGCATAAAAAAACAATTTGGTAGTTGTACGTCAGCCACAAAAAACTTGCATGTTGTGACATAAGCAAAGATCAAGGTTGAGGGTTAAACAAGCCATAGGTTGAGACGATGAGCTGTTGACTGCAGAGAGATCAGTCAACATGTGCCCTAAGGAGCTTTCGTTGAAATGTGCAAAGATCCAAGTCTCTGTCCATCAGAATCTGCATTTTGGTTGACTATTCAATGATAAGCAGCCAACCTGAGCTTTGACAGCAGTTGTTACTTACAATTAATAACCACTGTTCATGTTTTCTGCCAATTACACATTTCTCGTTCTCATTCCTTGGCACAGCATCCATGGCATGAGCTAATGTCAAACACAAAGGTTCCTTACCTGACTAGCTCAGCTCAGCTATTGTTCTAATTGGTTGTGCTTAGCAATAGTGTATAACAATACAACAGCTGCACAAACAAAGCTCTGTACCACTCTTAGGTTTGGGTAGTTATTTTTCTGGAGTGTTCCTTTTAACAATGTGTTGATAAATTTGATAAATTTCAGTTCCTGAAACCTTCATGCCAGGGATAGAGCATGAATATAAGTGGCAAACAAGTGTCTAGTGAGACAATTGAGAGTCAAGAAGTGAAGAGTGAACACAGCGAATAATTGGACAGTGCAGGGTGCAGTTCAGTTGTAATTCAATTTGACAGAACAGTTGTGTTATGTACAGAGTGCTCAACAGTGTTCCAAGAGTAATGCACTGTTTAACATTGAGTATCTTAATGGCAAATATAGCGTGTTTAGCCCTGAATGTTGTTTTCATTTGTGTCAGGAGTGGGATAAAAAATCCAAGATGGAGGAAATTCTTAAATAATTATTAAAGTAGATGAAAACTGAAATGACCATAGTGAACTCTACAATGCAGAAGGTGGAGATGGACATTAAATCCAAAATCCGGAATGGACAAGACACAAACAGAAACGAAGAGTGTAGAGGAATAAATGAAGATAAAAATGTCTGACATGAAGACTGAGATATCCATCAAAATTGAAGAATAACTGGTCAGCGTGGAGAAAAACACAGAAGGTAAGATGAAAGACCTTAGCCAATATGTCAGCATCCTGGAGAGAAGAACTGAGGCTGCAGCAAGGAAATGAATGTGAAGATAGAAGTAATGTTTAAAGGAAAATGGGACCTGAAGAGCTTGACACTTCGAAGCAACATATCTGTGCACATCAAGTCAACAAAGTATAATGGAACATTGACTTTTGAAGTCTTCCACCAACAGTTTACTGCCATCAATAAAAACCCCACAACTGTTGGTCATAGGAAGAAGCACAGTTGATAGCCGGCCTTGAGCAACAGGCAGCACAAGTTTGAATGCAATTGCAACTCATTGTCCGGAGACATCTAAGAGGATCTTGAAAGCCAGTTTGGGAATCTTGACTTGGCTGCAGGCTGTCAGTCAGCTCAAGTCGAGGCTGCTACAACAACCAAGTGAGATACTGGAGCAGTTTGCCTTGGCAACTGAACAGTTAGTGTACAAAGCCCAGGTGAGCCTTACGCCCAGTTATGTTTCCCAGAAAGCTGTCTACTCATTTGCCGATGTGGTGCAAGACACCAAGATACAATATTGCCTGATGATTGGTGATTATCATCCACATCATTCAAAGGTGCTAACAAGCACACTGATGATGAGGCAGCCAAAGTAACAGCAGTTCCCACCTGCAGGATCAGTAATACATTTGCTACAGTGGAAACAAAGACTCGTCCCAGGGGGCTATATGGTATATGGCGTGTTATTTATGGACGCTCTTGAACTACTGTGGTTCTCAGCATCCCATTCTAAATTGGGCGTGAAAGACCGCTTAATTTTGCTCAGAGGCCTCTCTATCAGGCTTGAGGTTCTTTTACGTGCCACATATCTACAACACAAGACCAATGACTTTACTTCACTTCTGAAGGAAGCCATGCTAAGGATTTTTACACCCGAAAAAATCCATCGTCCTCTGCCAGGTTTGAACCCCCGACCTTGGGTATATGAAGTCAGCATGGTAACCATTGCACCACAGAGGCTGGTAAAGGTCTTCCAATGTTGTTGGGGCTCTGGCCAGCCAGGACAATTAATAAAGGACTACCCTCACCAAGATTGTACCTGCTGATATACATGGAATACATGGATAGGATGGCGCAGCCTGAGGAGAGAGCAACCAGTGGCCAAAGTAACAGCTGCCCCAACTGTGGAGATCAGGAGCATTTGGTGCAACGAGAATAGAGAACAATGATAACCTAGTGTGCATGCTGGGGAGATGGTTGGCAAGGACATCTGGTGTAGAACTGTATGAAATGAAGCTGTTGATCGTCAAGTCACGTGTGTTCAGGATGTGGTCAGCAAGACCATCTAGTGAAGGTCTGTTCATAACCAAGCTGATGAGCAGGAGGGGAACAAATAAGACCCAGCGCAGTGGCGAGGGATATGCTGCTATTGCCATATCTTCGAGTAACACTGTGTGCCTTGGACAGAAGCATGAAAGACAGCCTACTTGTGAACAATTGGACGCAAGAGAAGCTGTGCCAGACACCAGTGCAGCCATGACCGTAATCAGAGAGCGTGCCAGCAAGGAAACCGAATCAGCCCTACTAGTTAGTGACACATCAGGTGACACCTTGCATGGAGGTGTTTTTAGATTTGACCCTGGGATGGAGCATCATAAGTCTATGGGTGTTCATTGCAAGGATGACCAAGGAAGTAATACTAGGTCTGGATGCCCTCAAAAGCCACGACAAGATGGTCAGCATCGGTAGAAGAATCCTGCAACTCGGCAGAGACAAAATGGCTCTCCAGGGTATCGACAAACATCTTGGGATCTGTAGGGTGACAGTGTGCCTGCAAATAGCAAGGTGGTTGTGAAGATGCATTTGAAAGGCCAAGGACACCAGTGAACCATCTTCAAGAAGTTCACGGAACAGTTTGTCAAGACATCCAGAATGCAAGCAACCAGATAAAGGTCTACCCATTACAATCACCAAGCCAAAGCCAAGGGTTCTGGTGTGGATTTATCGGGCTGCCCAGACCAAGGGACAATGGCTCAAGCCACAATAAACATGGTAAGGACAATTATGTGTGGTCAGTTATCTTGTCTACCACATCCAGAGGCTGCTTTTAAGGGAAGATGGTGTGATGGTGTGCCTAGATCATCAGCCCATCATGACAATGCTGGTGAGGACAACCAACCTGAAGAGGGAACAATGTGATCTTGGTACAAGCAGCTGTGAACTACCATAAAGTATAAGAGGCACCTACCTGCCTAGCTTGGCACAGTGTTGTTACAATTAGCAATGTTTAAAAATAGCATATACCAACACAACAGCCATACAAACAAAGGCATTGCACCATTCTCTGCTGTTTGGGTTGTTATTTTTCTGGAGTTTCCTTTTGACAGTTTTTCACGATTTCGATGATTGGAGCCTTCAGGCCTAGAATACAGGACATAGATGAGAAGTCAACAAGTGCCCAGCAAAACAGATGATGAGGCAGTCAAGAAATGAAGAGTGAACACAATGAACTAGTGAGCAGTTGAAAGCGCAAAGTGTGATCCAGCTGTGAATTGTGACTCAATTGTAATTTGATTTGGCAGACCAGCTGTGTTGTATACCAAGTATGACATTAGTGATCCAAATTTAATGCACTGTGTTGCATTGTGAGTCTTAGTAACAAATGAAGTATGCTACGCAGTAACTAAAATTTTCATTTATTACAACATTAAGACTCTTCACTGTAGGGATTATTCTAGGCAGCCTGGACTTAAAACAGATGCTAGAGCTCTCTCTAGTTTCAAACTGGAAGAAATTCTAACTTATTTACATCCTATGTAAATAAGTTAGATCAGATATACCTTATGCCACAATAAAGGATATGAATAAATTATGTGTTTTTAAAGTTATCAATTATACAGGCTGAGTCAGAATAACACTGAATAATTTTAAAATATGATTCAATGGTTATAATCAGGTATTTTCCTATTGGGAATGTATGTCCGTAAACTTCTTGTTATCTAACAAGAGGACAATGTTGCTTTTAAATGCTGCATCCGGTTAATTAAAACTTTGTCACACAGATCCTTGTTCCCTCTTCGGCATTGAAATATCACTTATGTTTTGTTTCCTTTGCTGCTTTTAAAATTGTTTATATCACCACTAACTTTGAATCTGCTTTTTGTTACTTAAATGGTAAGGGATTCTCTCACATATTATACAGTACTTTGTGACTTGGTGCCTCCAGTTATCAATCTCAACTATCAGCATGTACTAAAGTGCTCTATTTACTGAAAGAATTTCCACTAATGCACAGTATTAAAAACTTGTTCCACTTTAATCATGCAGAACTAGCAGACATGCATTACAAATAATAATTACACATTACTGAAAACATATTATTAGGTGTACAAGTTTGTTTTTACTATTTTTTCTGATATTAAGGTTTTAATGTAATAAGAATTGTTAAATACTTATATTCAATTTAATCAATACTAATTGACCATAATAGTTGGCTATACTATGAATCCTGGGACTTAAAGTACTTACAACACTGTAAGTTGCCATTGGGATATGTCATCTCAAAATAATTTCAGATCAATTTGTGGTTTACCGGGAAACATGCGAGTCAGTTGAGAAATTCAATGCCGGCATGTTAGTTCAGTAGTAGAGCAATCGGCTAGAGACCGTTCAAATCCTGACTATGGTATTAAATTTTCAGTATGATTCTAACTATCCTATATATTTATATATTCACTGGGCACCACTTTCTCCCATTTTTCAGGAAGCGTATGAATCCCTTATGGGAAAAAAACTAATCATTTCTTGAGGCAATCCACGTATCAATCAATTTTTTTACTTCTCCATAAGAACAAAAGTGCTGGTGCCATTGCCAGGCCATGTGCCTTGACTGAAACCAGTGATAGAGGGAGCGATGTCTGGAGAATACGACAGGTTTCCAAGTATGTTTTGACCAACCTTGCTACATGGGGGTCGAGCAATGTCAATGCTGCAAAATCACTTTGTCGTGTCTCTTGTATTGCAGCAGTTTGTTTTTCAATGCTCAGCTTAAACTTATTAACTGCTTTCAACACAGATCACCTGTGACACTTTCAGTCAGTTTTAGCAGCTCCTAAAACATTATGCCAAACTAGCCCCACTAAATACAGAGCTGTGAATATTGAGTTCGGCTGTCAATGTGGGAGTATGGCCAGGAAGTCCCCATGATTCTCTGTGCTTGTGGTTATCATAATGAAACCATTTTTGTCACCAGTCTCAATGCAATCCAAAAATACCTCCCATCTTTACCTTTCAACAACCGTTCATAAGCAAACAAATGTCGTTCAACATCTGTTGGCTTCAAATCGTACGGCACTCAATTTCCTTGTTTCTGAATCGCTCCCATGGCTTTGATGCATTTTGAAATGACTTTTTAAGTCACTCCCAATGATCCTGCCAATTCTGCTGGCATTTGAAACAAGGCTTCATGAAGTAATAACTCCAATTCTGTATCTCTGAAAACCTTTCTCTCCTCCATGACCATGCCAGTCTTTGATGAGTCTTAGCTGCAGATGTCTTCATATTGAAGCAGAAAATCGAAACCTCCCACAAATGAGAATTTTACTCATACATTTAATTTTCAATCAAGAATACCCTTACATTGTGGACACAAATAGCTAATTTTCAATGAGGTATTGACAAATGCCCAAATTTATTATATGAGGCCTTCCAGTATTTATTTTATTTATTTATATTACTTCCACAACAACTCGCCACTAAAGCCATCTAATGGAAAACAGCAGAGGCAAAGTTGTACACCTTTGTATTTCTCAAGTAATTGTATCATGGTGGAGACAATGTTACCAATAATAAAGGTATATCCATGTTATTGACAATAACATGTATTATAGATTAATCAAAAGGTTTAACCTACTATAGAGCACATGTATTTACCATTTAATTAAATTAACATTTACAAGAGTGTTTTGTATGCTTGTATTGCTAAAAATTAAAGATATGTGGCTGCTGGTAGTTCAAAACTCTCCTAACCTTGTAGCAAAAATGTGTAACAACCTGTTCAGCAGAATTACATCTAACCCACCACGATGTTTCAAAAGCCTTAATGTCCTCTAGCTCAAAACAAGATGCTGGTTACAAACATTCCTGATAAGAAAATTTTCAATTAAAACCCCTGAATCATGTCTTAAAATTATTCCATGTTATTCTGACTTCCCCTGTACAATGTGACAAAACTGCCTTTATTATCCAAACAACTCTTTATTTCTTCCAACTGTTTACAATAAACAAAAATTTGTATACAAATAAATATCTTAATTTGATGCTCTCAGCTATGTGGCGCAATTAGTTCACTTCCTTACAGAGAAGTTGGCACTTCTTTGCACTCAGCTTCAGGTTAGCTGCCAGCGGCCTTTGTAGTTTCTTGGTTTGTTTTTCGAGATGGTCTTTGAAGTTGTTGCCTACAATGATGACATCATCCAGAAAGAGTAAGTAGGCATCGTAAGTCAACTCCCTCGTCATTGACTCCAAGGTGCTGGAAGGCGGCTGGCACTCTCCAAAGGCCAAAGGCATAACCGTAAAATCCCAAAGCTCTTGACATGTCAAAAATGCAGTCTTCTCTTTGTTTCTGGGATCTAGGGCCACTTGCCAGTATCCCAATTTCAATCTTAAGTAGACAACCACTGTGCAACTACAAGTGTGACCAGTATGTCAATCCAGGGTATGGGGGAACAGGTAATGGCATTCAGCTTCTTGAGTCCATGCAGAAACATAGTTCGCCATTCTTCTTCACCACCTCTACAAGGGAGCACAAAGGACTGTTCAATGATTCCATTAGATCTCATGTCCTCCAGAATCTCCACTTGTTTTGCCAGAGGGACATATTTTGGTGGTTACAGGATAGATTGGGCGACTCCAGTGTCAATGTTATGGAGTACTTGGTCAGTGCAGCCCTAATTGCCATTCTCTTTGCTGAAGACAGATTGGTATCATCTGAGTAGACCACAGACACTCTCCTGTTGTGAAGCAATCAGATGTCAATAACCCTCTTCAGCAAGCCCTTCAGTTGGGGCATTAGATCCTGTGAAAGTGCTGGCAGTCAGATCTGTTGTACAGTGATACTCTTGCAGCTGACTCGCACTTTCCTAACTTTGTCCTGCCTGGATGTCCTGATCTGTGTCCATTGGGTTCAGTTACCTTATGGGTACTTCCTCACAAGGCAACAATCCCCAGGCAATGCATAATCTGTTCGGTGATGTCCTGTCCAATACCAAGGTTCCTTGATCACTGACCCTCCAGGTACGCCTTCACCACTATCTCGCTTCTTACGGATGCAACTAAGTCATCCCTCAGGATCTCCCTGCTGATTCCCAGATGTTCAAGTGGGATCCTCAGCAACACCTCATCTTGGCTAAATCATAAGATCTTTCAGATGACATCGGTCATCATTCATGGCTCAAGGGCTCCAGTTCTTGATCATATCCTCAGCTACCCTTGCAACAAATCACCCACAGGCTTACACATGTTTTCCATCTGGACGGTCTGCTTGGTGCATATGTCCTTCACTAGGTGACGTGGCTCGCTACACCACCATCACACACCACTGAAAGATCATTGTCTCTGGGTTATCTCTTCTGTCCCTAATGAATACCCTATCTTTGAGGTCAACACAAATGTTATCTTGGCTGCCTCCATCCTTAGTGCCTCAATTAACGCCTGGTTTATTGTTTTGTAGTTGCTAAACACAGGTGCTGTCACATCTCAGCATTATACACACCCCGTTGACAAAGGAACACATAACTATGTGGTAGGTTCACTTTATTATGCAGTTGTTCAATTATCAGGACAAATTCTCCATTAGCTGTTGCAACCTTGGATTTAAGCTGACTGCTGTAAGCTGCAGCTAAGCAATGATTCCCAAAGCGGTCCTCGAGGCCTCCCAAAAGTCTATGGACAATACTGGCGTTGGAATCACATTCAGTACTTCTGTCACACATCCCTGAAGGCTGGCTATCACCTGTGCAGCTTCTTCTTCTGCTGACCATCGGTTGTGGGTGGAGACAGCAGCAAACTGTCAATGGAGGACTTCAAAGGTGGATATTCTGTCAAACTTGGGTGGCTTGACGCATGCAGATGTTGTCCCGCACCCTGTCATCTCCACCTTCAAGTCTTTTGGCCTTCCTTTGAGCACCTTTTCCATCATGATGTTGAACTCCTTGGTGCTGCCATCAATCAACTCTTCCCTCCAGGGCATTAAGACATTGATCATGGTCTTACAAAGTTCCACCACATTTCATCTTTCAAATTTTTCCAAGAATTTTCTCTAACTTTTTCAAGCAAGCTAATTGTTGAGCTTTGTTTGATATCTCGTTCTTCAGGTTCTCCATTCTGGAATTTCATTTTTATCTGCATCTTCTCCTTTCCCAATTTTATTTCTTCCACCTCCATTTTTAATTTAATTTTGTCCATTCCAGTTTTCATGTTCTTTATTTCCGCAAGTAAGGTTTTCTACTCTATCTTAGCATTAAATCCTGCTCTTGACACCAGGATCACAAAACTGTTCTTTATTACTCAAAACAACTATTTCCTGCAACTGATTACAATAAAAAAATTCTGATTAAAATAAATGTTTTTATTCATGTTTTCATAATAATTATGTTATACAGTTTGCTTTAGATGCTCGCTGCAACAGCTATGACTGCACCCTCAAACTTCCTGTCAAAACTAACTAAACTGCTGCACCCTGTGTATTCCCAGTTGAATTTTACTATCTCCAGGGTTCGTTCTCTTTTTATAACTGTCAACAATGTGGCACAAAACTTCCACAAGAAGGACTTAATGTAACACCTGCAAACCACAACTCTCACACAGGAGCAACAATTGGGACCTTCTGTATAAAACGGGCAGACTGCATTTGTGTTCACTCACACAGGGGAACAATGCATTAACTAATGATTCCTTTTGAATGAAGCAGACTTTGCAGGCTATTCTCATAAAATTCAACATATTTTGTCACAGAAGTATATTTAATATATCATAATAAATTGTTAAATTATCATGTTTGAGAACTTCAAAATTTTAGAAAAATGTTCCATTTAAAGGGTAGTTGGGGTTCTCTCTTTCTATATCATTCTCCCCCACCCCTCTCTCTACTTCATGTGTTCCATTCACGTGATTTTTTCTACATCTCTGATAACAAAATATTGTTACAAAGCTTATTGTTCAATCTACTTGTGCTAATCAATATAAACCTTAGCAAAAATTCGGTCAAACCTGCTTTAACATAACCCAGTTATAAATAATTTTTATTTATAAGTAAATTTTTGTAGGTCCTGGCAAAATGTTTATTGGAAACATATTAATATAACTTTATTAATACATAATGCATTTACATGTAATTTGCTGTCATATGTATTAAATTTTAGTGAAATACAACTGAGTTTTATGTAATTATAATGAGCATAAGATATATGCTATCTCTGTTGACAAAGACACAAGATGAGCAGATGGCTTTTTACTGCGAAACCAAAAGACAAAAACATTTGCTGGTAGAGCTAGCAGCTTTTGGCACAACAATATCATAGCAACAGATAAGAAGTAAACATAAAAATGTTCGGTATCTGGTGTTTACTGTTGAACAGCAGTTTTGTGTTTGCTTTTAATCAGTCACAGAGAGCAGAAAAAAGAAATGTTACACACTAGAAGAGATAGTAAAATGTATACAAGTGGTGGAACTTAATTCACACAAAACTGAAATTGCTTCAGACTTTCAGCATTACTTATATCATGCTATTTACAGTCATCAGTAACAGAAATGCTACTTTAGATGAGTTTTTAAAATTGGGGCAAGATTAACAAAATGCAGCTGTCAGCATCAAGGGAGACATGCTGATTCAGAAATAACACTTTTCACATGGTACCAGAAAAAGCGGGCTGCAGCTCTACCCATCAGTGGCAACATGCTGAAAACAAAATCAACACATTCAGCTAAAATTATGAATATCATGGTTGATTTCAAGGCTTCATCAGGATGACTGCAAGGATTTAAAGGTCGCCATGAAATCGCAGGGAAAACAATTTGTGGCAAGTCAAATGCTGTGGATGATATCAAGGTGCAACACTGGAAGGAAGAGGTTCTACTCAGGAATCATAAGTGATTATCAGTCTCAAAATATCTATAACTGTGATGAGACAGGCCTATTCTACAATCCAATCAGCCTCCGTGGTGTAATGGTTAACATGCTAACTTCCTATACCCAAGGTCGTGGGTTCAAACCCGGCGGAGGTCGATGGATTTCTTCGGGTGTAAAAATCCTTAGCATGGCTTCCTTCAGAAGGGAAGTAAAGCCGTTGGTCCCGTGTTGTAGATTTACGGCACGTAAAAGTACCTCAAGCCTGATAGAGAGGCCTCTGAACAAAATTAAGCTGTCTTTCATGCCCAGTATAGAATGGGACGCTGAGAACCACAGCAGTTAAAGAGTGTCCATAAATAACACTCCATTTTTTTATTCTACAATCCATCTTTCCATCAAGACATTAGTTGAAAAGGGTATCTCATGCCTGGAGGAAAGAAAGGTAAAATTTGGCTAACAGTGCTTCTTGACACCAATGCAGATGGATCGGACAAACTTTTCCCACTTGTAATAGGAAAATTCAAGAACTTTGAGATGTTTTAAGGAATTGAAAACAAAACCTATGGAATACAAATCCAATAGAAAGTCTTAAATGATTACGATTTTAATGGAACTGTGGTTAAAAAAAACTGGACATTGGAATGAAAAAGAAACAAAAGAAGATCCTTCCTTTTATGGATCAATATGCAGCACATTTTGGAAAATGTTCAAGAGGGAATTTTCTCTCATAACTGTACTAATCACCTACAGCTACTTGAGTAGGACATCATTGCAAATTTCAGAGATCATTATAGAAAATTCTGTTTCAACATTTAATAGCACTAACTGATGCAGGAAATGAAAATCTCGCCATTAATTTACTACAAGCCATGTTATTTATTTAGGCTGCCTGGAAGCAGGTGTCATTCTCCACAATCAAACACTGTTTTTGTTTTGTTTTTTAAATCTGGTACCTTACAGGAGGAGACTGTCTCTGATGACGGTGATGGTACTGCTTTGTGATGAAGTTGTGCCTATAAATGAGCTAGCTCTACTGGAGGTTGAAAATTCCAATACCTTTGATGACAATCTAGCTGTGTGTCGAGAACTACAGAATGAAGGAGATTATTGCTGATGTTTGCCAAAGATCAAGAAAGCAACTAGCTTCCAGCGACACTGACTATAATGGGGATAACAACTCAAACATTTAAACACCTAAAATGATTGAAGGATTCACATCAGTGCAAAAGTTGTAATGGAGAAGCTCTAAGTTCATTAATAAATTTGCAAAATGAGGTGTAAGCAAGAAAAGTGAAACAAGTCAAATTAACTGATTTCTTTAAAGCACGACCAAGTTCAAAATAATGTTTTTTTCCTTCATATCTTTGTTGTTTGTAAAATTTTACACATGTAGGCCCATTGTATTGTTTTTTCTTTAAATATACCACACATTATCAAAACCTCATATGTAAGTTATTCTGAGCTACAAGTAATCTTTCCTCTTTTAAATATATGACACATTATCAAAAGCTCATATATAAGTTATTCTGAGCTACAAGTAATCTTTCCTCTTCCCTTTGATATGCAGTTTGATTACAAAATACTTTTACAACGTTTGGGGATGGATTCCTGACATCAAAACAGAAAAATGTTCATATAAACATATGCTCTAAAGCACTTCATTTTTGCATTATCAATTTATTAATGAAAGTCACCTCCAACAGCTTTCCAGGCCCAACCTAATAACTTTATTTACTTATGCACTCATTCATATAAGGCTTTAACCCATTTTACCCTGCAGAGTTGGCCTTGTATTGCCATGGCTACTTGTTAACATTTGTCATTTATCAGATGTGTAATACATTCCCCCAGCATGCCTTACAAGTGATGTCTACAGGAACTTCATTCAGCACTTTCTCCTAGACTTTTAGAAAATGTGCCTCTGGAAATAAGAAGAAACAAGTGGTTTATGCATGATGTTTTAGCACATTTTAGTCTACTGTTCGAGATGCATTGGCTGGTATCTTAACATTTCAGATGGAAGGTAAAGGACCAGTTTCACGGCTTGCATGTTCCTCTGACCTCAATTCTTTGGATTTTTATCTTTTGGGGGCACCTTTAACCATTGGTTTATACAGCAGACATCCTAGATGAAGAAACTAAATATCTGTGTCATGGAAGCCTGCAAAATCATAGAACACCAACTGGGAAATGCTTCAACGAGTGCATGCATAACTAGACGTAAGAGCAGGGCATTTGGATTATTTGCTGTAAGTGGTGTTTGTGTGGAACAATTCCTTACAAGCTGATGTCAAAAACAGAATAAAGTGTCACTTTAAAATGTTTTTATTAATAGCATTTTGAACCTCAATAAATCGAGAATGAAGGATTTTGGGACATGTGTTTATATGTACATTTTTTCTTGTTTTGATGTAAGGAATCTGTCCCCAAACTTTGTAAAAGTATTTTTGAATCACCCTGTATGATAAATTAGTTTCAACTATAGTCTTATTACTTAGTTCCTTTTAAGTAGAAGACAAATAAGGGAACACACTAGGCTAAAGTGATAGTAAAGTCTCTTAAAGGTTGGTTGCTTTGTGAGTAAAATTAATCTTCTTTACATGGCCAGGACTTAACAGTTTTTGTATGAGAAAGTTTAAGTATTTTAAAACTGAAACTAACAACAAGGAATATCTCAGAAATTCCTAACTCCACAAAAAAATTGTAAATCATATAAATTGTATATTTTAACGAGCACTACACTTTTTGTGTAGTAGCTGTTTGTTTATCTCTTGGTTTTCTAGTTATGCAAAAGTCATTCAGAACGAAGATGAGTTCAGAGGCTATTCCCATAAAATTCAAGATATACATTTTATTTTTACATATGTATCTTTAATATATAGTATTTAATCAATATCATTAGAGGCATTTTTAAGAAAATCAAATTTTTCTATATTTTCTCATTGTAAAGGGCAGTTTGGGATGGGGAGATTTTCTTGGAAGATGCTGAGCTTAAATATCAAGTTATGGTATTTAAACAACTATTCTTTTTTTTTTCACAGACATTTAAAAAGCTTGCATATTTCTATTGAAATCTCAGTATTGAAATTTTGATTGGAGTGCAATACTTTTTTATGTACTAAGTAGAGAATGTAAAAATAACTCATGTTACATTCATATGACTTCCTCTATCCATTATCATTTCTTTTTATATACCTTCTATAAGCTATTCTTATGAAAGGTTATTTTTCTATGTACTTTAAGTTAATGAAAGTAAATATTTGCAGGAATATTGTCATTAACGGCTTGCTCTGGTTACAAGAGGGTATAGAGGAAACTCAATCAATAGTCAAATGTTTAAAAGCAGTTCACTATGCGCTGTTTTTGAAACTCCACACTTCTTCCATGACATCAAAACAGACAAGTTAACAGCAAAAGCACTTTAAGAGATTCAACATTTGAAAATTTTGAACCAATATTAATGGGTCCAAAAGAAAAAAATCTGATGTGTTCCATTCACATGACTTTCTCTACATCTCTGCAACAAATTAGTGTTAAAAAGCTCATGCTTCCATTTATTTCATTACTTATTACTTGCTTCCTTATAAGGAGAAATGAAATAAGGGAGTACCATATGCTAAAGTGATAGTCAAAAGCTGGTTGCTATGTGACTGAAGCTCCTTTGTTTGTATGGACAGGAGCTGACAAATTCCTGTATGAGAAAAGCTTAAGTTTTTTAAAGGTGAAACCGAAAACAAGGAATATCTCAAAAACTGTATATAACATAAATTGTGTGTTTTAATGTGCTCTACATTTTTTGTGTGGTAAGTTTTTGTCCATCTCTTACGGTTTAGAGTTATGCAAAATTCCGTAAAATTCATCCAGAATAAAGTAGTCTTCAGAGGCTATTCCCGGAAAATTCAAGATATACAAGATATCGTTAAGAGCCATTTTTGAGAAAATCAAAATTTTTGAAAAAATCAAAATTTTTGAAAAAAGTTCTATGTAAAGGATCGTTGGAATGGGGAGATTTTCTTGAAAATCTGTGTCGCATCCTTGGGAGATACCATACTTAAAACCAAGTTTGGTATTTAACGGTCTTCTCGTTTTTTGAGCTATGCTTCCATAGACACACAGTCCTTTTTCCAAAAATGCTTTTTCTGGATTCAGGGGGACCCAAAACATGTATTTCCAGTAAAATCTTTGTATTGAAATTTTGGGTGCATTACAATACCTTTTCTATATACTATGTACATGGTACATGTAGAGAAAGTAAAAAACATTAAATAAGTTGTATTTTTTAGAGTTCTCACTTTCTGCGATTAAGTTTTTATCTTTTATAATGTACTCATTATACAATAAATATTATACAAAATTCCTTACAAATGAAAGACTTGACAAGCTATTCCCAGAAAATTCAATGCATATGTACATTCAAAATAATGAGTTTTAATATAGAAACTATAAACTTTTTCCATGTAAAAGTTAGTTTTGGACCTGAAATTTTCTTGAAAACATTTGACATATCTTTCGACGATATTAGTATTTTAACTGACTTGTTTTTGAGTTGTGCTGTTCTCACACAAGGGCGTGCACATGTACATACATACAGCCTTGTTCTAAAAGTACGTTTATTCAATTCATGGGATCTCAGAAGGTGTATTTTTGGTGAAATCTTAGTAATGTTGCTGATGGATAATGTATTTGCCGTAAAACATCAAGCAGGAAAAATTTGAACAGAATAAAAATTCCAGACACACACAGTTTTGAGCATTAGGGACTGCATATATGATGTGCATATTTTTATCAGAGCCATAGGAAGGCAGGAAATCACAGATATGTGCAGTAAGGAAGTAGGTAAAGCCACAGGCACTCCAAATGGCAAACTGGGGTAATTTCAATCATTCAATAATCCTATCATTCCTAGTTGGAATATAGGGCTCTCAGAAAACTTCTCCATCTGACTCTGTTCTTGGACAATTCCTTGATCTCACTCCATGCCTTCCCCGTCTTTTTGGCTTCTGTGAACACTCTCTGCTGCCCTACAGGTTCCAATCCAGTGCCTTCTTGGCTGGATTGTCTGGAGGTCAGCAACGTGTATATCCTCATTTCCTCTGCCAAATTTTAAGTTCAAATGACTTTTGTTTGGTTTTGAACCATAAGTTTTCATTGAAGAACTGGGCTGGCCAGTTTTTGAAACATATTTTTAATATGTTTCATAAACATCTATTAATGAAAACTTGTAGTTGATAAATAATCATTTTTGTTATTTTCCAGGTTTCACAGCCATATAAAAGCACAGATTTTATGTTTGTGTTAAAAATTCTCAATTTAGTATTTATTGTATAAGCAGCACTCTTAGGCCCGAAGGCATATCTTGCCTTCTTTATTCTTACTCTCACATCACTATCTGTGCCACCTTGCTGGGAGACTATACACTTTCAAAATGAAAACTCCTTCACGCTATCAATTGTTCCATTTCTTAATGTTAGTGCATTAGCTTGTATAGTACCTGTGCATAATTCTTTACTTTCATTAATATTGATTTGAAGGCCCACCTTCTGTGCTTCCATTTCCAATTGCTGTAATTTAGTTTTCATATCATTAAAGGAATGAGCTAATAAACAAATATCATCAACATAATCTAGATCTTCTAACCTTCCAGTAAGTCCCAAAGGATCCCTCTTGGGGAGATATTCACTCTTCTTAAAGTTGAATCTACGAATGGATTAAAGAGGAGCGCTGGTAACACACAACCTTGACTTACACCTATGCCAACCGGAATAGTTTCTCCTACGTAGTTGTATATATTAGTTTACAACTGGCATTTCAATATAATTCTTTTATGTTTGCGAGTTTGTTTGGAACTCTCCTTTAATATAGTCTGCAGATAACTATGTAAATGAAATGGTGTTTTATTTATGGATGCTCTTTAACTGCTGTGGTTCTCAGCATCTCATTCAACACTGGGCGTGAAACCGCTTAATTTTGCTCAGAGGCATCTCTATCAGGCTTGAGGTTCTTTCACATGCCGTAAATCTATGACACAGGACCAGCAGCTTTACTTCCCTTCCAAAAGATTTTTATGCCCGAAAAAATTTATCATTCTCTGCCAGGTTTGAACCCGCGACCTTGGGTATATGAAGTTAGCATGGTTCCCATTACACCACAGAGAGCGACAGATAACTATGTGGTTCAGTATATCAAATGCTTTTACAAAGTCAATGCATACTAAAGACAGAGATGAGCGGAATTCTAATCACTGTTCAATAATTATTCTTAGGGTGTTAATTTGGTCAACACATGCCTGATGAGACCTAATTCCTGCCTGCTCCTTTCATATCATTGTTTCTAGTGTCATATAAAGGTGATGATAAATTATTATTGCTATTAATTTATTAAGTGTTCAATAGTTTGATCCCACGCCTATTACAGTTGATCAGATCTCCTTTTTTAGGGAATTTAATAGTTAATCCTTCTTTCCATTCCACGGGAAAACTTTCCTCCATCCAAGCTTTTTGAATTATTGGATGCCGTAATTTTGCCATCTTATTTGGGCATGCTTTAAATATCTCCAGTGGGAGATTGTCTGGTCCAGCTGACTTCCCAGCTTCTGGGGTAATTTCAGCAAGGACAAATTGTGCACTCTCAGGGTTCTAACACTTATCATTTTCAGCTTCCCCTTCTGGACACAGCAGCATTTTGAAGCATCACGCTGAGAATGCAGGGAAAAAGTAAATCATAACCACAATTCTGCAGATCAGTTAGCCTTGAAACTAATCAGAGGGACTGAAAATGGTGCAGTAAGTAAGGGATCCGAAGGATACACGATTTTCCAGAAAAAATAATAGGGTAAAATGAACACATTTCAACTTATTAATTTTAAAGGATTGGGGCAATGAAAAGATACTGTTTAAGTGAAAGGAGTAATTTTTATTTATTAATATTAAAACAATAGCAGCAAGGGAACGAGAGTTAGTAAATGAAACATAAATATTTTAATTAATTAATTTTAAACAATGTTTGTTATCCTTTACTATAGTCACATCTAGATTCATCAATTCAGCATTATTTATTTAACATTCACTCCATTAAAGATGCAGACAATTATCGATGGTAAAAGAGAATAGTGGAATCCGGCTACCTTCTAGTGACATTGACTTAAAACAGATGCATTACCTTGGCACCAGTTTACTATCATTACTTGCATACATCCCTTCCATTCTCTTGGCATGGGCAGGTTATCATTTCTTGCTACCCTCTTATTATCTTAATGTTTTTCACTTTCTAAAGGTTACTGTTTCGAGGTGGCCAATACACCATCCAGCAACAACATTACCAAAATATTGATATTCAATCTTTGGGTGGAATGTGATGTTTCTCTTTACTAGATAGGTGGTTGAGAAAGATAAACAAATCCATTCATTCTGTTCCCCAAGCCTAAGGATGAGCACCTTTAAATATATTTTTGTAATGTTTGCATTTTATGCTAAATTTGTGCACCTGCTGGCCTTATAGTTATCGTTTTGCTTCTTTTACTGGAAATTATATAATTTTTATAGCTTCAAAACTTAGCGTCATTTACAAAAAGTAAAGCACAAGATTTAATCACATATTTACATTATCTTCTTAAACATTTTTATCATATCTTATACTGTTTACATGTCTGTAACCTAATATCATGCAACTGGCCAAGCTTTTAAATAGTAAAAGGTTATGAATATCTCATAATCCACTTGGAAGCAGTAAGCAGCATTTATGCTTTGTTTTATCTAACCTGCTGCCGTGGGTCGAGGGTTCCTGCACTAGTGCCCCCCCTGGCGTTGCCCGAGACCGCTCTGCACGTAAACTGCAACAACAACGGAAATCATTTTAAGATGAAGATGCTTCCATTAGAAGCAATGGCTAGTATGACTTAGCCAATAAAGAAATGTTTTTAAAATTTAAGTGAGCTTTTGCACAGTACCCAAAGCTTTGTTTACTGGCTCTATTCATTCCAATAAAACTTATATCCTATTATGAAGCCAATGTTCATATTTAAGCTCCTGCAAACAAAAAAAAAAGTTAAAATGTTTTTAGATCAATGAAAGAGCATAGTAGAGAGATTTTAAAAGTATACACATACTGAAGTAACAAACAATGGCACAGGTTAATTGTTAGTTTCACTACCCATATCCATTATGAATGACAAAGAAAAGGCTTAGCTTTGTTCCCAAAGCACAACCTTAATCATCACAAATTAATTTGAACAGATACTGCCAATAAAGAGGCAGCATTTATTTAAAGACAACACGATACCTAGTCTACCCCACCTGTAAAGCATCATGCAGATGACACCACGGCAGTAGGCATATACCAATGAAACAATAACACAATTCAGGTTGACATCACAAACATTAATGCATTTGCTTTTAAGAAGTGTGAATCATGAGAGCCTAAAACCAAGTTACGCAGCATTACTAGCAACATTTATGCCAAGATTTAAAGCTATATAACATTTTCCCAGCTACAAACAACAGCAATAACAATGTAAACAAACTTCTTTAATTTTAACTTTAAGCATTGTCACCTACTCTTCTAGAGTTCATTTGTGTCTACAATAATGAACTTCACTGCACCTTAAACAAAAAAGCAAAGGTAGATATTTTACACTCATTATTATATGAAACAGTTTTCAAGATGCTGTTGTTTCCATTTGTTGGGCACCACATTTTCATAGGCAATGTTTTAAATGTCAAGGTCATTCTGAGCGAAAGAAAACAAAAACAAAGCTCTCGTCGCGGGGTGTTCATGGAAAAGCAATATCTTTTTCGCTAAGAAAACAAAGGACGAAAGAAGCATTTTTATAAGCACAAATTTACGTCGTTATTGCCGTAGCCACCACCACTATTTTCATTGCAGACACTGTAACACAAGCACAGGGAGAGAGAATGCATAGGCAACAAACCTTGGTATTGTAATACACCTGGTTGTCGGATCCTGTGAAGAAATAGCTTTTTCCAGCTCGTCTAATCCTCCAGTCTTTTTTAATTTCTTTACCAGGCTCTTCACTGCTTTTTCACTCCACTTATCCTCCCCTTCACCTTTCTTCCACCCCAAAAGTCGTTTTACGATAGGAGGTGTAAAAGGAAGCATAGACGTCATAGCGACATAAATCCCGCGATTTCGTAACCCCAACTTTATTTCCTTAACCGGGTAAATAATTCAATATGATGACCATTAATTCCCTCCACATTTCATTCCATTTGTCTACACACTATCCCCTAATCACACGTTCGACATGTTGTCAACTCACAAACATACGAGACGTCTCCGTTCTTCGAAAAATGTAGTCCTGTCTGGGATATAATATAAATGCATATTGAAACGTACATACACTGAATAAAAGTTTCAGACAAAGTAAAATTTCTTTATGATATCTTTGATAGTATCATTTACGTATATCATTTCGATCGGGCTTAGTTTCTTGTCATAACAAAACTGCTATGTATCAATCCGCACACAGCGGACCTATGGTTAGCAGATTGGGTGCTAGAGGGCGAAGATGCGCATATTTTAGGAACCCCATGTGCATGTGGATGGCTGAGTAATTTATCTTCTATGAGCATACATCAAGTCCGTCGTCAGCTACGCTACAATATTTAAATCTCTGACTTTTCAATGCCAGAGATACTGACCTTCGGGGGGAGAGTCATATGTGTCAATCAATTTGCAGTAAAAATGCTATTACCATTATAGCCAATTTGCGGAATTTTTTCCCTCTCTCTCAGGCAAAATGTTCGCAGGCTTCCGATCTCTTCAAGGTCACGATCGACAACTCAAATCTCAGAGCATTACGGATAATTTAAACATGTCAAACAAGCGTCATCACTATCAAAATTAAAACAAGTTTGCAGGCATAAAGCATAAGCTTCTGAACTACATGTGACAGTAAGATGAAATTTCTGTTACCCAATATCATCAAAATACATATTGGTAATTTTCTCTAGTCAATATGCTATAAAGAAAAAAGTAAGTTTTCACATTGGCTTATTTTCAAAAGCATGCTCCCTCAAAATAAGTAAGTAGATGGATGCTTTCTCTTATGGAAAATCTATTCAATGAATTTATTACTTACCTCCAAGATATGAAGAACAAAAATTATATTAACATTTGAGTTCAAAGGGTTATTCTTTGCATATTTTTTATGAAATATGTATACTAACTTACACTTGCTACGAGTTACAAAACTATTTTCAGAAAATTGTGTTCACATGCACACGATTGTAGCTTAACGCTCTTTAACCTGTAGGTCATATCGCACGATGAATGAAACCGGTGAAATGATGTTCAAATGAGCCCGGGGACCATGCAGCTTAGTTATTCGACATTCCTCTTCTCAATGTAAAAAAAACCTTACCCAGGTAAATCACCCTAACCGGGACTGGTACTCGAGACCTCTTGAATGCGAAGCAGACACGCTACCCTCTCACACTACAGAAGCGGGTTCAATAATTTGAAAGAAATTGTAATCTAACCGCCGTTTTATTCATATACAGATTGATTCAAAAATACTTTTACATCAAAACAAGAAAACATGTTCCTATAGAATCATGTTCTAAAACGCCTCGTTTTTGCATTATCAATTTAATACTAAATGTTCACTTTCAACGGCTTTCCAGGTCCAACCTAATAACTTCATTTATTTATGCACTCATTCATAAAAGGCTTGGACCCATTTACCTGTGAGTGTTGCCTTGACTATTTGTTTACATTTGTCACTTATCAAATGTGTAATTAATTCCCCCAGCACGCCTTACAGGTACTGTCTACAAGGACTTCATTCAGAACACTCTCCCAGATTTATTAGAAAATGTGCCTCTGCAAATAAGAGGAAACATGGGGGTTTATACATGACGCTCTAGCACATTTTATTCTCATTGTTCGAGAGGCACTGGCTGGTATCTAGCATGACAAATGGATAAGTAGAGAGGGTCCAGTTCCAGGGCCTGCGTGTTCTCTCGACCTCAATCTTTTGGATTTTTATCTTTTGAGGGCACATTAAACCATTGGTTTATGCAACAGACGTCCCGGATAAAGAAACTCAATCTATGTGTCATGGGAGCCTGCAAAATCATACGACACCGATGTAGGGAGTGTTTGACATTCCATGCTTCGACGAGTTCACGCGTGTCTAGATGCAAGAGGAGGACATTTGGATTATTTGCTATAAAAGTTGTTTGTAAAACCTCCTAACAAGCTGACAACGTCAAAAATAGAAGACTGTATCACTAAAAGGTTTTGATTAATAGCACTTTGAACCTCGATAAATCGAGAACGAGGGCTTTTGGGACATGTGTTTGTATGAACATTTTTTCTTGTTTTGATGTAAGGCGCCTGTTCGCAAGCTTTGTAAAGATATTTTTGAATCATCCTGTGTACTTTTTTATCTAATCTATTTCTAAGACACCTTTAAGCTTTAACGTAAACATATAATGTTTTTTTCAAGTGGCTTTGATTTTAAAACAGTTATTAATCCGCAATTACGTAACTTGTTTGCATTTGTTTTAGGAGGGGTTTCTCATATGGTCTCAAACTTTGAATCATACACATCTTTACAATCTCCGTACAAATGGAGTGTAAGGAATAATTTCAATTAACGCATATTTTTCTTCTCTCCCGGCAAGCCAAGGTTAGTATTCCGTGGTGTAGGAGTAACATGCTAGCCTCTGGTATCCAAAGTCGAGGGTTCAAACCCGGAGAAGTCGACGATTTTTTTCGGGCTATAACTCCTTAGCAAGGCTTACCTCGGAAGGGAAGTAAAGTTGTTGGGTCTCGTGTCTGATAAAGAGATCTCTGAGCAAATTAAGTGGTCTTTCACGCCCCATCAGCAAATCCTATTGATAAAATTCCTATTCGGAATTTCGGGTTCAAATCCTGGCTGGGGCGGGAAAATCTTATTTAAACAAAATTATTACCTATCCCCCATAGAGTCTGGAAGTATGCATGTGAGAGTATAGAAATGGATTTTTATTTATGGACGCTCTGTAACTACTGCAGTGCTCAGCGTCCATTCTATATTGGGCGTGAAAGGACGCTTAATTTTGCTCAGATGCCTCTTTATCTTGAGGTTCTTTTACGTGCCGTAAATCTACCACACGGGACCAACGGCTTTACTTTCCTTCCAAAGGAAGCCATGCCAAGGACCATGGAGGGCATGGTAACCACTGCACCATGGAGGGCGACTGCATATGAGAATGGATGTGCTTTGTTTAATTATATAAAATAATTAGCCTAATATCCATAACCTACAGTCAATAAAGAATATTTTCACAGTTAAAAGCCGCCGACATGACCATAGCAATTAAATGGGGCTATACAAATAAAACAATAAAAAAGTCTTATTATTAACCCTAATTCTCTTAAAGTTGACAAAACAATAGTCTTCTTTAATTATATTCAAAAATTAGGAAATACGTAATTTCACATGAACTTAAACTGCATTAACTTTATCGATTTTAATGTTTTAAATGTTATAATTGGTTTCGAATTCGACAAATGCAATAGTTCTCAGCATCGAATTTGGTATTAATTTAACAGATATAATGAATAATAAATAATTCGCATATGTTTTAACAATAAAAAGAGGGGCCAGTTTGAAATTTACTAAAAATAAACATTTTGAAAACATGTTGCAATAAACCATCTTGAACTGACTTATATGCACATGAAATCAAAGTCATTTACGAGTAAAAGAGCTATAAAATGTGCTACCGAAAACTTCTACTGACGTGCCAGATGAAGGGCAACATACATTTTTGCAGTCAAAATCAGAAAATGTCCTTTTCTTCTATTTTTTTTTTTTTTAATTTAAGATAAGCAAAATCAATTATAGAAATTCTCAAATGGGAATTTTACCTAATATGGTAAGTGTGGAAATATAACAAGAATTTAAATATGAAACCGAGTCCTGCGTGCGTGCGTGTCTGGGAGGCTCGTGTTGCTGTGTACCTACCCTGGGTTTAACCACAGGAATAAGGTGAAGGTTGAGGTTTTAATTTTGGAGGTTTCGAGTGTTGGTGTTAAGTAGGTAGCGCAGGTAGGCTCCTCGAGCGGTTGCATTTTCAGGAGCAGTATCCTTTCCTCTGCTCCGCTGGTGTTTATTCTTTATTTACTTATGGTGGTGAAATTTTGATAGACCTCTCCCAATGGGAGGGGGGGAGTGCTTTGTTCAGCTATTACGCTGTTGGCTGGTTTAAGTCCTACGTAATCTGACTCAACAGGTTAAAAACCTGATGTGTTCCATTCACATGACTTTCTCTACATCTCTGCAACAAATTATTGTTAAAAAGCTTATGCCTCTATTTACTTCATGCTAATCGAGAAAAAAAAATCAGCAGAAATAGTCCTATTACTTGCTTCCTTGTAAGTAGAAGCGAAATAGGGGAGTGTAGCCAAAAGCTGGTTGCAATGTGACTGAAGTTCCTGTGTTTGTATGGACAGGAATTGATGAATTCCTGTATGAGAAAAGTATACCTTTTTTAAAGCTGAAATCAAAAACAAGGAAAATCTTAAAAACGATCAACTCCACAAAAAAATATATATTTATATATATATAAGATCAATTGTGTGTTTTAACGTGCTCTACATTTTTGTGTCGTAAGCTTTTTTCCATCTTTTACGGTTTAGCAGTTATGCAAAATTCCGTAAAATGCACCCAGAATAAAGTAGTCTTCAGAGGCTATTCCCAGAAAATTCAAGATTACATTTGACAGGTAATTATCTTTAGTATACGATATTTTAATCAAAATCGTTAGAGCCATTTTTGAGAAAATAAGAATTTTCGAAAAAAGTTCCATGTAAAGGGTAGTTGGGGTGGGGGGATTTTTCTCAAAATTTTCGTGTCGCATCCCTGGAAGATACTAAACTTAAATACCAAGTTTGGTATTTTACCGACTTTTCGTTTTTGAGTTATCGAATTCACACACACACATATACACACACGGACCTGTTTCTGAAAATGCTTTTATATATATATATATATATATATATATATATATATATATATATATATATAACGAAGGGGACCCTAAAACATATATTTCCGGTATCGAATTTTTGGGTGGAGTGCAATACCTTTTCTATACACTATGTACATAATACGTGTAAATAAAGTAAAAATAGATAAGTCTGATGCATAACAGACACATTCCCATTATCATTTATTTTCATATTTTACATAGTATTTCTTACATTTACTTTTCTAAGTGCGTTCTATTGACCATAAGTTCGTGGGAACCAACGAATTATTTGTAATAATTCAGTTAGAAGGATTTGCAGTTCGCATATTAAATAGGGGCACAAAACAAGATGGAAGAAATGGTAATCACCTCCCCGCCCCATAAAAGCAAATTTAAAAAATCCAAGGGAGTGTCCGAGTAATGCTTGAACCGAGAATACTAACGGAAAAATCTGATGTATTACATTCACATGACTTTCCCTATATCTCTGCAATAAATTATTCTTAAAAAGCTTATACTCCTATTTACTTCATTCTAATCAGTAAAAAATTAGCAGAAATAGCTTTATTACTTCTTCCTTGTAAGTAGAAGCGAAATAAGAGTACCATAGGTTAAAGTGATAATCAATAGCTGGTTGCTATGTCACTGAAGTTCCTTTGTTTGTATGGACACCAGTTGTCAAATTCCAGTATGAGAAAAGTATAAGTTTTTCATAGCAGAAACCAAAAATAAGGAATGTCTCCAAAACGACTAACTCCACGATAAAAATGTGTATAACATAAATTGTGTGTCTTAACGTGCTCTACATTTTTTGTGCAGTAAGTTTTTGTCCATCTCTTACGGTTTAGCAGTTATTCAAAATTCAGTAAAATTCATCCAGAATAAACTACTCTTCAGAGGCTATTCCCAGAAAATTAAAGATATACATTTTATTTGTCAGGTAAATATCTTTAATATACGAAATTTTAATCAAAATTGTTAGAGCCATTTTTGAGAAAATCAAAGTTTTCGAAAAAAGTTCCATGTAAAGGGTAGTTGGGGGTGGGGGTTTTTTCTCAAAATCTTCGTGTCGCATCCCTGGAAGATACTAAACTTAAATACCAAGTTTGGTATTTTACCTACTTTTCGTTTTTGAGTTATCGCGTTCACAGACACACGGACACACTGACACACGAACACACGGACACACACACACGGACCTTTTTCCGAAAATGCTTTTTTTTTTAGATAAAAGGGACCTTAAAACATATATTTCCGGTGAAATCTCGGTATCGAATTTTTTGGTGGAGTGCAATACCTTCTCTGTACACTATGTACATAGTGCGTATAGAGAAAGTAAAAATCTGATGAGTACCATTCTCATGACTTTCCCTATATCCCTGCAACAAATTATTCTTAAAAAGCTTATACTTCTATTTACTTTATGCTAATCAGAAAAAATTAGCAGAAATAGTCTTATTATTTGCTTCCTTGTAAGGGACTAAGGGACTACCATAGGTTAAAGTGATAGTCAAAAACTGGTTGCTATGTCAATGAAGTTTCTTTGTTTATATGGATCGGAGTTGACAAGTTCCTGTATGAGAAAAATACAAGTTTTTCATAGCAAAAACTAAAAATAAGGAATGTCTAAAAAACGACGAACTCCACGAAAAAAAATTATATAACATAAATCGTGTGTTTTAACGTGCTCTCCATTTTTTTGTGTAGTAAATTTTTCTCCATCTCTTACGGTTAGCAGTTATTCAAAATTCAGTAAAATTCATCCAGAATAAACTGCTCTTCAGAGGCTATTCCCAGAAAATTAAAGATATACATTTTATTTGTCAGGTAATATGTTTAATATACGACATTTTAATCAAATCGTTAGAGCCATTTTTGAGAAAATCGCAATTTTCGAAAAAAAAAGTTCCATGTAAAGGGTAGTTGGGGGTGGAGGGATTTTTCTCAAAATTTTCGTGTCGCATCCCTGGAAGATACTAAACTTAAATCCAAGTTTGATATTTTACCGACTTTTTGTTTTTGAGTTATCGTGTTCACAGACACACGGACACACTGACACACGGGCACACGGAGACACACACACTCACACACACACACACACACACACACACACGGACCTTTTTGTGAAAATGCTTTTTTTGGATATTGGGGATCCTAAAACATATATTTCCGGTGAAATCTCGGTATCGAATTTTTGGGTGGAGTGCAATACCTTCTCTATACACTATGTACATAGTGCGTATAGAGAAAGTAAAAATATGATGTGTTCCATTCACATGACTTTCTCTATACCTCTGTTTATTATTATTGTTATAAGCTTATCTTTTATTTATTTCATGCTAATCGAGAAAAATTAGCATTAATAAAGCTGAAACCAAGAAGAAGGAATATCTCAACTCCACGAAAAAAATGCATATAACATGAATTGTGTGTTTTAACGTGCTCTACATTTTTTGTGGGTTAAGTTTTTGTCCATCTCTTACGGTTTAGTAATTATGAAAAATTCATCCAGAATAAAGTAGTCTTCAGAGGCTATTCCCAGAAAATTCAAAATATACATTTTATTTGTCAGATAAGTAACTTTAATATACGATCTTTTAATCAAAATCGTTATAGTCATTTTTTAGAAAATCAAAATTTTCGAAAAAAGTTCCCTGTAAAGGGTAGTTGGGGGTAGGGGGATTTTTCTCAAAATCTTCGTGTCGCATCCCTGGAAGATACTAAACTTAAATACCAAGTTTGGTATTTTACTGACTTTTCGTTTTTGAGTTATCGTGTTCACAGACACACGGACACACACACGGACCTTTTTCTGAAAATACTTTTTTTGGATACAGGGGACCCTAAAACATATTTCCGGTGAAATCTCGGTATCGAATTTTTTGGTGGAGTGCAATACATTCTCTATACACTATATACATAGTGAGTATAGAGAAAGTAAAAAGGGGTAAGCGCGAACTAAACAGCGTGTTCTTGTTGCAGTAATTCTCCTTCAACGTTGCGCAGGCCCATGTGTTTCCAAGCTGTTAGCATAAAACACGTATCAGTCTGTCCAGCACTATAGTTACGTGAGTATCGTTCCTCATGACGCATAGCGGAGATAAAAATAGGCTAAACAATGCCACCAATGAATTACAGGGAGAAGAAAGACGAGAAGTGGTTACTAATGTGTATCAGTTTATGATGAGAGAGGCTGCAGAGGGAACCCCTAATAAATTCAAGTCTGCACAGAAATGTAGCGGCAGCCACCGTTGTGCCGTTTAGTTCGGTTCGTAGAATTAAATCTGAATTAGAACGCATTCAGTTAGGGGAATGCGGGTCTTTCTCAACACTTCGTAAAGATTATTCATTTATCTACATCATGCTAATCGAGATGAATAATAACAGAAATTGTCTTATTACTTACTTCCTTGTAAGTAAAAAAGGAAAGACGGTAAAACCTTGGCTAAAGCGATAGTAAAATCTTTTAAAAAGTATCGCTTTGCCAAACAATTGAAAAACAAAAGAGGTAAGAAACAAATTATGCCTTCCCGTTTAAGAAAAGTTTAAGCAGTTTAAAATTGAAACCAATAACAAGGAATATGGTGAAAATGGTTAATTCTACACACAAAAAAAAAAAAAAAAAAAAAAAAAAGGTACATTACATAAACTGTATTGTAACGTGATCTATATTTGTTGTGTACTAAGTTTTTGTCAATCTCTTACGGTTTACCACTTATACAAAAGCCAGACTGAAGTCTTCAGAGGCTATTCCGTGAAAATTCGACATAATATACATTTCGTTTGTCATGAAAATATCTTATAATATGGTATTTTAATAAAAATCGTTAGAGCCATTTTCGAGAAAAATAAACATTTTGAAAAATGTTACATGTAAAGGGTAATTAAGCGACAGATATTTTCTTGAAAATCTTCATGTCGTATCTTTGCAAGATACTGAACTTAAATATCAAATTTACTATTTAATGGACTTCCCGTTTTTTGAGATACGCTGTCCTTCACACATACACACACACACGGACCGTTTTCCAAAAATGCTTTTTTTTCTTGGAGTTTTGGATTCGGGTAGTCTCAAAACGTGTATTTCCGGTGAAATTTCGGTATCGAATTTTTGGTTGAGATACAACCTTCTCTATCTACATACTTACTACAGAAAATAATTATAGAGTGCATTATAAAGATTTTAGTATAAACGCACGCATAATTCGGATATTTTATGCGCACAAAACGATGCCTACTAATAAATAATATGGATGTGTTTGTTGTGTCATCTCAGTTCTTCTGTGCGTACTGCACGGCTATCGCTTCAAGTCTCCGCCTCTTTCCCCCACTCCTTGTACTGCGCAACTTGAGTGCTCTCATCTATTTGCAAGGCTAATACCGACCGTTGCTTTGCACGAGTATACAGTATGAAGTGTTAAGCGCGTGTGTGTGCATTAAATTAGTTATTTAGATAAGTGAAATGTTGGCTAAAAACTTGACTCTTCAACAATAAATGTTTATGATACTTCCATCGAAAAAGATTCCATACTGACAAGTGTGCAGGAAATGTATAGAAAGGTTCCCTAGCAGGAACTTGAAGGACACTTTGAGTAACTACTTTAACATGTTGGTGAATTAAAACGATGATTGTGTGCTCTCCATGGACTAATGAAAGTTTACGAGTAGAATACATGGGGATTTACGCATTTGAAATGCCGCTGTTTGCCTCGCATTCTGCCGAATTCATCCGCCCGCGTTCTCGGTTGAAGCGTGACGCGTACTCTCTGTGTATGCTCTTTGCATAACCTCATACAAATGAACGACCACTAACCTTTCAAATTGTACTACTTAAATTTGTATAGCATTTAAAAAAATCTGAAGTGTTCAATTCACATGACTTTCTCCAGTTGTTTTACAAATTTTTCTTAAAAAATATTATTCTTTTATCCACTTCATGCTAATTATTGCCACACTTTTTCTTATTACTTCTTTATTTGAAAGTAGACAGTAAATAAGCAAATGCACAGGAAAAGCGATAGTCAATTATTTTAAAAGCCGGTCGCTATGTGAAACAATTGAAATTTGGTTCTTTTTGCTTGCTAGGAGTAAACGAAAGAGAGATGAAAAGAAACATGACTTCCCATTTGAGAAAAGTTTAAGCAATTTAAACCTGAAATTAGTAACTTGGAGTATCTCGAAAACGGTTAACTCAAAAAAAAAAGTATATGACATAAATTGTGGATTTTAATGTGATCTACATTTTGTGTGTAGTAAGTGTTTGTTTACCTCTTACGGTTCACCATTTATGCAAAAGTTATACAAAAGTCATCCGGAGTAAAAAGGTCTTCAGATGCTATTCCCAGAAAACTCAAGATATACATTTCATTTGCCATAAAAATATCTTAAACATATGACAGTTTAATCAAAATCGTTAAGAGTAATTTTTGAGAAAATTAAAATTCTCCAAAAATGTTCCATTTAAAGGGTAGTTGGGGTGGAGGATTTTCTTGAAATTTTTCGTGTCACATCCTTGAAAGATACTGAACTTAAATACGAAGTTTGTTATTTTCGTTTATGAGCTATGCTGCCCACAGACATGTTTTTAAAAATGCATTTTTGGATACAGTGGGTCTTATAACATGTATTTCCGGTGACATCTCGGTATCGAATTTTTGTTGTAATACAATGCCTTTTCTATCCCTATGCACATTGGATATACGTGTTAGAGAAAGTAATAACAACTACATTATTTAAAATTAATTTAACAAAAATGTATTTGTCAAAAATGTCATACATTAATGATAGTTATGTTTTCTAGTGTACCATAAATTAACAGTGGTTTGATTTCTCCTGCTCATATACTGAATGCATTTTTATCGTAATTAATTACGAAACTTTTCAGAAAATAAAATAATTACTATACATTTTATATATAGGTGATTGAACTGGGGGATTCCTTAACAGTTTTTGTCAGATATTTTTATATGAAATATGGTATTTATAACCTTTTATTCTTGATTTAGGTTAGTGTTCACAGATTAACTGAGACAAACATGGATGCATCGCTGACTTTTACTTTCCTTTTTGGATTCAAGGAGTCTCTAAACAGCACTTCCGATGAAATGTTGATGTTGTACAAGGGTTGAACCGCAAACACATGTGATATTTGTATTTTCCTTCACACCCTGAATTAGCAGATTTTGCAACGTGGCAACACAAGAAAAGTCTCTTCTTCTTCTTGACCTTTAAGAGCTCTTGGCCTTATTGACCCAGTGACCTAGACGAATGTTATCATTATCATACTTGCTAAATGGAAACCATATTTCACACTGGAGGTCGTCCAGGCTGTTTAGATTATTATTTGTGAATTATTAGAGAAGCGCGTGTATACATCTTGAGTCAACTGTCTCACTGCAGTGGCGAACCCTGCTCTCAAGTGACGAAACAAAAATACCTTCATCTCATTTGTTTCAGGGGACAACAGATTTTCTTTCCTTTTTAATTTCTCTACACGTACTATGTACCTACATAGTGTATAGAGAAGGTATTATATTGCACCCAAAAATTTGATACCGAGATTTTACTGGAAATACATGTTTTAGGTCCCCCTGAATCCAAAAAAATCATTTTTAGAAAAATGTGTGTGTCTGTGAGCAGCATAGTTCCAAAACAAAAAGACAATAATAATAATAATAATAATTGCATTTATTGTCATTAGACTGCATTCACAGTTTCTGACATTGTCAAAGTTACATACAATATTTACACTATACAGTATTTACACTTCCTGTTATTCTATCCTTGTTATGTCCTGTATTATAGTGATGAACATTGTTGTTTCTTATTTTTCCTTTTTTCAGTGCTTAGATGATTACTTTATATACATATAATGAGAATACTGTCAAGATTTGTTCTTCTTTAAATATTTCCCTACATGAATCTCTAGGTTTTAAATGGTGCATTTTTCTTATCGCTTTCTTCTGTAGTATAAAGACCCTCTCCATGCAAGAGAATATTACACAGTTTAAACCAATAACAAAGAATATCTCAGAAATTAATCCCCCCCCCCCAAGTATCGAACATAGATTGTGTGCTTTAACGAAATACACAGTTTTTGTGTACTGATATTTTGCCTGTTAATCTTAAGGTTTATCACTTATGCAAAAATCTTTGAAAATTAAGAGGGTTTCAGAGACATTTCCAAAAAAGTCATGCTATACGTTTATTTTGTTATGATATCTTAATATTGTACTTTAATCAAAATTTAGATGCATTTTTGAGAAAAGGAACATTTTTAAAAATATTCCAAGTAAAGGATAGTTTGGGTTGGGGGGATTTATTGAAAATCTTCCTTTTGAATCTTTGGCACTTAAATATTAAGGTTGCTATATAAACGGGGTTTTATTTTGAAGTTATACTGGACACACATGGACTTTTTAGTTTCTCTAGCACGTATGTTAGCAGGTAGAGCATATATTGTATTCCAGGTCGGTTGAATACCAAACTTAGTATTTAATCTTAGTATCTTACGAGGTTGCGACACGAAGATTTTCAATAAAATTGTTCCCACACCAAACTACCATTTACACGTAACATATTTCGATTACTTAAAAAATGGATCTAACAATTTTGATTAAAATGTCATATAGGTATTGAAGATATTTACATGGCAAATAAAATGTATATCCTGAATTTATTGGGATTATCTCCTGAAGTCCTCTTCCTTCTTTATGACTGGTAAATCGCAAACGATACACAAACCAATCTACTAAAAAAATGTATATATACATAGATACATATCTTTAAAACACACAATTTATATCATATAGAGCCTTTTTGGCAGAGCTAACCAATTCAGATTTATTTCTTTTTGTTGGTTTCAGTTTTAAAGTACTTCTCAAACGGTAAGAATTTGTCATTCCTGTTTCTTTTGTTTTACTCCCGGTCATGCAAACAGAATTGAATTTCAATCACATAGTATCTTTTAAAATATTTTACTATTGCTTTAGGTTAATGAATTCTCCTATTTCCCTTCTACTTACAAAAAACTAAGCAATAGCTAATGCTTATTTCGATTAGCACGAAGTCGACAGAAGAATAAGCTTTCGTAAGAATAGTTTGTTACAGAATAGGTAGAGAAAGTCTTGTGAATGGAGCATATCAGAATTTTTAGTTATGCTGTTCACAGACACACCTTTTCTTAAAATCCCCCCCCCCCCTTTTTCGGATTCAGGAGTCTTCAAATCTTGTGTTTGCGGTGACTTCTCGGTATCGAATTTTTTGGGTGGAATACAGTACTTTTTAAAATATACAAAATAAATATATGAAGTTCATTAAAAACACGCAGTATTTATCAAGTTTTTTTTGTAGCATCAGAGCGCTTCGAAATATACGCTGTCGTAAGTTTCATTCCTACACTCACCTGTCCGTATGTGTGTGCGCGCGCGCGTGAGTGTGTGTGTCCGCCTATCTGTCTCTTGGCAGTATAACTGTAAAACGAGACATCCGTTAAATGCCGAACTTAATATTTAGGTTCAGTATCTTCCAAGGATGAGACACGAAAATTTTCAAGAAATTTCCCCGCACCCAACTACTCTATACATGAAAAAAAAAATCTTCATTTTTTCAAAAGTGGCTATAACGATTTTGATTAAAGTATTTCATGTTTAAAATATTTACATGGCAAATAAATGTATATCTTGAATTTTCTGGGAATAGCCTTTGAAGAACCTTTATTGGGATGAATTTTTCTGAATTTTGCATAACTGGTAAACCGTAAGAGATGGACAAAGACTTATAACACAAAAAAATGTAGATCACCTTAAAACACAATTCATGAAATATACATTTTTTTGTTGTTGAATTGACCATTTTCGAGATATTCCTTGTTATTGATTTCAGCTTTAAAATACTTAAAACTTTTCTCATACGGGAACTTGTCAACTTCTGGCCACGCAAAGAAACGGATTTCAATCCCATAGCAAACACATTTTAAAAATTTGACTGTTGGTTTAGCCCAGCGTATTCCCTTATATTTCCCTTCTACTTAAAGGAACTAAGTAATAAGACCGTTTCTGCTAATGTGTATCTCTATTAGCATGAAGTAGATAGAAGAATAAGCTTATTAACAATAATTTGTTACAGACATGTAGAGAAAGGCATTTAATCTGGCTGGATATATCGGACGATGAATGAAATTGGGCAGTTGTGCTCCAATGATGCCGCGGTCCTTGGAGCTTAAAGTTATTCGACATTCTCTTCTCAGGATAAGCGAAAACCCTGGAGAAAAAAAAAACTTATGCAGATAACTCACCCTAAGCGAGATTCGAATTCGCGACCTGTTGAATGTGAGGCAGACACTTCAAAATGTTGTTAAACCATTAAAAGTGTCATCTATGATCTTGTTTGAAAGCTTGGGGAAATTGGAGTGAATTTTGTAAAGAATATTTCTCTGTTATACAGACTGGCTGCTATCAACCCCTCTTCAGCCGCGAGAGGACGCAGGGGTGAAAACTGTGACCTCGCCAAGCTTCACAAAAGTACGTCTGGACCAGCAACTGCCGTTTCCATGCCAACCTGACGTCATGTAACATTGGTTGTTAGGGCCCCCCATTCCAACTGTTTCCAGCTTAAAGGAAACAGTTTGTTCCTCCTCGCTACAACTGCGCTCACAGTTTTCACTGCAAGAACACTTCTACCCTCTTCCTTCTAATTAATAGTAGTCTTGAAGTGTAAACTTATACGACCACCGTTGTCCATTAAAAAGTCTGATGTGTTCCATTCGCATGATGTCCTCTAGCTATTCGGCAAACAAATATTTTATTCAAAACATTAATCTGTTATCTAATACATGCTAATCAAGATACACATAAGCAGAATTAGTCGTATTATTAGCTCCTTGTAAATAGAAGGAAACTAAAATGCAAGGCTAAAGCGATAGTCTCGTCCTTTAAAGTCGGTCACTAGTGAAACAATTGAAATTCCAATCTCTTTACTTTCCAGGAGTAAACAAAAGAGAAAGGAGAAGAAAGATGTTTTCCCGTTTGAGAAAAGTTTAAGTGGCTAAAATTGAAACCAATAATCCAGAATATCTCGAAAACGGTTAACTATACAAAAAAAAAAGTATATAGCACACATTGTGTGTTTTAATAAGATCTAAATTTTCTGTGTGGAAAGTTTTTGTCTATCTCTTACGGTTTACTAGTTTGCAAAATGCAGCTAAGTTCATCCAGAATAAAGAGGTTTTCAGAGGCTATTCCCAGAATGTTATACATTTTATTTGCCACAAAATATCTTTAATGTACGGTATTTTAATCAAAATCATTAGAGCCATTTTTGAGAAAATCAAAATTATTTATAAATTTTCTATGTAAAGGATGGTTTGGGGTGGGGGATTTTCTTCAAAATCTTCGTGTCGCATCCTTGAAAAATACTAAACTTATATACCAAGTTTGGTAGTTTACCGACTTGTTATCGTGTTCATAGACACACGGACATATACACAGACCTTTTTCTAAAAATGTTTTATTCGATACAGGAGACCCTAAAACACGTATTTCCAGTGAGATATCCGTATATGTTTGTGGAATACAATACCTTGTCTACCTACAATGCAGATTGTACATATGTGGCAGAGAAAGTAAGCATGGGGTGTGTTACTTCACTCGAGTGAAGTGCACTCCCTCTTCTACCAATCTTTCTTACAAAAGTGGGAGCCATGGATTTTCCGGACTCTGTACGATTGCCCTAACCATGCCGACATGACATTAAATTCCCCAACTGACTCGCATTTTCTCGGTAAACCACAAGGAGATCTCAAATTATTTTGAGATGACATACCTACCCAATGGCAACTTACAATGGCGTATGTAAGTACTTTAGACCCGGACTTTATAATTTAACCAACTATTAGATCGTTCATAATTGTTTTCCCACAGTCATGTATGGAACAGGGATTGGAAAGCACACATTTCATAATTACGAGGGTCAATAGATATGTAGTGAGACAGAAAAAGAAATATGAACACTGAGAGAAACGTTTTGTTTTGTCCCAGTTTCTCAAAGTATTCTCCCTGGCACTGTATGCGGCGTTCCATCCTCCAGAACCACTTGGAGGCATCCACACCACTCAGTTTCTGGTACTGCAGATTAACTCCTTTTCGTATGCAGAAGCTGCTGGAACACCCAAATGGAGGGCTGATGCTTTGTTTCTGGGTCAAACTGATAGATCCATGTTTCATCAGCCGTAACAATACCTGAAACAGGGCGAGACTCTCCACAGTTAAATCTTTTCAGCATTTCTTGGCACCATATCACCCTGTGGAGCTTCTGTGCTTCAGTTAAATAATGGGGCACCCATCTTGAAGATTTGTTTTTACACGAAGATGTTCATGGAGGATGGTTGAAACACTCGGTGGACTAGCCTTCTTGCCAACTCAATGTCCTCTCTTGGATCCTCCTTAATCATTGTTTCCACAACGGCGATGTTATTGGCAGTCACCACTCTTGCTGGTCTGCCTCTTCGTCTTTTAAAGATTGCCGCAAACCAGTAGAATACAGTGCCAAGTCATGGTGAATGGTCCCTAAAAGCTCAAGTGACTGCGTTTTATTTAAGCCACATTTGGAGTACAAAATCATTCGGCGAAAATGCTCTCTCTGCATCTCCATTGCACTTGAAATACAGACTTCAAACATAAACTGAGCAATGGTCTGCCTGCTATCATTGCATTGTCAATGAGTCGGCTATTTTCATAAAGCAACAATGCATTCTACAGGGTTGGCCAATTTTTCTAGTGACCCTCGTATTTATTCGCTTTTAATTGTCGTCTTGAAGACGTTACTCTGGCTAAGCCAGTTTAAAAATATAAGATATCGATACATTTATGCTTAAGTTAAAACATCCAACGATGTTCGAAAACATATGAAACCGGAGAATATGCACTAGTTTGGGAACCACGAACAACATTCAATGAAGTTTAAACGAATAAACATTGTAAAACCCTAATACCTTAAAAAATTATCCAGAAATAACAAATCTGATGTGCTCCATTCACATGACTTTCTCTACATCTCTGCAACAAAGTATTGTTAAAAAGCTTATGCTTCTATTTACTTGATGCTAATGCAGAAATAGTCTTATTACTTGCTTCCTTGTAAGTAGAAGCGAAATGAGGGAGTAGCATAGGTTAAAGTGATAGTCAAAAGCTGGTTGCTATGCGACTGAAGTTCCTTTGATTGTATGAACAGGAGCTGATACATTTCATATGAGAAAACTATAAGTTTTTCAAAGCTGAAACCAAAAACAAGGAATGTCTAAAAAAACAATTCTCCACGAAAAAAATGTATATAATATACACCGTGTGTTTTAACGTGCTCTACATTTTTTGTGTGGTAAGTTTTTGGCCATTTCTTACGGTTTAGCAGTTATGCAAAGTTCCGTAACATTACCCAGAATAAAGTAGCCTTCAGAGGCTACCCCCAGAAAATTCAAGTATTGTACATTTTATATAGCATGTAAATATCTTAAATATAAGGGATTTTAATCAAAATTGTTAGAGCCATTTTTAAGAAAATCAAAATTTTCGAAAAAAGTACCATGTTTTTTTTTTTTTTTTTTTTTATGGACGCTCTTTAACTGCTGTGGTTCTCAGCGTCCCATTCTATATTGAGCGTGAAAGACCGCTTAATTTTGCTCAGAGGCCTCTCTATCAGGCTTGAGGTTCTTTTACATGCCGTAAATCTACGACACGGGACCAACGGCTTTACTTCCCTTCCGAAGGAAGCCATGCTAAGGATTTTTACGCCCGAAAAAATCCATCGTCCTCCGCCGGGTTTGAATCCGCGACCTTGGGTATATGAACCATTACACCACGGAGGCCGACAAAGAGTTCCATGTAAAGGGTAGTTGGGGGTGGGGGATTTTCTTGAAAATCTTCGTGTCGCATCCATGGAAGATGTTTGGTATTTAACGGTCTTTACGTTTTTGAGCTATGCTGTACACAGACACACACACACACGGATCTTTTTCCAAAACTGCTTTTTTTGGATTCAGGGAGACCCAAAACATGTATTTTCGGTGAAATCTCGGTATCGAATTTTTGGTTGCAATACAATACTTTCTCTATACACTATACATAGTACATGTAGAGAAAGTAAAAATCGTATGCTTGACTTCCTCTGCCTATTCTGTAACAAACTATTCTTACAAAAGTGCTCTATTCACTTCTTGTTAATCGAGATAAGCATGAGCATAAATGACATTATTACTTAGTTCCTTATAACTAGAAGGGAAATAAGGGAATACACTAAGCTAAACCGATAGTCAAATGTTTTAAATGCTAGTTGCTATGCAATAGAAACTGCTTTTCTCTACTGCCAGAATAAGCCAAAAGAAACAGAATAACAAATTCCCGTATAAGAAAAAGTTTAGTATTTTAAATCTGAAACCATTAGCAAGGAAATTTCTACAAAAATAGTATATGGCATAAATTGTGTGTTATAACGAGATATACATTTTTTGTGCAATAAGTTGTTGTCTAGCTCTTGCAGTTTACCAGTCATGCAACATCCATTCAGAAGAAAAGGACTTTAGAGGATAACTCCCCCTCCAAATTAGGATATACATGTTATTGGCCATGTAAAATCTTTAATATACAATAGTTGAATCAAAATCGTTGAAGCCACTTTTGAGAAATTCGAAAATTTCTAAAAACATTCCACGTTAAGAGTAGTTTGGGGTGGGAGGATTTTCGGGAAAAACTTTGTGTCGCATCCTTGGAGATACTTAACTCAAACACCAAGTTTGCTATTTAACTGCTTTTTCGATTTTGAGTTATGCTGCCTACAGATACACACACGGGCGTGCGTGCACCTTTTTATAAGAATTCGTTTTGGGTTTAGGGGCCTTCAAAACATATCTTTATGGTGAACTCTGTGTCTGGTGTGTGTCTTTAAATAATAAATATAAATAAAAATAAAAAGTCGGTTAAATACCAAGCTTGATATTTAAGTTCAGCATTTTCTGAGAATGCGATACCAAGATTTTTTTTAAAAAAATCCGTCCACTTCAAACTACCATTTACTTGATAATGTTTGATATTCTCAAAAATGGCTCTAACAAATGTTATTAAAATACTGCATATTAAAGATAGATATACACATATAGGTGTATGAAAATAAAACGCATGTTTTGAATTTCCTCGGAATAGCCTCTGAATACCTCTTCATTCTGATGACTTTTACTCAATTGGTAAACCATAAGAGATAAGCAAAAGCTTACTATGCAAAATATGTAGATCTCGTTAAAACACAAAATTGATGACAAATACATTTTTATTGTGGAGCTAACCACTTCCAAAATATTGCTTATTATAGGTTTTAATTTTCCAATAATTATACGTTTCTCAACCACTGCTTGGAAGTGGTTATTCATACTTTTCCATCCTGGTCACGCAAAGAGAACGAACTTTAAATACCACCATAAAGTGTTCGGCTTTTAAAAGAGTTGATTATCGGTTTAGCTTATTTTGCATATCGTATTTTCTCATTTCTTTTCTACAAGGAAATAATGTAATGAAACCATTTCTGTCAATGTTTATCTTGATAAGTTGAAGTATAAAGAAGAAAAAAAATTGTAAAAATAGTATTGCAGCATGAGAGAGTTACGTGAATCAGATAAAGATGTTGTGTGTAGTCGGAGGGGGTGAGTTATGCGCGCGCGCGCGCGCGCGTGTGTGTGTGTGTGTGTGTGTGTGTATGAATAGCATAAATCAAAAATGAAAAGTCGGTTAAATAAAATACTTGGTATTTATGTTCATACCTTCGCGGATTTTTATGAAAATCCTGCTTTCCAAGATTACTCTTTACATGGTACAATATTCGTTATTTTTTACGTTCTCCAAACACATCTAACGATTTTTATTCAAATATCACACGTTTAAGACATGTTCATGACAAACAAAATACACACCATAACATTCTATGGCAACATCTCTTGCTTATGAATGGCTTTTGTGTAATTGATAAACCTAAGAGTTAGACAAAATCTTGCTACACAAAAGCTTAAATCTCGTTAAAGCACACAATTTATGACAAATAAAACGTTTTGTGACTGTCTCTGCAGTCGAGTGGTCATTGTTCTGGAATCTACGAGGGTCGGCTGATAAGTCCCGGGCCTCTCAATGAAAACAGCATTTAATTTTTTTTTTTTTTTTGCTTTATTTCTCAACATAATCTCCAGAAAGGCTAATACATTTGTTATATCGGTGTTCTAATTTAATTAAAGCATCTCTGTAGTGCTATTTATCAAGGTCCTCAAAATAGCTGTTTACAGCATCAATGACCTCGTTGCTGTGAAATCTTCGTCCTCCAAGAAGTTTTTTGAGGTTTGGGAACAGTTGGTAGTCATTGGGTGCTAGATCTGGCGAATGGGGTGGATGTTCAAGCAATTCCAACTTTAATTCACACATTTGGGGGGGGGAATGTATTTTTCTTTTCACCTCATCATTCAAACGTTGCAGTAAGCTTGCGCAGTAGTCACCAGTGATACTTTTACCCTTTTCCAAGTAATCAATAAAAATAATTCCCAGTGCATCCCAGAAAACACTCGCCATAGCCTGGTTAGCTGACAAAATTGACTTTGCCTGTTTTGGAGTTGGTTCACCTGGTGCAATCCACTGTTTTGACGAAATTTATTTTCTGGAGTGTAGTGATGTATCCAAGTTTCACCCATGGTAATAAGCCGTCTCAAAAATTCACTGCGGTTCTTACGGTAGAGCTCCACATTCTTAACTTTTGATCAGGTATCAACAAACGCGGCACCCATCTTGCACAGACCTTGTGAAAGCCCAAAACATTACTTAAAATATTACCTGCACGTTCTTTTGATATGTTTACAGCGTCTACTATCTCAAACAACTTTAATCTGTGGTCTTCCAGTACTAAACGATGACTTTTTTCAATGATCTCTGGAGGCTCATCAGTAATGCTCGCACGTTCCATTTTAAACTATGCAATCCACGTTTTAATCATTGAATATGAAGGGGCAGAGTCTTTCAATGTGCTGTCCATTTCCTCCTTGATTTCTTTAAGCGTTAAGGCTTTCAAATGGAAGTATTTAATCACTGCTCGTTTTTCCAAATCCTCCATTTTCGTGAAAACTCTAAAGTTGTCTTGTTTAAAATGCCGTCATTCGAAAACTAAACAAGCTATTGACCTATAACTATGGATACAAGGTAGTCTAGAGTTAAACTATACGATGCTACCGCTAACTGGCCTAGTGGCGCCATATCTGTGTGAAGCCTGGGACTTATCAGCTGACCTTCGTATTCCAGAAGTCCTAGGTTCATTCCCAGCTGGGGCAAGGAAATCTTCTTTAACTAGAACCACTCCCTATCCCACATAGTCTGGAAGTATGAGTGGGAGAATAAATGTCTGTTTGTTTAACAGTATAAAACTGAGAAACCCTGAAGACGAGGAAGATGCACTTCTTCGAAACGTTGGTGTCAAGCCAAGTTATTACCTGGCTAGAAGCCCGAGAAGATTTTGAATTAACACGTCGCCAGGAAAGCTATAGTTCTTATTGTAAAAGCCTTAGTTTTGCTTCCCTCGGGTGGGAAGTAAAGCGTTTGGTCCCGTGTAATGTTTATTTGCACGTGAAAGAACCCTTTGCCTGGAAAGTAAAGGTTCCTGAGCTAAATTCGTCGTGATTTCGTCCTATAGTGTTATATATGGGCGATGAATTGATCCTCGTCAGCATGTGCACATAGTGGCGAACTCGCGAACTAGAAATTCCTTAAACAATTATTCCAATACCAATTGACCATAATAGTTGGCTATACTATGAATCCTGGCTCTAAAGTACTTACAACATTGTAAGTCACCATCGGGGTTGTCATCTCAAAATAATTTGAGATCATCTTGTGGTTTACCGGGAAACATGCGAGTCAGTTGAAGGATTCGATGCTATGCCGGCAGGTTGCCATGGTAGCTCAGTGGAAGAGCAACCGCCTAGAGATCGGGAGATCCGTGGTTCAAATTATTGAATTTTTCACTCTGACTCTACTTATCCAAGGAACCATTGTCAAAGCGGCCCAGTATATGTCGAAATGACGTGATGGAACTTGAATTTTGTGGATGTGTGGCTAGAGAAAGTCGTGTGAATGAAACATGGGTAACATACATATTTATAGGGTCATTAAATTATAAGGTAACCCCTCTCGTGGCATCTGTTCACTGCACGAGAGATACGAGAGTCGCCGGAAATGGTACTGGTAAAGGCGCACTGGAGTCCTTAGCTCATACAAATGCTGAACATATTAACCATCTGCTCCCAAACAGGCAGTTTAACAGGTTAAACATGCTCATTCATCTAAACTCAGCAGCAGGAATCCCTGTGTAATCTACAAAAAATTAGTGATATCATACAAGAAAACTGTCTCCGAGGTTGACTAGTCAGCGAGCAGACTTCTCATCCGGAGGTCCCGGGTTCGATTCTCGGCTGGCGTGGGGAATTTTTCTTTAACGAGAATTATTCCCTATCCCCCGTAGAGTCTGGAAGTGCGTATGTGAGAGTGAGTGAATGTGTGTGAGGAAAATACAACGATGTAAACCCAACGTAAAGAAGGTGCAGACAACGAGTTGTTTCTAATGCAAATTCCCCGATATGACCTTTAAAGGGGTTATATAAATGAAACAATGAAAAAGCTCCTAAGCTTAGACGAGTGAGCGAAAGTATTTTAGCAAATTGTGCTGCTCGCATGTGAGCAGGAGGTCTACAACTCCGTAGTTTGTCGTAACATACGTATTTTAGTACACCTTTGCCGGCGACTCTCGCGCAGTGGAGAGAGGCCTCGACAGGGGTTAACTTATTATTTTGTTTCACGCGGTTAACAGAATTCCCATTTTGTACCCTGCGGTTTTATCTGTTATCCAAATGTTTTATAATGCCTATTTGTTATGACGGTAATGGAACTATTGACACTTAATTTTCTCATACATTAGTAAAACATTAAAAATTACTTATAAAACCCTTGTAATTGAATATGAAGCCAATGGAATTGTAAAAGAACCTGTTTCCGATTGGAAATTGAAATGGAGTTTTACTTATGGACGCTCTTTAACTATTGTGGTTCTCAGCATCCCATTTTATATTGAGCGTGAAATACCGCTTAATTTTGCTCAGAGGCCTCTTTATTAGGCTTGAGGTTCCAAAGAAAGCCATACTAAGGATTTTTACGCCCGAAAAGACAGACAGACGGACGGACGGACGGACAGACATATAGATAGATGTAATAATACAATGTACAATATAATTAAAATAAATAAATACTATGGTAATATAATACCCTGTCAGAATGACAATACATCATGGTATATTACCAAAATAATAATAACAATAATAGCAATAATAACAGCAATAAAATAATAATAATAACAATAATACAGTATTAAAAGTGTTATAATACTAGTGATGATGGGATATTTATATTTACTATCCCGACTATAAATCACTCTTCTTTAGTCTCTTTTTAAAACTGTTTACATTTTGAGGCAAAGTCTCCAATAACTCATCAGATATTTTGTTCCATAACCACTACACCAAGGGCGACTTCCGGATTGGAGGATGGGAAGTTTTCTTTAATCAGGATTATTCCCAGTCTCCCTTAGAGTCTGGAAGTATGAGTGAGAAAACGAATGTAAATGCATTAACACAGGTAATCAAAATGTGTCACGCGCCTCAAAATTTGATAAAATTGACTAGCACTTTTTGGGCTAGAACATTCAACCACACACAAATCTTTAAGCGGTGAATTTTCAGTAACTTTGTTTACTGAGTTATGATAATTAGAAAATTTAGTTTATAAAATTAATCATTTTTACTTTCTCTATACGTACTATGTAGGTACATAGAGTATAGAGAAGGTATTGTACTGAACTTAAAAATTCAATACTGAGATATCACCTGAAATATGTTTTGGGGTCCACTGAGTCCAGAAAAAACATTTTTAGAAAAAGGTCCGTGCGTTTGTGTGTGTCTGTGGGCAGCATAGCTCAAAAACAAAAAGTTCGTTAAATACCAAACTTGATATTTAAGTTCAGTATCTTCCAAGGATGCAACACGAAGATTTTCAAGAAAATACCCCCACCCCAACTAATCTTTAAATGACATAAATTTCGAAAATTTAGCTTTCCTAAAAAACTGTTCTAACGATTTTGATTAAAATCGATTTTATTTAAGGTAATTACATCGCAAATAAAATATATATTTTTAATTTTTTATGAATAGCCTCTAAAGACCTCTTTATTCTGGATGATTTTTTTTTAATTTAGCATAACTAGTAAACCATAAGAGAGAGACAAAAACTTACTATACACAACATTTAGAACTCCTTAAAACACACAATTTATATCATATAGCATTTTCTTTCCTGGAGTTGGCCGTTTTCGAGATATTCCTTGTTATTGGTTTTGGTTTTAAAATAAACTTTTCTCATACAGGAACTTGTCAACTCCTGGCCACGCAATGAAACGGATTTCAATCCCATAGCATCCACATTCTAAAACATGTGACTGTCGGTTTAGCCTTGTGTATTCGCTTATTTCCCTTCAACTTATAAAGGAACTAAGTAATAAGACAATTTCTGCTAGTGTTTATCTCGATTAGCATGAGATGGATAGAAGAATAAACTTATTAGTAATAATTTGCTACAGAGTTATAGAGAAAGTCATGTGAATGGAACTCATCAGATTTTTTGGAGTAAGCATTGAACTATACGCAAATCTTTACGCGGTGATGTTTCAGTAACTTTCATTACTGAATTATGTTAATTAGAGATTTAAGTCTTTAAATTATTCATTTTTTTATAAAAATATATATTTATTTTGAAAAATTACTATTGGTGTTACGATAATTTTGTCGCCTCTAATATAACAATAGATACTTCTCAATTCTGGGAAATTATAATTGCATTTAAACAAAAACTGAGACGCGTGGAATATTTTGAAAGAGCGAAAATGTAGTTCTGAGAATACTATGTAATTACTTATTTTAAAAATCTTGTGTATTCAATTTACATGACCTTCTCTACCTGTTCTGTAAGCAAACTATTCTTACAGAAGATTATTCTTTTATTTACACATCCATACTAATGCAATCATCTGGTCGCCATATGAACAATTGAAGTTCGGTTCGCATCAGCAGTAAAACAAAAGGAAAAAAACAAAACAAAAACGAAAGGTTTAAGAAAAGTTAAACAATTTAAAACTGAAATTAATAAGAAGGAATATCTCGGAAACGACCAACTCTACAAAACCAATGTATACGACATAAATTATGTGCTCTAATGGCCTCTAATTTTATGTGAGGTAACTTTTTGTCTATCTCTTATGGTTTACCAGTTACGCAAAATTCATCCAGAATGAAGAAGTATTCAGAGGCTAGGATCAAAGAATTAAAAATCTAGATTTTATTTGTCATTTAAATATCCTTAATACACGGCATTTTAATAAAAATCATTAGAGTCAATTTTGAGAAAAACAAAATTTTCAAAAATTTTTCCTTGTAAACGGTAATTTGGGGTGGGGGATTTTCTTGAAAATGTCCGTATCGTACCCCTGGAACAGCTATACTTAAATATTTTCTTTGGTAATTAAAGGTCTTTTCGTTTTTGAGTTATGCTGTCCTCAGACACACACACACACACACACACATGCACATGCGCGCACGGATCTTTTTCTAAAAATACTTTTTTTCTTGGACTTACGGGTCTTCAAAATCAATATTTCGGGTGAAATCTCGATATCGAATCTTTGGATGGAATACAAATGCATCCTCTATGCACTATGTATAGCTCGTTAAAACACACAGCTTATGTCATATACATTTTTTTCGTGGATTTGACCGTTTCCGATATATTTCTGTTATTGGTTTCAGTTTGAAAACACTTAAACTGTTCTCATAAGGAAACTTGTTAACTTCTGGTAATGCAAAGAAACGATTTGATCCACATAGCAACCAGCTTTTAAAAGATTTGACTATCGTTTTAGCCTAGTGTAGTCCGTTATTTCCCTTCAACTTACAGGGAAATATTTCTGCTCAGTTTATCTGAATTAACTGAAGTAAATAGAAGAATAAGCTTTTTAACAATAATTTGTTACAGAGAAAGTCATGTGAATGGAACACATCAGATTTTTAATTTGAAATACACGAACCGCCACTGTGATGACAATCAGACCTTGGTGCAGCAAACGAAAGTTGGGAAAGCTGTAATCGCTCTCTCAACAGCATTTATCTTTTGTATCACATCGCCTTATCTTGCGCGCCACATAACAATTGACTGATGTTAACTTTTTAAAAGAGGAGAAGGGAGCAAAAGTTTGCTAACAAACTTCTTCAAGTCGTCATAAGATAAAACTCAAAAGCTAATCAAACATAATTGCTATATTTGCCGTTTTCAAATACTCCTACATAGTTGTGTAAGGTGTGTCAGTGAGGACCTCTTCACAACCGAGAACGGTAACCAGAACGAGAACGGCAAAGTTAAAATGTTTACACTGATGCGGGATTTTTAGATGCATAGGTGTAAAATATGAGACCAATCCGATAGAGGAATAAAATAAATAAATGAATATTTTGTTTAATTTAATTTTTTTCACAAAAGCCGCGTATACGACAGGAATTGGATAAGGAGAGCCAGACTGAAAAATGCAATGTCATAGCTGGGATTTGAACCACGAATCTCCCAGTCTCCAGCCGGTTGCTATACCACTGAGCTATCATGGTATTATGCCGGCATACCAGTAAATTCCTCACTATTTGGCCAGCACTATGAAGTACTTACGACATTTTAAGTCGCCATTGGGATCATCTTTTGGTTTATCGGGAAACATGAGAGTCAGTTGAGTCCTGGGAAACGGGAAAGATGTCATTCCCGGGCACATTTAATTAGATCTACAGTGTGGAAAGTACAATGCATCAAATTAAAAATAATAGCATATAGGCTTGTGTGAGCTTTTCTTTCTTTGTGTTCGTAGTTTTCGAAAGAAGGAGAAGAAGAAGAGTTTGAATTGCTACGTGCCAGGTAGCCCAACAACATCGCATTTCTGGTATGCAGAACACCCTCTCTGCATTAAAAGAGTTGCAGAACTCAACTTTGCATTCCAAGTAAACGCCGATCAGCAGTGTTGGCGTGAGCGACCTACATCTCTAATATTAGTGGTAACGGTGAAGGAATCGCACTCATTGAGAGGGAGTTTCCAGACTTGAACTGGAGTCCGATATGCAAGAACAGTGTAAACAGACCGAAAATATTAACAGATTCTTTATTTTTGAGAAAATAAAGTCATATTTTAGATTGTGAAGTAATTAAAAAATATTTATTTCATCTATCAATATCTGCCTATGTAATTATTTATGCAGTGTTCTTATTTAACATTAGAGATTAGACCCACTGTAGGGTTAAATCAAAATATTGAAGTGCCATAACAAAAACAGTTCATGAGAACACTTTGGGTTTCTCTGTATTATTATTATTATTATTATTATTGAACCGATAAAATAAAAAAGTTTCGTTTCGTAATCAGCTTACCCTCCCCGTAATTGTAAGACTGACACCTCCCTAGGACTAACAAGTCAATGCCTAGGAGTCAGAAGCCTGTCGGGGAGCCTATGGCACGAAACCACAGAATGGAGAACCTTTTACGAGGGATTGGCCTGTAGCCAGACATGAACACGAGGGAGCGGATGTTATGAAATGTAAGCGAAATTGATGATTGGAAAGGTGATGATGGAGCAGTTGGTGGAATGAGTGGCGGGGGAAACTGGAGGACTCGGAGAGAAAAAAAAACGCCCAGGCGCCGCTTCGTCCACCACGAATCCCACATCGGATGCTTGGGATCGAACCCAGGCCACCTAGATGGGAGGCAAACGGTCTAACCATTCACCCACGGCGCCGCCTTAAAATAAAAAAGTACCATCCACAAAAACCTGATGAGTTACATTCACTTAACTTTCTCTACTCTCTATCATTTGTTATTGTATCCTTTATGGATTGTTAGTGGGTATACAAACTATTTTAAGATAACTGTTTTTCTATCTACTTTAATGCATTGCGATACACCTTTGAAAAAATATATACCAACATTACACTTTTCGCTATAGTTACAAAGGGAAAACGGATAGTCAAATGCTTAAGAAATGGACATAATATGCAGACTTTAAAATTCCATACTTTTTACATGCAGTCGCGAGAAATAACTGAGAAACGGGCTGGATCCATGGTTCGTCTGCTGTGCGAGAGGTCCCGGGTTCGATTTCCGGGTAAGAGTGGGAATTTTTATCTAGCCAAGATTATTCCCTATCCTCGGAGTATGGAAGTATGAATGAGAACGTGAATGTGTCTGTGAGTGATCTAATTAACAAAATTAGAAGAAAGTACAAACATAATGACAACAGCACGCGAGTATATACCATTGCCGAAACGCAATATTTTTCAAAGGAAAATGCCGTCGACATGACTGCGTTGTTAAAAGTGGGGTATAAACGGGAAATAAAAAATCGAATAAAAACAAATAAATAAATCGAATAAATAAAAATATTTGAAATATATTGTGTGACATTAACAATTTCCGAGATATCCGTTACTGATGATTCGATTTTTTCTTTCCCGTTTGTACCCCACTTTTAACAACGCAGTCATGTCGACGGCATTTTCATATTGCAATATATTGTGTGTCTAAAGATATCTATATTGTTTGTGTAGTACAATTTCGTCCATCGCTAAACGTTTCCTACACGATTACAATGTTTTCCACCTGAGGAGGACTTAACAGGTATGCCCAGAACATACACGGTAATCATTCTATAGTAAGTATGCCACAAAACTTGGCCGTTAGGCGCACGGTCCCTCTCGGTCACATCGCAGAATAGAGTACGCACGGCTCGTCACCCAGTCATAATGCATGATCGTCAAATAAAATCTCAAATCACATTAACAATTATCAAAATCAACACAAAACATACCTTATTACCGGAGATGTAGGAAATTCCTGGACAACAGTAACTTTGTGTTGAGTTCTAAAAGTTTTGTTGTTTTCCATGCTGAAGAATTCGAAATGTAATTTTCTTGAGCAAAACGCCTAAGAGATTTTCGAGTTGACCGTTCTAACCTTTCTCAGATTTCGTCTAAATTCTGCTCCTTAACCGCACGTCTATTTACCTTTTTTTTGCCCCTATCACAAATTGACCATAGTTTATTTACAAACTCGGAACATACACGCCAGAAATTTAGTTTCAAATTGCCTTACAACTTCCCTACAAGATAATGTAAGCACATACGCATCGTACCCAAACATTCCTTGTAGTACTGTATACTTCATTTTAAGAGCACTTCTTGAAAAAATAAACACTTCTAATGTTATGCACGTGTGAATTGGACTGGAACAGAAGTAAGACTGACGTACGTGTGACCACAGAATGGATGTAGGAAGCGCGCGCAGGGAAATGCAGTGAAGGTCACACGGGCCATTTCCTGCCGGTCAAGTTTTATAATAAACGTACTGTATTCTCCATGCAAATGTGTTTAACCCGCCTGGATAGTGCGGTGGTAGCGTGTCTGTCTCACATCAATAGGTTGCGAGTTCGAATTCTAGGGTGTGTTACCCGGATAAAGTATTTATTTGTTTTGTTTTGTTTTCTTTCTTTTCTTTCGGGGTTTTCCCTTATACATACATGCATACATACATACATACATACATACATAAATACATACATACATACATACATACATACATACATACATACATACATACATACATACATACATACATACATACATACATACATACATACATACATACATACATACATACATACATACATACATACATACATACATACATACATACATACATACATACATACATACATACATACATACATACATACATACATACATACATACATACATACATACATACATACATACATACATACATACATACATACATACATACATACATACATACATACATACATACATACATACATACATACATACATACATACATACATACATACATACATACATACATACATACATACATACATACATACATACATACATACATACATACATACATACATACATACATACATACATACATACATACATACATACATACATACATACATACATACATACATACATACATACATACATACATACATACATACATACATACATACATACATACATACATACATACATACATACATACACATATTGACCAAAATCATTAAAACAATTTTTGAGATAATCGAACGTTTCGAAAAATCTTCCGTTTAAAGGGTATTTCGGGGTGCGGGGATTTTCTTGACAACCTTTGTGGTGCATCGTTGAAAGATACTGAACTTAAATAACAAGTTTGGTTAACTGTGTCTTACCTTTGTTCCCTGTTCACGGAAGCGCGCGCGCTCAAGCGCATACGCCCATACACGACGATTTTGCTAAACATCTGATGTTTTCCAATCACGTGACTTCCCCTTACTATCCTGCAACGAAAGCTCATTCTTCTATCTGATTCATTCTAATCGATAAAAGTATTAGTAGGAGCGGTCTTTACCTTGTAGGTACAACGTAAATAAGGGAATATACTAGAGTAAAGCGATAGTAACATCTTTTAAAAGTTGGTTGCTATGTGATTACTTTGAAATTCAGTTCTCTTCGATGACCAGGGGTAAAAACAAAAGAAAAACGAAACATGACTTCCTATTTGAGAAAATTATAAGTAATGGAAAGTAGATATAACAAGGAATATCTCGGACATAGATAACCCCACAGAAAAAGGTAATGACATAAATTATGTGTTTTGAGATACATTTTTTGTGAAGAAAATGTTGTCTCTCTCTTACGGTATACCACTTGCGCAAAAGTCATCCAGAATGAATAAGTCTTTAGTGGATATTTCCAGAAAATTCAAAATTCAAGATGTATATCATTTGTCGTAAAAATACCTTAAAATCTATGGCATTTTAATCAAAATTGTCAGAGAAATCAAAATGTTCGAAAACTATTCCATCCATGTGAAGGTTAGTTTGGAATGGGGGGATTTTCTGGAAAATCTTCGTGTCGCATCCTTACAACATGAGTAACTTAAATACCAACTTTGTTATTTAATGGTCTCCGTTTTTGAGCTATGCACACATACACTCGAGGAACTTTTACTAAAAATCACGTTTTACTTCCTCTACTTAGTAGAGAACATAATAGTTCTCTTAGTAGTATATAAGTAGAGAAAGTATTGCATTTCACCCAAAAATTTGATACCAAGATTTCATTAGAAATGCACGTTTTAAGGATTTTTTAGAAAAAGGTCCATGTGTATCCGTGTGTCTCTGAACACGATACGCAAAAAGGAAAAGTCGGCTAAGCACCAAGTATGACATTTAAGTTCAGCTCCTTCAGCAACACGAAGATTTTCAGGAAAATTCCCCCTCCCCAAATTGCCCTTTACATGGAGTAAAATTAGAACATTTTGATTTTCTAAAAAATGGCTCTAATGATTTTGATTAAAATATTGTATATTAAAATTACTTATATATAACAAATAAAATGTCTACCTTGAATTTTCTAGAAATGCTCTCTGAAGTGCTCTTCTTTCTGAATGCCTTTTGCATAACTGGTAAACCATAAGAGATAGACAAAAAGTTACTATACAACAATTGTAGAACTCGTTAAAACACACATTTTATGTCACATACTGTTTTACTTTCTCTAGCGCATATGTACAACGTATGTAGAGAAGGTATTTATCTTCCATCCAAAAATTCTATACATAGATTTCACCGGAAGTATATGTTTTGAGACCCCCTGTATAAAAACATTTTTATAAAAACGTTACTGTGTGTGTCTGTGGATAGCATAACTCAAAAACGAAAAGTACTTAAACAGATTTTCTAGAAAATCCTACTACCCCAAACTACCCCTTACATAGAACAATTTTCGAAAATTTTGATTTTCTCAAAAGTTGCTCCTACGATTTTGATTAAAATATCGTGTATTAAAGATATTTACATTAGAAATAAAATTTAAACCTCGAATTTTGCATAATTGGTAAAATATAGACAAAAACTTACTGCGCAAAAAGTTGTATATCTCATTAAAATACACAATTTATGTCCTTTATATTTTTGTTGTGGAGGTAACCGTCCGAGATATTCTTTAATGTTGGTATCAACTTTAAAATATTTATACTTTTCTCAGAGAGGAAGTCACCCGTGTTTATTTTATTTTACTCCTGGCCAAGCATTGATAATCGTTTAGGGACTGTTTTTAAAACATTTAACTATCGCATTAGGATACCTTTAGTTCCCTTCTTCTTTCTAAGGAACTAAGTAATAAGAACATTCTGCTAATGTTTATCTCAATTAGCATGGTGTAGAGAGAAGAATAATCTTTTTTAAGAAGTTTGTATGTGACAGCTAGAGAAAGTCATGTGAGTGTAACGCATAAGATTTTTTTGTGGAATTGACGATTTCCGAGATATTCAATCTTGTTGGTTTCAATGTTAAAATACTTACACTATTCTTAAACGAGGAATCCTCATTCGTTTCATATCTCTTTTATTTTACTCTTGGTCATGGAAAGGGAACCAAATTTCAAGGTCAATTGCATAGAGACAGCTTTTAAAAGATTGGCTGTCACTTTAACATAGTGTATTCCCTTATTTCAGTTCTACTTACAAGGAAGGACCATTTCTGTTTATCTCGGTTAGTATCATCATCTTCCTGTCAAGTATTAGACTTAGTGACCTGTTTACGGCTCAGTCTATCTCTTCATCGGACGACCCAACAGCCGTCTCCCTCGTGGTCTGTAATTTAATATTTGACTGGGTTTCTTGATGCAGGTATTCTAAGTACATGGAACCTACAATTTCGACGATAATTTTGAATTTTTTCTATTTTTGGATCAATTTTCAATTCTTTTATAGTATCTGTATTATGTTTCTTATCAGTTTAGTGTATCCTGCAGTTCTTAAAAATTTCATTTCAATAGCTGTGATCTGATGTTGATCACTTTGTCGTACGGTCCAAGCTTCGCTTCCATACATTAAAACTGACCTCACTTGTGTATTTTAGCCTTTCTCAATTTGCATAAAGTAGATAATGCGCGCGCGCGCATGTGTGCGTGTGTGTGGACAGCATAGCTCAAAAAGAAAAGTCCGTTAAATATCAAACTTGGTATTTAAGTTTAGTATCTTCCAAAGATGCGTCGGCCGCGCCGTGGCCGAGTGGTTAGACCACTTGCCTCTCACTTAGATGGCCGGGGTTCGATCCCAAGCGACGGCATGTGAGATTTGTGGTGGAGAAAGCGGCCGAGTACTCCGGTTTCCCCCGCCATCGCATTCCACCGGTGCTCCATCATCATTCATGTATCATCAGTGTCACCCTGCGGTGCCATAAGTAGTTAAAGCGGGCGTTAAACACTATAAAAAAACAAGGTTGCGTCATGATTATTTTCGAGAAAATCTCCCCACTCCCTACTACACTTTACATGAAACATTTTTCGAAAACTTCGACTTTCTCAAAAATGGCTCTAACGATTTCAATTAAAATTTCTTACATTTAAGATATTTATGTAACAAATTAAATGTATATATTCAATCTTATGGGAATAGCCTCCGAAGACTACTTTATTTTGGATGAATTTTGCGAACTTTCGTATAACTGGTAAACCGTAAGAGACAAAAATGTGGAGTTTGTTAAACACACAATTTTATGTTATATACATTTTTTTTTCGTGAAGTTGGCTGTTTTTGAGATATTCCTTGTTATCGGGCTCAGCTTTAAAATACTTATACTTTTCTCATACATGAATCTATCAACTCCTGTCCATACAAAGGAACTTCAATCACATAGCTGCCAGCTTTTGACTATCACTTTAACCTATGGTACTCCCTTATTCCGCTTCTACTTACATAGAAGCAAGTAATAAGATCCTTTCTGTCATTTTTTCCCGATTAGCATTAAGTAAATAGAAGAATAAACTTTTTAACAATAATTTATTGGAGAGATATAGAGAAACTCATGTGAATGGAACACAGAATTTTTTAAATGATTTTTTTAATTTAGTAGGTATGTCGGACGATAACAATTTTTGGGTGGAATGCAATATCTCCGGTACTTATTACAGTATGAAACAGGGAAAGTAAAAAACGATTCATGTGCCAGGAAAGAGGGGGAAGAGGGGAGGTTGGCACCGAAGGAACAGAAACTGATGTTTGCTGCCTAATTTTAACATGTTATCACTCATAACGATAACTAGAATCAAGGGCGTCTTTGTGTGCCTTATTTCCGCGGGCTCAAAGGCAATTGTGTGCATGCCCTGAGATCATTATATAATCTTGTGGGTGTTATGTTATCAGAATCATGACGTCGCTTTAAGCAGCAGTACTTGAATGAAATGGCCGGGTACTTGTTCTGGTGATCGTGTGTGATAGCGTGTTGTGCTGGGAAAGTGCTCACACAATGCACTTCTAGGACATAACAGGGGTGTTTACCCTAAGGCGAGGTTTGTCACGTCGTGTGAACGGACTAGAACGTGTCCAAGATGTCTGCTGAAATAAGGTTGTGTGCAAGACCTCTGCTACTGCTGCTGCAACGGAGATGTATCAGAAGGTGAGTTTCTTTATGTTCCTGCCGACAGAGAATTTGCCATGGCATGTTTCCAACTGGAACGTGTTTCCTGCTTCTTTGTTTCATTCGCTCTTTGATGTTTGCAAACTTTACTAACACTTTTTCCCTTTTAGCTTATCTGCTCCCCTCTTCTTTCTTTCTCCCCTCCCCCCTTCTGTTTTCATTCTTTTCTATGACTTATATTAGTTTTAGCAGCTCTCAATGGATTCCATGACAGAAATCGTAAATCCTTGAAACTCAAGACAAGTTAAAATTCTATAAAAACGTATATTTTTGAAGACCTTACAATTTAAAAATATCTATTTGCTAGGAAAATTCGTGAAACAACAGACAGACAAAATAGCTGACGGGAGCTACATCTAGCGTTAAAACTGCTGAAGCTAGTAATGAACTAATTAAAAACGACTAGTTCTGTATCAACTGACTAGAGCAAAGAAACTGCTTTTGTTTTTAGGAAATCTGGAAATTCCTTAAACCATCAACACATTCGAAAATGTTGCCTTGTAAAGTGTAGTTTGAGGTGGGGGGATTTTCTTGAAAATTTTCGATAGAGAGTAGGGAAAGTCATGTGAATGCAACACATAAACTTGTTTGAATAAAATACTAAACATGAATTTTCTGGTAATATCCTCTGAAATATTATTCCTCTGTATGAGTATTACATAACTGGTAAACCGTAAGAGATAGACAAACATTTACTGCACAAAAATTAGATGGCACTAAAAACACAATTTAAGCCCCCTTTTTTTTGTGGAGTTAACCATTTCCAGAGATTTCTTGTTCTTGGTTCAGTTTTAAAATACTTATAGTTTCCTCAAACTGGAGGTCGTCACTCGTATTTATTTTGTTTTACTCTTGGTCATGCAAAGAAAACAGAATTTCAAAATCATCGCATACCGACCAGTTTTTAAAAGATTTGGCTATCTGTTTAACCTAGTGAATTCCCTTATTTCACTTCTACTTACAAGGAAGCAAGTAATAAGGCACTTTTGCTAATTTTATTTTAGCATGAAGTAGATAGAATAAAGAGCTTTTGTAAAAATAGTTTGTTTGCAGAACATGCAGAGAAAGTCATGTGAATGAAATTCATCAAATTTTTACTTTCTCTTCTTAGTAGCCATATCCTATATAGGTTGAGAATGCATTGCATTTCACCCAAAAGTTCGACACCATTGAAGGAAACACGTATTTGTAGAAAAAGCTCCTTGTGTGTATGTGCGCGTGCGTGCGTGTCTGTGTGTCAAAAATGAAAAGTCGGCTAAATACCTAAGTTTATATTTAAGTTCAGCATCTTCTAAGGATCCACATGAAGATTTTCAAGAAAGTTCCTCCATCCCAAACTATCCTTCACTTGGAAAATATTTTGAAAAATGTTGACTATCTCAAAAATAGCTTTGACGATTTTGATTAAAATACTATATATTAAAGAAGTTTACGTGCCAAATAAAATGTATATTTTGGGTTTTCTGGGAATAGCCTCTGAAGACCTCTTTATTCTGGATGACTTTTGCATAATTGGTAAACCGTAACAGATAGGGAAAAAAAACCTTACTCCACAAACAATGTAGATTGCATTAAAAGCCACAATTTATATCCTGTACATTTTTGTTGTGCGGCAAACCATTTATGATAAATTCCTTTATATTTATTTCAGTTTTAAAATACTTATACTTTTCTTAACGGGAAGCCGTAATTCTTTCTTTCTTTTGTTTTACTCTTAGTCATGCAAGAAGAACCGAATTTCAAAGTCATCACATAGCAACAATTTTTAAAAGATTTGACTATCGCTTTAGCTAGTATATCTTTCACTTTCCTGCTACTTACAAGGAAGTAAATGATAAGGCCATTTTTGCTAATGTTTACCTCTATTACCATAAAATAGAAGAATAAGCTTTTGCAAGAACAGTTTGTTGCAGAATGAGTAGAGAAAATCGTGAATGGAACACATCAGATATGTTTCTTTCTTTTACTCCTGGCCATGCAAATAGAACGGAATTTCAATGACATAATAATCAGCTTTTAAAATTTTAGTTTATCGCTCTGCCTAATACATCTCTTCCTTCTCTTGTACCCACCTACGTCTCCCCGATTGAGAAATGCATATATATTTTAAAATTGAGACCAAAAATATGGTTAACTCAAAAAAGTTAAAAAAAAAAAAGTATCTGACATGAATGGTGTGCTTTTGTACTTTTACGTTTATTAATTATGCAAAAGCAGTCCACAATGCAGATGATTTCAGAGGCTATTTCCAGAAAAATGAAGATGAACATTTCATTTGTCATAGAAGTAGCTAAGAAAACATATGGTATTTTAATCAAAATCGTTAGTAATTTTTCAGAAAGTCAACATTTTCGAAAATATTCCATGTAAAGGGTAACTTGAGGTGGAGAATTGTTTTGAAAATCTTCTTGAAGATGCTGCAATTAAATATCTATTTTGGTATTTAATGGACTTCTCATTTTTGAGTTAACCTATTCATAGACATATATACACGAATCTTTTTCTAAAAGTGTTATTCTGAATTCAGGGGACTCCAACTTTGTTTCTTTGTTATTGCTGTCAATTACCAGGATCATAGCAGCGCCGCCATCTAAGCTGGGTTTGAATCCGCGACCTTGGAACCAGAAGCCAAGCGCCTAACTAACCGAGCCACTCAGACCGACAGGAGATCTCAAAACAACATTTCAAGTGAAATCTCGACATCGAATTTTTGAGTGAAATGCAATACCTTCTCTATCCACTATGCACACTGTAATTGGTAAAGAAATCAAAACTGTATTTTAGCTTTTAAACTAATAACAAGTAATATCTCGGAAATGGTTAGCGCCACAACAAATATGTATTTGATTCAAGTTGTAGTTTTGACGAGATGTACATTTTGTATAGCGTTTTTGCCCATCTCTTAGGTTTACAAATTACACAGAAGTAGGTGTTCCAGAATGAAGAGGACTTTAGAGGCTATCCTCAAGAAATTCAGGATATACATTTTATTTGTGATCTAAATCTCTTTAATATACAGTATTTTAACCAAAATCATTAGAGCAAATCGAAAATGTCGAAAAAATCTTTCATGTAAAGAGTAGTTTGGGGTGGGGGGATTTTATTGGAAATCTCTGTGTCGCATCCTTGTAAGATACTGCATTCAAATACCAAATTTGTATTTAACCGACTTTTTGTCTTTAAAATAAGCTGTTCATAGTCACATCCATCCAGCCTTCCGTGGTGTAGTGGTTACCATGCAACTTTTTTGTAGTGTTTAACGCCCGCTTTCATTACTCACCGCAGGCGACTACGGTGTATATATATTCATTACAGCATTTACATGTTGTTAGATATATCAACAAATAGATAAACAAAACACAAAGCACATGTCAGATGTAAAATTCACAATGTAAAATGTGCAATGTGTAAGATTACTATGTACACTTTCACATTTCCAAGTGTTAATAATTAGCCTAAGTGCAAAAATGTATTGACCGAATACTAACAGTTTGTCTTAGGAGGTCTCGTAAGCATTTCTTAAAACTTTAGAGATGGGTTTTATATTATTTATACAGAGCGGAGCAGCTAAAAATAGCTTGTATAAGTATAAAGGAAATACAGTAAATTATGGAAATGAAGAGCTAAAATGGACTTACCATTTATTTATAATGAAAACTACCAAGAAAAATAAATGTAGGCGATGTTGAAATCATCAATACACAGCTGAGCACATTTAGGTATATTTAGACACCCGGAATAAATTCGGATATCACAGCTAATGTCTTTCAATCCTGCATCGTGTGTGGATTTGTTGAAATAAACCTTGCTCTTCAAGTGTCTCTATAGAAAATAAAATCACATGTTAGATCCGGCGAACGTGGTGGCCACAACTGTTTGCTGACAGTTCGTTCCTCAGAGAAGACATCATGGACTCGTTCCAGGGATACCTTAGACGTGTGACAAGTTGCCCCATCTTGCTGGAAGCATTGTCCATCATATTCAGTGAGTTGACCACAAAATGTACCAAAAACTTCCATATATGCAACTGTCTCAAGAGCTGTGTCAAAAACATTGGTCCAATGATGCGCGTTCCTGTTACATCATACCAAACGTCGATTTTTTCATCATGGGGTAGTTGCTGACACACAATGTCAAGGTTATACGTTGCCCAGTATCTCGTGTTCTGTGAATTCACATGACCGGAAAGATCAAACCATGCTTCATCACTCATGATGTAATGGAAAGGGTCCAACAAACCATTGTTGATGTTATTCAAAAGCCACGTGCACGTAATTATTGCACAACCGTCACAAGACATGGCTTCAAAAATGACTTTTCAATATCCGCTGGCAACCTCTTCTACTTATATGAGTCTGTGTGACCAATTTACGTGTAGTCTTCTTTGGGTTCTGAATAATTCTTCAGCGAATGTCTACAATAAGTTTTGATGTGCGAACTGAAGGAATTCTCTATCATTTCATATTTTGCACAGATCCGTAGGTGCACCAATTTTTACTTTCTCTACACGTACTATGTACAGAGTGTATAGAGTGTATAGTGTACCCAAAAGTTCGATACCTAGATTTCACCGGAAATACATGTTTTGGAACCCCCTGAAACAAAAAAAAAGTAGAAAAATGTCCGTGCTGTGTGTGCGTGTGTCTGTGTGTCTGTGGGCAGCATAGCTCAAAAACGAAAAGTCCTTTAAATACCAGACTTGATTTTAAGTTCCGTATCTTCCAAGGCTGCGACACGAAGATTTTCAGTAAAATCTCCCCCACTCCAACTACCCTTTACACGGAAAAAATTTCGAAATTTTTTATTTTCTCAAAATGGCTCTAATGATTTTGACTAAAATATCTTATATTTAAGATATTTACATGACAAATAAAATGCTTGACTTGAATGTATATCAGCCTCTGAATAACTCTTTATTCTGGATATTTTTTTCTAAATTTTGTGTGACTGGTAAGCCGTAAGAGATAGTAAAACTTACTACAAAACAAATATAGATCTTATTAAAACACATAATTTATGTCATATACGTAGTTACATATTTTTCTTGGAGTTCACCATTTTTGAGATATATCTTATTATTGGTTTCAGTTTTAAAATACTTTTCCCACACGGGAATTTATCAACTCCAGGCAAACACACACACACACACACACACACACACACACACACACACACACACACACACACACACACACACACACACACACACACACACAATGCCTCCAGACTCTGTGGGACACACACACACACACACAATGCCTCCAGACTCTGTGGGGGATAGGGAATAATTCTAGTTAAAAAATCTGATGTGTTACATTCACATGACTTTCTCTATATCACTGCAACAAATTATTCTATTTCCTTCATCTAATGGACAAAAAATTAGCAGAAATAGTCTTATTACTTGCTTCCTTGTTAGTAGAAGCGAAATAAGGGAGTAGCATAAGTTAAAGTGATAGTCGAAAGCTGGTTGCTATGTGATTGAAGTTCTTTTGTTTGTATGGACACGAGTTCACAAAGTCCTGTATGAGAAAAGTATAAGCTTTTTATAGCTGAAACCAAAAACAAGGAATATCTCAAAAACAATCAACTCCACAAAAAAGATATATATATATAACATAAATTGTGTGTTTTAAAGTGCTCTACATTTGTTGTGTGGTAAGTTTTTGTCCATCTCTTACGGTTTAGCAGTTATGCAAGATTCCGTAAAATTGGCTCAAAATAAAGTAGTCTTCAGAGGCTATTCCCAGAAAATTCATTTTATTTGTCAGGTAAATATCTTTAATGTACGATATTTTAATCAAAATCGTTAGAGCCATTTTTTAGAAAATCAAACTTTTCGAAAAAAGTTCCATTTAAAGGATAGTTGGGGGTGCGAGTATTTTTCTCAAAATCTTCGTGTCGCACCCCTAGAAGATACTAAACTTAAATACCAAGGTTGGTATTTTACCGACTTTTCGTTTTTGAGTTATCGTGTTCACAGACACACGGACACACACACGGTCCTTTTTCTGAAAATACTTTTTTTGGATACAGGGGACCCTAAAACATATATATTCCGGTGAAATCTCGGTAACGAATTTTTTGGTGGAAAGCAATACCTTCTCTATACACTATGTGCATAGTACGTATAGAGAAAGTATAAAAATCCCCTCCCCGGCCGGGAATCGGACCCGAGACCTCTGGGTGAGAAGTCGGCTCGCTGACCACTCGACCATGGAGGCAGTCAAATTGTTGGTTGTGTTTTCATTATGTTCATTTGTGTTAGATATTGAACTAGAAGCCAAGGCCTTGCCGGTGTATGTCATTGCCAACGGTGCTTCAGCAGTCTTTCTCATTCTTGTGCGTTACACCAGACTTGGATTTCCTTAAAGGGCTTTGCTATTTACGGTAGGAGCCGTTATCTAGCCTTAAACTTGTAACACAGAACTGAAGGAAACGCGATACCGTCCTCAACAAAAGCTAACTTCAGGCGGTGCGTTGTAAACTTCGTAAACATTAACAGAAGATCGATTGACACTCATTCAACACTTACGAAGGTTGATTCCTCATACATATATATTCTAAGGATGATATATTTTGATTACCTCAATAGATAAAGTATAGATATATTTACGATATTTCCTTCAATAATAAAAATCTGATCTGATCCATTCACATGACATTCTCTACATATCTGTAACAACTTATTGTTAGTAAATATAGCCCGAATGGTTAGGCATTTATAACACTTAAAATAGAGAGACAAAAAAGGCAACAAAAATGTAAAAAATCTTATGCGTTACACTCACATGACTTTCTCTAGCTCCTCTACCAACGAACTTCTTTTAAAAGGTTATTCTTCTTTCTACACAGATAAACATTAGCAGAATTCTCTTATTACTTAGTTCCTTATAAGTAGAAGGGAACTAAAGGAATGCGCTATGCTAAACTAATAGTAAAATGTTTAAAAAGCTGTCGTTATGCGATTGTCATTGCAAATCGCTTCTTTGTTTGGCCAGGAGTAGAACAAAAGAAAAACGGACTCTTCCTGTCTGCGAAAAGTATACGTACTTTTCAATTACAACCAAAAACAAGGATCTCCCGGAAACGGTTCCTCTACAACAAAAATGTAAAGGAGATAATTGTGTGTTTTGACGAGATCTACAGTTTCTGTGTAGTACATTTTTGTCTATCTCTTACGGTTTATAATTATGCAAAATTCATCCAGAATAAAGGATCTTTAGAAACTATTCCCAGAAAATTCAAGATATATATTTTATTTGTGATGGAAATTGCTTTAATATGTGGTATTTTAATCAAAATCATTAGAATCATTTTTAAGAAAAACAAAATTGTCGACAATTTTTCCATGTAAAGGGTAGTTTGGCGTTGAGGGATTTTCTTGAAAATCTTCGAGTCGCATCCTTGGAAGATACCGAACTTAAATACCAAGTTTGGTATTTTACCGATTTTTCGTTTTTGAGTTGTGTTCACAGACACATGGACACACAAACGGTTCTTTTTCTGAAAATGCGTGTTTTGGACACAGGGGACCCTAAAACCTGCATTTCAGGTGAAATCTCGGTATCGAAATTTTGGGTGGAGTGCAATACCTTCTCTATACATTATGTACATAGTACGCGTAGAGAAAGTAAAAAAGGCACAATACATTTCCTAAAAGCTACAAATTTAAAGAGGCATAATATATTTTACGAACAAAGTGCAATGCATCAATATAACTAACAGTTTTGCTGGTTGTACATTACCACAACGTATTAACGTCCTGGTTGGTCATATCGGATGATGAATGAAACTGGTGAAATGATGTTCAAATGATCTCGGGGTCCATAGAGCTTAAAGCTATTCGACATTCGTATTTTCAGGATAAGGAAAAACCCCGAAAAAAAGCTTATCCGAGTAACTCAGCCTAAGCGAGATTCGAACTCACGATCTTTTGAATGTAAAGCAGACACGCTACCCCCACACTATCCAGGCGAGCAACATATTGTTGAATGTTCTTGTGTCAGACTTGATCTTCTATCTGACAAAATATTTTTCATTACAGAAATCATTACATCGACTTTCACCCTAAAATAGCTGAATACTGACTGCTCCGAGCAAAAATTTCTTCCTCCTACAACAATAAACGCATGCAACACACAATTGTAAAAATAATGTTTGAAAATACAATTTCTCATTGGCTGCGGCGAAAGCGAATTTGGCCAGAATGCTATATGGCGATGTCTATGAGAAGGGTAAGACATTTTTTTAGAAGATTAATTCAGTTATTTTATTAGCTACTTCCTGTATTTTTTACAAAACTTTAATAGTTGAATAGCAAGCTCACAATAAAGACCCCCAAAATTATAACATCTGTGAGAATGGACAAAGATTTAACATTGCTGATGTTTTAAGAATTATACGCTGCCACTTGTGAGTAACAAGACCGGCATAAAAGCGCCAGATGTCTGTATTTTGAACCGCACTGATTCTCCCTGTAGTAATAAATATTTTACTCTCTAAAACATATTGCACGGAAAGTATCTTGAGGGAATAAAACAAATTAAAATAAACCAGAAATATTGCTTTAAATGGTAACAAAAAGGCATTTGTTATTAAATGAGGCTAAAATATCATAAAAAGGCAAAATAGACAGAATAGAATTTAACCCTATCGTTTCTATTTACTCCGAATCACATTTATATCTACGGAACTATTAATTTACATTCACCCATTAAAAAAGGCACTTTGCCTACATCCGGCTCTATTAATAAGCTTATACTTCTATCTACTTCATGATTATCGAGATACACATTAGCAGAAAGTCTTGAATACACCAGTCTAAACCGACAGTCAAATTTTTAAAATGTGGTTGCTATGAGATTGAAATCCGTTTCTTTGCGTGGCCAGGAGTTGACAGTTCCTGTATGAGAAAAGTGTTTCAAGTATTTTAAAACTGAAACCAATAACAAGAAATATCTCGAAAACGGTCAACTCCAGGGAAAAAATGTATATACCATACATTGTGTGTTTTAAGGAACTCTACATTTTTTGTGTGGTAAGCTTTTGTCTATCTCTTACGGTTTGCTAGTTATGCAAAATAAAAGCAAAAAATTGTATGCGCTTCATTCACATGACTTACACAACATCTCTATAACGAATTTTTGTTAGTAAGTTTATTCTTTATTTCATGCTAAAACATAAGCAGAAACGGTCTTATTACTTAGTTCCTTATAAGTATAAGGAAAATAAGGGAATACACTAGACTAAACCGACAGCCACATGTTTTAAAATGTGGTTGCTATAGGATTGAAATCCGTTTCTTTACGTGGCCAGGAGTTGACAATTTCCTGTAAAGAAAGTTGTTAAGTATTTTAAAACTGAAACCAATAACAAGGACTATCTCGAGAAAATATTTATCAGGGAAAAAATATGCATGGCATACATTTTGTGTTTTAATTTTTACATTTTTTGTGAAGTAAGGTTTTGTCTATCTCTTACGGTTTACAGTTATACAATAAAAAAAATTATACAGAACAAAGAGGGCTTTACAGGCTACTCCCAGAACATTCAAGATATACTTTATATTTGTCATGTAAATATTTTAATCAAAATCGTTAGAGCCATTTTTGAGAAAATTAAAAATGTCGAAATTTATTCCATGTAAAGGGTAGTTGGGGGTGGCAGGATTTTCTTGAAGAGATCCTTGGGAGATCCCAAACTTAAATATCAAGTTTGGTATTTAACGGACTTTTCGTTTTTGAGCTGTGCTGCCCAGAGACACACTCACACACACACTCACACACACACACACACACACACACACACACATGGACCTCTTTCTAAAAATTAATTTTTTGATTCAGAGTATCCAAAAACACAACGGTATCGAATTTTTGGGTGGAACACAATACCTTCTCTATACACTATGTACATAGTACGTGTAGAGAAAGTAAAATAATCTATCACTTTCCGCCGGGCTTGAACCTCAACGTATTAGAGGCAACCTTGGTAGTCACTATAGCACGGAGGGCGACTCGCGGCTTAGAAAAGAGAATAATATTTAAATGTTGCTTTTTCTATTTGTAATAGTCGGTGCTTGTGTGTGTCCCTTAGACTTCTACATCGTTGAACCGTTTCGAGCAAATACGGAAGGATTAGGATAAGATTAAAAATCTGATGTGTTCCATTCGCATGGCTTTCGCTACATCTCTGCATTAAATTATTGTTAAAAGCTTATTCTCCTATTTACTTCATGCTAATCGAGAAAAATAGCGGAAATTGTCTTATTACTTGTTTCCATGTAAGTAGAAGGGAAATAAGGACGTACGATAGCCTAAACTGATAATCAAAAGTTGGTTGCTATGTGACTGAAATTCCTTTGTTTGTATGGGCTGGAATTGACAAATTCCCATATGAGAAAAGTATAAATATTTTAAAGCTGAAATCAATAACAAGGAATATCTAAAACAATGATCAACTCTACGAAAAAATGTATATAATATAAATTGAGTGTTTTAACGAGTTTTCTATTAAATAAGTTTTTGTTTATCTCATTCGGTTTACCAGTTGTGCCAAATTCCGCAAAATTTATCCACAGACCGGACATCTCAACATGAACGTATCTTCAGAGGCTGTTCTGAAAAATTCAAAATATACATTTTATTTGTCATGTAAATGTGTTTAATATATCACAAAAAATGCAGAGCACGTTAAAACCCACAATTAATGTTATATACATTTTTTTCGTGGAGTTGATCGTTTTTGAGATATTCCTTGTTTTTGGTTTCAGCTTTGAAAAACTTGTACTTTTCTCATACAGGAATTTGTCAACTCCTGTCCATACAGACAAAGGATCCTTAGTCACATAGCAACCAGCTTTTGACTATCACTTTAACCTATGGTACTCCCTTATTTCGCTTCACCTTAACAAGGAAGCAAGCGGTAAGACTATTTCTACTAATTTTTTCTCGAAAGCAAATAGAAGCATAAACTTTTTAACAATAGTTTATTGCAGAGATGTAGAGAAAGTTATGTAGATGGAACACTTGAGATTTTTTGGGGAATTCAGGGGGACCCAAAACATGTATTTCCGGTGAAATCTCGGTATCGAATTTTTGGGTGGAATGCAATACCTTCTCTATACACTATGTACATGGTACGTGTAGAAAAAGTAAAAATCTGATGTGTTACACTCGCATGGATTTCTCTAGTTTACAAACATCTTACAAAAGATTATTCTTCTTTCTACATAATGCTAATCAAGATAAACATTAGCAGAATGTTCTTATTACTAAGTTCCTTATAAGTAGAGGGGAACTGAGGGAATGCACTAGGTTAAAGAACAGACACTTCCTGTCTGAGGAAAGTATAAGTACTTAACAACTGAAAACAATAACAAGGAATATCTCCGAAACGGCTACCTCCACAACAAAAACGTAAAAGACATAAATTGTGTTTTGACGAGATCTATATTTTTCGCAAGAAGGTTTAGCAGTTAAGCAAAATTCGGAAAAATTCATATCCAGAATAAAGAGGTCTTCAGAAGCTATTCCTAGAAAATTCAAGATATACATTTTTATATGGGATGTATACATCTTTAATATGCTGGATTTTAATCAAAACGTTACAGCCATTTTTGAGAAAATAAACATTTTCGTAAATTTTTCCATGTAAAGGGTAGTTTGTGGTGGGGGGATTTTTCTCAAAATCTTAGCGGCACATCCCTGGAAGATGCTAAACTTAAATACCAAGATTGGTATTTTACTGACTTTTCGTTTTTGAGTTATCGTGTTCACAGACATACGGACACACACACGCAAACATTGTAGATTTAACATCATAACTCCCACACTTGAGGGGTAGAAAAACGATCAGAAGATAATTTGTAGATTTTTAAGAAAGAATAAGGTTGCTTTATCAATATTTGTTCTAAATAACAATCAGAGGTTCTTTCTTTATCCCTTTCAGGAATTGTGAGAGTAGTCCTGACCTAACTAGTGATCAGAAGGATGAAAATGCTCGGAGAAAAGCAATCTGGAGATTTTCTGTTGCTGGTGAAAATCAGCAAACCATGCGCTGCGCTCTTAAACGTATAATCCAGTTTCTCAAGTGAGGTTAGGTGTCTTTTGTAAACAGAAAGTGTTAGCCTTGCCTAAAACTTTATTTTCGATGCTTTTTTTTTCCCCCTTGTGATTATAAAATTATGGCTATTTTTTTTTTTTTAATCAGGAACAGGATAAATTCAAATCCTTTTAAGAAGTAAGAGTTTTCATTTTCTTTACACAAGCCGTGTGTAGGACAGGAGTTGGACAGGCAACAACCGGGATATGAACCATGCACATCCTGGTCTCTAGCCGGTTGTTCTAACCGCTGAGCTACCATGGCAACATCCCGACACAGCATTAAATTTCTCAAATGACTCGCATGCTTCCCAGTAAACAACAAAGTGATCTCAAATTATTTTGAGATGACATAACCCAATGGTGACTTACAATTCGTAAGTATTTAAAGTCCCGGACTTCATAGTTTAGCCAACTATTAGGTCAATTAGTGTAAATTAAATATTTTTTCACACAAGCCATGTAACTGAATTCATATTTTGATTCTTTATATCTCTAGGCAGTGCACATGGAAGTAATTTTGTGCACAACATAGTTCTGTTGTGAAACTTGACCTGCGCAAACAAATACACACTTGTATTATCTAAACTACATGACATTTACGGCACAGATCCATTTATGCCGTTAATTGTAACCACAGTCGACATAAGAACTGTCTAAGTACAAATGAATTTAAATTATGCTGTATAATGGCGAAATTATAACCTTGGTATGTTCTTACCTTCTTGGGCATCTTGAAGAAACAATTTTCACGCGTTTGATAATTGCTACTTTTGCAACCACGATAGGCGCAAATTACCCTTGAAGTGAGCGTTTTTTATGCAACTCATTATAAATTCCAGAAAATCTGGAATGGTTTTTCAGTATTCTGTATTCGATTTCAGTACTTTTCATTGCTATACAATTTGTTTCTAAGCACTGTTATACTATATACAAATGTGTGAATTTCTCTCATTGTTAAATAGCCAACCAATCAGAACACGATACTTCAACATATAGCGCGTTTATAGTATATATGAAGTCCTGTAACCTGATATGGGCAAAATGGTACTCAACTGAGCCTCGGATCCATAGCGCTTAGAATTACTGACATTCGGCTACGGGGAAATCGCGGAAAAAGATATTACCTGGATAATTCACTTAACCGAGATTCGAACTCGAGACCTCTTGAATGTGCTGTCACCACACTACATAGTAACGATAGAAGTGAGCTCTTCTGTTGTTCCAATGCTCTTGGGGGTGCTTCGTTGCTGTTTATAGCGAAACTATTTTATTGATGACAATATAACTTTGTTGATTATGAGTAACCAACACAAATTTAACTGCTAAGAGAACTAAGAAAGATAAAACAAAAGAAAGATAAAAATTAGCAAACAAATTATTATTCCTGTGTTGGTAATATTTGAGATATTGAGAAAGATACAGATTTTGTATCTATCACAGGACATTAAATAATTAATCTATGAAATGAGGCGGAATTTCGAATTCTAACATAGACAGTAATTTTTACCTTGTGTCAAAAATTATCTGTGCCAAGTTTGGTCGAAATCGGTGCAAAGCTGTAGAAGTCTATAAGAAACACTCACCCCCCCCCACACACACACACAAACAATCATTGTTTTACTTAGCTTCCGGAGGAAGCTATATTTACGATGTTTACTCCCGAAAAAAAAACCATCGTCCTCCGTCGGGTTCATTTCCGCGATCTCAGAATCCAGAAGCTAGAATGGTACTTACTGATTTCGGAAAAGCTTCCACAGTAAATCCAGATTTGGTAATTGTTATTCGGTTTCTAGAATCACTTTGTAGTTATTTACAAGGTCTTTGTTGCTATCGTACATCATCGTGCTGGCTGCCAACACTGATACAGGTCAATGTATGTAATTTTCGTTTAATTAGTTTTAGTAATTTCACCAAAGCGTGCGAGCGAAAGGAGCGTGCGCTTTGTTTTGTCTACGACGACGACGAGCAGTTGGCGGGCCGATGGCAGCCCGAAGGTTATTAGAGTGTACCCTTTATTGCTAAAACTTGACCGCGTCCTGACGGAAATGTGAGGTTTGCAGGATGACGGCTGTAAATGAGGTTGGGGAGCGAAAGGAGGTAGCAGGATTGCTCCTCAGCGGTTGCCAGTCATGGTGCAACAGCCTTTGTGCACCGCTGGTGTAATGTCGCAAAAGTCTTTATTTTGGAGGTTTCATTTTAAATGATGTCCAAGTAACTCTTGGAAGGATTGTGTAGGAACTCAGCTGTAGCAGTTGTTGGAGTGTTATGTCTACGTTACTATGTGTATAAATAAACCGATTGTCATGTAACTGGCTTGATGTAAATTCTTGATATTCTCACAGATCTGTTTAATAATATCAGTTAGTGCTATTATTGCGTGAGCGCCAGCATTCAAAACGCCAATCGAATCTTTAAGCAAGAATTGGCGAATTTTCGTCAGTGCACGACATTGCGGGCCTACCTGGTCGTTAGCTAATTTAATACACCCAAGGTCGCAGGTTCAAATCTGGTGGAAGTCGATGGATTTTACGGGCGTAAAAATCCTTAGTATGGCTTCCTTCGGAAGAGAAGTAAAGCCGTGTCGTAGATTTACGCCACGTATAAGAACTTCACGTAAAGAGGTCGCTGGCAATCACAGCAGTTAAGGAGCGTCCATAAATAGAAAAAATACCTCCATTAAACTCTTACCTGGTCGTTGCGCGTTTTTCACGCTGTCTGTCACGGAACCGTTTGCACCATTTGAACACACATTTTCATTAAAAAAAAAAAAACAACAACAAAACACTTTCCATACAGCTGGCGCAGGATCTCGTGATATTCCTTTGGATTTATCCCAAGTAGAAGCAGAATTTCACAGTTCACTCGTAACAGTGACGCTGCTCTACGCTTAAGTTCCACAACGCGTGCACACCTGAACAAGCACACAGCTTCGAGACGATTCGTAATACTTCCCCAAAACAAACTTAACCCTTATCATATTTTACTCCTTGAAGTAGATAATCGAACAACCTTACCAATAAATACATTATCATGAATATCAATTACATCGGAAGATGTACTTGGGGTTTCACTGAACCAATAAACTCAACCGCACACCGTAAATTCATTCACGTATTCTATGATCATAGGTAATTTATACATTTAAATTGGAGGATGTCCACTAGAAAGAATGTGGCTTCCCATGATGAAAAACACGGACGAGTGTTTTTAGAGATTACCCGACAAATCCATCCGTCCGTACACCCGTCCACCCACGCGCCTGCCCCGCCCCCATCCCATCCCTTCCCATCCGTACTGTAGCAAAAATCCTTTATTCTACTTCAAAGCTGACTACAAATAAATTGCATTCCTTGCAAAGCTGTAGCTCGGTGTATTCTCTCTTCGCTATGACGCTTGCTGGATTACTTCGCTGTCTCTTCTGTACACTCCAAACTCAAGGTCTAAACTTACTTTCTGGGCGAAATTGATCTCTTTTTATATCGTCGATCACAGGTAAGAAACTTCCAAAAGAAAAAGTAATTATTTGCACGTGTGCACTACGCTAAGCGGGCTTTGAGGTAAGGCCCCCGCTCGCCATAAGTTAAAATTACGATACCTGCTACAATGACTGCGACTACGTAAAGGAAGCCGACCGCACACTGCACTATATGCTCACACGCGTGACACGATTAAGAGCCGGCAAGTGATAGCATGTGCATTCGGCGCGAAGTCACACTATTCCCTCTTCAGGGCTGGTCGTCCGGGCCAGCCACATCGTATTAAGCTACACGATCCAAGTGCACTACCAGTCACTTTTTGATAGTGTTCAACGCCCGCTTTTTCTACTATGGCGCCGCAGGCGATGACATACATTGAATGAAGATGGCATACTGGTGGCATGTGATGGCGGGGGAAACCGGAGGACCCGGAGAAAACCCGCCCCCGTCTTGTTTTGTCCACCATAAATTCCACTTGCGGTTGCTTGGGATCGAACCCAGGTCGCCTTAGTGAGAGGCGAGTGGTCTAACCACTCAGCCACGGCGCGGCCTGCCTCTTCCCTCAGGGCAGTCTGTGGATGTGGTAGACGACATCGTTAACTCTCTTCATCACGAGGCATGGTCCTTGTCATGGTTGTTAAAGTTTGGAAAACGTCCCTTAGTCCGGGTAGGGCGATACAGCCACACTAGATGTTGGACACTTCTACTGTTGGCCTGTCGGTCGTAACGAGTCTTCATCCCGTCGCATGCTACCTGGATATGTTGACGGGGTACCCCATGCATCTCGTGAAGCCGGTATACGAGATTTTCCTCTTAGTCGACGTTTGGCTGTTCAGCCCAGGCGACACTCCGAAACATAGGCCGCCTGCCAGACGCAGCTTCTTTCCAAAGCCCAAATTGTTTGCCAACCAGATGGTGGGTTCAAGAGAAGTAGTTCAGCAAGTAAAGTGGCACTCTGACATCCTAGTTTCTCTGGTGATTGGCCACAACCTTCCTCAAATGTTCTAGTGTCTTCATGTACCGCTCAACCATGCCGCTTGACTGTGAACAAAGAGGTGTTATGCGTCTCTTCTGGATTCCAAGTAGTTCCAGTGTTTCCCTGGATATGGGATATGGGATTGTCTGGATATGGCATTCGCATTGTTGTAGCTCCTTCCGTTCTGATGTGAAGTTGTACTCTTGAAGCCTCCTGGACCCAACGGGCTGTTTGGACCTCCATGTTCTTGAAATTCAACAGCTAAGTGAGAGTGGAGTGGCCAGTCCTCCAGGTGCCGTGGCTAGCTCTACAGATACTTGTGGAAGTGCTCCGCGCCTTTACTACTGCCAGGAGCTCTCATCGGTTAACGCAGTAGTTATTTTCTGCCTTGGACAGAGTCTTGCTATATTAGGGCAATACCTGCTCTGGCCATCCTGGACCTGATATAAAATCCCTCCAATATAGATGTCGCTAGCAAGAGTAAAGTCGCGGCCAGGTTGTGAAATCCTAAGATAGGTGCACTGCAGAATGCCGACTTGAGCACCTGGAATTAACTCTTGGCTTCTTCTGACCTCATGCAAGGCCGGTGCTCTTCCGTCTGATGAGCGAGGGGATTCGCGATGTTGGAGCTACCAGTGAATAACCGGCGGTAATAAGTGCATATATCACGAAGCTTCACAGCTCTCGTTTGTCTTTCAGATGAGGCCAATCTCGTACTGCCCGAGTCAACTCAGGATCTATGACCCTGGTGGGTAGATGATCAAAGTAGCTCAACTTTTGGCAGAAGAGTTGGTAGTTTTTCGCGTTCAACTTCAGGTTAGTTACTGCCTTTGCAGTATCTATGTCAATGGATCAGGTTTCTGAGACGGTCTCCAAGGTTGCTGCCTAAATGATGATGTCAGATAAAGCAGGCAGATCTCGTAAGTCAACCCTGTAATCATTGATTCCATCGAAGGTAAATTGCCAAACCGTAAAATTGTGTTGAGAATGCGGTCTTCTCTTTGTCTTTGGGATTTAAGGAACTTTCCAGTATCCCGATTTCAAAACCAAAGTCGAGAGCCACCGGGCACCAGAAAGTGTGTCCCAGAGTGTCGTTAACCCGGGATAGTCGGAAACAGTCCTTTCTGGTGACTGCATTCAACTTCATATAGTCCACGCAGAAGCTCCCCGTTCTTCTTCACCAAGACTACAGGAGAGCACCAAAGGCCGTCGGATTCTCCTAGATCTCGTGTCCCCCCCGCAAGCTTGTACCTCCGCCTGTTTCATTACAAGAACACGTCTTGGTAGTTCCCGGATATATCGGGCGTCTGGTCAACGCTGGTGTAATCGCCATTCCCTTGTCTGAAGACAAAAACTGGTATCGTCTCAGTCGGCGCCGGACGCTCTTCATTTGTGTAGGGCCAGAGGTCGGCCGCCCTCTTCAGGAAGCCTTTCAGCTGGTGCCTCAGATTCTGCGACGGTGCTTCTGATACGTTGCACAGCGATAAGTTCGCAGCTGGCTAACACTTCCCTAACTCCGTCCCGGCCTGAATGATCGATAAGTTTCAATATTTAGCATCCTCACGTGAACTTCCTCCCGACAAGGCAACTATGTACCCCCGGCTAGCGCGAATCTTTTAAATGGTGTTTCCGGTTCAAAATCTGGTTTGGACATGACGGCGGCGAATTGTCGCCGGAAGACGTCGAAGCATGATGTTCCGTCAAGCTGGGATGACTTGACGTGTGCAGATGTGTTTGGTGTCACGTCTGTCTTGCCCTCCGTAGAGCATCTTTTCCATCATTGTGTTCAGATCTTTGGCGCTGCCGTTGATTCTTCTCTCCAATTGATTATATCATACTCGAGTATTCCAGGTTTCGGTTATGGTCTTTCATCCTCTCCACCAACCTCTTCCACTTTGTCACCAAATTCTTCCACGTCCTTCTTCACACCGGTCAGTTTTTTGTTCGATTTCTTCGTCATCTTCTCCATCGTGCAATTCTCAGTAGTTATTTCTGCTTGCATCTTCTACATTCAGGAATCCATTTTGTTCTCGATCTTCTCCATTGCCATTTCATTTTTCCTATTTCCTCCATTCAAAATTCCACTTTTTCTTTCATATTGTCCATTCCACATTTCCTTCTTAATGGAGATATTTTTGTGTCCATTTTGTGTTCATTTTTCCCATTCCGGATTTCAAGTCCTGGATTTCAGCTAATAAATTTTTCATCATTTCCTCCATGTTGGCTTAAATCCCACTCCTGACACCAGCGTAATAAAAGCACTTTATTACCTCGAAACAGACTACAAATAAATGTATTGCAACGCTGAAGCTCGATTTACTCCTTAGTTACGCCGCGTTGTTACGCCTCTACTGCACCCGCCAAACTAACAAGTTTCCCCGTTTTTATACGTGTCAATGGTGTGTCAAGAAACTTCCAAAAGTAGAAGTCATTATTGATTGTGTACATTGCGCAAAAGTATGAAATTGCCGCGCTTTGATGTAAGGCGCCTGCTCGCTAACGTGTTAAATTTACACCTGCGAGAATGAATGCGACTATGTAAAGGAAGGCGACCGCAGATGTAAAACAATCAGTTAAAGACAATGGAAAGCAAACCCTCACACACATGTGACAATTACGAACCGACAAGGCACGGCACGTGATTCGGTGCGCGCGCGCACAGAAACTTGATTTTTTTTGGTGAAGATAAAATAGTGATTATGTCACAGAGAGTTTGTGTTCTCTTAATCCATAGGATCAGGGAAACGGAGGGGGTTTAACCACAAAAATAACTGGTGACACCTTTGATCCAACTAGCTCAAGAAATTCAGTGTAAGAGTTAAATTTTGGAAGCAGCTAATCACTTCTCTAGCCTCAAAGAGAATTAAGCTAGTACCAGCATGCTGCGGTACATAAGATAACTGCATAAGCATTGTATTTCTCTTCAATAATATTGGTGTTTTACTGCAGCTTTTCCACTGGAGGACAGAAGAAACCAAGCTATTGGCACAACCCGGGAACACGTCCACTCAGTCCACTGACCATGGGTAAGCTCATTGACATTGCAGCTGAGAAATGGGGACACAGGGAGGCTCTGGTTTCTGTACCTCAGGATCATCGTCTCACCTTTCTTCAGCTCCGGGAACAGGTGCGTGCTTCAATATCATATCTTGGGTTATGATTACTTTGTCCCTTGATGACAAGGGATGCAAGCATAGATGGGGTGCCTAACAGTTCCAAATTGAATACTTCTTGACACCACTCTAGCCTAGCTCACAACCCCAAGCCTCTGGGTTTCCTTGACCAACTGCCGACTGGTCCTTCATCCCTAAAACAGATGACAAGGAAGTGATGAGAACAGAAAATGGTGGTTAGAAATATTTGAGGGATGTAATGAACTTTCCCAGCATTCACCTGGTGACCTAGGGAAACCCCAGAAAAATCCATCTGTCAGGAAGGCTGGTCAAGGGAATTGAACCCACGATATCCCAAATAGCAGCCGCACACTTCACCAATATAATTTTAATTATTTAACACTTACCAGTTATACAAGATTATATAAAACTCCTTCTGAAAAGAGATCTTCAGAGGCTATACCCAGAAAATTCATGATATACATTTTATTTGTCAATCAAATATCTTTAATGTATTGTATTTTAATCAAAAGCCATTTTTGGAAAAATCAAAATGTTTAAAAATCTTTCATGTGAAGGATAATTTGAGATAGGGGGATTTAATTAAAAATCTTTGTGTTGTACCTTCGGAAGATGAAACTTAAAAACTAATTTGGTATTTCATGATTTTTACTTTTTGAGTAATGCTATTCACATGCACACCATGGTGGAGGTTGATGGAATTTTTTGGGTGTAAAAATCCTTAGCATGGCTACCTTCAGAAGGGAAGTATAGCCGATGGTCCCATTCCATAGGTTTATGACACATAAAACAACCTCAAGCCTGATAAAGAGACCTCTGAATAAAATTAATCTTGCCTCTTTAACACTCAAAATTCTCTCTCTCTCTCTCTCTCTCTCTCTCTCTCTCTCTCTCTCTCTCTCTCTCTCTCTCTCTCTCTCTCTCTCTCTGTCATTGATGTTTTTTTTAAAAATGCTCTTTTAGTTTCAGGGAGTCTCAAAACTTGTATTTCTGGTGAAATCAAAATATTCATTTTTTGGGTGAAATTTAATAGGTTTCCTACCTACTGTGTACATGGTAGAGGAAGTAAAAATATGGTTAAGGATTCCACTGCTTTGAAAATGATACTGAAGAGGAATATTTTTTAAATGTTGTTGGAGTGTTATACAGAGGGAATAAAACATACTTTTACAACATTTAGGGATGGATTCCTGACATCAAAACAAGAAAATAGTTTCATGTAAACAAATTCTCTAAAACACTTCACTTTTGCGTTATCAATTTATTAATGAAAGTCACCTTCAGCAGCTTTCCGGGTCCAACCTAGTTACTACATTTATTTATGCACTCATTCATAGAAGACTTTGGTCTTGTGTTAGCACGGCTACTTTTTAACATTTATCACATTCCCCCAGCACGCCTTACAAGTGCTGTCTACAGGGACTTCATTCAGCGCACTCTCCCAGATGTGCCTCTGTAAATATGAAGAAATATATGGTTTATACATGATACTTATGCACATTTTAGTCTCATAGTTTAAGATGCACTGGCAGGTATGACAAATGGATAGGTAGAGGGGAACAGTTCCATTGCCTGTATGTTTCCCCGACCTTAATCCTTTACAATTTTATCTTTCTGTGGCACTTTTAACCATTGGTTTTTGCAGCAGACATCCCAGATGAAGAAACTCTTAATCTTTGTGTCATGTAAACCTGCAAAATGATACCACACTGACTGGGAGTATTTGACATTCCATGCTTTACCGGGTGCATGCTTGTCTAGATTCAAGAGGAGGGCATTTGGATCATTTTCTATAAGTGGAAGCTGACAACATCAAAAATAGAATAAAGTGTCACTTTAAAATGTTTGGATTAATAGCATTTTGAACATCAATAAATCGAGAAAGGAGGGTTTTGGGACATTGCATTTATATGAACATATTTCTTGTTTTAATGTAAGGAACCTGTCCCCAAACTTTGTGAAAGTATTTTTGAATCATCCTGCATATTCAACTTTGTCATTGTAAAACTGGAAGCTACTGGAAGGGGAGGCTACATATTCAGATGAAGAAAAGCAGAGAACAAGAAGAGAGAGAATCATGCCACACTGACCTATGCTTATCTTGGCTACTCCCTTGTTTGCCAGATCAAATACTTAGGATCCATAGAAAGTGCTCATTGAATATTTAGACTCTCTAGAAAGTGCATGTGTCATGGGTCATCCTAATTATGAACAATTACTACATTTGGAATGCTATGACTTTGTAATTTATTTTTTTATTTCCATTAAAGCTTTCTGACTTTAATGGTCCTGGTTGATTTTTTTTACAGGTAGACAGGCTCGCTGCAGGTCTCTTGAAAAGTGGCCTGAAGCCTGGAGATAGAGTAGGAATGTGGGGTCCTAACACAAGCCAATGGTACCTTTCATTCATGGCTGCAGCTAGAGCTGGCTTCATTCTGGTGAGTTTTGTAAAACATTACATTAATATATTCCTAATATCAAGAGAAGAATATAAATAATCTACAGTGATAATCAACACTTTTAAAAGCTGGTTACTATGTGATTGCATGGAAGCAAAGCAGGAGTCAACAAATTCCCATATGAGAAAAGCTCAAGTATTTTAAAACTGAAACCAATAACAAGAAATATCTCAGAAATGGCCAATTCCACAAAACAAATGTGTATGATATAAATTGCGTGTTTTAACAATATCTAAATTTTTTGTGTAGTAAGGTTTTGTCTGTTCACTAGTTTTACAAAATTCTGTAAAATTCATCAGAATGAAGAGGTCTTCAGAGGCTACTCCCAGGAAATTCAAAATATACATTTTATTTTTCAAGTAAATATCTTTAATACACAGTAATTTAACCAGAATCATTAGAGCCATTTTAAAAAATAAAGCATAGTTTGGAGTGGGCTATTTTCCTCAAAATGTGTGCTGCATCCTTGGAAGATACTAAACTTAAATACCAAGTTTGGTATTTTACAGACTTTTTGTTTTTGAGTTAAAAAAACACACACACACCGCACGCACGCATGCACGCATGCACACACACACACACACACACACACACACACACAGGGACCTTTTTCTAAAAATGCTTATTTCTGTTGAAATCTTGATATCAAATTTTTAGGTGGAGTGCAATACCTTCCCTACCTATGTGCTATGTACTAAGTCAAGAAAGTAAAACCAACAGATAGCAAGTATAGCCAACAGATGGCATTGATCAATTGTTGCCATGATTGATGTCGATTCTCCCTTAGCCACTGAGATCATTTAAACAAAATTCACATTTCTACAAGCTTTTAGAGAGAAATTATGGCCTATTAAAATGGTTTAGGTTTATATGGATCACAACACTGTAGATTAAATAAATATTGATCAGTTGATTACTGTCACCATTATCATGGATTGCTCATATTTTTGATGTTCTGTGACAGGTTAACATCAATCCAGCTTACCAAGTAGAGGAACTACGCTACAGTTTACAGAAGGTTGGTGTTAAAGCCCTCATCATGGCTGACACATACAAGACACAGAACTATCCTGCCATGTTAAGACAGATTGCCCCAGAAATAGAAAGCAGCCAACCAGGTCTCTTACAAAGTGCTCAGCTACCTGAACTCAAATCTGCTATTGTAATCAGTGATAATCATTTTCCGTAAGTTACCACATAAGTAATTACAAAATGTATCTTTATAAAGTTATTACCTGATTTAACATTAGAATAGTGGATCGTAGAGGTTAACTTTAATCCCTACAAATTGACCTTAACTGATTGCATCTTGTTTCAAACACCAATCACAGTTTCCTCAGAAATCTTCTTTAAATCCATTGTACTACTGAGTAAATATATTATACAGTTTAAAAATCTTATACTTACCTTCACACAATTTCTTGCACAAACTATTTTTACAATATTTATCTTTATATCTATTCCATTTTAATTGGAATAAACCTTTTTGGAAGTAGCTACACTATACATTTCATTATAGACACAATGGCAATAACAACAGTCAAATTTTTAAGATCTAGACACTATATGCTGGCCTTAAAAAGCAATCCCCCACTCCTAAACCTCCTTTACATAAAAGCTTTTTCAAAATTTTTGATTTTCTCAAAAATGGCTCTAAAGATTTTTATTAAAACATCACATATTAAAGATATTTACACCATTAATAAAATGTATATCTTAAATTTTCTGGAAATAGCCTCTGAAGCCCTCTTCATTCTGAATTATTTTTGCATAATTGGTACACCATGAGAGATAAACAAAATGTAACTAAACAAGTGTAGATTTCTTTAACACATAATGCTTATCGTTTCTCAAATGGAAAGTCGTCATTCATTTTCATTTTTTTTACCCCTCGCCATGCAAAGAGAATGGAATTTCAATATTATTATCTAGCAAAAATTTTGTAAAAATATTTGACTTATTGCTTTAACCTAGTGTACTCCCTTATTTTTCTTGTACCTATAAGGAAATAAGTAATAAGACCATTTCCGTTAATGTTTATCTTGATTGGAATGGAGTAGATGGAAGAATAAACTTTTGTAGCTATACTTTATTACAGAATAGGTACAAAAGTCATGTGAATGGAATACATCAGATTTTTATAATTATTTTTCTTGGTTGACCACATTTGGGATATTACTCTTTGGTAACTTCAATGAATTTATTATAAAGACATTCTTTTCAGTCTCCTGTTAGCATTATTAGGTTGTAGGATTTGATGGTATTTTAGTAATAGAGGGGTGATGTGTTGAAGAATGAATTGTAACTATCTTGGAGAATTGTAGAAACTCTTAGAATCACAGATTATTATGAAGGCTAATATTGTGGGTATACCAAGGTACATGAGCTATAATTCAATAATGTTACAAGGGTCATTCTCAAAGTTCTGAAAATGTGCAACAATGAGTTGTAGTAAGCCAAAGCTAGCTTTAGATTGAAGTTCAGATAGCATGCTGGGTGTGCTCCAACAATATGCAAGGTGAGCATTTCTGTTTATGAGCATGCAGGTGTTGCTACATCATATGTTAGCATGGATTTCAACTGAGATAATTTCCATGTGATGATATTCTATGATTTTTAAAGTCTGTTTAGGGGAAAGAGAATGCCTTGAAAGACTGCATTAGGCATTTGGGAATCTTTGCCCTTCACAATCCATGATTTAGCAATTGTTTGCAGTTTAGAAGAGCAGGGAATTTCCTTGAACATGAAGATAACATAGGATGCCTGGCTACAATCGTGGTTAAAAATGTTATGAATGTAGGGCGAATGTTGCAGATTCATGAAACCCAATACACTGGACTACCAGCAGTAAAACTTCACATCAGGAAGCTCTGCAGTCATTGGATTCCCCATCACTTCACAAATGAGCAGAAACAGGCACATATGCAATGGTGCCAGGAAATGATAGAAAAACTTGATGGGGGAGGTTTCAAAAACATATTTAACATTGTAACAGACATTGAAAGCTGGAAATACCAGTATGATCCAGAAACTAAGTGGTAGTCATTGGTTTGAGTCTTCCCTAGAAGGGATTCCAAAACAAGAGAGAGAGAGTAAAGCATGAAATATTAACTAAAAGAAGATAGGTTAGTTCTCAGCTAGTGGCCAAATTGTTATGACTCCACTTGAGGGACAAAAGACTATCACTGCGAGATATTAAACCACAAAATGTATCCTAGAAGTCTCCAGTGAACTGAGAACAAAGTATTCTGTGACTGTCTGTCTACATGGAATTTTGTTGGACCACATCTCTGCCCACTCTATGATAGAAACATTTTTCCCCATCTTCCTTAAAATACAAATCTGTCCCCATGCAACCTTAACACGAATCTGTCTAGTGGTACTGTATGGTACCACAAGTACATATGATTATTTAGATCTGCTGTGTTGACAAGAATGATTGTTTTAAATGTGGCTAATGGCATGGCTAGCCAATAGAATATGCCCATAGTTTCCATTATCAAATCCAGACTGTTATGTACAGTTACCAGTGGTTAAGCTAGTCATAGCTGATTTGGGAGCCTGAGGCTTTCTTTAGATTTTCTTGTAGATTAACTCCATACAATGATGTAGTTGGCTTACCCTCCCCTTAGTTAGGACTGATACCTCCCTAGGACTTACAAGCGAATGCAGAAATGGAGAACCTGGAGCAAGTGGTCGACTCATATGAGTGTGAGGAAGTGGATGATATAAATTGCAAGTGAAATGAATGATGGAGCAATTGGTGGAATGAGTGGAGGGGGAAATTAGAGGACCCAGAGAAAACCCATCCAGATGCCATTTTGTCCACCAGAAATCCCACATATGGGTGTTTGGGATCGAAATCAGGCTGCCTAGATGGGAGGCGAGGGGTCTAACCACTCAGCCACAGTGCTGCCTTCCGTACATTGTATGAAACAAAATATGCATCATATGCATGCAGTCAAAATACTTTTTTTGGATATTGGCCTTGGGTCCATTATATTTTCAGAGTGAATAAATAAAGAAAAAATTAACTTGTAAATTGCAATCTGATGCTGCACTTGATACAGTTTATGGACAAACAACACATTTACATTTACAATTACATTTAGTCCTTACATAGATACAGCAGCTGAATTCACAACACAGTAATGAAAACTAACATGAGTTTTAATCTACAGTTCCACACTGCATTGGAAGCCAGAGTCTAGACTCCGAGAATGCCTATGAGCATTACAGTATCATTGCTTGGAGGGGAGTGGTTGCTTAGTGACGTTCAGTAAGCCGCTTCCTTGTGGCAGCAAGTGTGAGTCTGATGTTAACCAGACTCCTAAATTTTTAGGCTGGTGTAAATCACTGCAGGAACATTCAAGCAACTTATTGTCAACTTTTAGACATTGCTTTGTTACTACAGTATACTCTCGATTATCTGGGGTAATGTGGGGAAGAAGAAGCATGAATAATAAAAAAATATGAATAATCGGGAAACCCATAATTTGATGCTTTTGAGGTACAACCTACAGTAAATAGGAAATTACATTTAAAAGCTTTTCTCAACACGTAATCTTTGTTCAAAAGTTTATTCTAATTATGTGCATAGATATTGTTCTTCTTTAGGAAACAGCAATAAAGGAATCGCTGCATGATAATAAGTATTATTGCCAATGTTTAAACAATTACTGCATGATAACAGAGTACCATTTCCATTGTTATCAGCTTGCTTCAGTTTTTCTGGTGTTAATCAGCGTATAAATGTCAACAAAGCAAGTTAAATGAAACTTGTAAAAGAGATGGTGGAGAAATGAAAATAAACATGTGTTGTGACATTAAAACAAAATAATCTTTTTTTTGGGCGGGGGATGCATGGATAATCTGCAACCGGATAATATTCATACGAATAATCAGGAGTATACTGTATTTATAACATACAACAACAGCAACAACAACAACAACAACAATAATAATAATCATCATCATCATCATCATCTATATTTGATTTGGGTAACCTGAAACTCTTAGACAACCTTTCTCTTTACCAAAGTTATGAGGGTCACTCCAAAAGTTTTGATAATGAACACAATAAAAGATTAAAAATTTAGATCTGATCATTGTATCTTTTCAAAATATTCTCCATTGCATTCTATACACCTTCTCATCCATTCAAACCATTTTCAAATGCTGAACATCATTTTTCTTTGGAGAGAGGGCAAATAAATTCTTCAAGAGCAGTACAAATTGTTGACCTCCAATTTTTTCCTTCATTTTGTGGAATATAAAAAATTTGCATGGAGCCAAATCTGGACTGTAGAGAGGATGGAACAAACATCTGATTTCTGCAGAAATTAGGTTGTTTCTTGTGCACTGTGGTAGGAGGCATTGTCATAGTAAAACAAAATTCCATGCAGACCAGTCTTAGAACACTCTACTCTCAGTTTATTAAACACTTGTGGCAGAAATTTTGTGCTGCAGCATCTGGCAGTAACAGTCTTTTGTCCCTTAAGTAGAATCATCACAGTATGGCTGCTTGCCAAGAAGAAGAAACTGATCGTCTTATTGCCAATACTTCTTATCTTCACTTTTGTTTTGGATCTTCTGGGCAGACCCAGACTTATGACTGTCATTTAAATTCTTGATCATACTGGCAAATCCAATTTTTGTCACCTGTTACAGTGTTAAATATGTTTTTAGATCTTCCTCCATTGAATTTTTCAATAGTTTCCTGGCACTATTGCACATATGCTTGTTTTTGCTTATTTGTAAGGTGGTGGGTGATCCAGTGGCTGCAGAGCTTCCTGTTGTCAATTTTTTCTTCCAGGATTATTTTCACTACTGCCAATTCAATATTTAGGGCTTCTTGAATCTGGCCATATGTGCAACTACAATCTTCCTGCAACATGCGCTCTGCTTTCAACATATTTTCATCCATCATAACAGTCTTCATCTTTGAGGGAATTCCTTGTTCTTCTAAACTCTGCATACCATTGATATTAGTGGATTACCAAGGGCAAAGATCTCCAGATGCATGATGTAGTCTTTTAAGGAATTCTTGCTCTGCTAAACCAACCTTAATCCTTAAATATGCTACTTTGCATATATGCAAAAGTGGTTTTTAGTAATATTTTAGAATATTTTAATACTCTTAATAGCAGTTTTTGATTGCACTGACCTTAAACAATAAATACAAACATTTTCAGTCATTTTGTGTTCAAAATATTAATTTCTTTCAATAATATTGCATTTTTTTTAAATAAAAAGGAAAATTCATGCAACATCATCATCCAAGTGTATCATCACACTGATTATTTTACATGGGCCCTCCCCATTCTTTCCACAGGCACATTTTACTGCAATTGCCAGGATTTGAACTTGTGACAATCAGCTTTGAATGGATGGCCAGTTCGCTTGCATCGCCCTAACGAACATGGTTATTTAAACCACTTCTGCAGCTGGTAAAAATGAAAGGGATATGAAACCGGTTTACAAAACAGAGGAAGAATGACATGTGTAACAAATTAATTTGCACATTTAAGGGTTAAAGTCATAGAAAATCATAAAACAGAAATGCTCTTGCTTGAGATTCATCCTAGCAAATAACATAGCAGCAACTGCTATAAATACATATGCAGTGCTTATGATGCATATTGGTGGAGCATGTCCAGACTTGCACGTGTTACTATATGAAGTTAGGAAAAGCTGCTTTGTCTTACAAGTCATTGCTGTTGCTCCTCAAAACTTTTAGAGTGACCTTTGTTAACCAACAATATTTGATGGACGCAGTAAAGGATGAATATTTTACACTATGTTGTTCCAGGGGCAGCTTTAGGTTTTGTGATGTTCTTGATAGTGCGACGGGCAAGGATCTGGTCCAGGTTCAGCAGCTGCAGCAAGAGATTCAACCTGATGAAGGCTACAACTTGCAATTTACATCAGTAAGATAATACGTATTTGAAGTACTACCTACTTTATGTACACTAAATGACATGAATGACAGTGAGTGCTGCTGTTGCAGGGTACAACAGGAAAACCCAAGGCACCTCTGCTGAGTCATCATGGCACTGTCAACAACATGCTGAGTGTGGGAAAGGGTTTGGGTCTCAATCTTAAGGTAATCAAGCATTGTTTCCTAATTCAGTAATTATAAAGATCCTGAAATAAGCGCTGAAGCTTTGCTGGAGATGAAGATACTCTAGGTGTTCTTGGGCTTCAAGCCAGGTGAGGTGATGTGGAGCCATCAACGTTTAGGTAGTATACATCTCTCCCATCATCAGGATGAAGATTGACTAGTTAGGTAAAATGGTCCAATTTATATACAGGATGTTAATGAACTACCCCGAAATGATTTGCGAGATTGTGCACGTGACTGATATAAATAATTTGAGATCAGCAATGCATGGTCCCCGGATAAACATAATGCAACTACATAGAGTTAAACGTGTGGATATCAGGTGCTAATAAATTGGTGTTAAAGCAAAACAGGTTGAAAAAATGGCTTAGAATGTCTTTAAAACTGCTGCCCGAGTATAGAAGTGTCGATTTTTAGCAGCTCATTACTAGCATTCTCAAGATTTAATGTCGCAAAAATCTGTAAAATCTCAAACTAATCACTTGACAGTGCGACACTGAACATTCATTAACTATGTTTTTGAGGTGGCCTACTCTGGAGGTATTTTTTCAACTGCTCTGGTGGCTTAATACATAATGCGGGAAGCTGCTTCCCAAAGGTCATGAGTTTGATTCCTGTCATAGAGTAAATATTTGTTATTATTATTTTTTTCATTCCAGACAAGGTGCCATGATACGTGAACGAGACCCAAATTCGGAAACTATCTTTCACTTGAAAGCCAGTACCATAACCACTACGCTAGAGAGGTATGCTGTAATGTGTCCCTTTGTTTTTCGTGTTATGCTCTCAAATGATTGATAAATTAGCCAGTGGCGTACTGGCACTTCAGAAACTTATAGCCGTTACTTCAAAAGTTCAATAAACAGGCCATAAGTCTCTTATTTCAAATTACTTATTTGAGTAATCTACATATTCTGTGAAAATATTTTAGTATAGTTCATTAACACCCTGTAAATATACTTAGTTACTGTGCGGAGCAGTGAGGCAGACCTCATAGAAAACCTATCTACTCTGCCTGCTGCTTGGATTGTGTGTATCTGTGTTTTCTGAGCCAGTTAATTTCAACACTAATGGTGAGTTTCTATGCAGAACTGAACTGAAACCCAGCCTTGACTATTTTGTTTGCGAGGGACACGCGAACCAAGAATGCTACCTGCTGTCAAATAACTTAGTGGTACTCTTGCCATCCTCCCCAACCTACTCTCACGGTGATCGTCGTCCCCCGGACTGGCTGGATTTCACGCTGGTCAAGAACATCCGATATCATCCCAAGTTATTCATCTTTCCTGAACTTTCTTCTGAGCACTACCCTATCCTACTTTTGTTCCATACTCACCTTACTTTCAAGTCACTGAGCTCGCATCCTAGTCCTTGCTGCACCAATTGGCGAGAGTACACAAACATCATTGTAAATATGCCAGCACCACTACAATCCTGTACCATCATACCAGAAGCTGAAACTCTGGCTACCCAACACTACTTCCATTACTTCTGTAATGGAGATAGCCACACCTCCTGCAAGACGACAGTACCTAGCCATGTGAAAACTGCTGCAGTACCTCCTTGACCTGGTGGCAACAAAAAATTAGGCATGCCATCGAGCCCAACACATTGGTTCACCTCAAGACCTGGGCAAGTTAAACTGGTTGCAACGCCTTTTAAAGCTGGAACTGGTAAGCACGTCAATGAGGAATGGGAAAGTCAGCTTTCATCCCTCAATACCAAGAAGCGATCCCTTTGGCATATGTCTAAGGCCTTAATTCGTCTACCATCTCAAGAGAAGCCCCTCTGAGGGTGGCTGTACTGCTCAATCTCCAGAGAGAAAGTGGAGATGATGGTGGAGGATGTCTTCCACCCTGCAGATACTTGCAACATCAACCACACCCATCTAGTTGATTTAGATGTCCAGCAATTTCTAAACCTACCATATCAGTTGGAAGATATTCTGCTTACGACTGTTGCAAAATTATGTGACCTTCTCCTCAAAGTTTGCCCATTCAAGGCTACTGGTTTTGATAATATTCCCTATGCAGCACTGCAGGCCCTCCCTCCTGCTTGGATGCAGTTGGTGGTGCACTTCTTTAATGGCCTGTTTCAACTGGCATATTTTCCATCAGCCTGGAAACATGCAAAAATCTTTACCTTGCCAAAGCCAGGAAAGGACTTCTCCTGTCGTGATGGCCACTGGCCCATTAGTTTACTACCTACTATCAGTAAGGTCTTTGAAAAGGTGTTGCAGCGGAGACTTCAATACCACTTGGAGACCCACAACATCCTATGTCTGGAGCAATTTGGCAAACATTCCACTGTCCATCAACTACTTCAGCTGGGGGACTCCATTATTATTAGTTTTTATTACTAGTTTTAATAACAGACACTTTATTGTGGCACTGTTTTTGGACATCTCTAAGGCTTTCGGCTCTGTTTGGCATGAGGACCTCCTGCTAGGCCTCATTCATCTTGTGCATTCTTACCTTCATCACCATACCTCCTCTGTCTCCCAAGAAGATGTAATTTCTACTATCCACCCTATTCATGCTGGAGTTGCCCAAGCCTAGGCCCCTGCTTTTCCTTATTTATATTAATGCATTATCCTTCCACCCTGGCTACCAGCTCTTCCAGTTTGCTGATGATACTGCTATAGCTTCACCTCTTCCACCACCACATAGTGCTTAAAGATCAATGCCAACAAGTCACAGGCAGTGACCTATACTCGCCGAAAACTTTTAGTTGATCTTCAGCACCTGTGAATAGCCAATGGTGATGTTACCTGGAAGTCTTAAGCTAAGTAACTGGACTCTAAACTGACCTGAAAACCTCATATTGAAGAACTGTCCAAAATAATTAGTCATTGATTGGCAATGTTATATCCATTATACTCACAAAAATTGCCTATGTCTATTCATATCAAGTTATTACTATACAAACAGGTTCTCCGGCCTATGTTGACCTATGGGTGTCAAGTCACTAGTTCCCATCCTTCTCATCTTCAAATACTTCAAAACAAATTTCTTTGTATTGCAGTAAATGCTGACTGGTACATCCACAACTAAGACAAATATCGTGACCTCTCCTTCCTTTTATTAACACATTACATCCTCACTCTTTCCCAGAAATTTTACATTACCCTTCCGAGCAGCTTCAATGCCCTCATTCACAGCCTCGGGGAGTATGACCTTGACCCTGAAGAATGCTACAAGTGATCCAGACTTGTCCTTGGTCAATAATGGTCAATTAGGAGACCATCTTTTTTTTTTAAAAAAAAAAAGAAACAGGAAAGAAAAGAAAAAAGCTGATGTGTTCCATTCACATGACTTTCTCTACTTCTGTGTAACAAATTATTGTTAATAAGCTTATTCTTATATTTACTTCATGCTAATCATGAAAAAATTAGCAGAAATAGTCTTATTACTTGCTTCCTTGTAAGTAGAAGAGAAATATGGGAGTATCATACGTCAAAGTGAAGTCAAAAGCTGGTTACTAGGTGACTGAAGTTCCTTTGTTTGTATGGACACGAGTTGACAAATTCCTGTATGAGAAAAGTACAAGTTTTTCAAAGCTGAAACCAAAAACAAGGAATATCCAAAAAATGATCAACTCCTTGAAAAAAATTTATATAACATAAATTGTATGTTTTAATGTGCTCTACATTTTTTGTGTGGTTAAGTTTTTGTCCATTTCTTACGGTTTAGCAGTTATGCAAAATTCCTCCAGAATAAAGTAGTCTTCAGAGGCTATTCCCAGAAAATTCAAGATATACATATTATTTGTCAGGTAAATATCTATAATATACAATATTCTAGCAAATTCTATCAAAATTTTCGAAAAAAGTTCCATGTAAAGGGTAGTTGGGGGTGGGGTGATTTTCTTGAAAATCTTTGTGTCGCATCCTTGGAAGATAGCAAACTTAAATACCAAGTTTGGTATTTAATGGTCTTTTCATTTTTGAGCTATACTGTCCACAGACAAACACACACACATACACACACATGCACGCACGTGCACGCACACACACACACACACAGACCTTTTTCCAAAAATGCTTTTTTTGGATTCAGGGGAACTCAAAACATGTATTTTAGGTGAAATCTTGGTATTAAATTTTTGGGTGTAATACAATACCTCCTCTATACACTATGTACATAGTATGTGTAGAGAAAGTAGAAATATATAAATTTAAAGAAATTTAACAAATTTTAAAAAAATAAAGGAAACAAAGTAAAAAGAAAAAAATATATACATTAAAAAAGAAAAGGAAAAAAATCAGAAAAAATTAAAAAAAAATCCTATTACTAATTCAACAAACTCCTCCCCACTGTTGTTCCACCCTCCTTCCACCATCTCTTTACTCTACCCACCTTCATCCTACCAGTGAAGGACAACAGTTCTGGAATGGCTTTTGTCAGGGGACACCATCGGCGTGCCAGTGGCATTCACCCCCATCATCAAGTTATCAATTTACCCTGAAGACGAAGATGATGCACATCTTCAAAAAGTTGGAGTCAATCCATCTACTTACCTGACTAGAAGCCCGAAAACAATAAGAGTTAATATGTCGTCAGGAAAGCTTCAGCTCTTATCTTATGTTTAATTTTCCGTGGGTAATTGGAGTGAGCAATGTATGCATGTTCTTATTTTAAACCATAAGCACACACTAATGAATATGTTAGTAGAAAATATTTCTGTTCTATTAACATTTATATAATTTCAACTTAAAAGAAATGTTTACAAGCATAAATGCAACATGACCTGACTGTATGCATGATAGTTCTATAATCAGAAACTTATATATTTATAAAAGATTGCAATAACATAATGGCATGGCAATATTGTTGGGGACTCAGGTTATGGATTCCTTAGTTGCAACTCCAACAAAAGTACTTTATATGCTGTGGCGGAAATCTACAATTATTAACATGCCCAAAGCACAGGTATAGCAGAAGGATATTTCAGGCAATTAAAGACACAGATATAATAATGAATAAAATCAAAATTTATTCATATAAGGTGCTACATATTGTGTGTTCCTTTATACTGCAGTGCTGAATTTTTACATTCTCTACTTGGTACTCACATAGAGAAGGTATTGTATTCCACCCAAAAATTCAATACAGGTATTTCACTGAAAATATACATTTTAGGAAAATAAAAAAAAAAACATTTTTTGAAAAACATGTGTGTGTGTATGTGTGTGTCCTTGAAAACCATCAAAAATGAAAGGTAAAAAAAAAAAAAAAAAAAAAAAAAAAAAAAACAAAAAATTTTTGGAAAAAGGTTTTGTGTGTGTATGCATGTTTGTGTGTGTGTGTATGTGTGTGTGTGTGTGTGTCCTTCAAAACCATAAAAAATTAAGTCTGTTAAATACTAAACTTCATAATTAAATTCAGTATCTTCCAAAGATGTGACACAAAGAATTTCAAAGACATCCCTCCATTTCAAATACCCTTTTCATAGAAAAATTTTTGAAAATTTCTCAAAAATGACTCTTAACAATTTTGGTTAAAATGCCATATACAAGGGTTGGGGCAAAACTCATGGCAACTATTTATTTTCTTGAAGATACCAGTCCGGTTGGAAAATGTGACATATACAGACGAAAGGACAAGGTATTAACTTCATGTGTGGACAGTGAATAGCACTGAATCTCATAACACCTAATTTATTACGGTAGTATATAGCGCAATATGGCCTTCACGGTGCAAAAGAATGACAACACAGTACACATACAGTTGACCCGACAAACCTGGGCCTAAAGACCCTCAAAGTAATCCTCTGCTACTGTCACCACATGCTGCCTATGTGGGAGGCGCTGAATACCACTTGCCGCAGCATTTGCCGCACCATGTGTGAATCAGATTATCTGTTCGCACACAGCATTAGCAATGTCCTCTCGTGTTGCAAACCGCCTACCAAGTAGTGGTTCCTTAATCTTTCGAATGAGATCAAACTCACAGGGTGAAATGTCGGCAAAGTACATCCCCAACGTCGCAGTAGCTACCCTACACACTCTGCTTTATGTGGTTTTGTATTGCCGTGCAGGATTATTGCACTATCCACAAGATCCGGACGTTTCTCCTGAACGCCACGTCGTACCTGTCTCACCAGAAAGTCCCTGTAGTACCATGCGCTCACTGTTCTGCCACGTGGAACAAAGTGGCAAACAATGACACCCCTGACGTCATACGCGACGATCACCATCAATGTGACCGAGGAAGGATTCTGACGGAACTTCTGCCGCCTTGATGATCCAGCATGTCGCCACTCTGCGGACTGATGTTTCGGTTCTGGTTCGAATGCCCTGGCCCAAAATTAATCGATAGCGATTATTCGTGACAAGAATTGATCACCGTACTGTTGCCAGCATGCAAGGTGGTCGGAGCATAATGCATAGCGCACCCATCTTTGAACTTCCGTTAGTGCATGCGGTACCCACCGTGATGCGATTTTGCGTAGTTGCAGCTCATTATGCAATATCCTGTGGACGGTGCGTTTCTCGATGCCACTTGACAGGTTGTCCCGAACGTTGCCCATCACTGGTTGACACACATCCTTGCTGAAACTTTCCTACCCACCGTCCTACTGTATGGTATGGTAAGGTATTATTCCCAAGGGCTTCCACTAATTCACTGTGACATTCCATCGCATTTCTCCCTCGGCTATTTTAATGTAAATGCGCTGCTCAACACGGGTTATTTCCATCTTGCACGACACTCACCAATTGACTGATTTCACAGCCCTTGCTGCGCTACTACCAGCTATCACAGAGCCATTTTAATTGCCATTGTAATTATTATTAATTTAACATTGACAAACCATGAATTTTAAGTTAAATAATCCTGATTTATCACATATTAAACAAGGGCCAGAATAATCAAGTACTTGAAACTTTTTCCGGCGCAGGTTATTAATGATTCCTTCTCGGGGTGCCAGCCAGCTGATGCCCTGAGAAGAAATCATTAATAAAGAGTAAAATACTCACTATCCATGGCTTTGCTGATATAAGCAATGAGGGGTGATACAAAGTTAATGTATTTGTTTACTTTTAAGTACTAAAATTATAATAAAAATTATAGGAGATGCAGAAACATCATCCTAGAAACAGTAGAACAGCTTTTTATACACAATGCTACTTTTGTTTTCTTATCAAAACTGTTTTCTTTTGTTTTAGGAACACAGAGTGTGTCTTCAAGTGCCGTTTTTCCATTGTTTTGGTAATGTTGTGGGACTTACAGCTGCCCTTATTTATGGGGCCACCATTGTAATACCTGATCCTGGCTTCAATCCTAAGAGCACTTTAAAGGCAATAAAACAAGAACGGTAACAATCTCAAAATTCTCTTTACTTCAACAAAAACTATTCAATTAATTTTTACATTAAACATCCATAGTCCATTGCTCTTGTCTAGCACAAAGGTGCATGAATGTACATTGGTAGCCCTGATTTGAGTCAAGTGACCTACCAGCCAATGAGCATCAGCCAGCCATTCTTCCATCCTGAGTGCAAGTCATGAATTAGCAGTATTGCTTGCAATGAACCTGTTGAGAGAGGAGTCAATACACGGATCAAGTGGGAATGAAAGAAAGAGAGAATATGTTACTTCTGTCTCTCTTTATGCATGATAGCACTTTACTACCTGCCTTTCTTTATGTTCCCTACTCTAGAAATATTTGATACAATTAAAGTAATAAATACAACATTAGGTGAAGCAAAGATGGGTTCCTGACAAAGCAGCTGAGTCACATGTCATTCTCTATCCATTCTTCAACAAAATCTTCTTAAAAAAGCTTATTCTTCTATCTACTTCAAGTTAATCTAGATAAACTTTGTAGAAATGCTTCTATTACATATATCCTTGTAGATACAATGGGAAAAGGTAAGTAGCCTGGACTAAAGTGATAGTCAAATCTTTTAAGAGCTGGTTGCTATGTAATGGTTTTGAAATTCTGTTTTCTTTGCTTGATCAAAAGAAAGAAAAATGAGTATCAACTTCTCATTTGGGAATAGTAGAACTATTTTAAAACTAAAACTAATAACAAGGAATATCTCAGAAGTGGTTAACTCAACAAAAAAATGTGTTTGACATAAGAGTGTGTGTGAGATCTGTATGTTTTGCGTGGTAAGATTTAGTCTTGCAGTTTACCATTTATGCAAAAGTCATCCAGAATGAAGAGGGCTTCAGAGACTATTCCCAGAAAGTTCAAGATGTGCATTTTGTTTGTGGGTGCCTGGGGAGCACAGTGGATTTGTTTGCTGCTGTTGTGGTGAGGGGTGGTGATTTTAAGTTGACCCTATTGCCTCTAACTCTGAAGAGCTCATGTGAGATATCCTCAGGGCCAAAGTAGTTTGGAGTTCACAGTAAATACTGTGGGTTCTCTCATTTTGCCACCATCCCCATCAACCTACCAATGGAGTAAATGGAATACTGCTCGCTGGGTACCTCTACATCAGAAATTGCTTGTTTTAGTAAGATAACCCTCGAAGCTCCATCAGGCCATATGGTGAGAATTGATTACTAACTTGAATTTTATTTGTCATAAAAATATCTTCAATATATGGTATTTTAATCAAAATTATTAGAGAAAGTTCCATGTAAAGGGTAGTTTGAGGTGGGGGATTTTCTTGAAAAAAAAAGTTTTCATGCACACACACTAAAAGGTATGTAGTATTCCTATGGAATGGACCATGCAATAATAAAAGAAATGTACACACTCAGTTTGGGGGGGGGAGGATTCAGGGGTTCTCAAAACATGTGCGAGGGTGTATAAAAAAAGAGATGGGAATTATTTTTTTCTTTTTACGCACACTCCCATCAAAATTCACCAATCATGGTAACAGAGAGGTCTGACCTTGACTGACACTGTGATATGTGCAACACTGTCCATGCGCTGCTCAGTTTGTCTAAGGGAGACATTGTGTAAGCAGAGCTTCAGTGCCCCAACGTGGATTTCAAGTTAGAACAACGAGCAGCAATTCGGTTTTGTGTTCTGAAAAAATCTGGAACTGAAATGCTCAAATGATATAGGACGCATATGAAGACCAAGCTTTATCAAAAATATGTGTTTTTGAATGGCATAAAAAATTTCAAGATGGTGAAAAAAGCAAAGGTGCAACCAAGTGCAGGGAAAGTTAAGCATCTTGTGTTTTTCGACAAAGTTGGAATAATTTATGACCACGTGGCTCCTAAAAACACCACAGTAACTGCTCAATACTACAGTAATGTACTTAAAGGATCACTCAAGAGGAAAATGGCTGCCAAGAGATCAGAACTTGCTCCCAATGGATGGATCCTCCATCAGAATGCCCCTGTTCATCAAGCCAAAACAGTACAAGAGGCAATCACTCAACTAGGTATCAAAATCATGCCCCATCCACCAATATTCGCAGGATCTAGCAGCCTACGATTTCTACCTGTTACTACAAGAGAAAAAACATCTTTGTGGGCACCATTTTCAAACTGATACAGAACTAAATAGTGTTATTTCTGGTATACTGAACAGGATGTCAAACAAGGGCATCTCTGGGTGTTTCTAAAAATCCCCCCAGCACAAACAACCCTTTACATGGAAAATATTTTGAAATTGTTGTTTTTCTCAAAAATGGCTCTAACAATTTTGGTTAAAATGCCTGTATATTAAACATATCTGCATGACAAATAATGAAAAGTGTATAGAATGTTGGAACCAGTGTATAGCCTCAGAAGGAGATTATTTTGAAAGTTTATAATTAAATTTGAATAAAAAAAAAATCATGGTGTCTAAAAAATTTACCCTTTACTGTTTGATACACCCTCCTCCATAGAGCCCTGGTAATTTGAGCTAATTGGGGTTGAGGCTACCTTTGATATGCAAAATATGCATTATACAGAAATATCACTAAATCAAAGGGTAAATCAATTAGCACTTACCTGTGTTATATATGGATTCACTATAGGTACCATCTACAACAAAAGTCAGTCTGTTAGTGCTATAGAATGTGTACATATTTTTCCTAAAGCATATTTTAATGAGCACTGTCGCTGAATAGAGATTACTGTACCAATAGAGTATTTTTTCTGAAAGGATGGTGTGCACAGTACAATTGATTAACACATGGCCCCAATGAGTGAGGGGTCAACAAAGAAATAGCAAGCACACTCCTCCAAACCTAACAGTGCTTTCAGTCTGTAATAGAAATGCATTAGCAGTCTGAGGAAAAGGTTATTTCAATACATTATGAACAAAAATCTGGTCATCTCCTTAGCGCGGTGGTAGTGCAGCTGCTTGCCTGGGTTTGATTCTCGACCAACGTGAGTAATTTCTCCCTGTTGGGAAACCTGGCCTGGTGTGCACTCAACCTTGTGAGGTCCTTGGGGGCCAATTGAGGAACTACTTGATTGAGAAGTAGCGTCTCCAGATTGAGAAGACCGCATCAACCGGCCGGGAGGGACTTGAGGCACTGACCATGTCTCACCCTCCAGCACTGCACCTCATCCATGATGCCTTTGGGCTGAGAAGGGCAGTCCCTTGTGGACTGTTGTGCCATGGAGTTATGTTTATGAACAAAAACCTAAGAAGGATAGTTTTACCTGTATTGTACATGGAAAATTGAAGGGAAGTTCAAAATGTAACACATTTGGAACTGTGTAAAAAATACATGTGCACAACATATAAAAATAGGGGTTTACATAGTGGTTCAGAAGTGGGTGTACTTCCCCCCTGCTTTATTTTCAACATTATGTTAGTTTAGGTTGAATGCTTGTTATACACAATTACCTTGAAGTCTTAAGAGTCATAACATTGATATGAACACCATCCATGCTGTAACACAGCTGAATTTTGCGGCATGTTCTCACACATGTTTTGCAGAGATACTCTTGAAGTCACAAGGTGAAGGCGTGTTTTACAGCTACTCGTAATTCCTGCATTGTGTGATATTGAGTGTTTCTTACTTGTTACTTTATGAAACCCCAGAGAGCTTTGTTTGGTGTCGTTAGATTGGGACTTCTTGAAGGTCAGGCAAAGGGAGCTGGTGAAGGTGCAGAATCTCTTCCAATCCACTGGCCAGGAAAGGGCTTTTTCAAGTAATTGCACATGTGAATCGCTAAGTGTGCTGGTGCTTCATCCTGTTGCAGGACAACAGTGTCTTCAATACCATTTTCTTGCCAACCACTCATTAAGCATCTCCTGGTAAGAATGTCCATTAACATTGCATGTTGCACTCAGTCCAGCCCACATCACGTGTGGCAGGTTTATCTCCAACTATTTGTAAAAATGGGGGTTTTCCTTGCACCACATGACCACAATGCATACTCTGGTAGATAGCACACTCGTTTGTGAAGAGAACTGTACCATGGTAGGAGAAAGGAACTGTACCTTGGGAAAGGAATGTATTAAGGAGAGTTCTGCCTGTCTTTTTCTGCACATCCATGTCGGTGTCATTCAGTTCATTCACATGCATTGGACAGTAAACCTTCGATTTCAAATCTTGTGTCATGTGAGTCAACATGGTGGTCTGAGGAATGTCAAGCTTGGCAGAACTTTTACGTGTTGATTTTAAAGGAGATTACTGAGCTATGTTTCCGCTTTGGCACATTTCCCTCCATTTTTTTGGTTGAGGGGTAAGATAAGGATAAAGGTCTTTCATACTGCCTGTAGCAAATGCACATCTTTCCCACCCCAACATTGTTGCTTTTCTTGGTGGTTTATATCAAAGTGACCTTTAAATTTCCTTTTAACGCTTTCAACGGTGAGTGATGTATTTCATGAAGCCAAACTGTAACAACCAATCTTTGTTCAATGCTATATGGACTTTGATCACATATGGTTGATTATAACTCCAACTTTACAGTCGCCAAGGTTACCAAAAAAAAAAAAAAAAAAAAAAAATCTGATGTGCTCCATTCACATGACTTTCTCCACATTTCCATAGCAAATTATTGTAAATAAACTTATTCTTCTGTCCACTTCATGCTAATCGAGATAAACATTAGCAGAAACAGTCTTATTACTTAGTTCCTTATATGTAGAAGGGAAAGGGAATACACTATGCTAAATCAACAGTCCCATGTTTCAAAATGTGGTGCTATGGGATTGAAATTTATTTCTTTGCCTGGCTAGGAGTTGATAAGTCCCTGTATGAGAACAGTATAAGTATTTCAAAACTGAAACCAATAACAAGGAATACCTTGAAAATGGTCAACTCCAAGAAAACATGTATAAGATATAAATAGTGTGCTTTAAGGAGCTTTATTTTTTGTGTAGTAAGTATCTGTCTATCTCTTATGTTTACCTGTTATGCAAAATTCAGAAAAATTCATCCAGAATAAAGAGGTCTTAAGAGATACAGAAAATTCAATATATTAATTTTATTTGTCATGTAAATATCTTAAATATAAGAGATTTTAACCAAAATCATTAGCCTTTTTTGAGAAAATCGAAATTTTCGAACATTTTTCCATTTAGGGGGTAGAGGGATGGGGGATTTTCTTGAAAATCTTTGTGTTGCATTCTTGGGAGATACTGAACTTAAATATAAAGTTTGCTATTTAACAGACTTTTCGTTTTTTAACTACGCTGTGTGCGTGCATGCTCATGCATACACACATGTGCACACACACAGACCTTTTTCTAAATTTTTTTTTTTTTATTCAGGAGGTCCCAAACATGTGTTACCAGTGAAATCTCGGTATCAAATTATTGGGGGCAATGCAATACCTTCTCTCTACACTGTACATAGTACGTAGAGAAAGTAAAAATGAGTGCTAACATGTATGAAATATAAAAGTTTTCCTCCACCATCAAACAAAAAAATTAAGGAAATACGCCCACTTCTGGACCATGCTGTATATAAAATTTTAATTTTCTTAAGACCAGCTCAAAGTATACACAACCTCAAAATACCAGGGCTCGAATTACTGGAGCTTTACTGCACCTCAGATGAAATCAAGTAAAAACCTTGTGCTTCACTTTGAGGATTCAAATCAATAGCAGATTTGAGTATAAATTTTGGGGCTCAAAAATTTTTAGTCATACGGCCTTGAAAATGTGAAACAGCATCTGCTGCATAATAGATATGATTATATATAAATTATGCAATTGTAGCTAATGATACCACAACAAATAACAATTAACAAACAACAATAATAACAATAACAATAATAATAACAGTAGTAATAGTAATAACAAGAACAAGAATAACAATAATAATAATAAAAGCAGTCAAAATTAATTTTCATTGCGTGATTTCTGGTCTTAGGGTAGTTAAAAACTGATAAATGCCTAATACAAAATTGTCTTCTGTACATGTGTGCTATATTTTAGATGCACCATGGTATATGGCACTCCTACAATGTATGTTGATCTGTTGAGAGCTGCCAAGGAGGCCGGAGTAACTGGGTTTGAGTCTCTAGAATCAGCTCTTGTATCTGGCGCACCATTTTCTAGTGAACTGGTTCAGAAAATGAAGTCAACGTTGCAGCTCAAGAGAGTTTATGTAAGCCATGTTCTGTCTGTTTTCTTAGTGCAAAATCAATTTAGAATAGTTTGGAAAATTATCACAATATGTATCATAAGATATTTGATGATGATGGTTTTCATTAATATTATCATCATTACCATTATTTATACTACTTATTTATTTATAGTAATATATCTTCCACACACACACACACACACACACACACACACACACACACACACACACACATAGAACTTTCTCTAAAAATACTTTTTTAGTTTCTCTAGCACATATGTACAATGTATGTACATAGTAGATAGAGAAGTATTGTATTCACCCAAACATTTGATACAGAGATTTCACCAGAAATACAGGTTTTTATAAAAACTTCTCATGCACCCATGTGCGTACTTGTGTGTATGTGTGTGTTTGTTTTTTCCTTGGAATTGCAACATTCCTTACTATGCACAACTTATTTACAGTCTAATCCTAACTCTGGTTAGTAGGCCAGACCATCTAGATTCAATATTCATACAGCCAGATTTTACATGTGTTTTACTAAAACAGCCATTGTCTTCTACAATTAATCTAAGTAACATGTTTCTGCACTGACCATCTCCATCTCACCCTAATCTTAAATAAAGACTCCCTAAATTAGGAATCTGCTTCAGATCCTCAGAGATCTTGTTGCAGTTTCTTTCTTCCTGAGTAGCACTGTTTACTCATTAAACTGTCCCTCCAATCATTTGTGTCTTTACACTGAAAAATGTAAATTTTATCAACCTCCTCCTACCAGATTGGGCATATTTCTGGGATAACATCTCTTATTCCCCTTAGTTTCCAAAGACCAGATTTACCCTTCTCTTTCATTTTTTGTATAAATTGACAAGTACTTCTCCTTTTCTGAGCAAACTTTAAGTTCCCTGTAGTATACACTTCTCCTTCATCCACACAAGCCGTGTGTAGGACAGGAGTTGGATAGGTAAAGTCAGACTGAACAATTCAATGCCATAGCCAGCATTTGAACCACAGATCTCCCAGTCTCTAGCTGGTTGCTCTAACCACTGAGCGACCATGGCACCATACCAGCACAGCATTAAATTCCGCAACTGACTTGCAATTTTTCCCAGTAAACCACAAGATGACCTCAAATTATTTTGAGATGACATGCCCCAATGGTGACTTACAATGTTGTAGGTATTTTAAGTCCCAGGATTCACAGTTTACCCAACTATTATAGTCAATTAGTGTTAATTTAATTGTTTTTCCACACAAGCCACGTGTAGGACAGGAGTTGGATAGGAAGAGTCAGACTGAAAAATTCACATGGAACTCTTGGTCTCTGGCCAGTAGCTCAGTGGTTAGAGCGACTGGCTAGAGACTGGGAGATCCATTGCTTAAATCTGGCTATGCATTGAATTTTTCAGTTTGATTCTACCTATCCAATAGCTATCATTATATTTGTCTAACCATATCTTTTATTCCTGATCTCATTTCTCTCCAAAATCCTCTGCCAAAAAACCCAATTTTAACCCATGATCCTATAATCCATTTTAAATAACTGTGGCCTGATTTTCCTCAGCCAGCCAATGGAGATGTAACTCTAGTTTTCTTCTTGATATATCATGTGTATTTTCACTAGTGTGTTACTTACTGTCTTTCCTTCCCTCCCCTTTGTATTATTACCAACACATTAGATCCACAATTTTTAGCTGATTTGAATACTCTGCATTTCAGACAGTTTATGGTCTAACAGAAACCAGTCCAGTGGTGTTTCAATCTCTTCCAGATGAGCCACAAGAAAAGGTTCTCACCACCGTGGGAAAAGTTCTGGAACATGTTGAGGTAGGAGCTCTGTTTATTGAAATATTAGTTAATGGCATTGGTATAGAACATGTTCAAAATGTGTACCATTATATGCATACAAGGTGAGTTAAAAAAAAATCTTTTCTATATAATGTTTTATTACTCATTGTACAAGACTTGAATTACCGCCCTCCTCAAAATAGTACCATCCGCTGGCAATACACCATTCCCAATATTTCTTCTATTTTTGGAAAGCATCCTGGAATGCACTCATCTTGAAGATCATTGTTATAATCACAAAAACAACATAACCCATGTACTGTGCAGTGTTTTCTGGATAATGACATCAGGCTATTGAAACCCTAAAATCTGAAAATCACACATTACAGAAGAAATCTGAATTCTCAAATATCATAGAAAATATTCAGCTACAACTCTGCAATTGGGTTCATTCAACCTATTAGATGCTGAGCAACTTGAATCCAGTATGCAAATCCACTCAGTTCTTCAAACATCTTCAAACAGAACCAACTATTTTTCAATCAGGTTTCCGTGATTTTAGATTTATTTCTCATCTGTTTACATCATGTACATGATATTATTACGCATCAATACATAGTAATACACATTTTTACATAGTCACAGGCACTCACACATGCACACATACACACATGCAATCCCCCCCACACACACTTAAAACTAGTTTCATGCATTCTTCTCACTTAAGTATTCCTCTATGGAATAATAACACTTACTTATCAAATATGTTTATGTTTTTAAGCTATTTTTAAATTTTTTAAACAATGGTGTATCATAGACTATGCTGTGGTGATTCTAATACCTGTTGGAGAAGTAGTCCCTGAGTGATCTCTTATCCCCCTAAGACTGATTTTGGACAATAGAATTTGTTAACGGTGGCTAACATTGCATTGTTATTTTGTGCCTTCTATTAAATTTCTGGCCAAACTGTTCTTTAATATGAAACAAACTCAAACTATTAAGATGTCCTGCGCCATAACCAAAATAATGTTTCATGATAAACATCTTCTGTCTGTTTTGAAAACCATGATTGCAGAAGTCAACACAAAACTGAATTTATCATGTGCTAAATTATAGTATGTTTGTCAGAAAACTTGGCCGCTAATCCTTGTACCCTTCACTGCCTTTCCTTGCATGCACGTCCTACATCCATTCTGTCATCACACGAATGTCAGTCTTACTTCTGTTCTAGTCCAGTTTACACATGAATAATATTAGGAATACTTAGAAGTGTTTAGTTTTGCTTGAAGTGCTTTCAAAACGCAGTATACAGTACCACAAGGAGTGTTTATTTGAAACTAAATTTCTGGAATGCATGTTGAGAGTAGAGAGGTCGTTCGTTTGCTTGTAAATAAATTCAGAGAGACAGGGTCAATTTGTGATAGAAAGAGAAAGGTAAACAGGCGTGTGCTTACAGAGCAAAACTTAGATAAAATTGGAGAAAGATTAGAACGGTCACCTTAAAAATCTCTTAGATGCTTTGTACAAGAAACAGACATTGAAAGCTTCAGCATGGAAAGCAACAAAACTTTTAAAACTCAAATCATACAGGGTAACTATTGTCCAGAAATTGCTACCACGTGATCACCTCTTGGGTAAATTTCTATAATTGGATTTTGAGGAATTTTTACGTTGGAACAATTGATCTACGATTAATACTATTTAGTGACAAAGCATGGTTTCATTTACATGGCCATGTGTCATTATAATACAACTGATATGCTGCAGACAAACCCAACTTCGTTCATGAAACTCCCTTACATGTATAAAAAATCAGGATATGGTGCACAATAAATGGATACAATCCTGTGATGAAGTATGTTTTGTGTTTATTCTGATAATTGTTAATATGATTTAAGATTTTAATTGACATTCATGCATGTGTGACTGGGTGATGGACCTGCGACTGCCAACCAAGTTTTGTAGAATTCTTACTGTAGTACACATAATAAACACTTAATTGCTATGGAAACTTGGGCAGCAAATGGTCAATAATTTCAGTGTGTTTTGAGTTGTGCATAATGCATTTCTGAACAAGTAGTGGTTTCTTGGAATGCACAGAAGACTCCTGATTTCAGGCAAAAGTTGTGGATGCTAATGGAAAGATGGTACCCATGGGTACTCCTGGAGAACTTTGGATACGAGGCTATGTAAACATGCTGGGCTACTGGAATGATGAAGAAAAGACAAAAGAGATTATTTGTGCTGATCGATGGCTTAAAACTGGGTGAGTACACTGTACAATTCTTAAAATAAAAAGAAATAAGAAACAGAATGTTATGTAAAGAAAAAAAAATAACAAAATAATTGGTTGTTTGTTTTTAAATATACCTGTACCTTCTGCTTTAACAAGCAAGGTGGTGTCATACAAACATGTATGACTCATATTTGAATAATCCTGGGTTGTTGTTAGGGCTTAATCACAGACTTTTTTGGATGGTTATAGGTTTGCTGTTGTGGATATAAAGTTGAGTGTGTTAAGGAGGAAGCACTACTGTGTAGGTTCCTCAACGATTGCCTTTTCAGGAGCAGCATCCTTGCCGCTGCTCCACTGGTATTTTCTTTTCAAAAATACTTGGTGTGATTTTTTGGTGACCACTCCTATAGGGAAGATAATACCTAAGAAGAATATAAAGTTGTAACAAATTGTTGCCATCAAATTTGATTCCTTGATAAGATTTGCATCTCTTTTCATGATTTATTGATTGCTCTTAATTTTGTTTCGACTTTACTCCTCCAAGTTTCTTTTGGTCTTCCAATTCTTCTATCCCTGTGGGTTTCATTCCAATATCTGCCTGGTCCATTTCAGTTTCTTTATTAATTGGTATCTGATTTGTAATTTCCCATAATGCAGTATTGCTAATGGTTTTCGATCACCGGATTCTCAATAAATACCTTAGGCACTGATTGACGAATGTTTGTAGTTTCTTGTGCCATTCTCCATGTTTCACAGCCATATAGCAGAATAGATAGTACATTTGATTTAAAGATTCTGAATTTAGTATTTCTTTGAATGTTCCATATTGTTCTCAGTTAAAATAAGAACTAAAGCTTTCCTGGCGACGTGTTAATTCAAAATCTTCTCGGGCTTCTAGCCAGGTAAAAACTTGGCTTGACACCAACGTTTCGAAGAAGTGCATCTTCCTCGTCTTCAGGGTGAACTGAAGACGAGGAAGATGCACTTCTTCGAAACATTGGTGTCAAGTCAAGTTTTTACCTGGCTAGAAGCCCGAGAAGATTTTGAATTAATTGTTCTCAGTTGTTAAAAAACATTGTTTGCTTTATTTATTTTGGTAGCTATATCTTGATCTGCTCCTTCATTTTGGGATACTGCAAATGTCATGAACTTATTCATCTGGCCAGTGTGCAAAATCCCAGGGGGGATGGGTAGGATACCCCCCCACTAGTGATTTCATACCCAGAATTCCCCCCCTCAGTAAAATATCCTGGGGGGGGGGCAGTTTATTATAATGAAACAAACAGCGAAACATACACTACTAAAATATGTTCATTTCAAGAATATTTTTTTATTAGATGACTGAAAATAAGCATTAAACTTTATGAATATAAATTAAAATATCAGCAATAATCAATTGGAAGTATTGAATTCATGTTTCATTACTGCTTACAAAGGAAAGCACTTGGACTGGAATGATTGCAGTGAAAGAAACTATAAATCAGGGTTGTCATGCATACATACAAGAATTCTCATACTTTACAAGAACTCAGCTTTTTGTACGATGAATAAGTAAAACCTCTGTTTATACGCAAACTGTGTGAGAATTTCAATATTTTACATTTTTTCCCCAATATTTAAAAATAAAACTTTAACATTTTCCACTGATTTGTTTGTCTTTTAACACTGATTTTTAGACTTTATCAACTGGTTGGTTTCTTATCAATTGCATAATTTGCATAATTACACCTAATTCACCATGCGAACTGCAACTGCTTTTATTTTACTTATTTTAGCATTTACTTTTCTTTTAAAATGGCAATGCAAAAATGCTTTCCCCCCACCAGTTTTTAACAGTTTTGTATCCTGCATCTGGTTATTATTTATTGCAGTTTGAGTAACAGCAGATTTTTTCTAGGCAAGGAGTTGTTAATTCTCATCCTAACCCCCAACTTGGAGGAACAAGTCATTTGTTTTTGGGGTTTCTGTCCCCTAGACTGGTTGCTTTCTCCACAAGTACAGAGTCCAGTCCACCCTTGATTTGATTTTGAGGTATCCTCCTCTAGATGAGTTGGTTCCGCAACACCTGTGAGTCTCATTTACCCATTTCTAAGTTGACACTGCTCAATCTGAGTACAGATGCATCAACTTAGATTGCTAGTTTTGGTCTGCCTCAGGTATTTCATTTCCCCAACACCACCCATATCTGAGAGGCTTTCCCCTATCTGCCACCTGGGGAGGTGCCCCATGGGGGACTAGCAATCCCTCAGGGGGTTACTAAATAGGCAACAATCAAAAGGTATGAGTGGAGTGTGTAATCTATAATGCCTGAGGTTGCTGATAGATCCTGACAAATAATAGCATTGTTAACAAAGAAAATAAAATGGCTGAGAATGGTAAATTCATTCAGAGCTGCAAAAATCTTTGTTTATAAAATATAGCAAAGGTTGGGAATTTGTTGGTATAGAAGTATGATGGTTAGATTTAACCCAGACCAAATCAACATTATTTTTATTAATTCTATTTGTAATAATAAATAAATATTTGTACCAATTTTGAGGTAGCATCTCTACTCTATCATTTCTCTTTGGATATATATTGAGCAAGAAGGATCTGTTTTTTAATTTGAGATATTTATGTATGTTTATGTGTTATAATGACATGTTGTATGTATGGTCATTATTTCAGGGTTTGTAAATAGTGGTTATTTTTCAAAAACCTAGTTTCATTTATTTTTGCATATGTTTATATAAAATACATCTTTGAGAAGGCCAATAAAATATATAACTTATACATATATGAGGGTAATCTAATAATGTGAATTTATTTCTCATATAAAGGAACAATAATATGTATGGCAGCATTACTTATTTTTCCAACAGCTGTGCAGAACTGCTACTTGTGCCTGAGATATTGTGTAAAGGAGCAGGGGAGATATTAAACAGGGGGCAAGATCAAAGCAACATCTTGCCTCCCCACTGAGAAGCAAACTTTGGTAGTGGCCACACTTGAGAAGCATGAACTGTACATAGTTTTCCATGACATTATTTTAGATATATATCACCCATACCGTTTATTGTAAGATGAAGACTAATTTCATTTAGGCAATTCTTTGAGTGATTGTTCTTTTCTTGTAGATTTAATATTCTTTCAAAATGTGTCCCTATGGTGATAAATTCTACACCAGTACTTCAGTACTCCATTCATAATCATTCTCAGCACACTTACTTCACCTAATTCTAATAATTCTTCTTTCCCTGCAGAGTTATATGAAATTCTTAAAAATCATATAATTTAAGTTTATTTTCACACCACATACTTCCCTAAGAACTTATTATTTTGGTTCTTCAAACACATTATAAAGGCATGCTTACTTTACTTCTAAATGAATAAAACATGTACGAGGTGTGATAAAAAAAAATGGGAATTTTTTAATTTCGTGGGCTTTATACAACTGATTTTCAAAACTTTTTTTTATCCTGTAGGTACACATGTTCCTGATGTATGTTTGCATTTTCAGTTGTTTTAAATGCTTAATTTATTGTTGACAGCTAAAAGGGTTACATGTGTTTTCGAAGGCTCAGTGAACTTGCAATAAATTTTACTTGAAAAATGGAGTAAAGTGTTCAAAATGTTGGCTGTGGCTTTTGGCAAATCTACTATGAGTAAGACAAGGGGTTCCAAGTGGTATCAATGTTTCAAAGAAGGTTGAGAAGCCTCTGAAGATGACGATCCCCTGTACATCCTATTGTATCAATTACTGATGACAATGTGGAAGAGGCAAAGAAATGGTTCTGTCATATGGTTATACAGTCAATAAGGAATACTACTAAGAAGTTATGCGCCATTTGCATGAAATAATCCAAAGAAAGCAACCAGAATTTTCGAAAAACCATTCATGATAGTGCTCCTGCTCACATCTCAATGCTTGTCATGATTTTTTGGCAGAAACCAGAAACGGTATGTTATCGCAGCCACCTTATTCACTGGACATGGCCCCCTGCAACTTTTTCCTATTCCTGAGGCTGAAGAGAACATGAAAGGACGTTGTTTAGCCACTATTGGTGAGCTAAAAACCTGAATCGCTGAAGCAGCTGAACACCATAAGGAAAAGTGAGTTCCAGAATTGCTTTCAAAATTGGAAAAAGTGCCGGCACAAGTGTATTATATCTGAGGGAGTTTAAAGTTGGTGTAGATGCATAAACAAAGATTGTTTAAGAAAAACAAAAATTCCCTTTATTTTTTTATCACACCTCATATGCTACATCCTATGATTAGTTCTATAATAATGCCATGGTCAGGGCCAAGAGAGGTAGCCACCAATACATTTAACTTAGCACTGAAATAGATAATAACATCATTAGCTGGAACTTACAATTAGGCTTGCTCAGACTTTAGGATGAAAAAAATTCTATCAAGTTAAATAAGGAGAATGGCAATACATATATGCACCTCTACAATTTAATCTTGATTCCTTTTACAGGGACCAATTTGTTTTGGAGGAAGATGGCTATGGGCGAGTGGTAGGTAGGATGAAGGATATGATAATTCGTGGTGGTGAAAATATCTTCCCCAAGGAAGTAGAAGATTTTCTGGAACAACATCCAGATATTCTTGAGGCTCAGGTAAGTGTATTAAAAATAGAGAAAAAATAATTTTAAAAAATTGGATGCATTTCATTCATATGACTTTCTCTACCTATTTGGCAACAAATTATTCTTACAAAAACTTATTCTTCTATTTGCTTCATGCTAATTGAGATAAACAATAGCAGAAATGGTTTTATTACTTACTTCCTTATAGTATAAAGGAACTAAGGGAATACACAAGGCTAAAGCCATAGTAAAATGTTTTAAAGCTGTCGCTATGCAATTTGTCATTGAAATTTGGTTCTCTATGTTGACCAGGAGTAAAACAAAAGAAACATGGATGTCCTCTGTTTCAGAAAAGTTAAGAATTTTAAAACTGAAATAAAGTAGAAATGTATGGGTCATAAATTGTGTGTTTTAATGAGATCTATATTTTTGGTATAATATGTTTTTGTCTATCTTTTACGATTTACCAGTTATGCAAATACCATCCAGAATGAAGAAGTCTTCAGAGGCTATTCCCAGAAAATTCAAGAAGTACATTTTATTTGTCATTTAAGTATCTTTTGTACAGAATTTTAATCAAAATTGTTAAGTCGTTTTTCAGAAAATCAACATTTTCGACAATTTTTCTATGTAAAGGTTAGTCTGGGGCAGGGGTTCTAAAACAGGGGTTCTGGTGAAATCTTTGTATAAAAGTTTTGGATGGAGTACAGTGCCTTCTGTACCTACAATGTATGTGTATGATGTTGAGAATGTAAATTAAACATTGACGACAATGATGATGATGATGATGATGATGATGATGATGATATACGAGGGTGATCTGAAAAGTTCTCGGCCTCACCCAGAGATCACAGTACTATTTGCATGGCTTTTTCCCCTTACATTGGTACACATATTAATAGCCCCTATGAAAAATTACAAGTTATTATGGGAAATAGTTGACCATATACCCACACACATACATGGGTGCACACATCGTTTTCTCTGTTTATAATATTTGCGTAGATTGTACATTGTAAAAACTTTAATATCTATTTCTTTTGTCACAGGTGATTGGAATTCCTGATGAACGGATGGGAGAAGAGCTTTGTGCCTGTATACGACTTGCCAATGATGCAAATATGACAACAGAAGATCTTAGAAATTATTGCAAGGGCAAAGTAAGTACATCTGTTCTTATAATTATTCGAATAGAAGCATGAATACACTGTTGCTAATAGAAAATAGGCTGTCCTTTTAACACTGTGGTAGTGTTGTTACTTGTGGTCAAGGGCAGATCCAGGGTTTCTGTAAGGGAGAGCTGCAGAGCATGGTTTGGGAGTCCTCCTCCTCCTCAGAACACTTATAAAAATTTAGCTTCAAAAAGTCAGACTTTGAGATAGAAAAACTTTGGAGGCACATATCCTAAAACAGGCAAAATAAATAGTAATATATTTGATACTAATAATACAGGGTCCATCCAGAAAGTAATGAACAATTTGGCATAACTAAATAATAATAAAAGATATCAACACAAAACTTTATTTACAAAGTTATAGTACCTTACTCTATTCTCCAATGTAATTGCCACTGCTATAAAGGTATTTATTATCACGCGGTACTGGTTTTTCAATGCAGATAATTTACAAATATCCCTGCTAAAGATCTGAGCCATGATGTCACTGCCACTTTGAGTTCTTCATCGGTTGGAAAATATTCCCAAAAAGTCATGTATGGTGTCCAAAGCACTTGTCTCAATTCTTTTATCAACATTTGCTTTCAATTCCTATAACAATTGATGAACTTTCACCGTGGTCTTTTTCGTCCACACTGGTCTACCGTGATTACTCGTAAATGATGTGCCATTTCCTCACTGAAAACTCGTTCATTGCATTATCATCATTTACTTGCATTACTTGCCTGTAAAATTTGATTGGCCGAACATTTTGTTCATTCAATAAAATTAATAAATTCTATGCCGGTAGAAAAGTATAACATCAGCACTGAAAAACTGTTACCGCGCGACAAATGTCTTGACAGATATTGTTGATATCTTTCATCATTATTTATTTATAATAGTTACATGGTTCGTTACTTTCTGGATAGCCCTCGTATTACAATTTCAACAACTAAATGAAAAGTATTGCCGTATGAAAAATAAATTAAAATAGTTGTGAATTAAACTGTGTGAAGGTAAAATCATTGCGTTTACATTTTAAAACACTATCTGATTTATGGGGGAAAAAAAAAGAGCACTTTTATTTGAAGTTTATATAACATGATGATAATATTATTTCGTAAATTGGGAACTGTGCCTACAATTGTAATGTGCACGAGAAGTATCTTTCATGAATCAGCCATTTTTTATCCTGAGGTTTTATGCTCTTGTTACTAGAATTTCATGTGTCTCTTTTGCAGAAACAAGTTTGAAACTTGGTACAGAGACTTTCAGCATTATGCTCTTTAATTTGAACTGGAATGAATTCAATACCTTAATTACAACTTCCATAAAAAACTATAATTCATAACAACAATGTATTTGATAAAATAAGCATAAGTTTTTTACTAATAGTATTCACTAATGTCCACATTATTAGACACAAAAATGATTATAGTTCAAAATAAGCAGGTATTATGTTTGTATGTTCCTGCAAAGTTTACTAGATTGGCTCACCATTTTCAGAGAAAAAGAACAAACAAAATTCAGTTTTTAGAAAAAGCAAATTAAAGTGAACACTTGACAGACATTTAAAGGGCACACTACTTATTAAACAGCAATTAAAAGGCTTAAATAATATTGCAATCATTGGAATTCATAGTTATATTAGTAACCACATTTCAAAACATTTGGCTGTTGGTTTAGCCTATTGTATTCTCATATTTCCCTTCTAGTTATAAGGAACTAAGTGGCTGGTTGGTTGCCAATGCTCAGTATATAGTTCTTCCATTTGTCTTCTTGCTTGCCAGTGGCGCAATGAGAGATCTGCAGGTATTAAATTTTGACACTTCATAAGATGAGTCATCTTCATTGTAGAATCCTCTTCTTACAAAATATACAATTTCAAGTTGGAAGGATGTTTAGTTTATGTAGATGGGCAGCCAAGCAATCATGTCCAGTATGTAATCAAAATAAAGCAACAGTTTTTGTTTGTGGACATTCTGGAATTATTGTTGTATTGTTCAACAATGTTTTCCATTGTTTATTTATATTCTCTTGATTTAAACTGTCATATGTTTTTTGTATGAGGAACTAAATAATAAGACCATTTCTACTAATGTTTATCTTGATTAGCATGAAGTAGAAAGAAGAATAAACTTATTATCAATGATTTGTTACAGAGATGTAGAGGAAAGTTATATGAATGGAGCACATCAGATTTTTTATATATATATATATGAATGGCTTCTATTAATCAGAAAATTAAACCATTTTTTTTTTTAAATTAAGTCCAGTTTTATTTAACATTGCTCTTGAACTGCTCAAACCAAAAGCATCCCATTCTGTATTGAACATGAAAGACTACTTAAATTTACTCAGAAGCATCTTTATCAGGTTTGAGGTTCTTTTACATGCAGTAAATCTATGACACAGCACCCCTGGCTTTACTTCCCTTCAAAAGGTAGCCATGTTAAGGATTTTTACACCTGAAAAAAATCTATTGCCCTCCACCAGGTTTAAACCCACAACCTTGGGAACCAGAAATCAGCATGTTACCTCTAGACCAGGGAGGACGACAGGAGTTTTTAATTTTTTTCCATCCTATAACTTACATGTGGAGAAAAAGTACTCTCATTACAGCTGATTTATCAATCTCTCTATATTTCATGCTTCTCATATGCTGGAGTTCATGTTGAGTATTTTATAGATTATAAAACTTCACTTATTTTCCAAAAGAGAAAAAAATAAAAGATTAGACAAATTTGTAGTTTTAAAGTTTGGGATGTCTTCTCCAATCTGTTATTTTGGGTTTTAGAATTTACTATCCTCTAGTCTGAGAATGGGAATGTTTGAATGCCAGTCACTGCAGAAAAGAAATAAGGTTATGCTTCAGAAGCAACCTAGAGTTCCAATTTTTATATTGTAAATATTTAAAAATCTATGCCTAATGCAAACAAAATTGATGACTTAAAACAACTAATTATTTTGCTTTCCTTCAACAGATTTCTCATTTCAAGATTCCTCGGTACATCAAGATAATGGATGAATTTCCAAAAACTCTCTCTGGGAAAGTGCAGAAATTTAAGCTCCGTGATCTGGTTATGGAGGAACAACGTTCAACCACAGGATGAATATCTGTGTGTCCAAATGCACTTAAGTACTGTATGATACAAAAAATACAATTTAAACTGAATGTAATAGCTCAGCTTTTAAAAGCAATGCACAGACCTTTATGCAAATATGTTATTAAAGACTCTGTTATTACCACAAGATTATACAGGGTGTACATGAAGTCTGATAACACTTTGTGTAATTTATTACAGAAAACCAATAAATGTTACAACTTTTTTATGCTACTGTTATGGAGAGAAATTCTTAAGTTAAAACTATGTGAGCCATGTATAGCTCCACATATAATCAAATATCCCTTACATTTCTTAATTTATCTTCTATTACATTAGTGATGCTTCTTGACTCCTATGATAGAGTTCTGTTATATGTTGTGGCAAAGGTGGTACATGCATGGCATACACCAGGGGCATAGGTAGGGGAGGGGCACAAGTGGCTGCACCCTCTGAATGTTAAACAGAGAGGACAGTGATGGGCCAAACATACCCTATACAATAATATTTAAAACTTTAGAGTGGTTGTTGTGAATTAACCAGTGTCTTTGAATTACAAATAGCAAATAGAATTAAGCACATATATCTTGAAAAAAATGCTGGAGAAGAGTGGTTAACTGCATTGGTAGTAATGTCAGTGCACGAGGACATAAATGTTGACAGAGAAAAAGTTGTCTTTCGATTATCTGAATGCGCATGAAGAATAAAAGTTTTCTGGAAAAAAAAAAAAAAAAAAAAACATGCACGCACATATGCATGCACACAGATATATGGTTTTAGGAGTAGCATTCTTTAATTGGTTGAATTTTGCAATAAGTATTAGAGATAAATTTACATAATAGATCATAGTAAGTAGTCATAAACGTTATAAAATAAGAAGCAAAATTTTATTTTGTACTTGTACGTAGTTTTATATATCACTGAATAGTATTCGCTGCTTTCAAGAGAGAGTCGTAAATAAATTTGCATTTTTTCACATATCTGTAGTGTACATGAAGCTCCAAGATAAATTTCTGGCTATATTACCAACGCTCACCTTATTTTTGGCCACTAATTTTATGGGGAAGCGAGGCTCAGGGAAAGAAGAGAGAGCTTCCACCTGTCTTTCCATAGTGTTGTCAACCAAAGAGAGTTTATTTCTTTGAGGCCCTCATGCATTATGGAGAATAGGTTATCTTAATTCACCAGAACTAGCTGAATTATTAAACAAAACACAGTGCACATGCATGTATGTGAACTCTGGGATCTACAGACAAAAAAAGCTTTACACTGAAAGATGTCAGGGTGTGTAGTATGCTTCATATCTGTATGTTGTGGTGTGCTCTGCTTCTGAAATTGTGCGAAACTTACAGAATGAAGACTAGGGAGAATCATCAAGAGATGGTGTGCACATAGTACATGCAGTCCTTGATGCAGCCCCACAGGAGAAAGTCACATGAAATAAGATCCAGTAAGCTTGGGGGGGGGGCCATCGTGCTAAAGATTAATTTCCTTTTTAAGAACATCCAGTCCAATGCTGATATAAGCCGATGTTCAAATAATTGTGAATGTCTTTATGAAAATGAAGCGAGTCCACATGGCTGGAAAAGGAAATTATCAGAATCTTTCTGCATCACCATACCAGCCATTGCTCCAACATATATTTTTGAGCTTAACAATGAATACCATTTATACAATACAAAAATGTCTATAGCAATCCATTTCCAATACAGTTAACCAAAAGCTTGATTTAGTTTCCCCAAAAGGTGGTAATTTATGTAATAAACTGTCTGTAACTATCAAAGTCTTACAGAGCATATTATAAGAAGAAGGTTAATGATCCTAAACTACATTAATTTAAAAGAAATTGATTTGTTTTTCGCAATAGAAACATAATTTAGTATTTACTTATTGTGATGCACCTCCATCCTCATTGTTGATGCCAATGAAGCAAGATTTAGTCACAACTAAGGGTTGAAAATGGGAACAAGTGTTCCTGAAACCGGTTTCAGTAAGTAAATACTAAGTGATGTTTGTGTTACAAGAACTAACTCAAATTCTTTTAAATTAATATTAATCACATCAGTGTTACAAGCTTCTTTGCTATTTGCAAAATTTCAACCTAAACTACATGTTTTTTTTTTCCATTGATAAATTCATGAATACGTGGTTTTGATTAGTTTATGTGCTAAGATTACTAAACTGTACCACTTATTTAGTTTGAATTTGAATAAGTTATCCATCTGCTTATATGTACATTAAACATCACCTCTATTTGACTTTATTAGCACTGAACCTTAGTTATTTTTCTGCCCTTGTAAACTTGTCTGCTCATGGGCCCTGTTCAACTGAAGCTTGATGACTGCCTTCAAAACTGTGACTGTACTTAGTGTCAAGTATTTAGTATTTTGATTAGTATATAAAATATAATGTATATAGAAATGTAATCACTTTATTAAGTATTTATTATTTTATTTTTGATAAAGCCATGAATTCATTATACTTCTTATGGTGAACAAATTTTATTGTATCTAGTAATGAATGTCCATCGGTAGCCTTCTTGGTGAAGATGAATGATTCATTAAGGTTTATACTGTGACAATGCACAGGTATAAGCTGGTTAAGGCGAGTGCAGTCCTACTCTGGGAGCGGAGAGCAGGCAAACTAATGCAATGATGTAACACAATTTCACGCATACATCATGATTACTTCACTAGCATGCTGCATAGTATTCAGTGACTATGATGGATTGCAAAGCGTGTTATTTATAATGTTCTTAAATTTTGTGATGAAGAGAAGAAACAAACTCAGTAAATACCGATTACAAATGCTACTGAACATGTTGTTGCTTCTACTGGTTAGAATAAAACAATGATACAAAAGATGTGGGATGAGCAAAATCCACTTCACAAGATTGGTAAACCTTTTGCAACAAAGTTGTTTTGGACGGTATGGATGAGTGTGTCATTATGTGAAAATATCAGGAATATTACAAGGTTAAAAAGAAATCCTTACGTTGCAAAAATTATTGAAGGAGATTAATTTCTTAGGATGTAAAAAATGCTTAGGAAAATATTGAAATTTAAAAAGTGTAAAGATAAACAGAGAGAGAGCACTCTGACAGTCACTCAAAGAGCATAATTTCTAAGAATGGTATTGTGGCAATAACAGCAAATGACTGGAAAAACTTGGTTCAGAAGGTGAAAAATATTCAAGAAACATGTTGAAATAGAGATGTACTATTGGAGGAAGAAATGGAAAGAATAATTATGAATCCAGGATTCAATAGCAATGCTGGATCGGGAGAAGAAACTGCCACTGGATCGGAGACCAACATGGCCACTGAGGGAGATATCAGAATAGTGCTAAGCATGCAAGAAAGTGAAAGAGATGTACAAATTTATTGTATTGTAATGGATTTGAGAATATATTGATGGTTAAAAAAAAACAACAAAAAAACGCATGCATGCACACACGGGAAATGCAATCATGAACTATCGTTCGTGCTTTTCCAACTGAACTGTACTGGTGGGCGGGCAAGCCATTGCATGTACAAGTGGTAGAGGACGTACTCGACTTGGCTGGCTTATAAATCTCACTTATATTCAATAACTGAATGAGGGCTCTATGTACCCCAAATATGACAATGTCATAATATGTCTGTTCACTCTTTCATTTGCATGGAATGAAGCTTTGTTGTTAGTCATATACAAGGCTTTCCCTCAACTTCTACCATTGCTGTAATTGTGAATAAAGCTGGAAGTGTCTTTCCTTATTAGTTGATTTCAATTGATGCAATAGCTGTGGTTTATGTGGCTTCATGCAAGGTCTCTTTTACACTAACTTCCTTATTGTCATATCTGGCATTTGCAAATCTCATGATGCTCTACAACAGGTATGAGTAAACTCAGACCACTTGATTCGCAATGCACAAAGTCGACTAATTCACATAGTTTTAAACAAATCAGTAGATAGAGAAACTGACAGACAATTAGTGCAGTAACAATTGCCAATTCGTAAATGAATAATATCATTTATTTTGTATACAATTTATACCATATTAAAATAAATATTATATTTTTCATTACATTATTTTACATTTTCAATTATTTGCATCAATATCTGAGTTGCTTCTGTTAGAGCTATTTTCAGCTCTGCCAGCAACTGTCAGTCAAACAAGATCTCTATTTTGACTTGGCATAATTCATTTGTAAAAACAGCTGTTCACACAAATTGCAAAAGCAAACATATTCAACATTTTAGCTGCAAAGAATCTTAATTGTGTGTTTTTTACAACTGATAACTGTACAAATAGATCAATATCATGTTTACGGTGGTACAAATATTTTAAAAATTTGTAATTTTTTGATGGTTATTAATTGTAGCTATAAATCCAGCCTTACACTTGCAGGTTTGACATACACAAGATTTACAAATATTAAAATAATTTCCCAGCAAATTGTTTACTCTTTAGATTTTCTAGTAAGGGAATAAACTTATTAATTTCCTAGTTAGTTACATTTTGGAGGGATTGCAAAGAGACAAAAATGATGCAGCTGCTCCTCTTATAAACGGTCCCTTCCATAGTTCCACTGCTTGGCAAAGATGTTAATTGTGCTGTGCATTTTACTGTATTTCAATTTCGTCCTTGCTGATTAAGCTCATTTAAGTGTTACTTTATTTATTCTTTGAACAGGATATAAGTAATTGCCAACAAGGAAGACTAAACCTGTATAAACAGCTTTGAATTTATCATCACAGCTTTTCAATTGGAACTGTCATGGCCCAACACTGCTTGCTAAAAGATTGTGTCATACTTGGGCATGTACCACATTCTGAGGGCCAGCTAGACTAGCTGCAAAGCCTGAAAATTTGTGAAGAAAGAATTTTTATTAAATTTATAAATGAATCTATTCCTAGTCTGTTTGCTGTTTGCATTCTAGCCAATTGTATGGTATAAAATGGAGTCCCTGCGGTAAAATTTGATTCTCTTCATGATGTAATGTAGCCTGTCTTCTCAGGTGGGAGTAGCATGACTGACCGATATGGTATAATGGGTGTATTAGTGGGATGAGACATAAAAGGGGAAATTGCTACATAATTGCTCAGGTCTTCTCTCTTACCATACATAGCTGATGAGTCTTGAGGACAGCTGAAGCAGTTCCTGATGTGTTTACTACAGCCAGTCTGAAAATTTTTATTACTGAAGATAGGTATTCTTAGGTCGTCTCCTTAGCGCGGTGGTAGCATTGCTGCTTACCAAGCGGGAGACCTGGGTTCGATCCCCAGTACCGGCATGAGGATTTTTCCCCCGCTGGGAGACCTTGCCCGGGGTGCACTCAGCCTCGTAAGGTCCCTGGGGGACCAATTGAGGAGCTACTTAATGGAGAAGTAGCGGCTCCAGGTCATGAGAACCGCATTAACCGGCCGGGGGGACTCGAGGCGCTGACCACGTCTGACCCTCCAATACTGCACCCCATCCATGACATCTGTAGTGGACCGAGATGGGGGACGCAGTGGCCGGGCGGTAGGCCAAGGTTCCCCGTGAGCTGTCGTGCCATGGAGTAAGTATAGGTATTCTTAATTTGACTTACAGACACAAAATCAGAAGTTATCTATTTCAAAAACTAATGGAGATGGTTATTTTTCACTGTTTTGTTTTAAATTTAAAGTTCAGGCTGTTCCCATTCAATTCATCTGAGCGAGAATACACATGCATACTAGCCACTAAACTCCAAGCAGAGCTGGAGAGGGAACATGGTAGCTAATGCATCACTGGGCAAAGATCACTCTACAATGTTTACATCTTGCGGCTTCAGCTGTGACTATAGCTTGCTTTCAATACTGCTCCCATGTTGCTGGTAGACATCCTGTGAGTTGCAAGTGTCTCAATGCACTTTTGGTACATCAAAGCTGGAACAGCCTGGTCTAGTTAATGAGCAATTACAATTCACGTATTCTTAGTATTATTATTGTCATTAACTATGGATAGAGTTTCATTGAAAATATTTACTTTGTTACAGATAACTTTCATTAAATCCAGAACAAAAAATAAACATAATTTATCATGAATAAAATAAAAAGCGCTAGCCTAGAGCTTGGAGCCGTATTACACCTCTGCCTATCACTATGACATATTCTGTCTTATGCAGGGAGATCAAGAACCATGTATAGTTCCAAAACAGAAAAAGCCCATATCTGCTCAAAAATTCACGTTTTGGAGTCCCTTATGAATGCTTGACACTGTCAATGTTCTTCTCACTCTTGCTAACATGACTATATTTTGGGAGAACAAACAACCAATGTATGTGAATTTGTGATACCAGACATAATTATCTTTCTGCTTGGTGATGCCTTGCCATATTTCAATTGCACATCTACAATGGCAAAAAATTTAGTGTGGCGCTCTTATCAGCACTTGGTTCTTGGGCGGATACCACACATCTGCCAAGATTGGAGTTCTTGCTATTGTGTCAGATATGATGTGACCCTCTGACTCATGCCACATATATGAAAAAACAAAGGCAGTAAAGGACATTCTTTGGTGGTTTTCAGTTGTGTGTCAGTTTAAACATGATCAATATACTACAGAACAAAGAGCTATCATTTGTTGCAGATTTATAAAATGTGAATCTTTATCTCTGTGTCAGAGCATTTTGAGAATGCTTTCTTGATATTAATCCCCTTAACAGAAGTACAGTTCATAAAATAGTTGAAAAATATAAAAGTACAGGATCAATGTTAGACCAGGAAAAAAAAAAGTCACATTTTAACAGCAGTAAAGATTGACAATATTGGTTCACAGTTTGAACATTTGCCAAGAAAGTTTCTCTCAAAGTTAGCAGTTTTTATTTGTGGTACATTTGAAAAACATTGTATAAATTTAATCCCCGAACATTATAAGAACTAAAATAATATACAGAAGAAATAACCAACATATCCCAAGAAGAATTACAACATGTTTTTAATAATCTGTTAAGTTGCTGCATTGCCCATCTTAGGGCACAAGGAGAATATTTGCAACATCAACTTTGAAAAATTAGGCAGTGTAAGGGACATTCAAAATTGTAATTTATGAAATAATAATAATGATTCTAGTTGATCTCATTCATTCTATTCATTTTGATGCACAAGACAGAATGTGCAGGGAAAAAGTGTTGTTAGGGAAGCTGTGCGAGACCATGGGCTTTTAAAAGTGTGGCCACTTAATTTGATGACCCTGTATTGCAATACACAAAATGCCATATTTTAAATCAGTAACGGCAATCTTTATAAATGCTCAAACAATGAAAAAAAAAAAAATTACTTGAGTTTTCTCCTTCATTTCACGAAGTTTCTCTGACATATCTTGGAAAGTTGTAATATTTATAGCTGTCGTATTATAAATTGTCCCTTAAGAGAGCTTCAGTACCAAATGACAGCAATATAAATAAATCTGTAACCAGTGGAAGAACTATGTTATGCTGGAGATTACAGGTGGAGAGGTCAAAAGGGATCTGTGCATATCGACAGGAACTATAGCTAAAGAGATGTGACTGACATTGAGCTGTCTCCAGGGACAAGTTATACATTTACACGTTTCCTCAATAATATTGCTCTTTCTTAATGACAGGAGGAGAAAGGCAGGTCTTCGCATTTGCCATCAAAGTAACATATTTGTCTAATTTGTATTGCAATGATATACCTGTATATTCACATGATAGACTGAAACTGTTTATATAATACACAATAAAACTCTGATATGTTACACTCACATGCCTTTCTCTAGCTGCTCTAAGAACTTCTTACAAAAGATTATTCTTCTTTCTACACCATGCTAATCGAAAAAAACTTAGCAGATGTTCTTATTACTTAGTTCCCTATAAGTAGAAGGGAACTAAGGAAATGCACTAGGCTAAAGTGATAGTCAAATGTTTTAAAAGCTATCACTATGCAATTGTCATTGTAAATCGTTTCTTTGCTTGGTCAGGAGTACAACAAAAGAAAAATGGACACTTCCTGACTGAGAAAAGTATAAGTACTTCACAATTAAAACCAATAACAAGGAATATCTTGGAAATGATTAGCTTCACAACAAAAACGTAAAGGACTTAAACTATGTGTTTTGATGAGATTTATATTTTTTGTTTTGTAAGTTTTTGTCTAACTCTTACGGTTTAGCAGTTAAGCAAAATTCAGCAAAACTCATCCAGAATAAACAGCTCTTCAGAGGCTATTCCCAGAAAATTCAATAAATACATTTTATTTGGGATGTAAATAGCTTTAATATACAGGATTTTAATCAAAACAATTAGAGCCATTTTTAAGAAAATCAAAATTTTTGAAAATTTACCAACTTAAATACCAAGTTTGGTACTTAACGGCCTCTTTGTTTTTGAGCTATGCTGCCCAAAGGTGCACACACACACACATTTTTCTAAAAATGGCTATTTTGGAATCAGGGGGTCTCGAAACATATATTTTCGGTAAAATGTCGGTATCAAATTTTTGGGTGCAATCCAATACCTTCTCTATACACTATATACATAGTATGTGTAGAGAAAGTAAAAATGAGGTTGTTTATTTATTTCTTGCCTGTATTATATTACTTTCTGCTATAAGTTTTGTTAGCATATATTTTAATGCATGTACTCAATATACCTTTATCATTCAAAGCTGTTGATAAAGTTCACAAAGTGCCATAGCAACAATCCTATAAATGTGATATATACATATTAAATAAGCTTACTACGATGTTGCTTTGGAGAGCTTTTGGCCTGAGACAAGAGCTAGTGCTACCAGTATTAGTTGAATTATGCTTTTGAACAAATAGTTTTGTTGCCATTTAATATCTCTTGTTACTGAAACAGACCATTTTTTTTTTTTTTAAATATGAAGCTGCTTGATTTATTAAGGACATTTTTTTCAGTCTGGCTCAAATATACATGACCACAAAGTGCTTTTTCTTGGGAATAATCTGAAAGATTTGAGTATTTGCGATGTGCTTTATTGAAGCAGTTACAAAAGGAGATCACCATCACTCTGGATATATTGGAGCCCTAGTATGACAACATGTATTAAGTTGCACTATGCATTTTTAATGATAAATATAGAAACTGTAGAAACATTTCAAATGCATTCATACATCTAGCAATCATAGTAGAGGTTCTAAATTTTACAGCTTTTGTTTGCTTGTTTTCAAATTTTTTTTTTAGTTTAACGTACTTTAACCTAGTTGGTCATATCGGACGATGAATGAAATTGGTGAAATGATGCTCAAATGAATTCGGGGTCCACTGAGCTTAAAGTTACTTGACATTTGTCTTCTCAGGATAAGGGAAAACCCTGAAAAAAACCTTATCTGGTAACTCACCCTAAGCAAGATTCAAACTCGCAACCTTTTGAATGTGAGGCAGACTACCACCACACTACCCAGGTGGGAAAAATTTAATTTGTTTTTAGATTCTTTTTAGTTTTTTTTTTTTTTGTTTGTTTGTTTATGTTCAAGTTTATTCAATTGCTTTTAAGTTTTCCTAATGATAGATAGGTTATTGTACTTGCATCACCACTTTTTTACAGCTAAACTTTAAAACTAAAATGACATATGATGTAGATCCAAAAACTATTTGAACGTTGAGTGAGTATAACATTAAAAACTACATGGTTGCATGATATACTGTTACCGATTTTTAATGTGCACTTTTTTTCTTATAGCTGGTCATGTAACTTTTCAGACAAAACTATTTAATTTTTTACTTCTACTAGTGTACTTATTCTCAGATTTGTATCTGCTGGCTACATCACTGGCTGGGAGTTAGCTAGCTTTCAATCCCATTTGCAATGTTACAAAGTGTGTTGTGAAGGTTGGGAAAAAAAAATGTAAATGGGTATTATTTATGGACGTTCTTTAACTGCTCTGGTTCTCAGCGTCCCATTCTAAATTGGGCTTGAAAGACCATTTAATTTTACTCCGAGGCCTCTCTATCAGGCTTGAGGTTCTTTTACGTGCCGTAAATCTACGACACGGGACCAACGGCTTTACTTCCCTTCCAAAGGAAGCCATGCTAAGAATTTTTACACCCGAAAAAATCCATCATCCTCCGCTGGGTTTGAACCCGTGACCTTGGGCATATGAAGTTAGCATGGTAACCATTACACCACGGAGGGCAACTGTGAAGGATGGAGGTGGGCCCAAGTAAAGTAAATGGTAATTGGCATATAGAGTATTGATGGAACTTCTTAGTTATTATGATGGCACTTGTTTTGGATAACCTAAAGGCATCTGAATGAAATTTCAGCTTTTATTTAGTGTTGGCAATACTAATATCTATAAGCTCAATCCAATTAATGAACAATGAAGCAATAAAATTACAAATAAAATATGAAATTCAAAAACTCTGGAATTTTTACTCAACTGGCAAGGTGAAACTTTCCTTTATTGATAATAAATCCTCCATCCAAAAATGTATTCCCCTACAGAAAAAATACAATTCATGGATTATTGTTAAAAAGTTATGACAAAATAAATTAATCAAGTCACATAAAGTGTCGGTCAGTTCAGAGCCATCTATTGTAAACATTATCTTTAAGCAAAATTTTGTAAATAAAGTTTTGTTTTACAAAAGTAATTCAATTCCAGTTTTTCATTGCCAAGGCAGGCCCAATTCTGAATTAGTTTTCTATAACAGTCATGTTGCATGATAAGTCTAATATCACTGAGGATACTCACCATGGAACCTGAAAAACAAAAGCAAGTAAACAATTCTTAAATAATAGGTTAAGGTCTTCTAGGGGCTGTCCCAAAAGGATCTTGATCAGGCTCTTGTCAAAGTTGAAAGGAAACAGAGGATAGGTGGAAAAGAGTGAACAGTTTCCAGATGAAAAGCTTATCACCAAAATCTTGTTTAAACCCAGTTTATAACAGACGCATCTAGATCAGCATTTGAAAATGAAATAAATTTTCATTCCCTTCTGAGTAAATTAAAGTTTTTAACATACTTCATATGTCAATAAATATGATGTGTTGCACCTACATGACTTTCTCTATGCAAGCCTTCTACAAGCTACTATTAAAACTTTCTATTCCCCGGTCTACTTCTTATTAATTTAAATAAACTTTCATAACACATTTACTCATTTTGTTATAGCTATAAGAAGAATTCAGTAGACTAAAGCAGTCAGATTTTTTAAAAACCGATCACTATGTGATGACTTTAAAATTTCATGCTTCTTGCATGATCATGCTAAAAATAATAGTGACTTGCCACTTGAGGAAGGTATTTGAAAATTCATACCAATAACAAAGAGTATTTCAGAAATGGTTAGATAAAAAAAAATTAAAAATTTGTGTGGTTTAATGATATTTAATGTTCTGTAGAAAACCTCCTTCCATTCTTTATATGAAACATTTTTGGGAACTTTTATTTTCTCAAAAATGACTCTCATAATTCTGACTTAAATAACATATATTAAAGATATACTAGACATACATTTATATGTCATTTATAACTGACATACGAGGTCTGTTAAAAAAGTATCACAAATTTTGAATTTCTGCGAGCTACGTATATTTAATTTTTTATTGTTTTGTGGCATTATGTACTCATGTCCCTCACTTATGTTGACAAGCTTGGCTATTTAGAATGTTCAGTTAATTTTTGACAGCTATTTTGCTTAGATGTGTTTTGGCTCGTATTCGATTTTTGCCTATTCCAAATAACAGAACAAAGAATGTGTATAAAATTTTGTGTGAAAAACAAAAATTAAAGGGTCGAGAAGATGTGAACCATGAAGAGCGTCCTGGACACCAAAGCTCGTCGACAACAGACAAAAACATTGAAGAAGTGAAGAAAATAGTATTGGCCAATCGTCAAATCACCGTTAGAGAAGTTACCGAGGACCTAAACATATGAATTGGCTCGTGCCATTTGATTTTTACCAATGATTTTTGCACGAGACGGGTCGCTGCAAAATTTGACCAAAGTTGCTCAATTTTGAGCAAAAACACTATCGCATTAATGCTGCTAAGTAGCTGTTGAACTCTGTCTGCAACAATCCAAATTTGCTCCAGAGGGTTACAACTGGTGACAAATCATGGGTTTATGGTTATGACATGGAAACTAAAGCTCAATTATCCCAATGGATGCTGCCACATGAGTTAAGACCGAAAAAAAGCATGCCAAGTTCAGTCAAATGTGAAGGTTTTGCTTACAGTTCTCTTTAATTGCAGAGGCGTGGTGCATCATGGGTTCTATGGTCAATAAGGAATATTACCTGCAAGTTATGCGCAATTTGCGTGAAGCAACCTGCCAGAAATGCCCAGATTTGTGGAAGAACAAAAATTGGCTTTTGCACCATGATAATGCCCCTACTCACATATTGTTGCTTGTGCACAAATCTTTGGCCAAAAACAACACACTTATAATGCCGCAGCTACCGTACTTCCCAGACCTGGCTCCCTGTGAGTTTTTTTTTTTTTTTTGTTCCCAAAACTGAAAGGATTGAGGAGATAAAGACGGCATCGAAGGAGGAGCTGAACAAGATCACAAAAAACAATGTATTAAAGTGCTTCAAGAATTGGAAAAAATGTTGGCACAAGTGTATAACATGGTGGGGATTACTTTGAAGGGGACAAAATAGATATTCATGAATAAATAAATACTTTTTTTAAAAAGACACAAAATTAGCGATACTTTTTGAACAGACCTCGTACATTAAGTGATAGACAGTAACCTACTGCACAATCAATAAAATACACAACTACAAATAATTTTTTTGTGGCATAAGTCATTTATAAGATACCTGTTATCAATGGTCAAATTGTTCAATAATTTTTCATGCTTTTAAAAATGCTTTCAATGTTCATTAATTTTTTGCAAATGCATAGAAAGAATATGGATTTTAAGACCAGTATAGCATCCAATCTCTTAAATATTTCACTATTACTATTCCCTTTGTATCTATGGTGAAATGTAAGAATAGTTCGTCTGCCCACTAATAAATTATAAAGGATAGAGAAAGTCATGTGAATGTCACACATCAGATTTTTTTATGAATAGAAAAGGTAGATACAAAAGTAAGTTATAGCAGGGAGAATGTATCTGTAACTCACTGGACATTTTAATGCATTAACATGACATTTTTGAATGCCCATCTGGATAGTTTCCTTATTAAGAGTACAATACTAGATGATCAGCATAGAGTAGAACAGATTTCATGACTCTTAGCTGGTCAGCGGTGAAGCACAAGGCTTCAGTGTTGTTGAACAAATGTAGTATATGCTTGTTAGTTGACAAAATACAATGCATAATAAATGAAGTTGCTCTATTCAGATACTGGTATTCTGCTATCCAAAAAATATTCATTTATGACTCATATATCTATACAAAATCTACAAAAGGCCTCCAGATTTCTCTGATTTAATCCCCTGCAATTTTTATCTATGGATGGGGAGGTTAAAAGAGAAATTTACAGACCAAATCCACACACTTATAGAGGAAATTAAAAGTAGCAATTGCTGCCATTTCTCAGCAGTATTTCTCAATAACCAATTTCCTAAACAGATGCCAGAAGTGTTTGAACAATAGAGAGAGGTACTTCCCACATCTCCTGGCTTGATATATGAGAGTACTTTTATTTTTAAGTGTTTACTTTTTGTTTCTTTGTTAGAAATAACATATATAACAATCTGTGTATATTTATTGCAGACATGCTGTCTGTCACCTGCTCAGCCCACATAGCAAGCAACACCACTGATCAGTGTCATCATCCGAGGCCTATGGGTAAGCTCTGGTTCCCAAGGTCCTGGGTTCAAACCTAATGGAGGGCGAAGAATTTTTTGGGGGGAAAATTCCTTAGCATGGCTTCCTTTGGAAGGGAAGAAAAGCTGTTAGTCTTGTCATAGATTTATGGCACGTAATAGAACCTCAACCTGATAAAGGGGCTCTGAGTATAATTAAGCAGTCTTTCATGATCAATATAGAGGGATGCTGAGAACCATAGTAGTTAAAGAATAACACCATAAATAACAATCAATTTCAATTTCCACTGGTCAATTAAGAGCCATGAAACCTGTTCTCCTCTATGCTGATCGCCATATTTCATTACATTTGGACTGGTTGAAGGTACAGAATAAAATCATTTTTTCTTCTTAATAAAAAACATTTTCTACGCACATCTGCCGAGTTATTCAATTGTAAATATTTGGAAGGAATTTATACTTTTCATCTGAAACTGCAATTTAAAATACTAGCATTTATAATTTATGAATAAATGTTTTATTTTACAGCTAATGTTCACTTTATGTTCTGGATAAGTATTTATTATGAATGTACATAAAACATGCCTTCATACAGGCAACAAAAATCAACAAAGTGTACCTAATGTAAAAAAGAAAAAAAAAAAAAAGTTCAATAAATATGACAAGAGAAACCTATGTATTGTGAAAATTGATAGAAAATGTGATGACAGAAAGTAACGACTTAGGAAGAAAAGACTTAAAAAAATCTACTTAACTACACAAATGAGGCTAACTTGTACTTTGGGCAATCTGCCACAATGTTATGTACATCATTTTGGTGTGTTAATAGTGAAACACCTATACACACATATACATAATAAAAATCAACATGTTTACTGCTAGTTTATATTTTACAAAATTGTGTTCCATAGCCACCTGTTGAGTCAAAGAGTGGCATAATCAGTTTCACTCCACAGCCTTGTAATTTATCAAAAGTACAACATACATAAACAATTAAACTCACTTCCTGTAAATCATTAGAACTTCAGCAAACAATCTTTATAAATATCTAAATGAAAGTGGTTCAACAACCAACAGGTCAAAATGCAAACATAAACTCAAGTTTGTTCCTCCCTTAAAGTTGCAAAAGAACCTCTCCCCCTGTATTTACCCTTTAATTTAAGTAATCCCAAACACAAAACATTTATTTAATAGTATAAATATGCTACCAGATTGTCTTATCAAAACGAGCATTATCACTAAAGCAATGTTTAAGATACAGAGGTGGAAGATAAGCAAGTGTTACTAAACTCTAATAGTTCTGATGTGATGCCTATGTAAAACTAAATACTGGCGCTAAACTTTTGTATGACAACAAACAAGATTTTGAGCACAAACATACCTGTTAAAACCATACTCTAAAACTTGCATATCTGGCTTTACCCTCCCTCAAAAAAAAATCATTGTGTCATGTTGAGTAAAACTGCTAGATGTCATCTAGAAGCTCAACAACAGGCTGACAAATGTCGACAGTAATACTGAATTAGCTGTTTTTACATTATCTTTCTCTATAATAACACTCATACATACAAGAAGTTTAAATGGACGAGAACTTGCATTTGACAAAAGTCTTTTTCCTCCCTCCTCTTGAAGAAAGGGACTACAAATTTTCAAACATTTGTTAGTGATTGCTGGAAACTTGAGAGTTTTGTTTAAGAAGCACTTTTGCAAGATCTCTCTGGCTATAATCACAGTCAATAGTGCAATGTATCTCATCGCCAAACTTTCAACACTTAGAAAGCATTCAGATGTAACTACTCATTTTGGTAGATATAAAAAGAACAAATGCCTCTGTATGCAGTAAATCTAGATCATGAATTATCCGCAGAACAGACTTCCTGCAAGTCAAAATTATATTGGCTGAGGAACTGCGTAACTTCATTATCTTATTGTAAAACGCTGTATATAATGCATTTCGTTCTGATATTTCATGAAGAATTACAAGAAATATCCACATTCATATAATTATTTTATTGTATCTTAATTTGCCTCTTTTTTAAGTTTCCTTTTGGAAATATCACAAAAAGCTAGTAGCAGCATCAAATCTCAAGATATCTTGGACTCATTCACTCCTATTAAAACAGTGGAGTATTAATACTGTATATATTTTTTGTCATTGTGTTAAGCAAATGAAAAAAATGCCAACCAATCTTATATTTTATGAATTTTAAAACATCTTGCAAATATCTATTCATTTTAATGAAGTTAAATGCAATGTAAGTTCTCAAAATGCAACAAATTTGTACTTATAATGATCACTAGATTTCACTCTTTTTCTTTCAGTATTTAATAAACTTTAAATGTTGGAAAAATTACTCAAATAAATTCAGGTTAAGTGATTTACTGAAAAGATTACAAAACAAAATGGTTAACAAATTTTAATTAATAATTTTATCGTTTTATTAGTATAAAAGGAGCGTAAGGAATTTGCATTTGAAATTGCTATAATATTTGCGTACGATTATTCCTTTGCTCAAAATTATGACTAAGGTCTTGGAAATCCTTAAAATATAAATTCTGTATATTTCATTAATTTTATGTCTCTTGTACAAGTTAAGCATTAAAAATTACTTTCTGAAGTTTAAAGAAATATATTTTGTTCCACTATCTTTGGCGGCTTTGTTGACAAATAAAATAAAAAAGGGACCACATTAATGATTACAGGCACATATAATTCAACTTGCAAAGCTGTCATATTTACTCCTTACAGTCTTGCTAAGCTAGGCAATATGAGAGAAATGAATGCAAGGATAAAGTTTTGATGCATTGTAAGAACTTCAAAACATTGCGAAAGGGTAACTTTGTTTCCCAAAACATCTGGTGTGGCAGGACAGTCAAATATAAGAGTTTCAACCTTCAGATTCTGATGGCATAAGTTCCATATCTTCAGACCAGCTGATGTCCATGGTAGTGGTTGTAGCGGAGTAACTGCCATTGTCTGACATCATCAGTAAGTGGTACTGCTGCATGCTTCCTGTAGATGCAGCAAGGTTCTGCTGCCCTGATGATTCTCGTTTCTGAAGTGCTCTTCCATCTCTGAAGTCTTCATGTTTGCTTTCGATAGAATTACCATGCTTCTTGCCCTCTTTGCTCATGTGACAGAGATCTGATGAACTTTCTGAAGAAGTTGTTTCATCATCCGAACAGCTCTGCTCTTCTGATGAAGAATTAACTTCGTTATCGTTTTCATCTTCTGAGGTCTCTTCTGAGATCATTGCTTCCCCACCAGACTCCTTCAGCATGGGGGGTAAAGGTTGTGCTGCGAGTAATGAAAGATCTCCACTGGTGCTACCCGGCAGAGGAGGTAGGGGTAAAACTTCTGTGTCACCGAGATCCAAAGAATCTGAATTTGCAGAGGGGTCTGTCATGTTGTCAGATACTTGTTGCTTTCTCGACCGATGACAAGAATCCTTCCTGCTCCCTGCTTCAGAGCTGCCACTGGAACCAGCAGATTTTGATGGAGAATCCTCATCATTTGAACCTTCAGAAGCTGCCAATCTCTTCATCAAGTTGGTGTTAGCTCCATGGATAAGAAGAGATGTATCTCCATTGTCTTCTTCACTGCATCTTTTGCCACCATTTACCAGCATCATCATGTCATCTTCACTTTCAAAGCTTTCATTGTGTTGCATTCCTGTTGAATGACGATGTGGAGTTGATGTTTCTGGTTTCCAATTGCTGTACTCTGTTTCACCCCCATCTATAGAGACAGATCGTGAGCGTGCACGTAATGATGATGACAGTGCTGTGTTTCTGATTGGTCCCGATGATGCCGGTCGCGAAATGGCACTGGATGATGTTGACAGGGAGAGTGAACTTGCTTTACAGCGTTGTCGCTTTGGTGGAGGAAGAGTTCTGGCATGTGCTGGCGAGGAAGATGAGGATGGCGGTGGTGTAGCACCTCGGAAACTACCAGCTCGACGCACAAGTCGAGACACAACCATGTCAGAGGTCTCATCCATTTCCAGCACCCAAGAAACAGAGTCACTCTTCTCTATCACAGCCTTTACTTTTGGCGAGGATGGGGGAGAAGTCTGCTCACCCAGGTTTGTGCGACTTGCAGCAGACACTGGCCTAGCTGGGTTGTCGTTTAGTGACTGTGCAGAACCGTGGTTGCTCCTTCTTCCACTGGCAGCAGAGATGCTGAGGGTGTTAGCCAGTGCTGGGTTGTTCATTGAGGCCTGTGACAGGGCTGCCAGAACATTCACCACTTCAGAGTTCTGTTTCAGCTTCCACTGCAGCTCCTCATTGTGAAGAGACAACCTCTTGTTTTGCTTTGACTCCTGATCCAGCGTCTCCATCATCATGCGGTACTCATGAGCTAACTGCCGTTCTGCATCAGTCTTGCGCTGCAGTTGAACCTGGAGGTCTTCCACTTTAGCTTCAAGGGCAGCCACCCTCTGTTGTGCAACAGGTAGCTCCTCTGCTTCACGAGTAAGCTTTGCATTGTGTAACCTCAGTTCCTGCAGCTCCTTATGTCGCAGATCCAGTACTGAACGCAGAGAGTCCACCTGCACAACAAAAATATTACAGTCATTAATGTTATACTAAATTCTATCATTACTTCTTAGTTAGTCTCCTTTATGTTTGTCCATTCAAAAATCACTGCATGTACTATATGAAGTTATTCACAATGAAACTTAAAGAAGCATTGAACTAATTTTTTAAGACTTAGTAACAATATACAGTATACTCTCAATTATCCAGAGTAATGTGTGATAGAAGTGATGTGATAAATTGTTAATGTATTCAGTTTGACAGAAAGACAACATGTAAATGCACATAATATATGACATAGTCATGTCTTAGTTGGTCTTTAAGTTTTATCCAATCTAGTCAAATACTGAAAAATTTTTCTTGTAAATTCTTGAGTGATAAAACAGTTTGATCATGTAGAAGGGGCTTTACAGTATATGAAAAGTTATACTGAATTCCTTCAGAATGAAGAGGGCAAATCATTCCTAGAAAATTAAAGATATCCATTTTATTTGTAATGTATATATCTTTAATATAGTGTTTTGATTACAATCATTAGCAATTTTTGTGAAAATATTAATAATTTTTCTATGTAAAAGGTAGTTTGGAGTGAACAGGATTATTCTTGAAAGTCTTTGTGTTGCACATTGGAAGATGGGCTTCAATTTCAAGTTTGGTTTTTGAGGTTATGGCAAACATTCAGGGAGCTTGAAAATACCCATTTTTGGTGAAACAGCTGTAACAATTTTTGGGTGGAATAAAATACTTCCTAATATATAGATGGTAGAGAAAGTAAAGATATGAAGAATGTACTAACCTCCTCCTGCAGTTCCCTACAGCGTCCAGCAGTGGCCTGAAGCTTGGTATCCTTGTCCTTCTGCATGCTCTCCATGAGTCTTCGTGACTGATCTTTGAGACCAGAGTATTCTTCCTCAACTACAGCAAGGCGACGGTTCAGTTCATTCTCCCGGTGTGCAGCATCGGCTTGTTGGTGTGCGAGAGCAACGTCGTAGTCATGCTTCAATCGTTCCAGTTTAGTTTGCCATTCTGATATTGTCCCTTCAAGTTTCTCTTTATGTTCCCTCTCTTTCTTGCATAATTCTCCCTCATACCTGCCTTTCATTTCCTCTAGCTGTAACAGAAACACTATGTGACTGAAGAATCAAACACTATTGTAAACACTATCAAATTATTAGATGCAGAAATCATTTTTGAATTTTGTAACACACTTAAACCTCACTTATACATTAAATTCATAGTCTAAATTTTATAGACACTCAATTTTATCCACTAACATTTAGCTCAATTACACATTTTTTCAATTATACACTTTTATTTCTAATATGTCACATATTACTGGCCTCCATCTTTTTATTATATATAATTCATTTACTCACTCATTTAAATTTATGTTTGTGTTACATTAAGATATGTTACTCATGGTTTCTGTACAATGTATCCTTGTGTCACAACATAAAACAGTAGGGCATGGTGGGCAAGACATCAACATTATGATGTGTGCCCAAATGCTCATACGGGTTGTGCCCCTACCTTGTCTCCTAGATTGTTGCAGGTGTCTGCCACCTTAACAAATGAACACATATAATGGCCCAAGGAATAAGCAATGCTTGCATGAGCTTTCTGCAGCTCTAGAACTTTCTACTGTATATGTGGGAGCTATACAATGAGAACTGGGCAGGTCCAAAACAAGCCAGTTATGACAAGAGATTTTGGGGAGTGCAGTTGTATTACAGAGATAGTCAAAGCAGCTGAGTGTTCAAGTGTCAAAGTGACAAGAAATAAAGTTGTTCTGCAGCTACTGAAAAAGACATTTTTGTTATGCTGATATCAGGAGTGGGATGAACACCATGATAGAGGAGATTATGAAAACACTACTTGCTGAAATCCAGGAAATGAACTCTGGAAAAAGGAAGAGAATGAACATGAAAATGGAATTGGGAATGAAGAAGACGGAAGAGGAAATGGGATCGGAAGAAGAAGATACAAACAGAAATGTCAAGATAAAAATGATGAAGATGCAACTATCAGCTAAAACTGATGAAGAATTGGTCAGCTTGAAGGACATGGAAGATCTTGGCCGACATGTCAATAAACCTGGAAGGAAGAGTTGATGCAGCACCAAGGAAAGGTTGTATGACTTGACTTGAAGGTTGAAACACTGACACATGAACATATCATCTAAACATGCCAAGCCACTCAAATATGACAACCAATGGTCAACAAGCTATACAGCTTATATCTAGCCTCTAGGGATGGGTGACAGAAGTACTGAATGTGATTCTGATGGCAGTGTCCATAGACATCTAGAAGGCCCTCGAGAACCTGTTCAGGAGCTATCACTTGGCTATAGCCTACCACAATCAGCTGAAGTCAAGGCTGCAACAGCTGGGGAGATGATGCAGGAGTTTGCCCTGGTGAACCTGCCATCTAATTATGTGTCCCAGGAAGATGCCTACTCCTTCATCGAGGGGTTGCACGATGCCAAGATACAGCAATGCCTTATGCCAGGCAATTCATGAAGCATTAATGGGTGCATTAAGGTTGAAGGGGGCCAAGTCAAAGGATGCCTGCCCGCCCCCCCCCTCGAAGACCAAGAGTATTCATTATGATGGGGATAGAGGATCAACCTGAGACGATGACCTTCAAGTGCTGTGTGCTGGAGGGGTGTCCAGCCAGGTCATCTAGTGAAGGACTATTCACCCCAGGCCAATGAGCAGACCTGAGATGGGAGCAGCTGGCAGATGCTGATCTTGGGGTGCCTCTTAGAGAAGTAGAGGTTAAGAATAGGCTGAGCTGGGATGACATCACACCTAGGACTAGTGTGTGAGTGCAATTTTTTTTTTTTTTTTACTGTGGGGACAAAGGGGTTTTGTTTAGAGTGTTTTTGAGTTACCTGATGGGAAGACCTAAAGGGAGCAGTTGATCCTCCCTCAGAGAAAGGTGACTGAACTCCAGGAGGAAGTGCTTGCAGGACTTTAAGTAGTTCTCTTGGATTCAACTGAATTATTAACAACGCTTCTATTGGTTGAGGCTGCAGGCAGATGCTGAGTGCTGCCAATGTCATGTTTTGTGCAGAAATTTGTGGCCCACAAACCAAGAGGAGGGGGTTGCATGCAGCAATATAACATCAGAGCACCCTCAAACGTGGCTGGGCTACTCCCTGTGTCCGACAGGGGTAACAATTATCTATTGGTGCTCATGAATTACTTTACCAAATGATTGGAGGTGTGCTACATTCTTAATAATTAGGCCAAGCGACCACAGACTACTACTAGAAAAACTGTTCTGCTGTTTTGGGGTATCATTGGAGCTATACAGCAATCGGGGCACCAACTTTGAATTGTACCTAATGAGGGAAACGCTGGAGTGTACAAGACATGCACAATACCTCTCCATCCATAATCAGATGGCATGGTTGAATGGTATATCAAGACATCAACATCTGAGAAAGGTTGTGGCCAATCATCAGAAAGGGATATCAGGGTGCCACTTTTCTTGCTGGCCTACAGCTCTTCAACCCACAACACTAAGGTTTCACACTAGACAGCTTGGTCTTTGACAGGGAGCTGTATTTACCATGCTACCTAATGTTTAGGAGTACCCTTGGGGCAGACAGCCAAAAATCGAATCTGTGGAAAATCTCGTAGAATGACTTTACAACATGCACGAGATGGCTCATCAACATATCCAGGTACCAAGTGACCGGATGAAGACCCTTATGACCAGTAGGTGAACAGCAAAGGTTTCCAGTGGTATGATTTGGTGTGGCCATATTTTGTGGTGAAGAGGATAATAATCTACTGCATCCAGAGGCTGGTGGTACACTTAAGATTGTTTAACCTGCTCCTGCTATGACTGTGCTGATCAGAAGATCAACTCTGAAGAGGGAGTAGTGTGGCTATATGCCCAAATACTGGTCACCCTTGTACCTTGCTTCCTAAATTGCTACAGGTGTCTGCCATTTGAGAAAATGAACATGTGCAATACTTGTCCAAGGAAGGAAGGAAGGAAGAAAGAAAAAAAACTGGTTTGAGTGCTTTGTCACAGCTTTAGAACTTTCTGCTGTATATGTGAGAGCTATATAAGGAGAATTGGAGAACCAAAGGAGTCAAATGTGACAGAGTTTTTGGAGCGTGCAGTTGGATTAGAGAGACAGCCAAAACAGTGGACAGCTGAGTGTACGGGTGCCTAAGCAAGGAGAAATAAAATTGTTCTGCAGCTATTGAAACAAACATTTTTGTAATAATATTATTGCTGTACACATATTGAAAATCTTCTCATTCTTCCCTAGGTTTTATCTGATATAAACTGTGATGAAGTAGGTCTAAGTAATGAAGATGTTTCCAGTGTAAGGGAGCAGTTAAAGTTTTAGAAATTACACGATGTCTATCACTGCAAATACAAAATTATGATAGCAATTCTGTAATTATCACACAGGACTAATGAGTGTGGAAAAACCAATGAAAACAAAGAAAAACTAGGAAAATAGTGCTCTCAATGAATAATTTTAAGGTTAAACTCACCTGCTCTTGAAACCTTTTCTCGTATTCTGTTATCTGTGCTTCATGCCTGGACACCACTGGAACAGAGACAAATATTTATGCAAGATTTACTTCAGAATCACACCAAAACAGTTTTTAAAGCAAGCATCTCTAGTATGCTTAACGGTTTAAAACGCTTTTGTATCACTAAAGAGGTCTTGCCAGAAGAATGCATACCTATTGTGTTAGGTATCAATAATCTATTTTGTCTGATGTCTACAAGGGAAGATGGGAGCTTAAAAGTAAAAAAGTATTTCTAGTATACTTGAGGTATTATTTAAATGTACTTTAAAACCAGAAAAAACTTAAAATACTTATGCAAAGAAGCTGAGAAAACCTTATGAATCTGAACATTTTATGTGATATTAGAACAGATTTTCTGAAGCAGAATTAACTTTTCATTTATTTCCAGTAGAGGAAGATACTGGCATGGAAAACAGTTTGTTTACAACAAAACCCATTCAATAGTTTAGTTAAAATGGATTGGAAATTAGTGACAAATATAGTAAAAGCTTGAAAGATGATGAGCCAGTATTAGTTAACACTAAAATCTAAATGTTTTTAATTTACTTGTACATGGTTATATAACAAACAGGACACCAACATTGAATTTTAGTTTTACATCAAAAAATTCTCTCTAGGAGATTATTTCTATGTTTTTAGTTTTTTGTAATAGAATATTAGTTGACAATTATTAATATAATAAAACAACAATCTCCTTAACTTGGTTAATAGCATTGTAACAGTACGAGAATTAATTTGTAACAAAAAACTTTCATATTTATAGCAATGAAGATGAACAGGCATTTTGGTAATTAATTGGTACCAAGCACAATTTAAAGGAAATGTTCTTCTTTTTGGTGACTTGTCCACTAGCTTGGGTTGCTTAATGAATTTTCTAAGTGCAACTTTGCTGCAAACTAAATACTTATTCTGCCACTTTCTATAGATAATAAAGATTCCTCTTGCAGGCATAAATGAGGGAGCTGAGGATTGAAGCTTGAATTTCATTTTGTTCTCAGCATTATAAACTGACACATGACACATTGCACAAGGAAGAGAGATAAAACTCTGGTGTCACATGTTTACTTAATGCACACATGGAGCCAGCCTATTTGCCAGCTCTGGCTCAAAATCAAGCAAGTTGATGACCTATAATATAGATGACAAAACCTATTTGTCTTTCCAATTAAGTTTGCATTCCATTCTGGATTGCATGTGTATACATATTCTGAAATTAATTGTTTTTTCACACAAGCCATGTGTAGGACAGGAGTTGGATAGGTAGATTGAGACTGAAAAGTTGACAAGCATGTTGCCATGATAGCTCAGTGGTAGAGCACCTGGCTAGAGACTGGGAGATCCTGGTTCAAATCCCAACTATAGCACTGAATTTTTCAGTCTGGTTCTACCTATCCAATATTGTTTACAAGAATTAAAATTTTCCATGTTTTGACATGATTTGACAAAGTATTTGTGCTGAAAACATTTCCTTGACTGAATAACCAAAAGCTCAGCACAAATATTTTATTGTTGGAGTACCTGGAAGGCATATATTTTTTCTGTGCTGTTTTTAGAACAGAGTTACTTACATTCAGCCATTTCCTTGCTATGTTTTGCATCATGGGCAGTCAGTTCTCTACAATGTGCTGCAACAAGCTCCTCAAGTTTCTGCCGATGTAGCACCTTCTCCTCTGCCAGACAGTCCTCCACTCTCCTATAGCTGACCTGCACTTCCTCTGAAAAATTAGAGCTGGCTCAGTGAAACTGGATGTGCTTCTAATGATGTATAAAGCAGAATGGGAATGTTTGCACATGAGAAGAAATTTTATTTCTGGGTAAATCCAAACACACATTAAGAATATGGAGAAGCAAGCATGCTTAGTAACATAAGGAATAAATATTCATTAGAATTATCAGAAATCTGAACATGTAATGGAACAGGAAGAGGATTTGTTTGCACAAGAATGGGGTCATAAAATTAGTGATATTGATGTGAATACTTGAGGGGAGGAGGAGGGCTTTAAACACTTATCCACAAAACAGCTTTTTAAAACATTATATTCCCTTTCGTCACTAAATATATTTTGCTTCAAGGGGAATATTTTTAAAATTGTTGGCAGTGAATTAAACAGTTTTGTGTAAGGACACAAGATTTGACTTCAAAGATCTTTTTGGGGGTAAATTTATACACACAAATTTGTTGCTGACAAAGTATAATATATGGATAGCCAACATTAAGACGTTTACTCCTGTGGTTAAAATTCCACCATGACTGCCCTTCCCAAATTATATTTTTTTTCCTCAGTCCTCCTAACTGGTAAATGCTAGACCTAGAATGTTTACTTCTCAATCATCATTTCATGCATCATTGAATGTCCCCAATTGTGGTGTCATACAAAATAAGAGAGGATGTTACAGCACTATTAAAAAAATGTCACGTATTACATTCACGTTGCTTGCTGTAACCACCCATTTATTAGTGGCTGTACAAATCTTTTTACAACAACTGATTTTTCTACCCCACTTCATTTTAATTGAGATAAACCTTTGCAGATAAACCTTTACACATTTTGTTATAGATACAAAAGGAGCAGCAATAGTTTAACAACTGGATGCTATATGCTAGTCTTAAAACGCATTTCAACGCATTGGTGAAAAATAACAGAAAATTGGCAGGACTTTAAAAAGAATGACAAAGTATTGATAAATTTGATCCATTAATGATGACTATTTTGAAAATGGCTTATGCTACAGAAAACATTATTTGGAATAAATTGTGTGTTTTAAAGAGCTGTACTTTTGCATCTAATGCTCAATATTTATTAGTTACAAAATTCCTTCTAAATATAGGATTTCTAGGATATTCTGAGAAAATTAAAGATATACTTTTTGTCTGTTTTGAAAATATCTTTAATATGAGTATTTTAATCAAAATCATTAGTACCATTTTTGAGAAAAAAATGTTTTAAGAAATGTTCCATGTAAAGGCTAGTTTGGGGAAGGGATTTTCTTGAAAATCTTCATGTCACATTTTTAAGAGGAACTGACTTTTCCTCTTGTGCTCGCTTGTTGGTATGTGCATATATAGACATGCATGCACACATACACCTTTTTCTAAAAATTCTTTTATCATTCAAAGGTGCTCAAAATATGTACTTCTATGAAATGTTGGGTGGAATGCAATACCTTCTTTATATGTGGCAGACAAAGTAAAAATGGACAAAGTATGATCAACGATCAACATTTTTGAAATCATATTTTGCATGTGTTAGATGTTAATTCTAAGCAAGGTGGAAAAAAGAAGGAAGTATAAAATGTGTTTACTAATGTTTAGGAATTCCTCTTCCCTTAAACTTTCTTGCTACCTGATTTATTCTGATATGGGAAAAACTTTCAAAATTTGCTCTTTAGTTAAAAATTAACTTACCCAGCTCAAGTTTTGTTTTCAACCACTCAGTCTTCATAGTGTCTAATTCTTTTTTCAACTGCGGAGTTGCAAAGGCATCAAGCTGTGAAACAAAATAACAAGTTAAATAAAATAAATTCTTACAGTACTATCGCTTAATATACTTAGGGTTCTATTATTTATTTTCTTAGTCAACATTTTGAAAAAATGTTATAGATAGATATTTTATTTCACTGCTTAGGGCATGGTCCGATGGCAATGCTGTCATGTAGTAGTACAATGTAAAAATTATAATACAAAGTCATATTAATAATACTAACAACAAAAATACCTGGTCAGATTAAGAATGACAAATTAATAATTAATTTGAACCAAAATAATGAAATTTCACAAATGGCTTATTCCAGAAAAAAAAAAAAGTTATCTAGAATAAACTGTTTTAAAGAGCTCCACATTTATTTTGTGTAGTGTGTTTTTATCTAAAGCTTAATGCTTACCAGTTAATTAGATTATACAAAATTCCTTCCAAATGAAGAGAACTTCACAGGATATTCCCAGAAAATTCAAGATATACATTTTATTCTTCATGAAAATGTCTTTAATATGTGGTATTTTAATCAAAATCAGTAGAACCTTTATTGAGAAAATAAAGAAGTTTGAAAATGCTCCATATAAAGGATAGTGGGAAAGAGAATTTTCTTATTTCCACATGCACACACTTTTTTTCAAAAAATCGTTTTTTTAAGGATTCAGGTTCCTCATAATACATATATTTCTGGTGAAATCCCAGAATCAAAGTTTTTGGATGCAATACAAAACTTCCCCTTCTTTTTAATATGTGATAGAGAAAGTAATAATACTAATTTGTGCAACAAGTGGATAATCTTGATTATTATGGCACCAATGAAAGTTTCATGAATGAACACAGTAAGTGCCATCTTAAGATTATCCACAAGTTGGAAATAACATTTTATGCAAGCTTACTTTTATAATATTATATGGGGTTTTAATACTGCTCCTGTATTTTAAATTTCACTAGGGTAATGTTTTTTTTTTATTATTAGAATCAGCTGAAAAACTCAATGCCACAGCCAGGATTTGAACATGGCTCTCTCACTCTTCATGAGTTTGCTCTAACCATTGAACTACTGTGACAACATGCCAGAATGACATTCAAATTTTATATTATAACTGCAAACAAATCATGAAATAATTCAACATCCATATTTCACCAAAATGAGTGCATCTTCAATGTTTGTATAACAGACATTAGCTTCTCTCTTTGCATTTATTTATTATTACCTGGCATGTGCGTGTGCATGCGAGATCTGGTAGACTTGTGGTGAGCCTAGGTGTAGCTGCTGTGTACCTACCCTGTAAGGGTTTAACCACAGCATGAGGTGGAGGATAAGGTTTTGTATTTTGAGGTTTCGGGTGATAATGTTAAGGAGGCAGCGCTAGATAGGCTCCTCAAACGGTTGCATTTTTCAGGAGCAGCATCGTTTTTCCTCTGCTCCGCTGGAGTTTAATTTGATGAAATTTGTTTTTGTTGGAGAATTTTGATTGATCACTCCCAATGGTGGGGGGGGGAGTACTTGGTTCAACTAATTTGCTGTTGGCTGGTTTGAAGTCATTGTTACCGGGGGTGCCTGCAGGCCATGCAGGGAACCCGATACTGCCTGTGTTCGCCCAATCTGGCATAGAATTTCTGAGCCCGGCACCTAATGACATCTTCCACATATGGGAGGGCCAAAGCTTTATGTAGTAGCCTCAAAGGGAAACGTCGACATACAGAATAGATGCACCGGAGTCCTCTATTCTGGATCCGCTGTAACCAGAGAAGCCAGGAATCTGCTGCCATACCCCACACTTCGCAGGCGTAGAGCATCAGGGGCACTATGAGCGCCTTGAAAAGACTTAACTAAGTGGACCGGCATTTGGGAGGCCAGGACAGGGTAAAGGGCAGCCACCGCCCCCTTTGCTCTGTCCGATGTTCCCCACAAGTGTTCACGAAAAGTTAGGCACTTATCAAGAGTGACGCCTAGGTATTTGATGGAATTTCCCCACTCTATCCTCTGGCCTTGGTAGGAAAAGTTGGATATCTGGGTTGCGGTGGGGCATTTTCTGGTGAACAGAACATGATGACTTTTGCCCGGGTAAATGGACATTTGCCACTGTCTGCACCAATCCTGGAACCTGGCATGTGGAACTAATAAACCATTTTAATGCATTCCTCCTGAGACAGAAGTAAGCAGGTGTTACACACAGTGATGTGGCCAATTATTATCAACAGCACATTAATTGTATATAATAATAATTATTCTATATTCAATAATTTAAAATGGATTTTAAATCTTCATTGGTCAAAGAAAAATATTACAAATGGTTTCATTTTCTCTCTATGCCATGGTGACTTGGAATTCTGGTTTAATCTCAATGGCTATATGGGCCAATTATGGATGATACTGAATACAGTAATCTGTTTATTATGCTTAGACTGCATAAACAAATTGAACTATGTGTGTGCTACAATAAAATAAGTTCCAATCTCGATTAGGATGTATTACTAGGATAAGGATTTTTTTAGGAGGGGGGAGGGGGTTTCCTTATCCTGAGAAGATAAATGTCAGGCAACTCTAAGTTTCAGGGACCTTGAGCTCATTTCACCATTTCATTCATTGTCTGATATGACTTATCAGGTTAAAGGACATAATAAAAGAGAGAGAGAGAGAGAGAGGGGGGGGAGGGACAGAGAGAGAGAGTCCTTAAAGATAAAAAAAAGAGAAAAATGCCTAATATTTTATACACTGAGGGCCTTTTCAGTATTTTTATATGGAATACTGGAATCTAACTGAAACCTAAAGTAAAATAACAAACTGTTTCTGAAACACACAGTTGTGTACGTCTTAGGATTTAAAATAAGAACTACGACATGGTTGGGCAATGGATATTTTCCGAAACCTTTACAGATGTAAAGGTACGAGAGATCTGGGATGGGCCGCGCCGTGGCCAAGTGGTTAGACCACTTGCCTCTCGCCTAGATGGCCTGGGTTTAATCCCGAGCAAACACATGTGAGATTTGTGGTGGATAAAGTGGCAAGGGGCAGGTATTCTAGTTTACCCTGCCAGCACATTCCATCAGTGCTCCATATTCATTCCAGTATCATCGCCAGCGGTGTCATAGTATTAAAGCAGGCATTAAACACTATAAAAAAAAAAAACAAAAAAAACTCGTGGGATGATGACAGAAAGAGCCGACTACTATACTTACATTGTACACAAGGTACTGGACTAGGATACCAAGAGCCTCAAAACCAGTACTATTGTGTCGCAGCTGGGGCAGAAGGATCTCTGCTGGAGTGGGCTGAGGAAGAGCTCGAGACTGCTTGCTTGGAGGTGGCACCTCCTTCAGCACTCCGCCCCCAGTCTGCTGCTGTGGCTGCCGGTTGTGATCTATACACAAACATTAAACATAGTCATTAAACACAAATGTAGTTAAAAACTTCTGATTAATAATAATAATAATAATAATAATAATAATAATCTTTATCATCAATATGTGCAGTTTTGTGTGAAACAATAAAATCATGGCATATGGATCTTTGTTGTAAATATTCCTGTTGAAGCATTACCTATTAATCATTATGTCTGGTGTAAGGACTATGAATATAGCTACTTCTTCAAATATCAAGCCATTATTGCAAACATAAATAAACATCTCAAAATTAATAGAAAAAAGTCGTCCTTGCTCAATATCATATCCAAAGTGAAATAAGTACCTCCAAATAGTAAAGAACTACAAAGTAATTAATGATTAACATAATTTTAGGAATTAATAAAACACTTAAACCAATCCATCTTCCTCTTACACCAACAAATTCCCTACCTTTATTACATTTTTACTTTCTCTATACACACTACGTACATAGTGTATAGAGAAGGTATTGCACTCCACCCAGAAATTCGATACCGAGATTTCACCGGAAATATATGTTTTAGGATCCCTTTATCTAAAAAAAGTGTTTTCGGAAAACGGTCCGCGCGCGTGTGTGTGTCTATGTGTGTGAACACGATAACTCAAAAACGAAAAGTCGGTAAAATACCAAACTTGGTATTTAAGTTTATATCTTCCAGGGATGCGACACGAAGATTTTGAGAAAAATCACTCCACCCTGAACTACCCTTTACATGGAACTTTTTTCGAAAATTTTGATTCTCTCAAAAATGGCTCTAACGATTTTGATTAAAATTTCGTATATTAAAGATATTTACCTGACAAATAAAATGTATATCTTGTATTTTATGGGAATAGCCTCTGAAGAGTACTTGATTCTGGATGAATTTTACGGAATTTTAAATAACTGCTAAACCGTAAGTGATGGACAAAAACGTACTTAACAAAAAACGTTTATCTCGTTAAAACACACAATTTATGCTGTATACAGTTTTTTCGAGGAGTTCATCTTTTTTGAGACATTCCTTGTTTTTTGTTTCTACTTTGAAAAACTTGTACTTTTTCATACAGCAATTTGTCAACTGCTGTCTATACAAACAAAGGAACTTCAGTGGCATAGTAACCAGCTTTTGACTATCACTTTAACCTTTGGTACTCCCTTATTTCGCTTCTACTTACAAGGAAGCAAGTAATAGGACTATTTCTGCTATTTTTTTTTTTTTTTTCCTGATTAGCGTGAAGTGAATAGAAGTATAAACTTTTTAAGAATAATTCGTTGCAGAGATGTAGGGAAAGTCATGTGAATGGTACACATTAGATTTTTAAAACAAGGGTTTACTCAGCTCTGAATAAACTACATCATTTGGCATGTAAATAAATCAAGCAAGGCTATCCATCCCTTTTTAAGAATAATTCGTTGCAGAGATGTAGGGAAAGTCATGTGAATGGTACACATTAGATTTTTAAAACAAGGGTTTACTCAGCTCTGAATAAACTACATCATTTGGCATGTAAATAAATCAAGCAAGGCTATCCATCCCAATCAACAAATACCGTTTAGGACAGCCTCTTTAAATGAATTTGACCGTACTTGGACATTTTAAATTACATGCTTCACTCGTGCATTTTGATGGTTGCTTATGTAGCAAGGTTCACGTTGCCCCGCCTTAGATGCCTGACTCAAGTTCGAACATTGCACGCCATTACTTCACAATGCAAAATAAAAAAACTCAGATATATTCCATTCACATGACTTTCTCTACCTGTTCTACAAATAAATTTCTTACAAAAGTTTATTCTTTTATAAACTTTGTGTCAATCGAGATAAATATTAGTAGAAATTGTTCATTACACAGTTCCTTGAAAATAGATGGGAAATGAGAGAATACACTAGGCTAAAGCCATAGACAGATCTTTTAAAAGCTGTCGCTATGCAATGCAAATTTAATTCAGTTCTCTTTGCACGAGTTAGGAGTAAAACAAAAGGAGACGTGAAACGAGTGACAATTTCTCGTTTGAGAAAAGTATAAGAATTTTAAAATTGAAAAGAATAATAAATATATCTGAAATAGTTAACTTCACCTACAAAAAAAATGTATGTGATATAAATTGTGTTTTAATAAAAAATATATTTTTTGTGTAGTAAATTTTTATCTACCTATCTCTTATGGTTTATCAACTATACAAAAGTCGTTCAGAATAAAGGACTTCAGAGGCTATTCCCAAGAAATTCAGGATATACATTTTATGTACATTTATCTTTCATATACGGTATTTTAACCAAAATTGTTAGAGCAATTTTGAGAGAGTCGAAAGTTTTGAAAAATCTTCCACATAAAAGATAGTTTCAGAGTGTCGCTTCGTTGGAAGATACTGAACTTATATATCAAGTTTGGTATTTAACCGATTTTCCGTTTTTGAGATATCACAGACACACGGACATACACATGCATATTTTTCTAAATATGCTTTTCCAGATACAGGGAACCATAAAACTTGTATTTCCAGTGAAGTCTCGGTATCGCATTTTGGGTGGAATACAATATCTTCTCTGCCTGTGTATAATACAAAGTACAGAAAGTAAAAGGTGAACAAATAACCAAAAAAATAAGTGTCCCAATCATAGAGAATTTTACCTTGTCGATGTTGAAAGTCCCCCTCGCTTCAGAGACAACACGCGCACGCACCTTTTTATTTCGATTTTTTTTAACATGGGGGATCTTAAAACGTGTTTCCGATGAAATCTCGACATCGAATGCTGGGAAGAATGCATACACCTCATATATCTATTTCATTCTAAAGTTCTTACTATGTGTGTGTGTGTGGGTGTGTGTGTGTGTGAGAGAGAGAGAGAGAGAGAGAGAGAGAGAGAGAGAGAGAGAGAGAGAGAAAGAACTGAAATGCGATAAGTCGGATAAACACCAATTTTCAAATTAGAGTAAAATATGTTTAAGAATGCCAATTGAGGATTTTCAAGAAAAAGTATTTCACTCCAAACTACAATGCGCATGGCAAATGTTACTTATTTATCCAAAAATGACAAATAACTTTGATTAAAATATACGCTTAGGATATTTTCATCACTACTTATACCTTTATTTATCTAAAAATAGCTCGTGAAGTGTTGTTAATTAGTTTAACGTCCTTTAACCCGGTAGGTCATATCGGACAATGAACGGAATTGTTGAAATGACCGGGATGGAGGAATATGGTTAACTCACCTAACCGAGATTCGAACTCGGAAGCTCTTGAATATGAGGCAGACCCCTACACCACAGATGCGGGCTGAATATAATTTGTACACTTTTGTATAGCATGGCTTCCTTCGGAAGGGAAGTAGAGCCGTTGGTCCCGTGTCGTAGATTTACGGCACGTAAAAGAACCTCAAGCCTGATAAAGAGGCCTCTGAGCAAAATTAAGTGGTTCTTTCACGCTCAGTATAGAATGGGACGCTGAGAATCGGAGCAGTTAAAGAGCGTCCATAAATAAAGTTCCATATACAAGCAACAAGAGACAGACAAAATATTACCCCTCCCCACACACACACACACACACACACACACACACACACACACACACAGAGTGAGAGAGAGACACACAAGCGTATGTCAAAAAACTCTTTTTTCCTGTACCACTAGCGTTTTTTAAAGCACTTGCCATTATTATATATATACACATTTGGAAGCTATTGTTCCGATTTCAGTAGTTTACATGTAGCCAAGTCCATACTGCTTACAAGTAATTGACATTAGTTTTAGTAATAAATTCAGTGCGAAGAAGGGCTTAAGAGGTATAGGTAACGTCAAAACCTTGGCTCTATTTTCCCCATGAGCTTTTATGAAAAACATTTCCGTGAAACTGTGGCATCAACTTGATAATCTTTCTTTGTAAAATAGAAAGGACAATCTTGAATGGCAAAACCGTTAATGGTACCTAACTGGTTTGGCGGATTTCACGCAGTGCGAATGACCTCATCAATTCTGAAATGAAAACAGAGAGATTGAGTCGCATAATAATTACTGGTTTAAAATATATCGCTATAATCTGTTGCATTTTTATGATCCTTATAATTAAAACTTTTTATGGGGGCCCAATTCCATTATCATACTTCCTAACTTCCTTAAACTGAAACCTGTATTACTTTCCCTTCCAGTGAAGCGTAATGATTTTGATGACATGACATTTAGAATGCGTAAAATGTTTAGTACAAAAATTACAATATGTAAAACGAATGGAAATTCCATTGCACAAGAATCTTTGAAGACCTGCTAATACTACTGCTTTCTATCAAATTTCCCCTCCGTGGTGTAATTATTACCATGCTATCTTCATGTACATGAAATCGCGGGTTCAAAACCGGCGGAGGACGATGGATTTTTTCGGCCGTAAAAATCCTTAGCTTGGCTTCCTTTGCAAGGGAAGTAAAGCCGTTAGTTTCGTGTCATAGATTTATGTACGTAAAAGAACCTCAAGCCTGATAAAGAGGCCTCTGAGCAAAAGTAAGCGGTCTTTCATGTCCAGCATAGAATGGGACGCTGAGAACCACAGCAGTTATAGAGCGTCCATAAATAAAACTCCATTTCCATTTCTTTCTGTTCACATGATGGTACCTATTCCTCCTTATAACAAAATTAACATGTATTCGATACTTTACGTTTCACCACATGAACTATAACGGTCGTAAAAGATGGAAAACCTAGACCCCGCAGTCACAGAACGCTAATAATATACGTGAGAGGATTGTCAGGTCGTCCATTACTCAATGTTCGCGCCCATTTACTGCTGTTACTAGGGGTCACTATTGGTGCAATCAAATTTTAAACTGGCATGCTCTGCATTGTGTTGCAGTCCAGTGAAGATGGACTTTGATCACGATAAACATCCACACAGATAAGCTTTGGCGTATCATACCACTGTGTAACACTTACTGCAGTGCGAATTTAATGCTTTTTCACATCCATCGTGAAAATCTTAACACTTAAGAATCTGTCCACAAAGCCTGAGAAAAGGCAACCGTTTAGGAGCATCATCAACAGCTAACATCTTTTCTTTGAGAGTGGTCATCAAAATTACACCACCTATTTTTGGAGAACATACACCAACAACCATTGAGAAGCCTATACACAATAGCTCTGTCTCTTTAACACCCTCAATCTCAAATCTAAACACACTAAACCTACAACTATCCAAAGTATTTCCTGTGGTTGAGCCCTAAAAAGGGCAGGTACACAAAAGCTACACCCAGGTTCACCATGAACCTACCACATTATTTGCGTCGTTTCGGGGCTTTACTTTTCGTGAACAGTGCGGGGAACGATAAACGGGGGCAATGAGGGCGGTGTCCGCCTTTTAGCCTATTCTGGCTCTCCTAATGTCGGTCCATTTAAAGTGACGTCTTTACAAGATGATATCTCCCTGGCGATCTATGTCTGTGAGATGTGGGGCATAGTAGCAGACTCTTTGCTTCTGTTACAGCGGATACAGAATAGGGGGTGCAGAATCGGTCCATTTATTCTGTATGCCTTCGTTTCCCAGTGACGCTACTATATAAATCTTCGGCATTTCCACGTGTGGAGGATGTGATTAGGCGCCGGGTTCAATTTCTACGCCAGGCTGGCACATCATGTGAACGCCTTTGTCAGATCTCTGGGGGACTACTTGCCCTCAGAACGATACAGCTAGTATCGCATGGCTTGTGGCCATCCCCGGTAACGAAGGCATTAAACCAGCAAATAGCTAAAAGAAGCTGAACGTACACACTTTCCCTCCCTATGGGTACACAGCAGTTACACCCATGCTCACCACAAGCCTACCAGATTGCCGTCGTCGTTTGGGAGCCTATAAAATAGCCTTTTCTACAGCCCAATAAACCAACCAATATCCCAACCATTTTTGTGGTTATGCCCTGCCAAGGACAGGTACACAACAGATGTAACAAGCTCACAACGAACCTACCAGACAAGAGCAAGTTAATTTGTAGTAAAGTCGTGAAAAGAGCCCTCACTACCATAAATTTTAGGGCAAATCGTAAAAGTTGTCAAATATTAGCAATTAGAACGCGAGGACACCATTGAAAGATTTTATCATTCAGGAATGAACCTTCTCCCCCAAATGGCTGGTATTAGCGACGACTGACGTCTTCAAAGCGAGAAAGGGAATGTCTCGTGGTAGGTGTAAAAGTTTCTGTGAAACAATAGCTAACGACACAGGTAGACACAAAGGTACATGAAGGCTTTATGTTTGTATGAACGTGATTCGCATCGCAAGCTTCGGCTGCTGTTGTAGGACATCTCAACCTTCAGCTGGTGCATCCAAGAGGAATTGGGACCGGCAACTACGGTCGCGTCATTTCCCGGGTTCCAGAATCTAAACCGAGCATTTTCTGTCAATTACTTTTTCTACAATATGACTACCTTGGTAAGTAGGGGAAACGTTGGTATTCCAGCCAAAAATTCGATATTGAGAGTTCATCGGAAATACAAGTTTTGTGGTTCATTGAATTCAAGAAAGGAGTTTTAGAAAAAGATCCGCGCCCACAGGCATGCATATACAAAAGCAGCTTAATTAAAAACGAAAAGTCGAATAAACACCATTTAGCATCTTCAGAAATACGGCACAAAGATTTTCAAGAGTCCACCCCCATTACCTTTTATGTAGAAACATTCTATTTTATGACTAACAACTTTTACTAAATCACTTCATACTTATAATATTTGCATGAATAACTCTGAATAGCCTGTGAAACGTTCTTCAGTATGAATAAATAGATGTAACATTTGGTATAGCTGGTAATCCATAAGAAAAAACACCTTAAATACTTTCTTTTGAAATGCTAATTCGCATTCGTTTGTTCCTCGCAATAGCATGTAAACAGTATATTAACTCCATACCTGAACGTTTGATTATAGTTTCAGTCTCTTTGTACAATGAAATGTGCCATGAAACTTATTCTGCTAACGCTTATCTCGATTAAAATGAGACAGGTAGAAAAATAAGCGTTAGAAATGGAAAGGTATAAACTATGGTGGTTACAGCAAATCATGAGAATGTAAGAACAAAAATCTGATGTGTTCCATCCACATGACTTTCTCTACATCTCTGTAACAAATTAGTGTTAAAAAGTTTATGCTTCTATGTATTTACTTCATGCTGATCGAGAAAAAATTAGCAGAAATAGTCTTATTACTTGCTTCCTTGTAAGTAGAAGCGAAATAACGGAGTACCATAGGATATGGTGATAGTCAAAAGCTGGTTGCTATGTGACTGAAGTTCCTTTGTTTCTATGGACAGAAGTTCACAAATTCCCCTATGAGAAAAGTGTAAGTTTTTAAAGCTGAAACCAATAACAAGGAATATCTGAGAAACGATCAACTCAAAAAAAAAAAAAAAAAAAAAATGTATGTAACAGAAATTGTGTGTTTTAACGTGCTCTACCTTTTTTGTGTGGTAAGTATTTGTCCATCTCTTACGGTTTAGCAGTTATGTAAAATTCCGTAAAATTCATCCAGAATAAAGTCGTCTTCAGAGGCTATTCCCAGAAAATTCAAGACATACATTCTATTTTTCAGGTAAATAACTTTAATATACGATATTTTAATCAAAATCTTTAGACCATTTTTGAGAAAATCAAAATTTTCAAAAGAAGTTCCATGTAAAAGGTAGTTTGGGGAGGGGGATTTTTCTCAAAATATTCGTGTCGCATCCCTGGAAGATACTAAACTTTATACCAAGTTTGGTATTTTACCGACTTTTCGTTTTTGAGTTATCGTGTTCACAGACACACGAGCCTTTTTCTGAAAATGCATTTTTTTGAATACAGGGGACCCTAAAGCATATATTTCTAGTGAAATCTCGGTATCGAAATTTTGGATGGAGTGCAATACCCTCTCTATACACTATGTACATAGTACGTGTAGAGAAAGTAACAAAATGGTTTTTGATTGCTTCATTTATACCTCACCTTTAACTGCAACGGTGATATCGGCAGCCTTTTACCTTGAAACATATTGCCTATTGGTAATGGTGTCAACTTTGTACAATTGTGTCCTTTGGGGTTTTGTACGTTAGATCACATAAACGCATTCATACCACCAGATTCTAGGGAGGTTGGAGAGCAATGTTGGCCAGAGAAAAATTCCACCGCCCAGACGAGAATTGAACCCGGAACCCCTCGCCCAATAGACATGTTTTTTACCGACTAAGCTACGGAATCAGTCTATTGATTTGTTTGTATAAATTTATTTGTATCTACCACCACCACCACCACTACTACGCCAATTACATGCTGTTTTGCAGTGTGATAGTCCGTATCACAAATAAAATTTTAATTATTCTTACCTTGATGCTAATTTAATTATAACACTTAAGAACTATGCGATGACTATGCTCCATCTTTTAGTCCTGGTGACTATCAAGAGTTGTTTCCACAGAAATTAATGGCAAACAAATTGAATAATTCCGATGCAATGCAAAAGGAATACTCTTGGCAGAGTGGGACTGTGCGCAATACTGTCCCAATAGTTCAGAAGTGATAAGGTCAATGCCATGAATGCTTTCGTAGCATACAACCTTGCCAATCTAATACTAGCAAATGCACAAGGCAGTCACTCCACGTGGAGTTAATCTGCAGATGACTATGCAAATGGTTACAAGAGGAACGTTACTGGACAAGCACTACTTGCCTATTTTCCGTACGACTTCTGAAACGGTAGTCAGCTGAGTCACTCTCCACGTGGAATCGAACTGTAGCTGCCTCATAACGGTACGCTGCCATGGTTACAAGAGGAACATTTGCCATTGGACAAACATTAATTAGCTGATGCCCCCGCCTACCTCATCAGGACAGTAGCGGCGACCAAAACGAGAGATGAGTCGGGATGGCTTTGTTCCTAGGCTTAACGAGGGGTTTGCACGGGCTTTTATACGTAGCGTATGACTCTGCCCCAAAGGGTCTGAGCGTCTGCGCTACTACTACTGCTAACAGTGTGCAACCTTGAAATACCGGCTGTAGCTTGTATTTGTACTGCAAGCAAGCACTAATATTCTCCAGGCTTGCAGCTCAGGTAGCATTCTAAGATGACATTAATAACTCGAACTATGAAAGATGTAAATTTATTACATTAACTGATTCCAATTCGTACTTAAGACATATATAACAAAGTATGAACTTCCAAAATAATAATGTTACCTTTTTAAATTTATACCGCAAGTGAATGTGCTTGTTTGTCATAAAATGTAATTTTTATGTTTGAAAATTGAAAACATAAGCTTAAATACATCTGACAGTAAAACCTTGGGCAATTCTTATTCATTATAACTCTGTGAACATGTACAGTAAATTTTATTTGTGTTGCAGAAAAACTGCTCCGCAAGGAACATCTTACAGGAAGAAAAAAAAAAAAAAAAAAAAAAAAAAAACGCTGAAAATATCAATAGCGAGAAAACAAGAAAAGATTTGAATGCATGGCTCACATTGAAATCCACCAGATTGGTAGGTTGGATCCTAAACTTTCCTTTTCCTTTCCTCTGCAGCTGCCTTTTCAGTGCTTTTCTTCTGCACAAATTCGTTTTTACTTTGCATGATGCGAATGAAATCTCGTCGAACTGAAGTTTTCTTGCCGAGTACAGTACAGTTTCACGTTTCACACTAGCTCCAGTGACTTAATGCATTTAAAACGGCGCTTGGTGACCAATTATACCTTTTTGTATTCAGGAATGTTTAAATTATTTTATGGCATTAAATTAAAAAATCGTTTTTTGTGCGATTTTTCACTAAATGCATACATACTCTTAAACGGGAGCATATTCTGACGTCTTTCATCTAGTTTAACCTTATATGGAATGAACTACTTCAATTGAAAACAAACAACTAGTAAAGGTGTCACAAAACAGAGTGCTTTGTGTATAATTCTTTCATTGTTATGTTGAACTATCTCTCTGTTCTGATCATGCCTCGTCAGGCACTCAGACGAGAGGGCGTCGATATGGAAAGTAGAAAATTCACGATTCGAGATCCAGCCGTTTTTTTGTTGTTTTTCGTACTTCATTCAATTTTCAATATCCTTGTTTTTAAGTGAAAGATTGGACTTCATCTTCACAAATTTGAAACACGCATTCGCACATCCATGATGTTCGAGAAATAATCCTAATCAAAGATTCAAACCTGCAAGCTCTCGATTTAGAAGGGGACACGGTTTGTTTACTTCTTGAAGGAGAAGATTTTAGGGGCTAAAAGAGATCTCAATAACTCATCTGGTAGCTGACGTCAAGGCCGCAATAACCCCGCTATAAATAGACACGCTCACTCTGTTTTGGACGTGCGAAAGGTTAATCAGATGGCGTTTTTCTGTAACACTACGCTGTTTCTACTACACGTGTTTTTACTTTCTCTACACGCACTATGCACATAGTGTATAGAGAAAGTATTGCAGTCCAACCAAAAATTCGACACCGAGATTTCACCGGAAATAAATGTTTTAGGGTCCCCTGTATCAAAAAAAAAAAAGTATTTTCAGAAAAAGGTGTGTGTGTGTGTGTGTGAGTGTGTGTGTGTGTGTGTGTGTGTGTGTCCGTGAACACGATAACTCAAAAACGAAAAGTCGGTAAAATACCAAACTTGGTATTTAAGTTTAGTATCTTCCAAGGATGTGACAAGAAGATTTTGAGAAAAATTCTCCCCCCAAACTACCCTTTACATGGAACTTTTTTCGAAAAATTTGGTTTTCTTAAAAACGGCTCTACGATTTTGACTAAAATATCGTATATTAAATATATTTACCTGAAAAATAAAATGTATATCTTGAATTTTCTGAGAATAGCCTCTGAAGACTGTTCTATTCTAGATGAATGTTATGGAATTTTGCATAACTGCTAAACCATAAGAGATGAACAAAACTTACCACAAAAAAAAAAAAAAAAATGTACTGCACGTTAAAACACACACTTTTAGTTAAATACATTTTTCGTGGAGTTGATCGCTTTTTAGTTATTCCTTGTTTTTTGGTTTCAGCTTTGAAAAACTTATACTTTTCTCATACAGAATTTGTCAACTCCTGTCCATACAAACAAAGGAACTTCAGTCGCATAGCAACCAGCTTTTGACTATCAATTTAACCTATGGTACTCCCTTATTTCGCTTCTATTTACAAGGAAGCAAGTAATAAGACTGTTTCTGCTAATTTTTTTGAATTAGCATGAAGTAGATAGAAGCAATAAGCTTTTTAACACTAATCTGTTGCAGAGATGTAGAGAAAGTCATGTGAATGTAACATCAGATTTTTCTAGGTTGTGTGTCATTTTGGTGTTAAGTATACATCTCAGCAACACCCTTATAGAGCATAGGGCACAAATGCAGAGTGGAAGAAAAACTAAAAATCTGATGGTTTACTTTTACAAAATCTTCTCTACCCTCTGTCGTTAAATATGGCTTTACAAACTGTCCTCACGAAACATTTTTCTACCTACTTCATTTTAATCGAGACAAATCTATACAGAAATAGTTACATTATACATTTCGTTATAGATAAGAGAATAGTGATAGTCTAGTCCTAAATGCTAGCCCTAAAATTCCATATTCTTTCCATGCATTGCCGAGAAACAACGGAACATCAACAGGACTTAAATGAATGGCAAAGGATTTGAGCAATTCGAAACATTAATAACAGATATTTCGGAAATGGTTTATGCCTCAGAAAATGTTCTATGGAATAAACGCCTATTTTAAAGAGGTTTACAATTTTTGTGTAGTATCCTTTCATACATCGCATAACGTTTGTCGGTTATACAATATTATATAAAATATCTTTCAAATGAAGGGGACTCCGCAGGCTATTTACAGAAAATTCAATAAACGTATATATTTTATTTGTCTTTGATATGTATCTTAATCAAGCCACTAAAGCTATTTTTCAGAAAATTGAACATTTCGAAAAATATTCCATGTAAAGGGTAGTTGGAGGCGAGGATTTTCCTGAAATTTTCCGCGTCATTATCTTTGGAGGATACCGAACTTAAATGCCGTGTTTGATATTTAATAGAATTTGTTTTCGAGTTATGCTGCTCACAAGCACACGCGGACCACTTTCTAAAAATGCTACTTTGGATTTGAGTGTCATCAAAGCATATACGTATTTAGTTAAAATGTAATTTTTGATTGAATGCAATACCTTCTCTGCCCACTATATACGTGGTGGAGAAAGTAATAATAGTTTACGGTTTATGCTAAAATTTAATACACGCAAAGGTTAAAGAAAATCTTTTTAGCAACTAAAATAATAAAAATATACACCTAAGCAGAGAGAATGTACGATCTTTACCCCCCCCCCCTTTCTTATTGTATGAACACCAGTTGAATATTCTGAATGTCCAAGCCTCTTTTTCCACGTGCTGTTTTAGCTGCCGATAAGGTATGTTAAAGCTTCGTACTAAAACAGTCAATTCCAGTCTTAATGGGACAGCATCACTCTGGTACTATTATGTGTCTTAAATTTGAAATTACTCTTAAAGTCTCACATAAGTTAACCTGAAATTTGTACAATATGTTCTAAAAGCTTTCTAGATATTTCAATTTTCTTTGTTTAAATTTCTGTGCTATGTGCAGATGAATGTTGCAATTTTCCCAATTTTCCACATTCAAGTCACTTATTAAGTCAGAAGATTATTAAGCTTAAGAAGACGGGAAGTTACATATTCAACTATCAAAGTTTTTACCTGGAAAAAGAAAGGACTTCTTCAAACGATATTTAAAACTAAATTTACACCTCGGATTTTCAAAAGTTGTCTAATGAACTCGAAGTGGTGGACGCATTTTGTATGTATCAACAGTAAAAATCTTAAAATATTTTTTTCTTATTACAATCGTTTATTTTTATACAGCTTCTATAAACTTTTCTTACAAAAATTCATCACCAGAAACAAATGAACGGCAACTTAGCACTTAAAAATATGAAGTGCATATTTGAAAATTCAAACCAATAAAAAGGAATACTTCGAAAATGGTTAAGCCACAAAACATTACTAACGAGGTTTATATTTCCTTGGTCGGTTTTGTCCACCTCTAATGGTTAGCCAATTAAACTCAATTATTCTGAATGGAGAGAATTTTGCCGGCTATTTACAGAAACTTTAAGATACACATTTTATTTACGTAAACGTCTTGAATGTACGAACATGTTATGAAAATCATTAGCACCAATTGTGAAGAAATGAAACATTTCGAAATATTTTCCACGTTGATGGGAGATTTTCTTTAAAATCTTCGTGTCACATCTTTGTTAGATACAGAACCAAGTTTAATACTTATCGAACATTTTGTTTTAGATTTATGCTGCTCACAGAGCCACAAACACACCCAATAATTTAAAAAATTATAAAATGAGCCTCAAAATATGTATTTCAGGTAAAATCTCGACATCATACAATATTTTAGAGAAAATAAAATGACCTATTCGAAAAACAAACAAAATAACGAATATCTCAGGAATGGTTAATTCTGCAAACAATATCCTGCGCATAAACGACTGAAGATATCTTCATTTTTCTTGGGCAAGTTTAACCATCTCTTACGGTTTATTAGCCTATACAAAGAGCACCGAGAATGAAGAGGACTTCACAGGCTATTCCCAGAAAATTCAAGACATGCGCTTTATTTGTCATACAAAAATGTCGTATTTTTTTGAGGAAATAAAATAGACTAAACATTTTGCACACACGCTCGATCTTATTACTTTCTCTAGCCGCGTATGTACAATGTAGGTCGAGAAGGTATTGTATTCCACCCAAATATTCGATGTGGAGATTTCATTGGAAATATATGATTTGGGGTCCTCTGAGTCCGAAAAAAGTATTTTAAGGAAAAGGTCCGCTCATGTGCGCGCGTATGTGGACAGCATAGCTCAAGAACGAAAAGTCTGTTAAATACCAAACTTGGTATTTATGAGACACGAAGATTCTCAAGTAAATCCCTCCCACCACAAACTACCCTTTATATGGAACATTTTTATTTTCTCAAAAATGGCTAGAGCGATTTTGATTAAAACACCGCATATTAAAGATATTTACGTCCCAAATAAAATGTATATCTTGAATTTTCTGGGAATAGCCTCTGAAGACCTCTTTACTCTGGATGAATTTTGCCGAATTTTGCTTAGTTGCCAAACAGTAAGAGACAGACAAAAACTTTACACAAAACATGTAGATCTCGTCAAAACACACAATTTATCTTCTTTACGTTTTTGATGTGAAGGTAGCCCTTTCCGAGATATTCCTTGTTTCAATTGTAAAGTACTTATACATTTCTCAGACAGGAAGTGACCGTTTTTATCTTCTACTCCTGGCCAAGTAAAGAAGCGATTTGCAATGACAATCGCATAACGGCAGCTTTTAAAATATTTGACTATCGGTTTAGCCTAGTGTATCCCTTCTACTTATAAGGAACTAGGTAATAACATTCTGCTAATGATTATCTCGATTAGCATGGTATTAAAAGAAGAATAACACTTTTTTTGCGCCTAGTGGACTCCAAAACTTGTATTTCGGGTGAACTCTTGATATGGGCTACAGCTGTTTACCTCGAATTAGGGAATACAGACACGTGAGAGACAGCCGAAACACCAAACGACCGCAGTCCATCAGTGTGTGGTAGGGCAGCAATACCATCCGGATAACTGTAGCGAACATGATGCACTGTCCACAGAGAGATGATGTAGCGGCGACCACATCAATCAGCACAGCACCTTCTACTGGAGTTGATGCAGGACCGTCAAGGTCTGCTGCAGCACTGAAGCTGGAAATGCTTGCTAAAAGCGAATCACATATCTATAGCTGCTATTTAAAGTCAAGTGCATATTGCTCTCCAGCAGAATGGGCGACTGACCTTCCTGCCGCCTCTCCAGAAACATCTTCAGACACTTCAAGCTCAACTACTCATCTTGCGACTTACAATTATGATTCGTATTAGTTTCACTCCATGCAATATAGTAAATTAATTCTGACGCTCAAACACGACTTAAAACCGTTTTATTAATGCCTGCCATGCAGACATACCCTGTCAAGGCTTTTTCAATTTGGGACAAGTTAGTAATTCAGCCTCCACTTGGAATTTCACCATTATCATTTTAATTACTACTTTATACATTAATTTTCTAGCTGTGTAATGTTACCGTGTAAAGATAAGTATAGGATTGTATTCACACTGATCACAGCTATGGTGTGCATCAATATTCCCAAAATGTTCAATTTTTGGGACGACCACTATTTTGAATTTTGCAATCTATGCGACCGTTTTACGTCCTTTAATTTGCAAGGTCATGTTAACGATGAATGAAGTAGGTGACATGGTGCTCAAATGAGCCCATAGAGCTAGAATGAGACTTTAAATGACATAATATAAAGTGATACTGCTAAACTATTACTGCTGTGACAGCGTTTATATTTGTAATATAGGGCTTAAAAATCTGATGTGTCCAATTCACATGACTTTTTCTACATCTCTGCAACAAATTATTGTTAAAAATCTTATGCTTCTATGTATTTACTTCATGCTAAACGAGAAAAAAATTAGCAGAAATAGTCTTATTACTTGCTTCCTTGCAAGTAGAAGCGAACTAAAGGAGTACCATAGGTTAAAGCGATAGTCAAAAGTTGGTTGCTGTGTGACTGAAGTTTCTTTGTTTGTATGGACAGGAGTTGACAAATTCCTGTATGAGAAAAGTTTTAAAGCTGGAACCAATAACAAGGAATATCTCAAAAACGGCCAATCTCACGAAAAAAAATGTGTATAACATAAATTGTGTATTTTAACGAGCTCTACAATTTTTGTGTGATACGTTTTTGTGCATCTCTTACGATTTAGTGGTTATGCAAAATTCCGTAAAATTCATCCAGAATAAAGTAGTTTTCAGAAAATTTAATATATACATTTTATTTATCAGGTAAATATTTTTAATATACGACATTTTAATCAAAATCGTTAGCCATTTTCTTGAAAATCTTCGTGTCGCGTCCCTGGAAGATACCAAACTTAAATACCAAGCGGTCTAACCACTCAGCCACGGCGCCGCCTGTTAATAATAATAATAATAAATGTAGCCTATGTTATGCTTACTGCAAAACAAGAAATAATTCTATTATTGCTGTGTTTTCTTTCATAAATATAATAAAATAAAATACTCGGAATCTGCATAAAAATATGTTTGAGACGAGTGTTTTAATCCTTACTGAAATAAAATATATCACAGTGTCAACAATATTTCGTCTTTTGGTGTGTACAAAACTCTACTGACTGTCTCCGTGGTCGAGTGGTCAGGAAACTGACTTCTCACACGGTGGTCCCGGGTTCGATTCCCGGCTGGAGCGGGGAAGTTTTCTTTAACCAGAATTATTCCCTATTCCCCACAGAGTCTGGAAGTATGAATGTGAGAGTGAATGTGCGTATGTTTAGTAATAAAAATTGATTAACCTAATGGTCTAAACTACAGCAATACGAGTTGTTTCAGTAGTCAAAGCCCTTACTATGACCATTGAAAGTTAAAGAAAAAAACTTCACTCTTGTCTGTTTTACGCACATTCCTTGAATTTCTTAGTCGAAGCCTCCGACTGGAAATCCAGTTGTTACTATCCACCCACAAATTTCTTAGAACTGTGTGTGTGTGTGTGTGTGTGTGTGTGTGAAGAACATGTGTTCAATTTTTTCCAAAGACGGTCTGATCGAATCAGGGTTTCCTCACACTTCAATTGGGGGCTTGGCACCTACACGAACCAGAACCTCCCCACTTGAAAGACCTCTCTTTTCAAGTGAAGGATTACTGCCCACACAGATTGCGTGTGGAAGTGAAGATATCGATGAAATTCGGTAAGCAAGGATTTGCTTGGTTGTGAGAAAGTTCCCATTTTCCTGTCTCTCTCACGGTAACAATGACTTAGAGAAATGAAGTTCCCATGTTCCGCTAGAGATGCGATGAAAACTCAACGTTTATCTGCCTACCGCATCTAAATGAGATGTTCGCTGAATAAAGCCGCCAATTTGCTCATCTATCTGCTATACAAATGTATCACATTAGCTCATTTCGAGTTTCTCTTACGTAAGAATCAGCCATAAAGCCTTCGATATAGTTTAGTTTGAAGTACGCTTTTACATTGCCATGGGGTGTAGTGCAGTTTTGTTTGGCAGAACTCCAAAGTTCTGCAGCGGCCAGAAGCAGGGCTTCTCTCTGAATAAAAGTTTAGAGTTATTCTTCATAAATTAGAGGTTACATCTTAATAGAGGATGTGGTTTAGTAGTAAACACAATAATTACTAAAATTTGCCCTACACCATTTTCCAGCTTTTGCAGGTTCTGCAACCAAGTCCATTTCTTTTTTTTTTCTTTCCTTAAAGCTTTGCAGATATAACATTGATATCAAGCTTTTGGGTGGAATACAATATTTCATCATCGAAAACATGCGTTTTCAGGTCGGCAGCCTAAAACATTTGGGTGTGGGGGGGGGGTGTGCTATGTCTCAATAAGTAGGATGCCAAACAGAAATGTCAATAACATTCAAGAGATCACGAGCTTTTTTTTTTGTTGTTGGTAGTGTTTAACGCCCGCTTTTACTACTTGTACCTCAGGCGATGACACTGGCAATATATGGGATGAAGATGGAGCACCGGTGGAATACGATGGCGGGGGAAACTGGAGAAAACCTACCCATGCCGCTTTGTCCACCACAAATCTCACATGCGGTCGCTTAGGATAGAACCCGGGCCGTGTAGGTGAGAGATGAGTGGTCTAACCATTTGGCACGGCGAGACCTCGATCGCGAGCTTGAATTTCGTTCAGGGGAGTTACCCGAATAAGGTTTTTTTCGGGGCTTTCCCTTATCCTGGGAGGACGAATGTCGAATAGCTTCAAGCTCAATGGACCCCGAGATCATTTCAGGATATCATTCATGACCAATATGGCCAACCAGGTTTAAGGACGTTAAACTACAAAAATAAATAAATAAATGAATAAAATAAATAAAATAGATAAAATAGAAAAATAAATTAAAACTATCGAACTTGATAATAAAGGTTGATTTACAATAGCCCGAGAACGGTAGCCAAAATTAAAACGAGAGAGAAATAAAATTGAGTTTTATTTATGGACGCTCTTTAACTCTGTTGTTCTCAGCATCACATTCCTTATTGGGCAGGAAAGACCGTTTCATTTTGTTCAGAGGCCACTTTATCAGATTTGAAATTCTTTTACGTGCCGTAAATCTACGACCAACGGCTTTACTCCCCTTCCGAAGGAAGCCATGCTAAGGATTTTTACGCCCGAAAAAAATCAATCCTCCTCCGCCGGGTTTAAACCCACGACCTTGGGTATATGATGTTAGCATGGTAACCATTACACCACGGAGGGTGACATACGAGAGACGGAAGCCATACAGGACAAGGACTTTGGTTCATAACAGCCAGTGACGAGAACGGGAAAACATTTCTTTTCCTGGTGAATTTTACTCAGACACTTCAATATTATAATTGATTTTTTTATCTGTCTCCAGATCAGCCAAAATAATGCGCATAATTCAAAAGAAATTCGACTAAGGTGAGCTCTAGCAAGTGTCTCATGTCACGGCCGCCTAGAATAAATTCTACAGCAGAGTCTAATATGCACAATATGAATCTAATAAGGAACTTAAAACTTGGCCAGGTATTGCTTCCCGTCAATTGTGAATGCTCCTATTGAGTTGCATGTATTTCAACTTTGTTGTTCTCGTTCTGGTTACCGGCTGTTCTGCACTAGAGTTAAGTTCAACAGCTTCCAAGGATGCAACACGAAGTCTTTATGAAAATCCACCGCTCATCGCAAAGTACTCTTTACTTGGAAAACATTGCCATTTTTTATTTTTTCAAAAACGGGACAAAGGATTTTTATTGAAATACCACATTTTAAGATATATATGCATAACAAAGCGTATATATTATAATTTCTGTGCATAGCCAGGGAAGTCCTCTTCAGGCGAAAGAAATTTTGTATATTTTTGTTCAATTGCTAAGCCATAAGTTGCACAACATTTAAAAAAAAAATAACAAAAAAAATTCTTCCAATAATGTTATATTTTACGCTCAATACACGTCAAAATGCAGTTCAAAAGAAGATAGCTTCACGAGCTACTATCAGAAAATTCAACATACACGTTTTATTTATGTCAAGGTCCCAAATATGCAACAAAATATTTTGACAAAATAAATAGCGAAACATTTTCATGCAATGAATTGTTTGGTGTTTTTCAAGAAAATCTTCTTTACGAAGTTGAAAGATGAAGTTTCATATACATTATATTTTCATTTTTGAGTTTCTACTCTTCTTCACAAAGAAACACTTTTCTAAAATCATTTTTCCTGTGTTAATTGAATTTAAACGTTCGTTTCCAGTGAGATCTAATATGGTGGAATACAATACAGAAAAGAGATGAAATAATGGAATGATGCAGTAATTAAAGAACGCTTAATGAAAGGAAAATATGGAATTTACACTTTGAATGTCAATTATGAGATAAATGTTATAAAAATAACACAAATTTTATAAATCAGTTAACTACAGCTTTAGCTGGACCACAAATGTGGCAAATAAAAAGGCTTCCAAGAAAACATTTTTGGCAATGGAAATGGTCAAAATTGGTTCCGTGGAGAAATAGTAAGAAATTGAATAATTAGAAGATGAAAGTAAAAAAGCAAAACTGTATCAACAACACTATTAACATGGTTGTGGCATTTTGGTATATGAGTGGATTCCTCCAATAAGTAGGAAGAGAGGAAAAGGGGCATTATGATGCGATGGAGAGAAGTCAATCAATGGTTTTGAGCAGTGAGCAAAATTCATGAATGCCTATAAATGGCTGTCAGAAATTGTTAGAAATATTGTATACTATCTGAGCAATTCAAGCAATAGTTGGATAGGTAGAGTCAAACTGAAAAGTTCAATGACTAGTCGGGATTTGAACCACGGATCTTCTGGTCTCTAGCCGGTTACTCTATCACTGAGCTACCATGGCAACATGCCGGCATATAATAAAATTCCCCAACTGACGCGCGTATTTCCCGGTAAACGTCAAGGTGATCTGAAATTATTTTGAGATGGCATACCCCAAAGGCGACTTACAATGACTTAGAATTTAATTGCGGAATTTAATACTACGTTGCATGGTAGCTCAGTGGTAGAGCAACCGGCTGGTGACCGGGAGATCCGTGGTTGAAATCCCGGCTATGGCACTGAATTTTACAGTCTGACTCTAAATATCCAACTCATGTCTTACACATGACTTGTGTGAAAAAACAAATTAACAAATCAAGCAATATTTCCTCTCTCTTACCACACAGAAGGAAACAAGCAGGAATCGACTCTGGATTCTATGATAGGATGAAGCGCCACGGTTGCCTTTGGGCCTGACTGAAATAAACAGGCATATTAGCCTAATTTCAGCTGTTCTGTGTAATGGAGATTGTTCCGCCGAGTTTGTCTCATCAGCAATCAGTTGTCAACTGTTCCAGACCATCAAGAGAGTTAACCAGCCAGCGCAGCGCGTCCGCCAGACGACACTCCCAATAACTTACGTATGACTGAACACAAGATGTTTTCTGGCTTACTGTAATTACAGTGTTTATAGTACACGAACACAAGTCAGATCGCCAACTGCACACAGGAAGTCAACTTGCCAATTATAGTTAACGCGAATGTCTCACGGTTCAAATGTTCAGCGCTGACACTTGACGCCAGCTAGTTCAAACTTAATTACACTGCTGCAATGCTGAAACACTCTACCTAGGGCAAGTTTGACAATTATGTCAACAACTATTTAACATAAAGAGCTAAAACTTTCAAGGTATATTCAGCAATATCTTTACTGTTGATTGATGAAAAATATAATACTTCCGTACATTATAAGGAAAGATGTGATTTTTTTTTTAAAATAAAGCTCTTAAAATTTTATTGAAAAATAATGATTTTTAAATTTAAAAAAAAATAGCTAATCCATATACATAACGTTTTTTGTTGAAATAAAGCCTATTTGGGGGCAAATGTGTGGTAAAAAGTTCAGCCCTTAATTTGTATAGAAAATTGTACTTCTTCAGAAATTGCTTTCAAGCATAAAACTTAAAAAAAAAAAAAAAAAAAAAAAAAAAAAAAAAAAAAAAAAAAAAAAAACAACCTAATTTTACACACACAACTTCACAGTACTTCGAACGTCTAAAATGAATAGAATATGAGGGCTGCCAATAGCTAAAGCAGAATTTTCTGATCAAAATAAGAAAAAGATCTCTTCTCCAATATTTACGAAGTTATTGATGTTTTACCAAGTGAGTGCACTCAAGTGTTCTAAAAATCTACTATCCAGCATTATTTTCAACATTTTTTAAAACTATTTACAATTAGCGTACCTATATGAAAGTTATATTAAAATGGGTGGGATATTTTAAACATTCATATACAATTAAAACATGAAAATGGTAAAAAAAAAAAAAAAAATGAAAATTCCATTTCGACTCGTATATGTATATGTTTGTTCTGGGGAAAAAAAAAATCTGAAGTTGCCATTCACATGACTTCATCTACCTCACTGGCACTGGCCCTCCGTGGGGTAGTGGTTACCATGCACACTTCATATACCCAAGGTCGGAGGACGAGGTGGATTTTTTCGGACGTAAAAATCCTTAGCATGGCTTCCGCCGGAAAGGAAGTAAAGCCGTGGGTCCCGTGTCGTAGATTTACGACACGTAAAAGAACCTCAAGCCTGATAGAGAGGCATCCGAGCAAAATTAAGCAGTCTTTCACGCCCAATATAGAATGGGACGCTGAAAGCCACAGCAGTAAAAGAGCGTCCATTAATAAAATGGACATTTCATTACACTGTAACAAATTATTGTTAAAAAGCCTACTGCTGTATCTACTTCATGATAATCATTAGCAGAAGTTGTCTTAATTACTTGCTCCCTTGTAAGTAGAAGGGAAATAATCTAATGTGTTCCATTCACATGATGTCCTCTAGCTTTTCGGCAAACAGACCTTTTATTCAAAATATTATTCTTTTATCTACATCATGATAATCAAAATAAACATTAGCAAAATTAGTCTTGTTATTAGCTTCCTTGTTAGTAGAAGGGAAATAAGAGACTGCACAGGCTAAAGCGATATTCTCGTCCTTTAAAAACCGAGAAACGAGAAGAAAAGGATGTCTTCCCGTTTGAGAAAAGTTCAAGTGGCTTAAAATTAAAACCAATATATCGGAATACCTCGAATATATATATGGCATTAATTGTGTGTTTTAATGAGATCTACATTTTTTGTATAGTAAGTTTTATGTATCTCTTACGGTTTGCCAGTTATTAAAGTTCATCCAGAATGAAGAGGTCTTCAGAGGATATTCCCAGAAAATTCATAATATACATTTCGTTTGTTTAAAAATATCTTAAATATAAGATACACTAACCAAAATCGTTAGAGCAATTTTGAGAATCTCAACATTTTCGAAAAATGTTCCATGTAGTTGGGGATGGGGGGGATTTTCTTGAAAATCCTCGTATCGCATCCTTGGAAGGTACCTAAATACCAATTTTGGTATTTAACCGACTTTTCACTTTTGGGCTATGCTGCCCCCCCCCCCACACACACACCCAACTACCTTTATATGGAAAACATTTCGAACATTTTCATTTTATCAAAAATGGCTCTAACGACTTTGATGAAAAGCTGTTATATTTAAGATAATTACCTGACAAATAAAATGTATATCTTGAATTTTATAGGAATAGCCTCTTCTGGTTGATTTTTGCGGAATTTTGCATAACTGTTAAACCGTAAGAGATAGACAAAAACTTGCTGCTTAAAAAGTGTAGATCTCGTTAAAATACAATTTATGTCGTATACAATTTTGTTGTACAGCTGATCGTTTCCAAGATACTCCTTGCTACTGATTTCCATTTTAAAATACTTATACTTTTCTCATACAGTAAGTTTCCGTTTTTCTTTTGTTCTACTGCTGGCCAAGTAAAGAAGCCAATTTCAATGATAATCGCATTAACGATAGCCTTTAAAACATATGAGCATCGTTTTAGTGTTGCGAATTTCTTTAGTTCCCTTCTACTTAAAAGGAACAAGCATTAAGACAGTTTCTGCTAATATTTATCTTGATTAGTATGAATGAGATAGAAGAATTAAGCTTATTAACAATAATTTGTTACAGAGATGTAGAGAAAGTTATGTGAATGTAACATCAATTCTTGCATTTTTTTTACCGTGCACGTAAACCATAGGCCATAACAGTATATTCAGTTTTGCACATCTTGGCGAGTTTTAGGTCATAAAAATCCTAATTCTAGTTATGTGTATCGTTTCAAAAGTTTAGTTCTTTTCTTTCAACATGTGTAAAGAATATAAATGCTATCGAATCTGGAGCAAGCTGAGCGCATACCAAAACCGTGTGTAACGTGAAATGACCTGACAGACCCAGATTTTCAGCAACACAATTTGCAATAAATTATCATCATTGTCATAAATTGGATAGTACCGTAAGGAATGACACGCCGACTATGTAGGTATTTTGCCATTCTGAGCACTAAACAAACGACGAGGAGTATTATGTATTTCGCTGGCTTTTGCGGAAACCCATCATTTAGCGAGGATCTTAGATCATGAAGAACTGGCGCACACAATGAATGTATATGTTCTGTCAAGGTTTTTCATGAAATTACGGAGCTTATTAGTTGTTAGGTGTATACCAACAGTAACTCTAACCTAACTTTTCGCTTTCAGAGGGCCTGTCAGATGGTGTCTAGAATGAAAGTACAAACACCATACGCCAGCTTTTCGTGATCTTTGCGAAATACGAATTTACTTTATGTCCTACTTACCTATGACACCGAACAAGGTGGCGTAGGCGCTAGCGCATTCGGGAGGTTGCGAGTTCGATTACCGCGGCCGGCCTTCCTGAACTATGGGGTTTTTCGGGAGTTTCTCCGGGTCATAGGTCGAATGTTGGAAAGTTTCATTATTATTCCCGTATTTTTTATCCGTCAATTTCACCTTACGTCTCACTTCACTTCACCCTTCAGCTGGTTGGTCTGTTTCATGGTTGCTGCATGGCACTGAAAAAGTTAGCTTTTTGGTCATCTTCGTCCTCCGGCGGGGTGGTCTCCGGCCTCACGAGTGGGACATTTCAGCCTTAGGGGGGAAGAGGGTGGGACGCCGGTTGTTCTAGCCACCGCCGGGGAGTTTCAATCTGGAACTGATAGGGCCTTGCTCTGTTGTGACTCCTTGGGTCGGCCACCCTCTGTCTCATCCTTCCTCCCTGAGGAGCCCCTCAAGGGGTATAGACATAAGAGATCTTCTAGGTTAAGGTGCCGAATCCCTTCCGCCTTATCCTAACTATGATAGAGTAAGCATGCACTCAAAAGAGGCAATATCGAGATTTCACCAGAAACACCCTTCCGCATCACAAAATAACTTCTACATAGAAAAATATTAGTTATTTTTTACTTTCGCAGAATGGCTATAATATTTCTTTTTCTGTAATATCATTAAGATGGGGATAGTCCTGGAAGGATTTGATCCGCAAACCTACCGTTCACGACTCTTTGCCTTAACGACATCGGCTATCGTGTCGGTTTGCCTAGTCTTGATATTGAGGATGGTTGCGGGATGTTTGTAATTAAGTTTGTACGCACTTCTAGCAATTTTCAAGTGTGTTTTACAGCACTGGTCCTGGACAGGTACGAAAAGGTGTGCCAAATTTAGGAATGAATTATTCATGACACGCGGAGAGGACATCAAGTAACCTAGAAATGGGTATCAGGAAACATGATGTCATGCATGTTAAAGAGGCGTGTTTATCATTCAGACACTGTCTCTGTTCACTTTTATAATGTCATAGTGCCATCCGGACGCAAGCCTCCTTGGCTTTTCATTTAATTATAACCGCTGCGGACTTTCGCGCGCCTCTTGTCTGCATGAACCTAGTTCATATTAACTTAATGGTAACTTCACCTGCCTATTGCATACACTTGGGGAAACAACTGAACTTCAACTATACGTGAAGATGTTTCTGCGCTCGTCTCTCACTCTCGTGCGAACCGCAAGGGAGGCCAAATATTGAACACGAGAAACAAAAATCTGATGTGCTCCATTCACATGACTTTCTCTACATCTCTGCAACAAATTGTTAGAAAGCTTATGCTTCTATTCACTTCGTGCTAATCGAGAAAAAATTAGCAGAAATTGTCTTATTACTTGCTTCCTTGTAAGTAGAAGCGAAATAAGGGAGTACCATAGGTTAAAGTGATAGTCAAAAGCTGGTTTCTATGTGACTGAAGTTCCTTTATTTGTATGGACAGGAGTTTGTTGAGAAAAGTAAGTTTTTCAAAGCTGAAACCAAAAACAAGGAATATCTCAAAACCGACCAACTCCACGAAAATAATGTATATAACATGAATGGTGTTTTAACGTGCTCTACATTTTTGTGAGATAAGTTTTTGTCCATCTCTTACGGTTTAGCAGTTATGTAAAATTCCGTAAAATTCATCCAGAATAAAGTAGTCTTCAGAGGCTATTCCCAGAAAATTCAAGATATACTATTATTTGTAAGGTAAAGTATCTTTAATATACGATATTTTAATCAAAATCGTGGGAGTCATTTTTTGAGAAAATCAAAATGTTCGAAAAAAGTTCCATGTAAAGGGTAGTTTGGGGGGGATTTTCCCCAAAATGTTTGTGTCGCTGGAAGGTACTAAAATTATATACCAAGTTTGGTATTTTACCGACTTTTCGTTTTTGAGTTTTCATGTTCACAGACACACGGACACACACACGGGCCTTTTTCTTAAAATGCTTATTTTTTTTTGGATACAGGGGACCCTAAAACGTATATTTCCGGTGAAATCTCGGTATCGAATTTTGGGTGGAGTGCAATACCTTCTCTATACACTATATACATAGTACGTGTAGAGAAAGCAAAAATAGCTCTCATTCGATATCTTTGCATAATGTTTTCTAACCATTATAAATTCGTGTATGTTATACTATACTAAATAAAATGAAATAGAATTTTATTAATGGACTCGCTGTAACTGCTGTGGTTATCAGCATCTCATTCTATATTGGGCGTGAAAGACCGTTTAATTTTACTCAGATGCCTCTTTTATCACAATTGAGGTTCTTTTACGTGCCGTAAATCTACGACAAGGGACCAACGACTTTACATCTCTTCCGAATGAAGCCATGCTAAGGATTTTTACGCCCGAAAAAATCAATCGTTCTCCGCTGTGTTTGAACCCGCGACCTTAGGTATATGCAGTTAGCATGGTGACCATTACACCGCTGAGGGCGACTTTTAGACTGACGCACGAGATCAAACTCCACTTAGCCCCCTCTTGTTATATAATATAATTACCCACATAAGGATAACTAGATGCGAGTTACCCACATAAGGCTTTTTCCGGGTTTTCCCTTATCCTGAGAGGACGAATATCGAGCAAAAGCTCCAAGGAGCCCAAGCTCATTTGAACATCATTTCACTGATTTCATTCAGCGTCCGATATAACACACAAGGTTAAATGTCATTAAACTATTAAAAAAAAAAAAAAAAAAAAAAAAAAAAGAAATAAAACACCTTCTAACTACCGCGAGTGCTCTATATAACCTGCGCACAAGAGAAAGTAAAACTCTGATGTGTTCCATTCACATAATTTTCTCTAGCTGTTCCGTATAAACTATTCTTACAAAAGAGTACTCTTTTATCTACATCATGCTAATCGAAATAAACATCAGCGGATTGATTTATTATTTGCTTCCTTCTAGGTAGGAAGGAAATAAGGAAATACATTAGGCTAAAGCGATAGTCAAACTTTTAAAAAGTGGTCGCTATGTGAAACAATTGAGGTTTCACTTTGCACTGTCCCGTTTGAGAAACCAATAATAAGGAACATCTCAAAATCGGTCAACTCTTCAAAAAAACATATATTACATAAATTATGTGTTTTAACGTGATCTGTTTATTAATTTTTTTATCCATGTGTTAAAATTCTGCAGAACTCATCCAGTATAAATAGACCTTTAGAGGCTATTCCCAGAAAATTCAAAACATGCATTTATTAGTGATGTAAATATATTTAATATACGGTATTTTAATCAAAATCATTACAGCCATTTTGAGAAAAACAAAATATTCAAAAATGTTTCCAAGTTAAGGGTCTTCGTATCGCATCCACGAAAGATACTTAACATAAATACCAAGTTTGGTTTTTAATGGTCATTTCATTGTTGAGCTATACTGTCCATTCACACACACACACACACACACACACACACACACACACACACACACGGACCGTTTTCTAAAAACCTTTTTTCGAACTCAGGGTTCCTCAACACACATATTTACGTGAAATCTCGATATCGAGTTTTTGGATGGAATACAATACCTTAACTAGCTATTATGTACATTGTATGTACATACGCGCTAGAGAAAGTAAAAGGAAACTAAATAAACAAAATCCATTTAATTTCAAGTACGTGTTTTGCAACGCAAACAACTACTAATATTTATTACTATAAACGCACATCTTGGATGATAGTACAAAATATCTCCTGAGTTCCATTCACATGACTTTCTCTATATTTCTGTAACAAATTATTGTTAAAAAACTTATTTTTCATGCTAATTGAGATAAAGATTAGCAGAAATGCTTTCTTGTAAGCAGAAGGGAACTAATGGAATACAACAGGCTAAAACGACAGTCAAATCTTCTAAAAGCTGGTTGCCACGTGCTTGCAATGCCAGGAGTTAAGAAATTTCCGTATGTGAAAAGTTTCAAGTATTTTAAAACTGAAACCAATAATAAGGAATATCTCGAAAGTGGCCAACTCCAGATAAAATTTTTTATATGACTCCAGGAACTCTACATCTTTTGTTCAGTATGCTTTTGTCTATCTCTTACAGTTTATTAGTCATAAAATTTCAAGAAAAATCATCCAGAATATATTATTTAGAGGTTTTTCACAGAGAATTGAAGATATAAATTTTATTTGTCATGTAAATATTTTAAATATACGAGATTTTATCCAAAATAGTTAGAGCCATTTTTGATAAAATAAACATTTTCGAAGTTTTTTCCATGTAAAGCGTAGTTCGGGTGGGGGATTTTCTTGAAAATCTTCGGTGTCACATCCATGGGAGATACCTACTAAACTTAAATACCAAGTTTGGTATTTTACCAACCTTTCGTTTTTGAGCTATCGTGTTCACGGACAGACACACACACACACACACACACACACACACACACACGGACCTTTTTCAAGATTTTTTTTTATACAGGGCACCCTAAAACGTATATTCCTGTGAAATCTCGGCATCGAATGTTTGGGTGAAATGCAATAAACACTAAACACTATGTGCATAGCATAGTACGTATAGACAAAGCAAAAACAGCAATGTTTGGAGGGGTCTACATATAAACTACTCAAAACTTGTACTGATTTCCATCGGATGCAAAAGCGTTGATCCAAACCAGTCATCCTCAGGGCATAATTACGTCAATGTAGCTAAGACTGCCACTGTTGTTAACGCTCTGTTCCATAATCAACGATGTGATGAACGCAGCACGTGCAACTTTTCGGGAGATGTGCGGATATGAAGAGAGGGCAGAACTTCCTCGATGTTACGTCATGCCCAAGTGCGAAATGGGTCTTGGCACGGCCTCCTTCACTAAATTTACCGCGAGTGCTGCACAGGCGACAATAACCTCGTTTCCTGATCAACATGCTCTCTTGGCGTGTTTACATGTGTTCTGAAATTGAGTCGCTATCATCCTCACTTTTATTTTATTTACTTATCTCTTATTACTCATTGCGCCAGCCTATGTCGTTAAACCAGAAATTTGCCCTAAAAGCTAATACGTTACATTCACATGACTTTCTCTAGCTGTTCCACACACAAATTTTCCTTACAAAAGATTATTCTTTTATCTACTTTATGCCAATCGAGAAACATTAGCAGAAATAGCCTTATTACTTGCTTCCTTGTAAGCAGAAGCGAATTAAGGGAATACACTAGGCTAAAGAGTGAGTCTGATCTTTTAAACGTTATCGTTATGTGAAAAAATTTAAATTCGGTTCTCTTTTGCATTCTCGATAGTAAAACGAAAGAGATGAAACGAAAGTTGACTTCTTGTTTGAGGAAAATTAAAACGTTTAAATAGTTTAAAATCGAAACCAATAATAAGGAATACCTCGGAAATGATTAACTCGGAAAAATGTATATCACATAAATTGTCTGTTTCAACAATATCTACGTTTTTGAGTAGTAAGGTTTTGTCTATCTCTTACAGTTAACGAGTTATTTGTAACGAAGATTATACCGGAAATGTCTGTTCTGAGATTCTGTGAATCCATAAAAAGCATTTTCAGAAAAATATCAGTGCGTGTGTGTGTACCACAGCTCAAAAACGAAAAGTGCGTTAAATACCAAACTTATTATTTAAGTTCTGTATCTTACAATGATGCGACAAGAAGACTTTCCTAAACCCACCCCCCCAGTCCCAACTACCGTTTAGATGGAAAAAATTTCGAACATTTTGATATTTTCAAAAATTCTCTAAACGATTTTGATTCCTATACCGCATATTAAACATATTTACATGAGAAATAAAATGTGCATTTTCTGGGAATGGCTTCAAAAGACTTCTTTATTCTGGATGACTTTTGCATTAGTGGTAAACTATAACACATAGACAAAAGCTTACTACTAGTACTTTTATCCTTGTAAGTAGAAGGGAATACATTAGCCTAAAGCGGTAGTGAAATCCTTAAAAAGCTCTCGTTATGAGAAACAACTGAGGTTCGTTTCGCTTTGTAATAGTAATAAGTAATATCTCAGAAACGGTTAATTCTACAAAAAAGTGTATATGACATAAATTGTGTGTTTTAACGAGATCTGCATTTTTGTATGATAATTTTTTGTCTATCTATGCAAAATTTAGCAAAATTCCTCCAGAATAAAGAGGTCTTCAGAGGCTATTCCCAGAAAATTCAAGATGATATTTGCGACGTAAATATATTTAACATATGATACTTTAATGAAAATCGTTAGACCCATTTTTGAAAAAAATCAAAATTTTCGAAAAATGTTCCATTTAAAGGGTAGTTGGGTGGGGAGATTTTCTTGAAAATCTTCGTATCGCATCCTTAAATACCAGGATTGGTATTTAACAGTCTTTTCGTTTTTGAACTATGCTGTTCACAGACACGCGCGGACCTTTTTTATAAAATGCTTTTTTCGGACTCAGGGGACCTCAAAACATATCAGGGCTGGAGATATCAGGATTGTTTTTTTTATATCGCTGTCTTAGCATAAAAAGGCCAAATTTGGAGTTATGTTCTGACCAAACGCCACAGAATTATTCCCCATCCCCCACAGAGTCTGGAAGCATGCCTTGAGAGTGAATGTGCGTGTGTTTAATGATATAAATGATAAACCTAATGACAATAACCTACTGTGACCAGATGAGTTGTTTCACAAGTCAAAGCCCCAAAATCACCATAGAAGTTATGAGGAAAAAAATGTAGCTTATTTCAGCTTTTTCTTACTGGCTGTTGAGAGCTGAGCTTATAAGTGTTTTAAAAAATACTTTCTGTTTTAGATAATTTTTTTGTTAGGAAAGTGCCTTAAGGATTCAGTCAAAACTGGTTCAAACCCGGCGGAGGACATAAAAATCCTTCGGAAGGGAAGTAAAGCCGTTGGTCCCGTGTCGTAGATTTACGGCACGTTAAAGAATCTCAAGCCTGATAGAGGCCTTTGAGCAAAATTAAGCGGTGTTTCACTCCCAGCATAGAATGGAATGCTGAGAACCATAGTAGTTAAAGACCATCCATAAATAAAACTCCAATTAATTTTAATTTCAAAACTGGTCATACAAAAGCTGTTGAATTTTCCCTCGGAAGTATTAAATGTGATATTACCTGCCTTTAACTCCTGTACAACAAAACTCCAAATTCCTTTGATGAACAACAAGGCAAGCTGTACAAGAGCACACATGCAAAAACACAGATTACCTTCCATAATGCAGGAAAGGCATTAATTGCCAGGACAATTGGAGACAGAGGCCAGCTAATGCTTTGAGCAAACAATCATTATGTGAACTTTGGGCAGATATTGCGGTAAAGAGGGAGAAGCTCCCGTGGGGCCCTGACAATGAAATCAGAGCCTCAGTACCAACGTCACAAAAACTGCAAGCAGCTGCTCAAGTGCGTGCAATGTCTCTCAACATTTGCTGGCAACATGTCACCGGAAGTTTACGCAAACCAATATCGTCTTCCTCCCCCAATCTTTTCCGTTGCTGCTGGTGCACTATTAAAGACCTGCATTACATGACAGATTTACGGTTCTGAGGCTTGTTCGCTGTATTATGCATTTGTTTCTGCACTCAACGCACCACTTTAGGGAGTGAGTCATTGTAAGTGTGGCGACGGAAGGTCAACACAATAATAGGTTATGCTCTTTCGAGGGGAGCTTTCGTTAGACAAACAATTTGATGTGTTCCATACACATGACTTTCTCTAGCTGTTCCGCAAACAAGCATATTATTGAAAAGATTAAGTTTTAGCTACATCATACTAATTAAGATGAACATAAACACAATTAGTTTTACTACTTCTTTCCTTGTAAGTAGAAGGGAAATAATGAAATGCGCAGGCTAAAGCCATAATCAAGTCCTATGTGAAACAATAATTGAAATTGGATTCCCTTTTCTTGTCAGGAGTAAACAAACGAGAAACGAGAAGAAAGATGTCTTTCCGTTCGAGAAAAGTTTAAGTGGTTTAAAATTGAAACCAATAATCCGGAATATCTCGAAATCGATTAACTCTAAAAAAAGAAATTTATACGACATTAATTGTTTGTTTTAACAGATCTTCATTTTTTGTGTAGTAAGTTTTTATCTATCTCTTACGGTTTATCAGTTATACAATAGTCATCCAGAATGAAGAGGTCTTCAGCGGCTATTCTCAGAAAGTTCAAGATATTTTTATGTCCAATGAAATATATTTCTAAAACTAAGTCTTTTAATCAAAATCGTTAGAGCCGTTTTTGAGAAAATCAAAAATTTTGAAAAATGTTCCATGTAAAGGGTAGTTGGGGGTAAGGGGATTTTCTTGAAAAATCTTCGTGTCGCATCCTTGGAAAATACTCAATTTAAAGTACCAAATTTGGTATTTAACCGACTTTTCTTTTTGAGCTATACTGTCCAAAAACACACACTCACACTCCCGCACACATACACATACACAACAGACACACATGGATCTTTTTCTAAAATTGCTTTTTTGGACTCAGGTGGTCTCAAAACATGTATTGCCGGTGAATTCTTCTCGGTTTCGAATTTTGAGTGCAATACAATGCCTTCTCTATAAACTATGTATCTGAGATGTTTACGTGCTATTTCATTTTTATTTACGTATTGATCCATTTGTTTTGAGATAGCACCAATTATGAAATGCAATTAGCGTTTTCTACTTTTTTCCGTGCGGTAAACAACCATATATTATGATGAAATGTAAAATAGTAGTTTTGAAATTTGAGTTTCCAAAATTGGTGCCCAATAACTAATAGCTTTCTCTACCGCAAGTATTTCTACTTTCTCTACTCTTACACATAATAAGTAGATGAAATATTGTATTCTACTAAAACAATTCGATATCGAAATACATGTTTTGAGACCCAAGGAATAAAAAAGTATTTCTAGAGAAAGGTCTTAACGATGTTGACTTAATTTACTGTATATTACAGAATTTACATCACAAATAAGAAGTGTATCTTAACCTTACTGGGAATAATCTCTGAAGCTCTTTTCCTTCTGGATGACTATTTGCATAACTGGTAAACCATAAGAGAAAATAGACCAATTAACAACAATAACAGCGATAAGAACGCATTTAGTTCAATTTTCAAAATGATTTCACAATTTCTCTGAATTAGTTAATTCAATTTTAAACAAATCTGAAGTGCCACATTTACATAACCTTCTCTACATATGCTGTAACAAACCATCTTACAAAACTTTATCTTTTATTCTACTTCACACATGTCAAGATAAGCATTAGCAGAAATGATTTTATTGCATATTATTTCCTTGTACAAGAGGAGTAAGGAAATTCAATAAGCTAAAGTGATAGTACATTTTTTAAAAGCCGGCCCTTATGTGGTCGGTTTGAAAAGCCGTTTTCTTTACTTAACCAGGAGAAAGAAAAACGTACGACTTTTTTGAGAAAGGCTTAAGGGGACTAGGAATAAAAAAATTAATGCGTTAGTCACACGACTTTTTCTACCTGTTTTGCAACAAGCTATTCTTATAAACCTTTCCATCTATTTAATGCAGATGGAAATAAACGTGAGCAAAAAGTATTGTTATATTTCCTCGTAGCTCAAGGAGGATGAGATACATTAGGCTAAAGTGATAGTCAAATCTTTTATAAGTTGGTCGCCATGTAATAATATTGAAATTAAGTTATTTTTGCATGGCGAAAGGTAAACAATTAAAATAAAAACGAATGACGATTTTCCAGTTGAGAAAAGTATTGAAAAATGTATACTAATGATAAGGGATGTTTCCGAAATGCTTAACTAAAAGGTATATGGCAAATTGTATGTTTTAACGAGATACATTTTTTTTTTTTTGTGGCATGATTTTGTCTATCCTTACGGTTTACCAGCAAAAGTCATCCATAATGAAGAGGTCTTTAGAGACTGAATACAAGTATATATTTTATTTCTTATAAAAATATGTTAAACATGAAGAATTTTAATAAAAATTGTTTATTTCTGAGAAAATTAAAGTTAATTAAAAAAAATGTTCCATGCAAAGGTTATGTGGAGGTGGGATTTTCCTGTAGGTTACTATTAAGTACAGATCTGGTAATGCAAAAAAACAAAAATAGTTATGGATATTTTTCTGGATTCGGGCATGTTACGGAGTAAGGTTTTGATGGACCCCAAACGCTAATTTAATTTCTAGTTCTGTGGTATTTCTAACATTTTTCTTGCTCTATTCTTTCTAGCATACAAACCTTATACCATCCATGTTTTGGGTCCGTCATTATTTATGCAAAACGTGAATCGGTTATTATTGGACTACAAAGTATATTTGCTTCCCTGAAGAAATGTAAATTGCAATGCGTTTGGAATTAAGAGAGGCAATGTTTGGGACTCACCTATGATCATGATGGTCATCAAGATGAGATCTGCATGCTGATGGCGAAGAGCCACTTCCGGAGCGCTTCACCACCATCACTACAGCATTGACCACACATCCTCACACCACGGTATGCTACACTATACTGGACTGTGGGACAGACAGACCGGCCGACCGGCCGCTCGCTGTAACGCTATAGCCTGAGAGTTAGGCAAACCTCACAGCTGTCCAACATTATCGTGCTCTTTACGTCTTGGAAACAACTATTCTCTACCATTTCCAAGCATTTTAACTGCCACTATAAATAGCAATGCTCCATAAAGTGACGAATCTGACATTAAGACCTTTAGGGCTGATAAAGCAATGTATAAATTTATAAAATTATAAACCATTTTTGGCTTTAACATTTACAAGTAGAACTAAATTGACAGATCTTGAGTTATTTCTCACTAAAATATATTCTTTTTCTAAAAGGATAAAACAACTCCTCAATGCGTAAAAAATTAAATAGGCGGCACCGTGGCAAAGTAGTTAAACCGCTCATCTAGGCAGCTAGGCAGCTTGGGTTCTACCCCAAGCGGCATCTGGGCAGATTTTTCTCCGGGTACCCCGCCACTCATTCCACCAATCACCACCACCTTTTCTATAATGCATTTCATATCATCCACTTCCTTATGCTCCTGCCTGGCTACGGGCCAACCACTCGTTCCAGGTTCTCCATTCTGTGGTTTCGTTCCGTTGGCTCCCAACAGGCTTGTGATTCCTAGGCATCTGCTTGTAAGTCCTTGGGGGATGAAAGTCCTAAATATGGGGAGGGTAAGCTAACCACGAAACGAAAAAAAGAAAACAAACACAACATGATTGTATAAATATTACATATGTCGTTTTACAAAACCTTTGGAAATAAATAAAGCGTCTGATGCTTTACATTCATGCAACTTCCAGTACTACTCTTGTACAAACCATTCTTACAAAAGGCTATTTTTCCATCGTATTCATGTTAATTGAGTTAAAAACTAACAAAAATAATCTTAATTGCAAATTTCATTGTAAGTAAAAGATACATACAGAAAAGTGAAGCGAAAGTCGAGTCTTTAAAACCGGCCGCTATAGGCTAGCTTTAAAATGTTATTATTTACACGACAAAATTAGAAATGAATGAATACTTATCATCTCAGAAAAGTATAAAGTGTCTGAGAGCTCAAATACATAACAAACATCATCAAAAGTCTGATGTGTTCCATTTTCACATGACTTTCTCTAGATGCTCCACATCCAAACTTTCCTCACAAAAGATTACTCTTTTATCTACGAAATGCTAATCGCGATAAACATTAGCAGAAATGGCCTTATTAGTTGCTTCCTTGTAAATAGAAGGGAAAAAAGGGAATACACCATGCTAAAGCGATAATCTTAAAATCTATGTGGAACAACGAAATTCGGTTCTCTTTTGCATTCCGGGAGTAAAAGAAAAAAGGAACGAAAATTGATTTCCCGTTTGAGAAAAGTTTAAGCAGTTTGAAGTTGAATCTAATAACAAGGGATATATCAGAAATGGTTAACTCTATAAAGATGCACGTGAAAATTGTTGTATGTATGTATATATAGTACAGTTTACGAATTATAAAACGTAAATCCAGAATGAAGAGACACTATTCCTAGAAATTCAGTATATACATTTTGTTTGTCATAAAAGTATCTTCCACATATGTGATTTTAATCAAAATCGTTAGAGCCATATTTGTGAAAATCAAAATTTTGGAAAAATGTTCAATGTAAAAGGTAGTGGGGGTGGGGGAATTTATTGATAATGTTCATGTCACATCCTCGGAAGACACTGAACATGAATACCAAGTTTTGTATCTAACCGACTTTTCATTTTTGAGGTATGCTGTACACACACACACACACACACACACACACACACACACACACAATAGTTTCTATATACACTATGTACATTGTACGTATGTGCTAGGGAAGGTAAAAATTAGTGTGTTTAAGTAATGAGCTTTTTTTTTTCTTTTTATAGTAACTTTTTGTTCATCTCTATTGTTTACCAGTTATACAACATTACACAATGTTTATTTGGAATGAAGACGACGATGCAAGATAGTAGCAGAAAATTTAATATCATATAAATATCTTATACATGAGAAAATAAGAAACAAAGAAATTATTGCGTGTAAGCATAGTGCGGAGTGGTGGCATGTTGTTGAAAATATTCATATCGTATTTTTGAAAAAAAAAAAAAAATTAAAAAAAAAACATTATGTGTGCGGGAATGGTTATTCATAATGTAAAAAAGAATCAGAACATTCGTTTCATAGGAAATCTATCAAATTTAATTTCTCTTCACGTACTATGTACATAGTGTATAGAGAAGGTGTTGCATTCCACCCAAAAAGTCGATACCGAAATTTCACCGAAAATACACGTTTTAGGGTCCCCTGTATCAAAAAAAAAATAAGAAAAATATCCGTTTGTGTATGTGTATGTGTGTTAACACGATAACTCAAAAACGAAATGTCATAAAATACAAAACTTTATATTTAAATTTAGTATCTTTCAGGGATGCGACACGAAGATTTTGAGAAACATTTCTTCACCCCATACTACCCTTTACGTGGAAAACCTTTTCGAAAATGTTGAATTTCTAAAAAATGGCTCTAATGATTTTGATTAAAATCCCAAATAAAATGTATATCTTGAATTTTCTAGGAATAGCCTCTGAAGCATCTTTAATCTGGATGAATTTTGCATAACTGGTTAACGTAAGAGATAGACAAAAACTTACTCAATAGCAAATGTAGGCTCGTTAAAACACATAATTTATGTTACATACATTTTCTTTTTTTGTGGATTTGATCGTTTTTTAGATATTCCTTGTTATTGGTTTCATCTATAAAGTACTTATACTTTTCTCATATGGGAATCTGCCAACTACTGACCATACAAACTGATGAAGTTCAGTCACATAGCAATCAGCTTTTGACTATCATATTAGCCTATGGTACTCCCTTATTTCCCTTCTGCTTACATGTAAGCAAGTAACAAGACGATTTCTGCTAATTTTTTCTCGATTAGCATTAAATAAATAGAAGAATAAGCTTTTTAACAACAATTTGTTGTAGAGATGTAGAGAAATTCATGTGAATGGAACACATCAGATTTTTATTATTCGGTTTGAATTAAGATTCTTAAGGATGTTCCTAATATTCCTATATTCCTCGTTTAATCCTGTACCTACTGTCTGTGAAGACTTGATATCGAATGCATCCTCTCCGTTCTGTGTTGAAGGCTAAAAGTGGAATTACTGAATGATTGATACATGGCACAAGGTTCTCAAAAATGTTACGATTGAAAGTGCTCCACTGATACTTCCATGCAGGTAAAAGAAAACGACTTTTATGTGACACTATTTTCTAGGAACTGCCTGCACCGTGTCGGCACGCCCACACAATCGATACTGTTACACCTATCGGTCAACATCCAAAGTACCGTATTCTCCTCGCCTACTGCATGCCGGCACATGCTCAAAGTGTGACGTAACCGCTTCCTTTCATTCATCATGTGGTAATTTCCCTCCACTTCTTCAAAACATATGTACAGAGCTCGTAAAGATGAAAATTTAACTGCATCACTTGTCACCCATTAATTTTGATTTTCTCAACAACGTTTCTTCATGTCGCTCAAGAACTTTGACTGCCACTCATTCTTCTGATTTAGACCCTATGGCCTGTTCCAGCCTCATCCCACTTTGCCTCGGTCGTTCAAGCCCTCTTTTTGCTTTTCTAGCCCGTATGTACAATGTACATAGTGGATAGAGAAGGTATTGTATTTCTCCCAAAAATTCGACATCAAGATTCACCGAAAATATATGTTTCGAGACCCCCTGAATCGAAAAAAAGCATTTTTAGAAAAAAACATGTGTGTGTCAGTGTATGTGTCTGTGGACAGCATAGCTCAAAAACAAAAAGTATGTTAAAAACAAAACTTGGTTTTTCAGTTTAGTATCTTCCAAGGATGCAACACGAAGATTTCCAAGAAAATCCCCAAACCCCCAACTACCCTTTACATGTAAAATTTTTCGAAAACTTATATTTTCTCAAAAATGGCTCTAATGATTTAGAGTAAAATGTCGTATATTAAAGATATTAGCATGACAAATACATGTGTATCTTAAACTTTCTAGAAATAGCCTCTGAATACCTTTATTCTGGATGAATTTTGCATAACTGGTAAACCATAAGAGATGGATGAAAACTTGCTTAGCAAAAAATATTTATCTCGGAAAAACACCCAATTTATGTCGTATACGTTATTTTCGTGGAGTTGACGTTTCTGAGATATTCCTTGTTATTTGTTTCAGTTTTAAAACACTTTTTTCATACGTAACTAGTCAACTCCTGGCTATACAAACAAAATAACTTCAATTACATAGCAACAAGCTTTTAACATATTTGACTATTACTTTAGCCTAGTGTATTCCATTATTTCCCTTCTACTTATAAGGAAACAAGTGATAACACCATTTCTGCTAATGTTTATCTCAATTAACATGAAGTAAATAAAACAATAAGCTTTTTAACAATAAGTTATTGCAGAGATAGAAAAGGTCATGTGAATGGAACACATCAGATTGAGAAAAAGGTCCGCGTGAGTGTGTGTGTGTGTGGGGGGGGGGGTTATGAACAGCATAGCTCAAAAGCGAAAGGTCCGTTAATTACCAAAATAGGTATTTAAGTTTAGTATCTCCCAAGGATGCGGCACGAAGGTTTTCAAGAAAATCCTCCACCCCCAACTACCCTTTACATGGAAACATTTTCAAAAATTTTAATTTTCTCAAAAATTACTAACGATTTTGATTAACATATCATATATTTAAGATATTTACATAAAAATAACATGTATATCTTGAATTTTCAGGGAATGGCCTCTAAAGACCTCTTATTTTGGATGAATTTTGCTGAACTTTGCATAACTGGTAAACCGTAAAAGATAGGAAAAACATGCCACAAAAATGGAGATCTCATTAAAAAACCACAATTTATATCATATACACTTTTTATTGTAGAACTGACCATTTCTGAGATATTACTTATTATTGATTTCAGTTTTAAAATATTTATATTTTTCTCAAACGAGACCACACAAAGCGAACCGAATCTCGATTGTTTCACATAGATACGAGCTTTTAAAGGATTTTGACTATTGCTTTAGGTTAATGCATTCCCGCATTTCCCTTCTACTTACAGGAAGCTTATATATTATGTTAATATTTATCTTGATTAGCACACACATACCTTTTTCTAAAATGCTTTTTTGGACACAGGGAACCTCAAAACATACATTTCCGATAAATTTGGGTATCGAATTTTTGGGTGGAATACAATATCTACTTCCTCTATACACTTTGTACATAGTAGGTGTAGGGAAAGTAAAAATGAATTTTTTCTGACTCATGGGATCTCAAAACATACATTTCCGATGAAATCTCGGTATCGATTTTTTGGTTGGAATACAATACCTTCTCTATCCACTACGTACATTGCACATACGGTCTAGAGAAAGCAAAAATACTTCACACCTCATAACGCCTTATAATAACATAGGCCTGGAATTTGAGGGTGTCAACTTTTTTACTTTCTCTACACGTACTATGTATAGTGTATAAAGAAGGTATTGCATTTCACCCAAAAATTTGTTACCGAGATTTCACCGGAAATAGACGTTTTAGAGTCCGCTGTATAAAAAAAAACATTTTTAGAAAAAGGTCCATGTGTGTGTGAACACTATAATCAAAAACGAAATGTCGGTAAAATACCAAACTTGGTATATAAGTTTAGTATCTTTCAGGATGTGCCGCGAAGATTTTGAAAAAAATCTCCCCCACACCAAACTACCCTTTATATGGAAATATGTTTGATAATTTTTTTCACAACAATGGCTCTAACGATTTTGATTAAAATACCGTATATTAAAGATATTTACACAACAAATAAAATATATATCTTGAATTTTCTGGGAATAGCCCCTGAAGATTTTATTCTGGATGAGGTTTGCTGAGTTTTGCATAACTAGTAAACCTTAAGAGAGAGAGACAAAAATGTAATGCCCAAAATATGTAGATATCGTTGAAAAACACACTTTAGTTATATACATTTTTTTTGTAGAGTTGACTATTTTTAGATATTCCTTGTTATTGGTTTCAGTTTTAAAATACCTACTTAAAACTTTTCACATAAGGGAATTTGTCAACTCCCGGCAATGCAAACAAAGTGATTTCATTCACATGGCAACCACCTGTTAAAAGATTTAACTATCGTTTTAGTCTAGTGTATTCCATTATTTCCCTTCTGCTTACAAGTAAGCATTTCTGCTAATGTTTATCTTGATTAGCATGAAGTAGGTAGAAGAATAATCTTTTTAACAGTATTTGTTACAGAGGTGCAGAGAAAGTCATGTGAATGAAACATCAGATTTTTATGGTTGCATCATAGACATTGCTAGCATGTACACAAATCCTTACCATGAGTCCTAAATTATGAAAATGCATATGTATCATTTCATTTTTGGTCATTTTATGCCTTTTCTGTTCTAGAATTTTTTTCGGTTTTATTTCATTATTTACTTGAATTTACGTTTACCGTGACATTGATATTTTATTTAAGGACAACTTTTCAAACATCAGAAATATCTCTATTCAACTGATAAATATGAGTAAACTCTTACTTACTATTCGTATTCTTGGAAAATGTACTATTACACTACTATTATTAAGGACTGCTTAAGATGAATATGATCTTATAAGCTGTAAAATCCTGTTCATTGGCTATAGATGTTTTATAATCTTACAACTCAAGAGTTAGTGCAACAGTTGTTTTTAAAACCTACTTCAAAATATTTATTTTCGGATTCTATAAACAAGAACATGGATTAAATATTTATTGTTATTAAATTATCACCTCACTATTCCTATAACTACTTTTAACTTTCTCTAGCTCGTAAGTGCAATTTACAGAGAAGGAATTGTATTCCACCCAAAATTCGATATCCAGATTTCATGTTTTGAGGTCTCCTGAATCCATAAAAAGCATTTTAAGGAAAATATCCATGTGTGTGTCTGTGGGCAGCATAAGTCAAAAACGAAAAGTAAGTTAAATTTCAAACTTAGTATTTCAGTTTAGTATCTTCCAAGGGTGTGACACGAAGATTTTCAACGAAATCTCCACCAAACTACCCTTTATGAGAACATTTTCGAAAATATGGATTTTTTTTCAAACTTTGATAAAGATAAGGATTTTAGATTTTTAAATAAAATGTGTATCTTGTATTTCCTGGGAATAACTTCTGAAGTCCTCTACATTCGGGATGCTTTTTGCACATCTGGTAAACCGTAAATTTTACTGTACAAAAATGTAGATCTCGTAAAAAAATACGCAATTTATACCTTATACATTTTCATTGTGAGGTTAACTATCTCCAAGATATTCCTTGTTATTGGTTTCAAATTTAATATAGCTGTACTTTTCTCAAACAGGAAGCTGTCCATGTTTCTTTTGTTTTACTCCTGGTCATGAAAGAGAAGCGAATTTCAATAACAATCGCATAGTAACAGCTTTTAAAACGTAGGTATGACTCGCTTTAGCCTAGTGCATTTCCTTCTACTTACAAGGAAGTAATAATGCCACTCTGCTAATGTTTATCCCAATTAGCATGAAGTAGAAAGACGAACAGCCTTTTGTAAGAAATTGGTTAGCAGACTAGGCAGAGAAAGTCATGTGAATGAAACACATAAGGTTTTTATCTGTTTCTGTAGGAGTTATACCCCTGTGTAAGTTACTAACTTTATATGGACTCATTTTAATGTGTTAAATAAATTAGGCAATTCTGTGTGACGAGTCGTTTTTAAAAAAATCTGATGTGGACTTTCTCTACATCTTTGTAACATTATTAATAAGCTTATTCCTTTATCCACTTCATGCTAATTGAGATAAACACTAGCAGAAACGGTCATATTACTTCCTTATAAGTAGAAGGGAAATAAGGGAATATACTAGGCTAAAGGGACAGTCATATGTTTTAAAATATGGTTGCTATGGGATTGAAATCAGTTTCTTTGCGTGACCAGGAGTTTTAAGTTCCGAGTGAGAAAAGTAGGTATTTCAAAACTAAAACCAATAACAAGGAATATATAAAAAATGGTCGACTCCAGCAAAATAAACTGTGTGTTTTAGCGAGCTCTACATTTTTTATCAATTACGTTTATGTCTATCTCTTACGGTTTACTAGTTACGCAAAATTCAAAAACATTCATCCAGAATAGAGGTCCGTAGAGGCTATTCCAGAAAATTCAAGATATACATTTCATTTGTCATGTAAATATCTTAAAACAAGTGATTTTAATCAAAATCGTTAGCCATTTTTGAGAAAATCAAAATGTTCGACTTTTTTTCTATGGGGTGGGGAGATGTTTTTGAAAATCTTCGTGTCGCATCCTTGGGAGATACTGAACCTAAATATCAAGTTTGGTATTTGACGGACTTTTCGTTTTTGAGCTATGCTGCCCACCGGGTCTCTTTCTAAATATGTTTTAAGATTCAGGTATCACAATGCATATATTTCCGGTGAAATATCGGTATTGAATTTTTGGGTGCAGTAAAACACTATGTTCATGTATATGTAGAGGAAGTAAAAATTTAAAGTAATTTTCAAACAATTTTCGTATCAAAATTCGGGCATTGGTAATAAAATTGTTTGGAAGCAATTGTTTATTGACCCATTATTCTCACAACTTGATTGAATTTTATTTTCAGATCTTGGTTCTCTTTGCACACAGGGAAAGCCTTCCTCAAGAAATAATTACACACCAGTATATGTCAATGATTTCCTAGATCAGGCTCTCGTAAGAGAAAGACATTCACTGAAGATGCACCTTCACTGCATTCAAAATTCGGGCATTGGTAATAAAATTGTTTGGAAGCAATTGTTTATTGACCCATTATTCTCACAACTTGATTGAATTTTATTTTCAGATCTTGGTTCTCTTTGCACACAGGGAAAGCCTTCCTCAAGAAATAATTACACACCAGTATATGTCAATGATTTCCTAGATCAGGCTCTCGTAAGAGAAAGACATTCACTGAAGATGCACCTTCACTGCATTCAATGACGCAGCATATGTGCCCGATGGTTTTCAGACCGAAAGCTTACATCATGTTGCTTTTTGTGTCAAGATTTCATTTTTAATCTGGCGTACTTCGCTGGACTATTGGAGCGTAGCCACTCTCATCGCGACCCAGAAAACAGTCAAGGTAGAACGCGGGTTCTATGCGAGGACTTGTGGTTCCGAGCCGCAGAAGAAACAGTTGACTTCCTCGACCACCAGCTCCGAAATTAAGTCCCTTACGGTTTTATAACGTTCTGTTTTTTGTGTTGTGGTCTTCGCGAGCAGCTCTCCATGGGAAGTGAACCCGAAACACTCTGGCTCGGGCGGTTATTGTGTTGAAGCTGTTTTCATACTTCTGTGCAGGTTCTCTGACAGTGTTCCTACACATAGCTACATTCGTTTAATATATTGTAGCATACTCAGGGTGGAATAGGTTTCACCCCTACACTGCGTATACTGAGGGTAGTAGCAGTTCGCGCCTGCGAGAGGTAGGAGAATGACCTTAGGGATAAGGTGCAGTAGTGTGTACATTTGGGTAGGAGGATCAGAAATTATAAACACGCAGGGGTACGAGGAGACACGGCTTTTGCTGTTAAGAAATAAGGGGTGGTTAGGGGTGAGGGAACCCAAGCGCTACCCAAACTGCATTTAACTCACCTTGTACATTGTAAACCTATCAGTTTACACTTTTAAATAGAACTAGCCCGTCAGTCAGTACGTCTCACAACGTCAGCAGCTCAGATAAACAAGGCTCTTGTGACCTAGTTACTAAAGCTTTTATAATCAAACCCATGCTTATGCCAGCATTGCTTTAGGAGAGCACAGCTATGTCAGCATTTCGAAATCTTGCCACTAATTTCGATTAATGGAACTGGGGCAACATTATCTCTTACTAAATGAAATACAATTTACTCAAAATGACGATATCAGGTCCATACAATATGCCAAAGGAAGGCAACCAGCGAAAATAATCGTTTTAAGCATGAAGAACAAGGGAAAATATTGTGGTTACCAAGGAAAGCCTTTATAAATAAAAAAGTACTGCATTACACAAGATATTTCACCAAAACTACCTGCTTTTAAATTCTCTGTATCCCCCACAAGCAATAAAGAGTTTGTTTTTACTTTCTCTAACATGTACTTTATAGTACATTGGTAGAGAACATTTTGTATTCCACCCAAAATTCGATAACAAGATTTCATTGAAATACACATTTTAGGATCCTCTGAATCCAAAGAAAAAATATAATTTTTAAAAAAAGGTCCGAATGTACGTGTGATGTTTGTGTCCGTAACTTAAAAACGAAAGTCGGTTATATACCAAATTTGATTATTGAGTTTAGTATCTTCAAGAAAATCCCCACCCCAAAGTACCCTTTACATTGACAAATTTTCGAAAATTTTGATTTCTCAAAAATGGCTCTAACGAATTTGATTAAAATATCGTATAATAAAGATACTTATACAACAAATAAAATGTAGATATTGAATTTTCTGGGAATGGCCTCTGAAGTTCTCCATTCTGAATGCCTTTGGCATAACTGGTACACCGTAAGAGATAGACAAAAACTTATTACACAAAACAAGTAGATCTGGCTAAAACACATATCGTGATACATTTTTTGTGGAGTTAACGTTTTACGAGCTATTCCTTGTTATTACTTTCAATTTTTAAATAGTTAACATTTTTCTCAAACGGTAGTCATTCCTTTTAATTTTGTTTTACTTCTGACCATGCAAAGATAACCGAACTTCAATCACACAAGCGACCGACAGTTGAAATATTTGAGTATCGCTTATTCTCTTCTGTTTATAAGGAACTAATAAGACAATTCTGCAAATGTTTATCTTGATTAGCACGAAGTAGATAGAAGAACAGACTTTTCTAAGAATAGGCACAGAAAGCTATGTGAATGGAGGCATCAGATTTTTAAGATTTATGCCCTGAAGACTCAATAACGGAAGATGATATATTAATTTGAACCCGCCATGTGACCAACTGGAGTCGAACCAGAAAGTGGCGGCAATTCCAGACGTTTAAAGTGAGTGTCGGAGAACCGCAATTAATTGGTACATGCCGCCGTCATCGTGTTATTGGAGTCAAGTGGGCGCAAACAGCTGCCCAGCCAGTGCTACCAACATGTCCCAAAAATTAAAATTGTCACGTGCTTGATGACCACCCATTGCTGTCCATCTAGCTGTTTATGGCGAGTTCCATTTCGTTCAAATATTGCTGGGAGATGTTTATTCGTGTAAGAAATAGAACTGATATTGATTTGAATCCATCTTACACACACTTACATACTCTTATATCGTTATTAATTCAGCAACTCATTATTTAAAATAGGCAATATATCGACGTGAACCAAGAAGAGAAAATAACTGCAGGATACTCTCCTTAGGATAAGGTGGATTCAAATATATTTCAGTACCTCATGTGGTGGTCCTTGTGTATCTAAATGCCGAATAGGTTGATTTAAGTTAAATCAGGAGCCCTTGTGGGTTTTAGTCTACTAACCGGGCTGCCGACCTCACGTCCACACGCGCAAGGTTAGAAGTAAACAATTATCTAACCGACGCGGAGACAATGTGTTCGGCAACACGCTTCCCCAACGCGACCTACAACGGATAGAAAAATAATTTAAATGCAATGCACCAGATTTGTTGTTTTCTTAACTTTTCTAATTGGCTTATTTGACTTCTCTGGACATATTGAAGGTTTTGACTTTAGAAACAATTAATGTGTTAATAACTCTTGTCTGTAGGTATTTCACTTTTATTTTTTTGTTTCAAAAATATTTACAAACAAAAAATGTTGACATTGGAGATGGATTACTGGTGGGGCTCAGGAATGTGTAGAATAAATAAAAACAGGAAACAGAAAATAGAACAGGAAGTGGACAGTAAAAAAGAGGTATAATAATTGATACGCATAATTCCCATGCTATGGGTATATTGCTTATGTATCAAGATAAGTTACCAAAAATTGCTTTTTAATGGACGCCATCAAGGAGACGAAGAAAAGGGCAAACTCCAAGAACATGGAGAAATAGTTATGGAAACCACGAAGGACAAAGGATAGATAGGACAGAACATTTTGTGTCAATATTAATGTGTATTTGGCGCCAGAAGATGTAAATATTGCAAAATGGATTAGTAGGTACCTAGTAATTATCTTAGTTTTCATAAGGGAAATCACATATTTCCAGAATCTGCAAAGGTTCTAATTTTAAAAAAATCCACCCCAGCAGGGAAAAGAACCTGGGATCTCCAAAACCAGATGCCAGAAAGTCGACCACTCGCCCAAGAACCAGTATAGACTAGTTTGCCACATCATGGTTTCTATTACTTTGAAAATAAGTCTTTATTAAATATTTTCTTCTTTAACAAAACATTATTATTTAACTTAATTCAGGGTTATACAGTTCAGAAATGCTTGTATAAACGAACTTCCAAAATTAAATAATTATACATGAAGGTATATTTTACGGAAATTTAATTTTGAGGTGTTATATAATTCGCTCGCTTGTGGTGTAAAACTTTTATGGTCTGCGTTTCTCATACAATATTGCCTCGTAAGAAGGCATGTAAATGTGATAATGTGTGTGGTCACATCTGAATATAACAAAACGCAAGCCACAACCGCAGCTGCAAAGGAAGCGGAAGTGGCTGCAACACCATCAGTTGCGTAGGCGAGAATTAATATCCAATTCTGCAATACTCACGTTCCAACATCGCCTTTTGTGTGGAAATGACGCGAAATTCTTCTTAGGAAAGTGCTAACAAACATAGCCTTATAAGTTAAGCAACAAATGGACATCATGACAATGTTGACGAAAACCGCGCCATGCAGTGCTGCAAACCTAAACCTAGACCCGAGACAGAGTTATCGACCGTGTTGTTAAGGTAACGACCACTTCGCTCCCATTTCAAAACTTTCACTCTCTGATAAAAGAAGCATTTTCCACGTCTAATGGAAATAATGGAGGCTTTCCTTCATCCACCCACCGGTGCACATGCCGCAGAGATATCTCAACACTGCCACGTTTGTTGATATGGGCGACAAAGTGCACGATGTGCATTCACATTCCAAAGGCTTCTATATCACGCTCGCATCGCAAATAGCATTCTATCGCTGCAACCATTAAAGTTGTCATGTATTACAGCAATATTAGGTTCATCGAAAAAAAATGTTTAATTTATCTAGCAATAATTTACAGTAACAAAATATTGCATTCCAACCAACAAGTTTTATCGAGATTCCACCATAAATACACTTTCAGGGTCTATAATAATAATAATAATAATAATAATAATAATAATAATAATAATAATAATAATAATAATAAAGATTGCCTCCGTGGAGGAGTGATCAGTGAGCTGACTTCTCATCCGGAAGTCCCGGGTTTGATTTCCGGCTGGGGAGGGGAATCTTTCTTTAACCAGAATTATTCCCTATCACCCACAGAGTCTGGAAGTATGTATCCGAGAATGAATGTGTGTGTGTTTAATGATTTAAAAATGATTAACCTAATATTCTAAACCTACAGTAATAAGATTTGTTTCACAAATCAAAGCCTCCGATATGACCATTGACCTACCTATTGTGCAATAAACTGTTCTTACAAGCTTATTCTTCTACTTCATGTTAATCGAGAAAAACGTTACCAGAAATAGTTTTATCACTTAAAAAAGAATGACAACTTTCCATTTGAAAGAATACACATGACGGAAAAAAAAAAAACAACCCAACTAAAGATTTACACTTCATTTGTCATGAAAATATCTTAAAACATGTGGCATTTTAAATAATTAAAAACCGTTAAGAGCTATTTTTGAAAAGTCAAATTTTTCGATAATGTTCCATATAAAAGGTAGAATGGAATTGGGGGATTTTTTAAAACTTTAACGTGCTTTAACCCGATAAGTCATGCACCCGACGGTGCATCCATGGAATCGATGAAATGATCCTCAAATAATCCTGAGGTCCATGTAGCTTGCATAGCTAGAGATATGGTAGCTCGTAAAGAAAGTGAAATTTTGTTTAGTTTTCCCTGCAATTCTATTGTGCATAGAGAAACTATGGTAGGAATTCGCGACATTAGGGATAGAGGGATTACGTTTGTTTAACAGCGAGTTTGAATAATTCTGCAAGGATAAAGCTATGACTTTGTCAGTAATAACTAAGCTAAAAGAAAGAATGCACGACCAGACACATGCGTGCACGCCAGATTGTGATTCTTGGGAGGTCTCGTAAGAAAGAAACAAAAAGTGCACTTAGCTATGCAAGTGGCTAACTCGTCCACATCAGCAGCAATCAATTTGCTGTAAATCATAACACTCTACACGTGTATGTATTGCTGAGTTAGGATGTGACGTCAGCTCTGTAATATCTCTTTGCTGTCTACACAGATTCAACTTGTTATATTATACTACCTGTTTTCCGAACAAAGTTAATACTGAGGGTTCATTATTTTAAATAGGCAGGTGCGCCAAAGTGAAAGCACTAATAGTTTTGCCAAATTCAGCAAAGCGCTGCTGGCCAAATTCAATTGTGACACGGAACAAGAAATAGGTTAACTTCAAATTTACTCACAAGGGATACTCAGAACGCTCACAATCACACGAAATAATACTCAAGTCGATTGCATCCGTGGTCGAATCCCGGCTGGGGCGGGGAATTTTTCTTTAACCAGAATTATTCCCTATCCCCAACAGGGTCGAAGTATGAATGCGAGAGTGAATGTGCTTGTGTTTAGTGACAAAAATCTGACGTGTTCCATTCACATGACTTTCTCTACATCTCTGCAAAAAATATTATTAAAAAGCTTATGCTTCTATTTACTTCATGCTAATCGAGAAAAAAAAAATAGCAAAAATAAGTCTTATTACGTACTTCCTTGAAAATAGAAGCGAAATAGGGGAGTACCATAGGTTAAAACCATAATCAAAAGCTGGTTGCTATGTGACTGGAAGTACCTTTGTTTGTATGGACAGGAGTTGACAGATTTCTGCATGAGAAAAGTATAAGTTTTTAAAGCTGAAGTAAAAAAGAAGGAATATCTCAAAAAACGATCAACTCCACGAAAAAGATATATATGACGTGAATTGTATGTTTTAACGTGCTCTACATTTTCTGTGAGGTAAGTTTTTGTCCATCTCTTACGGTTTAGCAGTTAACTCATTCAGAATAAAGTAGTCCTCTGAGGCTATTCCCAGAAAAGTCAAGATATACTTTTTATTTGTCAGGTAAATATCTTTAATATACGATATTTTAATCCAAATCGTTAGAGCCATTTTAGAAAAAATAAAGTTTCGAAAAAAGTTCCATGTAGAGATTGTTTTGGGGTGGAGGGATTTTTCTCAAAATCTTGTGTCGCATCCCTGGAAGATGCTTAACTTAAATACCAAGTTTGGTAGTTTAACGACTTTTCGTTTTTGAGTTATCGTGTTCACAGACACACGGACACACACAAACACAATTGACATTTTTCTGAAAATGCTTTTTTTGGATACAGGGGACCCTAAAACATATATTTCCGGTGAAATCTCGGTATCGAATTTTTGGGTAGAGTGCTCTATTCACTATGTACATAGTACGTGTAGAGAAAGTAAAAATTTATTCACCTAATGTTCTAAAACCTACAGATAATGGATTGTGTCACAAGTTAAAGCCCCTGATATGACCATTGAAATTTAGGAGGGATTACAAATGAAACAATTAAAAAAAAAGAAAGAAAGAAAAAAAAAACCTAAGTTGTCATACAAACGCATTATATGCACTCCATGTATCTATATTACATATTTATTTAACATTACATATTATTATATATTATAGGGCTACAAGGGAGATACCAATGTTCTCCATGTATCTATATTATATATTTTGTCGAGGATAATGAATAATAAAACAATATTTGAGAAAAAAAAAATCAGCTGTTTAACTTTCGTTCATTAATAAGATCACCGACATTAATCTCATGGCCGATTATTTTCGTCTGATTGTTGACTTTAATTAAAGAGGTTTTCAGATGTATTCTCAGAAAATTCAAGATAAACATTTTATTTTTTACATAAATATCTTAAACAAGAGGTTTTAATCAAAATCGTTAGGGCCACTTTTGAGAAAATAAACATTTTCAACATTTTTCCATATAAAGGGTAGTTGGGGGGATTTTCTTGAAAAGCTTCGTATCGCATCCTTGGAGGATATTAAATTTAAATACCAAGTTTAGCATTTAACGGACTTTTCGTTTTTGAGCTTTGCGCGCGCGCGCACACACACACACACAAACACACACACACACATGGACTTTTTCTAAAAGTATTTTTTTAATTCAGGGGGTCCCAAAACATGTATTGACAGTGAAATCACGTTATTGAATTTTGGGTGCAATACATCTTTCTATGCACTATGTACATAGTACGTGTAGAGAAAGTAAAAAGTCAATAACTTGCACCTCATATTAGCCTCTGCATAAATTAAATTGCTAGTTAATGTTGAGAAATAAGAAAAGACCAGCTAAGATTCAAATGGTGAAATTCAGCTATGGAAAATTATTTTACGCCAAGTCTGCAATAATAAATACATAAAAAGTTAAAGAGTTAATATAGTGTATGCTCATGCGTAAAGTAGAATAGATAAAACGCGCAGATAGATTAGGTTACCAGTAATGAATGCAGGGCATTGAACTTTCAACCATAAGACAGCATGGGTCAATTAACATTACCTTGGAAACATATGTTTAGAACGCAAATTGTTTATGATAAAAATAAGTAAAAAATCTTACGTACTCCAATCACATCACTTTCTCTACCTATTTTGAAACAAACTATTCTTACAAAAGCTTATTCTTCTTTCCACTTCTTGCTAATTAAGATAGACATTAGCAGAAAACGTCCCATTACCTGCTACTTATTTATTACTTAATTCCTGGTAAGCAGAAAGGAAATAGGGGAATACACTAGGTTAAAGCGATAGTCAAATCTTTTAAAAGCTGGTTGTCATGTGACTGAAATTTGGTTCTCTTTGCACGGCCAGGAGTAAAACAAAAGAAAAAGGAATATAAACACCCGTTTGAGAAAAGTATTCAAAGATTGAAACCAATAACAAGAGATATCTCGGAAATTGTTATTTCCATAAAAAATGTATATGCCAAACTGTGTATTTTACTGAGATCTACATTTTTGTGTAATATCTCTTACGGTTTACCATTTATTCAAAAGTTATCCTTAATGAAGAGGTCTTCAGAGGCTATTTCCAGAAAACTCAAGATATACATTTTATTTTTCATTTAAATGTCTTTAATAAAGGATATTTTAACCATAATCGTTTGCTCCTTGTTTGAAAAAATAAAAATGTTCGAAAACTTTTCCATGTAAAGAGTAGTTTGGTGTGAAGGATGCTCTTGAAAATCTTCGTGTCGCACCCTTGACAGATGAACTTAATATTAAGTTTGGTGTTTACCCGACTTTTCGTTTTTGAGTTACGTGTGTGCGCGGACTTTTTCTAAAAATACTTTTGTTGTTTTGTTGAATAATGGGGTCCGCAAAACACGTATTTCTGGTGAAATCTGTAATCGAATTTTTGGGTGAATGCAAATACCTTCTCTATCTACTATTTACATTGTACAAACGTTCTGAGAAAGTAAAAAGAGGGCTGGGGTACCGGATTTCCCATATAAAACCTTACGTCTTACAACAAGAATAATTTGATTATTTACTAGTCAAGCTCTGCGCTAGGAAGTTTGGAAATGCAACATATCTATACACTATGCAAAGACACACATACACATTTCATTGTGATTATATGCCAATATATTCCAACAAGTGTTCCGAAGCCTCTGGGTAAAGTAATTACGAAACCTTTGCTTTTTCTACCGTTACTGGTAGCAGAGGAATTATTGTCGTCCTTCGCGGTACAGAAGTAATATGCTAGCCTCTGGTTCCCAAAGTCGGGGTTTCAAACCTGGCGTAGGGGGGGGTGGATTTTTTTCCATCGTAAACTTTCTTAGCGTAGCTTCCTTCGAAGGGGAAGTAAAGATAGTGGACCCGTGTCGTAGATTTGCGTAGGTCTAATTAAACAGTATTTCACCAATATATAGGTAGAATGGGATATTGAGAACTTCAGCAGTTAAAGAGCGTCCATAAATAAAAGTAAATTTAATTTAGAGGAAGTAGTGCATTCTACTTAAAATTGTTCACCATGAATACAACTTTCGAGGTCTCTGAATCCAAAAAAGTGCTTACCTACTTTTATAAATTAATTTTCGGTGTGTGTTTTCAAATAAAGTTATGAATATACAGGTGAGGCATAAACCTGAAGGTTTTTAAATCAATCAGAACATGTATGCTTAATCATATACGCATTCTTGTTATTGCAATTGCACAATGACATGGTTCATTGACGATTTGATTTTCGTTGTTAGGTTGGTAATAGAGTTGACAGTAATGGTTTTGATTTGCAGAGCACTGCTTGCAGTTCAGTTGTAAGGGAGTGTTGGCCTGTACCGCAGAGTATTCATTCAGTAAAAACGTCTATCAGAACAAACTTAGTCTCTTGAAATGTCTGAGGAATTTCTAGCTGGTAATGAGCCTAAGAGAGAGTGAAATTCGCTAGTTTGGTGAGGTTTTAACTGTGCACTTAGGATCATTGGGGCTGAGCTTCCCAGACCAGTCGTGTCAACTGAAACTCCACGTCACTGTGTACATTGCAACATGACTGAACCATATCTTGACCAAACACAGTGTTTTCATTCGTCATGTGTTTATCCCAGCGTATGATTGGGAAGGAAGACTACATTGGTAGTACAGCTTTAAATTTCAAAGTTTTCTCTTTTTTGGCAGAAATAAATTCCGTTCCAAAACAGACGTTCCAAAAGGCTCACATATCTAGCATTATGACTGGTTGGTAACAAGATAAAAGGCTATATAATGGCATAGAATTCCCACAACTTAAGGCAAGCTTCAAGTTGGACGTCGCTGAAAGTGGCGGAAATTGTGAGAGAGAGAGAGAGAGAGAGAGAGAGAGAGAGAGAGAGAGAGAGAGAGAGACATAACAGTGAAAAGAAAACTGCGTGAAGTTCCTTAATTACAACGGAAGTGTCCTGACTTATCTAGATGCTGTTTGTGAGAGTGCTACGCAGTAAACCGGAACATACTTGCTTTCCTTCTGCGGTATACACACCACACATCCATTTACGTACTGCACAAACTCCTGTGTAGGGAAGTAGCATATTAATACTTCCATAAAATAAATCTAATGTGTTCCATTCACATAACTTTCTCTTCATCGCAATAACAAAAACTCTGATGTGTTCCATTCACATGACTTTCTCTATATCTCTGCAACAAATATTTGTTAGTAGGCTTATACTTCTAAATTACTTCATGCTAATCGAGAAAAAATTAACAGTTTTATTACTTGCTTCCTTGTAACTAGAAGCGAAATAAGGGAGTACCAAACGTTAAATTAAGTATTAATAATATTAATAGCTATTCACTAGGAAAACAGTTGCAACACACACACAACGAAGTTGACACTACAGCCAACTGTTTCGAAAGCAGGTCAAGGTATACTAACCTTGGTATTGCATCCTATTTGCAATAATTCATGAGAAACCAAACAATAACCATTTAGCATTCCAAAGCGCATCGCCCAAAATACAGAAGACCTCAAAACAAATCACAAATAACGATATTTCACATAAATGGTCAAACCTTGACATCTACTTATTTATAAACAACTTCAAGAATATTCGCATGTATGTGCGATTCAAACAGAACAAGCAATTTACAGTAATTCAAATAACCTCCCCCCCCCCACACACACACACACACACACACACATACAGCTATTTTAATCAAAACCGCTGGGCTCATGTTTGAAGTACTGTAACAAAACATAATGGAAAATCTTATGTAAAATATTCACATGACTCTGTCATTACAAATTCACATATATACATTATATATTATAAAAAACATAGAAAGTAATTCATCTATTCTCACTACGTTACTGTTCATATGATTTTACTTGGAAATTGTTTTAAATCCAGCAAAATAGTTTCAAATTGCGGAAAAAGCAGTCAAATGTTTATTCGTGGTAACGAGCTCATGCGATGGTACGAAAAGACAGAAAATGGGGTAAGATTTAAGCTGGATTTGAAATTCTACATTCTTTCCATGACTATGACAAAAACAAAAACGAATTACATCATCAATTGAAACACTTCAAACCAATATAATCTATTACCTCCATGCTAATCGAGATAAATATTACCAGAAACATTACCATTATACCTTAGTTCGTTATAAGTAGAAGAGGAATAAGGGAATACCTAGGCTAAAGCGATAGTCAAATGTTTTAAAATCTGTCACTATGCGATTAACTTTGAAATTTGATTCTCTTCACATGGCCAGGAGTAAATCAAAAAATAGATGTAACGTATGATGATTTCCTGTTTGAGAAAAGTATGAGGAACATCTAGTAAATGGTTAACTCCGCAAAAAATGAATCTCACATAAATTGTGTTTTAACGAGATCTACTTCATGAAATAGCTTTTTGTCTGCCTCTTATGGTTTACCAGTAATGCAAAAATAATTCAGAATAAAGAGCACTTCAGAGGCTATTCCAAGAAAATTCAAGATATAGGTAAATTTTAGCCATATAAGCATCTTTAACATAGGTAGGTATTTTATTCAAAATCGTTAGACATTTTTGAGAAAATAAGAATTTTCTTTTATTTTGATATAAAGATTAGTTTGGGCTGGGGGATTTAAATATTTGTGTTGTACCCATTGAAGATGCCGAATTTAAATACCAAGCTTGGTATTTAACCGACTTTTCGTTTTTGAGTTATCGTGTTCACACACACACACACACACACACACACACACACACATATTTGGACCTTTTTTCTAAAAATGACTCATTTTGGATACAGGGGATCCTATATTTCTAGTGAAATCCAGGAATAGATTTTTTGGGTGGAATTCAATACCTTCGCTACATACGTATAAGGATTAAGCAGAGAATGTAAAAACTTGAACTTAAGTAAATGTCACATTATTTGCCCGACAGAGCGCAATTTAAATGACACCCAAACGTGTGTTATATCCACCTCCGGGATTAAAACTTCGCAAATATGTGGTTTAAATAGTTAGTTTTTAATATAATGGTTTAAAAAGTCACTTAAGAAGTTCAGTGCTATGCCGGCATCTTGCCATGGTAGCTCAGTGGCAGAGCAACTGGCTAGAGATTGGGAGATCCGTAGTTCAAATCCCGGTTATGGCATTGAATTTTTCAGTCTGACTCTACCTATTCAACTCCTGTCCTTCACACGGCTATGTGTAAAAAATCAGGCTTTCCATTTTTTTTGTTTTTTATTTTTTGCACAAAAAGGCAAAACCAATGATTTTACAAAACGATTGTAATAACACTTGTGGCTTTAAATATTCGTGTCACATCCTTTGTAGGACTTGCACCCTTTCGGGTACTTAAAAGTCAATCTTTAGGTCAGCAGCCTGTCGAGAAGCAAACTCTGGATCAAAACACATCCAGTTCGGTGATCAGCTCAATGCCTGGTATGCTGGTGAAGAAAAAAAAAAACATGGCTGATGAAACGGATATATTAAACATTGTAGCGGAAATTATTCAACCCAGCATTCGCCTAGTGATCGACGATAATCGCGATAAATACCTTCCGTCCAAGGTATTCAGACTGAGTCGCCCTCTGTGGTATACCATGATAACTTCATATATCCAAGGTCACGAGTTCACGGTGGATTTTTTCAGGCGTAAAAATCCTTAGCATGGCTTCCTTCGGAAGGGAAGTAAAGTCATTGGTCTTGTGTCGTGATTTACGGCACGTAAAAGAACCTCAAGCCTGATAAGAGTGGCCTCTGAGCAAAATTAAGCGGTCTTTCACGCCCAGTATAGAATGTGACGCTGATAACCACAGCAGTTAAAGAACGTCCATAAATAAAACTCCATTTCATTTATTCAGATTGGTAAACTCAATGCCTGACTTTACCTCTCCTAACACGAATGGCGTGGAAGAAACAATTCATGCTGTTGACACACAAAAGATGCTTCCTAACTGAAATACCAATCTCGAGATGTGCAGTAAATACTTCACCTTTGGGAACTGGCGGACGTCGCGAGAGACGCAGTGAGACCCATGACGGCGACTTCTTCCTCGAGTTGTGCTCGCTCTTGAAGATGGACGTGATCTTCCCCAGAGGACCCATCACACAATAATGCATTGTAACAGCTTTCCTTCCGTCTCTGTACGTGCCTGCACTTTCCATTGCTAAGCCGTGTTCATTGGTTGCTCGTTATCGGAGCGGAGCATAACAAAACTCCGCCTTTCTTCATGTCTTACCTTTCTAACTGTCCATCAAGTTTCCCTACTTCTGTGCCAGACGCTCATTGGGGCCTACCACAGGCGTAACTGAGGATTTTCAAATTTAAGTTTAATTTTCAGTTACTTAAGTTGAACACCAAATAGCAAATATTTCCCAAAAATGGCATTATTAGTTTTTTTACAACATAATAAATTAGATTTCCCTCTTAATTTTATATTTTATTTATTTATGCATTTATTTATTTTTGCTCCATTTAACTACACGATTATATCAGCGGCATTTCCTTTTGGAACACATTTTCTATCAGTAGTGGTGTTAACCGTATATTGTAATCATTGGGTTTCTGATTTGCTTTAATGTTATTCATTAGATCACACACTCATTCACTCTCTCATTCATACTTCCAGACTCTAAGAAAGGGAATAAACTTGTCTAAAGAAAATTTCCCATTACCCAGCCAGTAATCGAACCCGGGACCGCTCGTATAGCAGGCAGTGCTTTATTGAGTGTGTTACGGTGTCAGCCATTTATTTATTATTGTATGCACAATACTTATGTTTTAAACATATATTTTAAATAGTGCTACATTCTGACTTTGCACTATGATTTCTGCACACTTGACATAAAGAAGAAGAAGAAACTAACTGTTACACACTCTGGAGTGGACTGTGTACTCCATCTTTTGCTTTATAAATTGGCTCCATTGTCAATTACCTGTTTTGCGTGCTTGAACCATGCGATTCCTTTCTTCTTTTTTAAACAAACAAAACAAAGTATAAAGTAGTTTGTTATTTAGTTTGTTAATGACGCTATCAATTTCCAGGACATTGACATGCCGTAAACCGTTGACATGGGCACACTTAAAAACCAATGGTCTGGGAAGGTTTGAACCAGCGAACTTCCAAATATATGCGAACTTATTTTCTGTATTTTTTTTTTTTTGCTTCATTTGTATAGCCTCCTTTAACATTAATGGTCATATCGGGGGCTTTCACTTGTGAAACTGTAGGTTCAGAACATTAGGTTAAACTTTATATTACAAAAAAAAGACGTTTCATCACGACAATGCTCCGGCCCATCGTTCAGTCATTGCAATGAGAAAAATGTGCAAATTAAAGTTGGAATTGCCAGATCTAGCACCCAGTGACTACCACTTGTTCCCAAACCTCAAAAAATTCCTTGGAGGACGAAGATTTCACACCAACGAGGAACTCATTATTGCGGTAAACAGCTATTTTGAGGACCTTGACAAAGCGCATTACAGAGATGGTTTAATTAAATAGAACACCGATGACAAATATATTAGCCTTTTTGAGGATTATGTTGAGAAATAATGCAAAAAAAAAAAAAAAGTTAAATGCTGTTTTCATTGAGAGGCCCGGGACTTATCAGCTAACGTTCAGCTAAAATATTTGTCGCTTATGAAATCTGTCGCAATTATTGTATAAAGGAAAATCGATTAGGAGTACAGACCTTGGGGGTTCAGGACTAGTGAATGTTCATATTTAAGCTGGGAGTGATGTGAAGTTCATGGCTGTTTTTGCTATGTTTTGGAGCATCAATGTCATAGCAGAGGGTTGCAGTGTATACTTACTTCCTTTGCATCTCTTTAGCGTTTGTAACATCCTGTCCGACCTACTTTTTAGCGGACAAACCGTTCAACTTGCATTGTTGAGTTACCTCGGCAATTCTTGTCCTCCTTTCTTCCTCTCCCTCTCAATCTATCTAATTTTCTACTTCTTCCATTCTCTTCCTCCATCTCCCCCTACCAAACTCTATATTTCCCTTTCTTTCACTATGTTATACTTTCTCGTTCTTTCTCTCCCCCCTCTATATGATGTAGGGGGTTATTTTGAGAAAAGAGTAATAAAATTCTTTTTATACTGCGTTAAAAATTACAACAAAAGTTCAAAACTAAGTTTCCTGAGAGCTTGAATCTGTTAATTTATTTTTATAATTTCTTAAAATATATTAAAATATTTATTGTTTTAAATATGTATATAGCAGAAATTGCGTGTTCTAATGACATCTACATTTTTGTGTAGTAAATTTTTATCTATCTCTTACGGTTTACCAGTTATGTAAATTCATCCAACTTCACCCAGAATAAAGAGGTCTTCAGAGACTATTCTCAGAAAATTCAAGATATGCATTTTATTGTGATGTAAATATCTTTAATACAGGGTTTGTTAATCAAACCCGTTGAGCCATTTTTGTGAAAACCCATTTTTTTTTTAAATTTTTTCCACGTAAAGGGTAGTTGGGAAGGGAGGTATTTTGTTGAAAACCTTCGTGTCGCATTCTTGAAAGAAACTGAACTAAAATGCCAAGTTCGGTATTTAACGGGCTTGTTTTTCAGCTATTGTGCCCACAGACACACACGCACACACAGACACACTTTTTATTCAGGGGGTCTCAAAACATATTTCCATATGTATAATCTCGGCATCGAATTTTTTGATGCAATACAATACCTTCTCTTTACACTATGAACATAGCGCTTGTAGAGAAAGTAATAAAACCACCAAGGGCAGGAAAAGATTTACAGGAGTTTACACTTCCAATGTTAGTTCCGAGTTGAAACTTTAGAATCTTACTCTATAAATGGCTTTGTAAAATAACCGGCAAAAACAAATGTAAAATTTAACGCACATCAAGGTATTCAGTTCCCATTGAAGATCGTTTGCTTTCAAAGATGCACTTGTTTGCAAAATCGCCATTTCAAACCTCACTTGTGAAATACCGAATGAATTTGATCACCTTGTGTATATCGATATTCATGTGAGGTGGGTGAAATGTATTTTAACCATCAATATTACTTATAGTATTCTCATTCCATTCACATTGTTAATTTTGACGGTGATGCCGTCAAATAAATCACCAGTAGCATTTATTTTTGCGAGGATTTTAAAGTGAGTGCCCGAGTTACTTTTCCAAGGCTAATGGCCACAGCTCTAAACTCGGTCTTCACGGTCAGTGGTCAGAAAATGCCCCTAGAGATGTGTGGCGCCTGCCATGAAATATGCATGAGCTTAAAGGGATCTGCCTGTGCAGTAAACATGTTAACAGTTGACTGTGGAATGAGCCTCAAGGGAGACATCTATAGCTGACCCAACAATCAAACCTTTCAAATCATACAGGCAGTGACGCCAATGCCAGACAGTTAAATGTGTCGTGAAATCAACAAAGTTTGTTTGGCAATGTTTTCGAAGACAGGAGAGTGCGTGCACAGTAGACCGGACGTGGTGGGCAAGTGAACTGTGCAGGGTCAGGGACTTCCCACACAACGTGGGAAACAAAGTATCAACATCCTTATACATGATTACAATGCTCAACATTAACAAATATTCAACACCTGCCTAAAGAAGATGGAACAGGGGCGTACAGAGAGTACATTTGTGATGGGGCTGAAACAGGAGTAACTGAAACCCATGAAGTCAGTCATGCTTTCATTCCGTGTCGCTATGATATATTCAAGTGACGAGAATACCAAATGAATCAGTCTAAATCATGCATGGGGAGCTCGGAGAGTAGGCAAATGGAACATTTCTACCCATTCCTCTTAACAGATAGCAGTCTCCCGGTGCCAAACGAGCATGACAACAAAACTCTGCTTACGAAATCACAGTAGCGAAAATTGTACTGTGCGCGCACGTTTTCTTGGGTGCTCGACTCCCTAGTCTTCACCCGGAAAGTTTCGGGCAAATTCAGAAGCAGAGCAGAGCAACAGCATTGAGACATCAAGTACGCCATATACCCTGATGTATAATGATTTCAAAGTTAAGGTATCACTCTGTCAGTAGAGCTCACACACAAGTACATTTACTGTTTCCTTTAATAACTCGCTAGTTCGCGGTAAATTAATAACCTGTTCACTATAATGGCTGAGGGCCTCAAAGTAACCTCCTTTGGTTGACAACACCGTGGAAAGAGAGAAAGATAACCTCTCTTCGGCCTTCGCTTCGCGTAAAGCGTCTAAGAAACGGTGCATGCACAGTAATGTCCACTATCTTAAATTGAATTCATTAGCATATTTTACTACTGAAAATATTCCTTACACACAAATTCATACACTACTATTAGAAAACAAATAATAGGTACTGGAATGTACGATTGTACACATTAGTATTAAACCCTTAGCCTACCCACTGATAGGGTCCTCGTAGTTAACAATTATTTTCTTAGCGAGCTGAATTTTCACCCGGAGGTACCGGGCTCGATTCCCGACTGGGGCGGGGAGTTTTTCTTTAACCAGAATTATTCCCTATCCCCCATAAAGTCTAGAAGTATGAATGTGAGAGTAAATGTGCGTGGGTTTAGTAATATAAAATTAATTAACCTAATGCTCTGAATCTATAGTTTCACAAGCCAAAGCCCCGATATAACCATTGATGTTAAAGGGGGCTATACAAATGAAATGATAAAAAAAAAATCTGAGAGTTTACAAGGTATACGAAATAGAAGACTATTCCCAGAAAATTCAAATATATTTAATTATCACGAAATATTTATTTAGAGGACTAAATCTAATTTTGTAAATGTTGTCTACAATATTTTATTTATGTTTAGAGTATTTTAGTCTATGTTGTATATTTAGTATATTAAAATGGAATTTATTTATTGCAGAAACAATACGCTTAAAGAAAGAGTAATGAGAGCTTTGTGAAAAAAGACACGATAAATCAACACACATTGTTGTTATATTCTGCAATTTTGGATACTAGTTTCATACGTGAATTTAAAGTAAAAATGAGTGAAGAAGGTAATTTTTGTGGTTCATCAGGAAACATTTTTCAAAGGGCAGCTTGGGTGCGGGATTTTCTTGCTGCGTTTTGCATCCTTGAAAGATGTTGGACGTATTTACACGACTTTTGGTTTTTGAGTTGTGCTGTACACACACACACACACACACACACACACACACACCACAGCCCTTTTTCTAATTTTTTTAAACATTATTTATTCATTGGTCCTCAAAACATGTATTTCTGTGACAGTTATAGGCATAGAGTTTTCGAGTGAATGCAATACCTTCTTTACCTACTATGTACTTTGAGGTAGAGAAATTAATTTTTTCCCCTTTATTAATTCAAGGGAGTGAAAAGTTGCATTTCCAGCGAAATCTCGGTATAGGATTTTAGGTGGAATGCAGTACCTTCTCTCCCTATTATGCACGTGGTAAGTAAAATAAAAGGGAAATGGAAAATGGAAATGGCGTGTTATTTATGGACGATCTTTAACTTTAACTGCTCTGGTTCTCAGCGTCCCATATTAAATTGGGCGTGAAAGACCGCTTAATTTTGCTCACAGGCCTCACTATAAAACGCTAACGGATATTGTTTTAAGAGCGAAGAGTAGTAAAAGCTACAAAATATGAAGATTGCACCAAAATAATATCAAATATGATCTTTTTTGTTGTTTTTTTTTTTGGCGTGTATTGAATTATAAAACAAAAATCTGGTGTTCCATTCACATGACTTTCTCTACATCTCTTATTGTTAAAAGGATATGTTTCTATCTACTCCATGCTAATCGAGATAAACATTAACAAAAATGCTTTCTTGTAAGCAGAAGGCAAATAATGGGATACACTAGGCTAAAGCGGTAATCAAATCTTGTAAACGATGGTTGTCAGGTGAATGAAATCAGTTTCCTTGCATTGCCAAGAGTTGACACATTAGCGTATGTGAAAAGTTTCTAGTATTTTAAAACTGAAACCAAAAACAACGAATATCTAAAAATGGTAAATTTCATGAAAAAAATGTATTTGACATAAATTGTGTGTTTTAACGAGATCTACATTTTTTGTGTACTTAGTTTTTGTCTATCTCTTATCCTTTACTAGCTATGCAAAATCCAGCAAAATTCATCTAGAATAAACAGGTCTTCAGAGACTATTCCCAGAAAATTCAAGATATACATTTTATTTGTTATGTAAATATGGTATATACGGTATTTTAATCAAAATCTTAAGTCATTTCTGAGAAAATCAATTTTTTTTAACATTTTTCACTCAAAGGGTAGTTTGGGGTGGGGATTGTCCTTAAAATCTTCGTGTCAAATGCTTGGAAGATACTAAACTTATATATCAAGTTTGGTATTTTATCGACTTTCCGGCTTTAAGTTATCGTGTTCATAGTAACACGGACACACTGACACACACACATACGGACTTTTTCTAAATTTTTATTTGAATTCATGGGGACCCAAAACATGTATTTCCGGTGAAATCTCGGCATCAAATTTTTGGGTGCAACACAATACCTTCTCTATGCACTAAGAACATAGTACGTGCAGAGAAGGTAAAAATACTTGTTTCTATAGTGCAGACGCGCATGGTTAAAATATCAAATTTCATATTTTGTCTGTCTCGACGGATTACTCTCACTTTGGTTTAGCGTTTACTATTGTATTTTTTGCAAAGTTGACAGTAGGCAAGCTCAACACAGCTGTTCGCTTGTTTAAAATTAACTGTTAGTTTATTTTTAACTAGTTTCGCTAAACACAGAATGCGCACGTATATCAGAGCTGTAAACCACGAATGAAAAAAAGTTTAATGGGCCACCCAAGAACAACATTATCTAAACCATAAATAGTGTATTTACATGAAATTTCTCTTGTCCAGTAGCAGAAACAGCCACATTGCGTGACTTCTGAGTGAAAACCACAACTCTTCTTTCATCTCCCCCCCCCCCTCACTACTTAATTAGCGGCGGCTTCTCTTTTCTTCAGCCGCATTTCATGCTGAATGAAATGCCATTACACACTTGATACACCTTGCGGTTTCCGATCCACTCGGTGAAAGTTGAGACGGTAAATATCTTTCATTTGCTCGAAAACTATTGGAACATGTCAGCATCGTTAAGCTCCATAAGAGGTGTTGAAACATACTATTCCTACTCAATGGTATTGACAGAAAGTACGCAAAAAAGAAATGACGTTTTACTTATGGACGCTCTTTAACTACTGTGGTTCTCAGCGTCCCATTCTATACTGGGCGTGAAAGACCGCTTAATTTTGCTCAGAGGTCTCTCTATCAGGCTTGAGGTTCTTTTACGTTCCGTAAATCTACGACACGGGCACAATGGCTTTACTTTCCTTCCGAAGGAAGCCATGCTAAGGATTTTTACGCCCGAAAAAAATCCATCGTCCTCCGCCGGGTTTGAACTCGCGACCTTGGGTACCTGAAGTTAGCATGGTAACCACTACACCAGAGAGCATGAGACATACTCCACATTAATAAAGTGTGTGCAAAGAGAGGATTAAAAACTCTGATGTGTTACATTTACATGACTTTCTCTACATCCTTGTTACATATTATTGTTAAAAAGCTTATTCTTTTATCTACTCCATGATAATCGAGATAACCATTAACAGAAAAGGGTCGAAAACAGAAAATAAGTTAGTTATCATTTTCAGAGTAAGGTTTTAGTTGTTACTTAAATTGAAGGAAGAAAAGTTCTTTTATTATAAGGTACATAATAATTTATCGTACTAAATAAAATTAGTCCTTATTATTTGGTTTCTCGTAAGTAGAAGGGAAATAAAAAAATGTACACAGGCTAAAGCGATAGTCTCGTGCTTTAAAAGCCGGTCGCTATGTGAAACAATTGAAATTCCAATATCTTTGCTTGCCAGAAGTAAACAAACGAGAAGAAAGATGGCTTCCCGCTTGGGAAGTGACTAACTCTAACAAAAAAATAAAAAAAAAAAAAAAAAAATAAACAAATAATAAAAAAAAAAGACAAATTGTGTGTCTTAATGAGATCTACATTTTTTTCTTTAGTAAGTTTTTGTATATCTTTTGCCGTTTGTCACTTATACAAAAGTCATCCAGAGTGAGCGGGTTTTCAGAGGCTATTTTGTTTATCTTAAAAATAAGGTATTTTCATCAAAATCGTTAAGAGCCATTTTTGCGAAAATCAAACATTTCGAAATTTTTTCCATGTAAAGGGTAGTTGGGGTGGGGGGATTTTCTTCAAAATTTTGGTGTCGTATCCTTAGAAGATACCAAACTTAAATACCAAGTTTGGTATTTAACGGTCTTTCCGTTTTTGAGCTATGCTGCCCACTGATACACACACACACGCACAGTGGAATTTTTTCTAAACATGATTTTTTTTTAAAATAAGAACTAAAACTTTCCTGGCGACGTGTTAATTCAAAATCTTCTCGGGCTTCTAGCCAGGTAAAAACTTGGCTAGAAGCCCGAGAAGATTTTGAATGATTTTTTTTTATTCAGAGCATCTCAAAACATGTATATCCGGTGAAATTTCAGTATCTAATTATTGGATGCAATACAATACCTTCTCTATACACTATGTCACTATGTACATAGTACGTGTAGAGAAAATAAAAATGGCACACGCCCCGTAGACACAGTTGTCTAAAATTTGTGTTTTCTGTTGTGTGTTAGGTACACTGACAAGTGTGTTCCACATGTGAGAGAATTAGCACTTTCGTTTACTCTCGGTCTCTTAGTGGAACAATATCGTCAATGTAAACTCTCTTTGTAAAGGTCTGGAGTACCATATGGAGCGTTCCTTTGTTGGTTCCCGCAACTACTCATGTATCATGTGGTTTGTTTCACACCATTCAGTTTTCTCAGTACGTGAATCTGATAAGACAATTGTCAGTTGTTAGCCGAGACCTTAGAGGTGGAATGGTGTCTTCATTAATCTATGAAGAATTGTTCAATATAAATCTCGGTGACTTAATCCTGTATTAGTTTATAATACGATGTATTTACAATTTTGTGTTCATTCAATGGTTGAAATACGAAAGAAGTTAGGGATTATTTTTTAATCTCTCAGAAAATTAGAACGTCAAGGGCAAACAGTAATTACCCGCCTTAGAATTGGTCACTGCAAACTGACACACTCCTTCATCATTAATAAAGAACCAGCACCAAAATGTGAGACCAGCAATACACTGCTTACTGTACAACACATGCTGCTGCAGTGTCGATATACACCAAACAGAGACTTCAGGCCGGCTTCAGTGACTTATGAAGTGTTTTACACAACCATCACACAATTAAAACACTGTAATATTTATAAGAAAATGTAAACGTTATATATTGTGAAGTATAAATGTTACCATTTTACATTTTATCACAATGTAAATAATTATTTTTTTGTACAATTTGAAACGTCGCGATATGACCATGCTGTTGTCCGTCCGTGAGCCTAGGTGTTGTTGCTGTGTACCTAACCTGGAAAGGGCTTACCCACTAATGTATGGTTAAGGTTTTGTGATTTTTGGTGAAGTGTTAAGGAGGTAGCATTAATGATAGGCTCCTCAACGGTTGCTATTTCAGGAGCAGCAACCTTTTCCTCTGCTCCGCTGGTGTTTAGCTTGTTAAACTTTTTTTTTTTTTTGAGGTGAATTTAGATTGACCACCCCCAAGATTGGGAGGGGGACTATTTAGTTAAACTAGTTTGCTGTTAGTTGCTCAGATAGCAACCGCATTCGGGAAGTCCCGAGTTCAAATTCCACTGGCCGCCAATCAGGCTGTTTTTTTTTTTTTTTTTTTTTTTTTTAAGTTTCCCTCAGTCACCAATGATTGGATATTTAATACCACAACCCAAAGTTTCACCTTCAGTTTAAAACAATAATAAAATTGAAAGTATCTGCGCTGACATCTATCCACAGATAGGTATGGTTGTGGGGATGTGGCTGAACTCTTATCTTCCTACGGATGATGGAGGCAGCTAGACTAGAAATCATATCTGGCTGTATGTGCCATCTGGCTGCCAATGTGAGAGCAGCTAGATTTGGTGTACCTTCACTGAATAGTATTTGAATGTTGAAAATGCATTTTAATGTGTTGAAATAAGATTGAATAATGTTGTAGAGATACGTATATCGTAGCAAAAGCACTAAAGGGACCAAAGGAAGGCAAGACTTCCTATGGAACAATGTTTAGAAGCCTACTCCAACCAGACACAACAGGAAGAGCAAAAATGCTGTTCTTCCCCGAGTTGAAAAGAACACGTAACACGCACATCACCAAGCAACAAGCAAACAGATGGAAATCAAGTCGTTCAGGAAAATATCAGCATGCAGAATTGCAACTGATCAGCAGTCACCTTATCAATTATCATCATCCCTTGCAGGAACAGGACCAAGTAAAGATGGCAACATGTTAAAAGCATACGCCTTTCTTACAATTTTAAATTACTTTCATATCGAATCTGCAAATCATTTGTAAAAAAAAAAAAAAAAAATCTTGATGCTTGTATTTCAGTATTCCCCCTGTGGTCCAAAAGTGTGGCTTCTGAACCAAAATATCGCAGTTTCTATTCCCAGTTGGATCGGGGACTATTTCTATATCCAGATTCTCTTTCTGAACTGTTTTGATTTGATAGTATGAAAGCAGGAGTGAGTTTAATATAAAAGTTGTTGAAAAAAACAGTTAAAAACCCTACAGTTTGGAGAATTAAACCACAATCAGCAAGTAATTTTTCAAGCTAAAATTCCCCAATGTGACCATAGAAGTTAAATTCAGCCCTACAAACCAAATGATTAAACATTTTAAAAGTTATTCGAAATGGTTTTGGTAAAGTTTATTGTAGCTATATAGAAGCGTGTAGAACGCAAGTCAATTATTTAAAAAGGTGTACCTATATTAAATTCTTATCTTCAATTTTGTTTATATGGCCTGCTGAGAAACAAAAGAACGGTCACATTTCAATAAGTGGAACAGTCAATAAAAAAGAGGGCATGGCTTCTGCACATTTTTGACTACAGATGACAGTAATTTTACCTGCACAAATTTCTAGATTATCCGTAAGTGCTGATGTTTCTTTCTCCGTCATACAATATTCATGAAACTGACGAGTGAATCAGACATTATCAGATGTTTGTATTCAAAATAATAATAAGAAGAAGAAATAAATAAATAATAAAATAAGGAAAATCGACTCACTATCACTCCTCTCCTTCCGCTCCCCTCTTTTTCACCAAGTTGAAATATTGCTGCACATTACGGAATTCCGCTACGGTTGGCTGGACTGTTTCTTTGGGTGCATAGGTCTTCCCCCATTTTAAGTATTAGATTATATTCAACTGTATCAGTTTGCAGCTTCGTTCTTAATTGCTTTAGTCAAGTCGGACGTGATTGTGGTTTGTTATGTCCCATGTAACAAAATGTTTTTGTAATTATTTTTTATATAATTTTGTCTCAATTTTGTTTACTTTCCTTACTGTTTGCCAAATAATAAGTAGAGAAATACTGCATTTTCCCTAGATATTCGATATGCAAATTTCACAAGAAATACACGTTTGAGTCTCTGAATCAAAACAAAATAATACATGAAAAAGATGTGTTACATTCACATGACTCTTTACCCCCTACAAAAGATTATTCTGTTATTTACTTCATGCTATCGAGATAAACATTAAAAGAAATGGACTTATTACTTGCCTCCTCGTAAGTAGAAGGGAAATAAGGTAATATACTAGGCTAAAGCGATATCAAATCTTTTAAAAGCTGATTGCTCTACGATACCATTGGATTTCGATTCTTTTTCTATGGCCAGGCATATAACAACAACAACAACAATAATAATAACAATAACAATAATAATAATTGGAGAAAATCGCACAAACTGCGCAAAATATATATGTTGGTCTTCCAGAATGGTCTTCCTTCGCTCCTGCGCTTATGCTGTGTTATGCGCATGCATGTTTCGTGGCGATTCGGAAACGCTATAACTGATCTTATAGTCTTTGATAGAAATATTCGAGATGATGAATAGAAGATTTTGAGTTCCAGAATTGGATTACTTATAGGGAATATGTGGGAGAATTGTCGCAGATAGCCTGTAACGTACTTAAGGAAGGGAATTCAGCCGACGGCTTCAAAGAAGTTGTTAGAAAATCCCCTTGGTCATAACTGTCTTGTGTGTGTATATTTTCCCTTCAAGCGCTCTCGCAGATTCTCTTTCTGTTTCTTTCTTTTGAAGAGGTTTCCCGCAACCAGATCCAAAGTTTGGAAACGGAACTGCAGAGTGATTCCGATATTTTTAGAAGTGTGCAATTCTTTTGAAGCTTTCTGCAACCAACGACACGTTTTTTCAAAGTGGAGTGGCGGCGTGTTCTTTTTATGTTGGTGTTGTGTTTCCAAGAGGTACTGACGGAAAGCTTTCTTTCGAAGTCGCAGTTTGAGGACTGGTAACTAGATGCTGAGAAAAGGAGAGTGAATTTTATTGCCGCATTTGTCTCACTTGTTTGACTCAGTACAACAAAGTAGGCGTGCAATACTGGTCAAGTGCTACTTTGATTTCCTACTAACGTCGCTGGTCAGAGGGAAAAAAGAAAAACACAAAAGCAACAGGTTGATAGGTTTAAGCTATTGAACAATAAATAGACTAGATACTGCTGATTTCTCAAACGTACAAGTGCACTAGAGATAGGAAAACAGTTATTTTTCAGTAACAGTTTTCACCTTTCAAACATCACTTCCAAAAGCGATCCTTTATACGGAGAACATTCCATATTTTTAAGTACATCAACGATTTTGATGAAAATATCCTGTATTTAAGAATTTTTACATAGCAAATAATAGGTAGGATGTCTTAAACTTTTCTGGGAATAACCTGTGAAGTTCAACTCATTCTGAATGAACTTTGTATATATTTGTTTATATTTTCAATCACAAGAGAGAGAAAGAGAAAGACAAAAGATTTACACAAAGTGTGTAGATATCCTTAAAAAAAAAAAAAAAAAAAAAAAAAAAAAAAAAAAAAAAAAAAAAACTTATTTATAATAACTTTTTCTGTGCAATTAGCCTTTCCAAGATATTGACCCGGCATTACTAATTTAAATGGTTCAAAACTATTGTCTTTTTACTTTTTCTACTCGCATTATGTACATAGAAGAAGGTATTACCTATGTTTCAAGCAAACATTCGATTAAGATATTTCACAGGAAATTATATTTTGAAGTCCCCTGAATAAATATCTTCAAGAAAATATCCCCATCCCAAACTATCCTTTACACGAATATTTTTCGAAAAGTTTTGATTTTCCTAAGAATGGCACCAACGATTTTCATTAAAATACCATATATTTAAGATATTTTCACAACAAATGAAGTGCATATTTTGAATTTTCTGGGAATAGACTGTGGAAACCTTTTTATCTGGATGACTTGTGTAACTGGATACACAAAAACTTACTGCATAACAATTTAGACCTCGTTAAAATACACAATTTATGTTACATACATTTTTTTGTAGAGTTACCATTTCCGAGACATTCCTCATTATTGATTTACATTTATACTTTTCTCAAACCGGAAGTTCGTTTCGTATCTCTTTTGTTTTACTCCTGGTCACGAAGAGAGAACCGAATTGCAATTGTATCAATAGCGACCAGCTTTTAAAAGAGTTGACTATTGCTTTAGCCTAATGTACTCCCTTATTTCCTTTCCTACTTACAAGGAAGCAGTAATAAGACCATTTATGCTAACGCTTATCTCGATTAGCATGATATAAATAAAAGAATAATCTTTTTTAAGGAAAGACTATTTGTGAAACATTTAGGGAAAGCCATGCGAATTGAACAGATCAACATTTTTAAAATGCTGTCGATATTCTCAGGATGTCATGGAAAGTGTATGACATATGAAGGCGAGCATAAAGCGCTTTTTAAGATTTGACTATTGCTTCAGCCTTTTGTATTCCCCTTTTTCGTGGCGTAATAGTTATCATGCTAATTTCATTTACGCAAGTGCGCGGGTTTAAACCTGGCGGAGGACGATAGCTTTTTTTTTCGGGCGTAAAAATTCTTAGCCGTTGGAAGGGAAGTAAAGCCATTGGTCCCGTGTCGTAGATTTACGGCACGTAAAAGAACCTCAAACCTGATAAAAGAGGCCCTTGAGCAAAATTAAGCGCTCTTTCACCCCAGTGTAGAATGGGATGCTGAGAACCATAGAGGTTAAAGAGCGACCGTAAATAAAACTATTTCCATTTTCCCCTTGTTTCTACAATGAAATGTGCATTGCAAAGGTTAATTACAAAATTCACAGGTGTATATCACGTTAAACACAAACTGCTATGTCATATACAATGTGTTTATAGAAGTAAAATTCAGGTTGCCAGAAGCGTCGATAGACAAACTTATCAAGTAACATTATGTAGGTGTATGATGCGGGTGGGTGTGACATTTCAACTTTATGGTGGCTGGAACAGTAATATAGCGGTGCACCACAATCAGTTTCCGCGAAGAAGCTCTCCCCTTCATGCGATAAGTAATGGTATTGTAACCTGTTTAGTTTTAGCACAATACGAGGTAAAACAATCAAGTATTGTAGCATGCAGCAGTATTTGTTTTCCTTCCTGTAATACTTGCCTACAGTAGGTGGAGAAACAATTGTATAAACTCCATATTGGAAATGTCACCGGAAATATGTACAGGTTTTAAGATGCCCTGAATACAGAAAAAAATATCTGCTGTAATCCATTCGCATGTTCCACACATAAAATATTCTATAAAAGATTATCCTTTTGTCATCGTACACCACGCTAATCGAGATAAACTTTAGCAGAAATAGTCTTATTGCTTTCAAACATAACATTAATAAAATATGTAACCCAATTTTCCAAACACAGCTTCTCGGTTCTTCGAAACTCTCACACGAAGGAAATATGAGCGGGATGCCAATGCTGCCAACAGCTAAATTAAAACTTTCCAATCAAAATAAAAAAAAAATATCTCTCTTTTCTAACACTAATATTTACAAAGTTTTTAATGTTTTACGAAGTGAGTGTACCAGAATGTCCTAAAAACATCTGATGTGTTACACTCGCATGACTTTCACTCATCGCCGTAACAAATTATTGTTAAGAAGCACATTCTTTTATCTATTTTATGATAATCGAGATAAACATTAGCAGACATTATCTTAAGTACCTGTTTCTTTGTAAGTAGAAGACAAATAGCGGAATATACTAGACTAAAACGACAGTCAAATCATTTAAAAGCTGGTTGTCATGATGTTGAAATCCGTTCCCATACAGGGCCAGGAGTTTACAACTTTCCGTGTGAGAAAAGTTTAAGTACTTAAAATCTGAAGCTAATAAGAAGGAATACCTCAGAAATGACCAATTCCACGAAAAGAACGTATATGACAAATTGTGTGTTTTAAGGTGATCTACATTTTTTGTGTAGTAAGTTTGTCTACTTCTTACGGTTTAACAGTTACGCAAAATTCAGTGAAATTCATCCAGTCTATTACTAGAAAATTCAAGATATACATTTTATTTGCCATATAAATATGTTTAATATACGGAATTTGAATCAAAATCGTTATAGCCATTTTTGAAAAAATCCAAATTTTCGAAATTTTTTCCATGTAAAGGATAGTTTGGGGTGGGGGGATTTTTCTCTAAATCTTCATGTCGCATCCCTGGAAGATAGTAGACTTAAATATCAAGTTTGGTATTTTACCGAATTTTCGTTTTTGAATTATCGTGTTCACAGACACAAGGACACACACGGACCTTCTTCTAAAAATGCTTTTTTTTTTGGATACAGGGTACCCTAAAACATATATTTCCGGTGAAATCTCGGTATCGTATTTTTGGGTGGAGAGCAATACCATCTCTATACAGTATGTATATAGTACGTGTAGAGAAAGTAAAAATTACTACACACTATTATTTTCAACAATATTTTTAAACTATTTATAATTAGCGTATCTCGTTGAAAGATATACCAAAATGAGTGGGAAATTTGAAATATTTATATCAATTAAAACATGAAAATGGATATATATAATCCCATTTCGACTCCCCTTAAACTAGATATTCCTGAAAATAATGCATTTGCTTTATTTTGATATTGTATAAACTGTATGGCGTACAGTGCGTATTAAGCCACAGTTTTATAGCGCAACCAATGACAACCAAAAACATTGAGTAAAATAGGAGTCAGATAGGAATTTAAATCACTTTTATCTATATAGGAACTCATTTCTGAAGTTACGCCATACATATTCGAGAACCTCCTATCATGTGCATGTATGGCGTCAGTCAGAAGACGAAACAAAGACGGGGATGCAACAGAAGGAATCAGAGCGGCAAAACAATACACTGTTGAGGAGGTTCATTGATGCGCTCTAGTCTTATCGCGTCATTTGTTTAATTAAACTCGTTCGTCATGTACCAGTGAATTCAGTGAAACCGAAGCCATCAATGTCGAGGTTAGGTTGCGGTTACTTTGTGAGAGCGAAAGAGGTAGTAAAGTATTGTACAACCACAGCTATGCAAACATGTAAAGCTTTTGAATCGGTGGGTTTTATATCGCTAGAAAACTAGGGGTTGTGAACACAAAAGTTGAACTACCTCAATGGAAACATTGATCTATGCCCCATTTCAGTTGTGCATGGAGAAGAAATGAACAGGGGTTCTACCGCATTCCCACGAGTCAAAGCAATCCTAAAGTCTCAGTTGAAACCTAATTAACTATGAATCCATTTATTATCTGTCCAACCTTACTTCACTTGCGATGTAAACAAATCAAAATGTATTCTTCCGCGAACGCAGGTGTACACACATGACGATTGTAAAACCCCGTAACCTACGTTTGGCAGGAAAAGAAATAACTACCTACTTTCACTATTAACAAATAATGATTAACTATATCTAATAAATAAAACACAACAAAACAGGTAGGAGAGTCGTTATATATTCAGTACGAAATGTAAAATTCTAAACTGCAGACATGTTTTGAGAGTTTTCTGAAGTATTGCACGTGTACCTACAGCGCCCCAACGGTTTTTAGCAAATTTTACATTCACATAAAAACAACCATACACTGCAAATTTATTTAATATAGAGCCATAATGCAGTGACTTACCAGGGGAACTAATCTGAATAATCACGAAGCTTGATAAGTGGACCAACGACAATTTCCACCATTCCCTACAAATCCCTCTTTGTGTACTCTTCCCGAACAATGCGTGATACATGTTCACTGCATTTTCGGCTGTCACTTGTTGAAAAGCTGCTTGCACAAGATGTCTCACCTCGGCTAATTTAAAAGGTTTGCGCACACTAAGCTAAAATTATAATTTAATAAAAAGGCAAGGTACTTTTCACAAAACTTATTCTATACACTAGGAATAGTTCTTTCCTTGCTTGTGTTTCACTACACTGGTGTTACATATTTACGCCATTACTTGCCGAATAGAACTGCACAACTGATATGCATTGTTATATAAAGAAGTAATGATTAAATGATCAATAAATTGTGTTCTTTAATCATTCATACTATATTATTTAGACAACAGTGCATAGTGTAATACGATATTTCTGTACTCACTCAGCATTTAAGAGGAACTATTTTGTGATGGAGAAAAACAGTAAAACGTTCAGCAACCAATCATAACCACTGCAACCTGCTGCTTTTGTTTACATTAACAGTGAAATAAGGCTGGACGGAAAATAGTGTTTTTCCAGTAGATATGTATGTAGGAACGGGGTTCGTGCTGCTAGTGTAGTATGCATTTGTATTTAATAGGTAGATCATGCTAGTTCCGGTTCTCCAGAATCATGGAACAATGGTTGGACGTTATTCGGTTTTTAAGGATCGCGGGTTCAATCCCAGGCCAGACCGATGGTTTTTAAGTCGCCCTCATTAGGTCTCTAGGGGATTACAATCCCAGAAACTGCCGCTTCAGGTGATACCGGCTTCCCCGCATGGCTTCCGGAACTCTCCGGTAACCAAGGAGTATCTCCAAAAACTGCTACGGCTAAGCTCCTATTCAATCCTAAGAGTTGCTTGGATATCAAAATTTCAACCCCAAAATAAATAAAACTATGTTGTAAAGAAACTACACCAATGACTGGCAACTGTTGAGAAGCTACCTCCCTTCACTCCCCATCCTCATTTACACCCGCCATCCTGCAAACCTCACATCCCGTTAGAAGGGGTTAAATTACAGCAAGAATGAGTACACGTCTATCACACCGTTGGGCTGCCCTCAGCCGACCAACTGCTCGTGCATGTTTTTAAGTGTGCTTAAAAGCGACAACACCATTTAAGTAAATTTTTAGCATGTTAAAGAACTGCGGGACGAAATTCCGGCACACGAGTGGCGTTGATATGATCCTGGTAATTGACTGCATCGTTAAAAAATAAAATATATATTTTCGTACAACAATGCGCATTTTTATAATGCATTTGAGGTCACGGCAATATTCAGTCAAAGAAAACTAGCAGCACAGGTTCATACAAAAAGATATTAGATGACATTGGTCATCGTTTAGACAATTTATTCAAAAATCACTGAGGCTCTTTCTCAACAAACAGGCATTTTAGTGCAAATAACTGCAAATAACTATTAAATTGTAAAAGTTATATAAACTGTGGTAAATACTTTTTCAGCAAATCATGCTGCAGGTTAAAGCTACATTTTGAAGGCTAAGTTTGAAAAGTGTGAGAAACTGCAAAATGGATCCATATTTAATATTTTCTCGGACGAATACTGGTTCCACCTACAAGGTTGTGTGAGCAACCTTGGAGCTCTAATACATGCATGAAGTGGCCCCCATAACGAAATACAATAGAACATAAGAGTATCCGAATACCAATCATTAAAAAGTGTTCCAGTCGGGAAATTCAAATTTATGCTTAGTTCTCACCGAAGAAAAACAATTCCGCAAATGTGCAAAGAAATTGGCTTACAGGATGCTGTGTACATGACAACAGAAGGTTGGTCTACTGTCCAGAAACGGAAATGGAGTTTTATTTATGGACGCTCTTTAAATGCTGTGGTTCTCAGAGTCCCATTCTGTACTGGGAGTGAAAGACCGCTTAATTTTGCTCCAAGGCCTCTTTATCAGACTTGAGGTTCTTTTAGTTGCCGTAAATCTACGACACGGAACCAACGGCTTTACTTCCCTTCCGAAGGAAGCCATGCTAAAGATTTTTACACCCCAAAAAGTCCATCACTTTCCGCCGGATTTGAACCCGCGACCTTGGATCTACTATCAAGGACACTACAGTAGCAAAATTTGGAATAAGCTTCTTCCATCATATGAATCTATCACTGCATTGAGGAGTTATCAAACAGCCAATATGTACCAAAACTGGATTTGAAGTATGCGACAAGGAAAACATTGGAAGTGCTGCATAAAAGCTTCGTAGTCGCCTTACTCTCCCAGTATTTAGGACTTACAAGCAGGTGCCTAGGGGTCACAAGCCAGTAGGGGAGCCAACGGCACGAAACCTCAGGATGGTGAATCTGAAACGAGTGGTCGGCCCATAGCCAGGCATGAGGGTGAGGAAGTGGATGATATGAAATGCAAGCGAAATGGATGATAGGAAAGGTGATGATGGAGCAATTGGTGGAATGAGTTGTAGGGGGGCGGACTGGAGGGTCCGGAGAAAACCCGCCTAAACGCCGCTTCGTCCACAACAAACCCCACATGTGGGCGCTTGAGATCGAACCCGGGCCACTTAGATGGGAGGCGAGCGGTATAACCACCCGGCCACGGCGCCGCCTTCTATAAAAAAGCAATTCTTTGAATTTCTGCAATTGTTTAGTTTAATGGTGTTCGCACACTTTTCTTACCTCGTTGGTTTTATTTCAAAATCATTTTTTTCTGTTAGGTATTTTTAGATCCTCAGGTACACTCAGTGAAAACGATTCAACATAGAAACTTCATTTTTAATAATAATTAGCATTAAAGTAATATTCCTATCAAACAAAATGTGTTCCATTCACATGACTTTCTCTACTTGCTCTGCAAACAAACTTCTTACAAAAGATTCTTCTTTCTGCTTCATGCTAATCAAACATTAGCTGAATGGTCTTGTTTCACACTTAGTCTTTATCTGCAGAAAGGAACTAAGGGAATACACTAAACTAATACGATATTCAAATGTTTTAAAACCCATTGCTATGCGACTGTCATGAAAAGTCTCTTCTTTGAGCATGCCCGAGAATAAAACAACAGAAACACGGACTTCCTGTTTGAGAAAAATATAAAGATTTTAAAATTGAAACCCATAACCAGTAATATCTCGGAAATGGTTAGTTCCAAACAAACGTGTAAATGACATAAAGTGTGTGTTTTGTCGAGATCTACGCTTGTTGTTGTTTTTTTTTTGCAGCAAACTTTTTTCTATCTCTTACGATTTACCAGTTATGCAAAAGTCATTCAGAATGAAGAGGCTATTCACATACATGTCAAAATGTACATTTTATTTGTCATGTATATATCTTTAATATCTACTTTAATCAAAATCGTTAGAGCGATTTTTAGAAAATAAAAAATTTCCAGTTTGGGGTCGGGGCCTTGTGTCGCATCCTTGGAAGATACTAAACCTAAATACCGCATTAAGTATTTAACGGACTTCTCATTTTTGAGATATGCTGTCCACAGACGGAACCACAGGTACATACACTGACCTTTTTCTAAAACCGTATTTTATTCAGAGGTTCTCAAAACATGTATTTCCGGTGGAATCTCGATATTACATTTTTGGGTGGAATACATCTTCTGTACCTTCAATATACATTTTACATGCATACTAAACAAAGTACCTGACATGCTTCATTCACATAATCTTCTCCATCTGTTCTGCAAACAAACTATTCTTACAAAAGATTGTTCTTTAATCCACCTAATTCTAATCAAGATAAGCATTACCAGAAATTGTCTTATTACTTACTTCCTTATAAGTAGGAGGGAAATAAGGGAATACACTCGGATAAAGGGACAGTCGTATCTTTTAAAAGCTGTTGCTATGCGTTTATCATTGAAATTCAATTCTCTTTCCGAGGCCAGAAGTAACACAAAAGGGATATAAAACGAGAGATAACTTCCCGTTTGAGAAAAGTTTAAGTAGTTTAAAACTGGGACCAATAACAAGATATATCTCGGTATGTCGGAAACTTTTAACTAAAAATAAGTATACAACATAAATTGTGTGAATTCAAAATCTTCTCGGGCTTCTAGCCAGGTAAAAACTTGGCTTGACACCAACGTTTCGAAGAAGTGCATCTTCACCCTGAAGACGAGGAAGATGCACTTCTTCGAAACGTTGGTGTCAAGCCAAGTTTTTACCTGGCTAGAAGCCCGAGAAGATTTTGAATTAACACGTCGCCAGGAAAGCTTTAGTTATTATAAATTGTGTGTTTTAATGAGATCTACATCTTTTGTGGAGCAAGTTTTTGTCTATTTCCTTAGGATTTACCAGTTATACAAAAGTCACCAAGAATGAAGTCTTAAGAGGCTATTTTTAGAAAATTCAAGCTGCACGTTTAGTTTGTAATAAAAGTATTTTAAACATATGGTATTTTAATTAAAATCGTTAGAACCATTTGTGAGCAAATCAAAATTTTCGAAAAATGCTCCATGTAAAGGGTAGCTGAGTAGGGGCTTTTCTTGTAAATCTTCGTGCCCTATACTTGAAAGACACTGCTTAAACATGACGTTTGGTATTTAAATTTAACCGACTTTTTGTTTTTAAGTTATGTTGTCCACAGACTCATACATACACAGAGGACATTTTTCTAAAATTCTTTTATTGTGGAGGAGGGTATTTAGGAGTCCTGAAATCATGTATTCCCGGCGATATCTGGTATCTATTTTTGGGTAGAATGTAATACATTCTGTATCTATTATGCACACTGTACACACGTTCTAGAGAAAATAACAAAGAATTAATAATTAAATAAAAACAAAATTGTACAAAATTGTTTAAATTTAGAAAAAACACAAGGAAAAATATCCCAAATGAAAAATAACTTAATTATGTTTAATAGGTAGCCAAAGGTACAGAGAATATCATGGCCAAATTTAATCTACTTTGGTTAAATAGTTTAGGATCTGAGCTTACCAAACCTTGTATTTTTACTTTCCCTACACGTACTATGTATATAGTGCATAGAGAAGCTAATGTGTTCCACCCAAAAGTCCGATACGAGATTTCACCGGAATTAAACGTTTTAGGGTCCCCACTATATATATAAGTCTGTATGTGTCTATTAATACGATAACTCAAAAACGAAAAGTCGGTAAAGTACCAAATTTGGTAATTCAGTTTAGTGTCTTTCAGGGTTGCGACACGAAGATTTTGAGAAAAATCCCCCAACCCTTTACTTTGAAAAAAATTCGAAAAATTTGATTTGCTCAAAAACGATTTTGATTAAAATACCTATTATAAGATGTTTATACGGTAAAAAAATGTATAATCTTAATTTTCTGGAAATATCCTCTGAAGACCTCTCTGAATGAATTTTGCTGGTAAACCGTAAGAGATAGACAAAAACTTATTACACAAAATTTGTAGTTCACGTTAAAATGCACAGTTTATATCATATACGATTTTTTCGTGGAATTTACCATTACTGAGATATTTCTTATTTGTTTCAGAATCAAAATACTTGAAACTTTTCTCACACGGAAAGTTGAAAACTCCTGGCCCTGTATAGAAACGGATTTCAACCACATGGCAACCAGATTCTAAATGATTTGACTATCGTTTTATCCTTGTGATTTCCTTATTTCCCTTCTACTTATAAGGAAGCAAGTAATTAAGACAATTTCTGCTAGTGCTTATCTCGATTATCAAAAAGTAGATAGAAGGATGTGATTTTTGTAATAATTTGTTTAGCAATGTAGGGAAAATAATGTGAATGTAACAAATCAGATTTTTAACATTGTATAGATAGAAGGTCCTCGGTCCCTTTAAGAGATAGCGCGTTAAGGGGACGCGGCCCTTCCTGTCTTATCAATGTTAAATTGGCAAACTTTGATGCACATTTTCTAAGAAACTATTATAACTGAAATTATGCGGAAAGAGGAATGGTTTTTAGAGCATATAGCATGAATCTTTACTAATATTGTAAAACGGTATTTTTGTAATTTTAAAATGTGATATGGTAGAAAATCTAATTTCTCTATAATAAAAATTGACTTTTGAGAAAAAAATAATATTTAAACAAATACCCTACAAAATACGAAATTCTCGTGTTAAAATAGTAGTAAAGACCCGTGCTATAAGGGCATGGCGGTGGCGTCTGGACAATTTGGAACGTGGCTGGTTCAAACCGCGACAACATATTAACAGATATCAGGTCCCTGAACCCACCGTTACACTATCTACTCTAAAGCTGGCGCTATAACCTTAAAAAGTGGCTAAATAGCGGGTCATGTACCGTAATGAATATGGAATTATTTACTAACTAATGTTGTCTTCACTCCTGCCGCGGACCATCAAGTGACACAGTACGGGAGCGTGAAGTACTATTTTACCCCTCTTCCTCAGCTTGGAAATAAGTATTCTCCGCCCAGCCTTATTTTACCGAAAATGTAAACAAAAACCACAAGTTGCAATGGCTATGATTTGTTACTGAACATTTTACTGCTTTTCTCCATCGCAAAATAGTTCCTCTTAAGGCTCGTTTCACACTGGTGACGGTCACTACATTCGTTTGAATTGGAGCTTTCACACTTCACTGCCTCACAGAGTCACAGTGACGCAACAGTGTCTCACCCTCGCCACATGTGTCGAAGAGGATCACTGTGTTCAGTGCAGTCACCACCGGACATACATTAATTTAAATTGAAGTGTTCACACTGGGACCCAGATCATAGACACAGTGTTGCAGATTTGCCAACAGACAGACCAGCTAAACAATCATTTTACATTTTACTGCACACATTGTAACCATGAGTTTAGATTTAATTAATACGGGAGATTTTATAAGTGAAGTAGAAAGCCGTCTTGTTATTTGGGACATTAAAAGCGATGTCTATAGCAACGAAGTGGTGAAAACGAATGCGTGGCAAGAAATTATAAATAAGTTTGTGCCTGATTTCAATGAGAAAAGGTTGTATGAAAAGAAACAGCCCCTATACGAGGTTGGAGATTATAACCTTCAAAGACATTTGCACCCCACACCCCCTTTAATTTGTGCTACCAATAGCAAGGCACCTTTATGCAGTCTCAATGCGAGAAGAATAGACAAAATGGATGATTAAAGGACGTTAAGCTAAAAAAAAAAAAAAAAAAAAAAAAAAAATGAATGAGCGAATGGAGAGAAAAATTTAAAAAATACTTTTATTTAAAATTTTTCATAACAAAATTAAGGGTCATCTTATAGTCCGAAAAATACGGTCCATTTCACCACATCACTGTCATCTCAAAACAATTTGAGATCACCTTACCGGGAAAAATGCGAGTCAGTTGAGAGATTCAATGCCATGCTGGTATGTTGCCATGGTAGCTCAGTGGTAGAGCAGGAGATCCCGGCTATGGCATTGAATTTTTCAGTCTGACTCTACCAACCCAACACGGTTTCTGTGAGCAAACAATTAAATTATCACTATGCTGTAAGTACTTACCCCTGAGAGGAGTTGGTTTCTGGGCGACAGATGTCGGCGTCCCGCGTCGCGACGCCTGTTTCCGGACGGTCTGCGTCTTCATGTCGGCTGATGGGGTCACGCTCACACCGTTCTTCTCTGTAACAACATTACAGTTCCTTGTTACCAGGGTAACCAGCCATAACATGCCCCACTTTCAACACCATACCGTAATTCTGTCACCGGCACATCTCAGTACATCACTGACTACTGTCAAATATTATCCCAAGGAAGAGAGAGCAACTGCAGAATGTAAAACAGCGTTGTAATATGTTCAATGATGAACACATGTATTGTATCAGAAATTTTAACACAAAGTCATCCAATGCATTGCACTGGAAATACATGTTTTAACGTCACTTTATTTAAAACAAAAATACAAATGAATCCCTATGTGTGAGTGTGTGCATGTGTGTGGCTGTGTGTAAACAGAACAGCTAAAATCGAAAAATAGGCTAAGTACCAAATTTGGTATTTAAATTTAGTATCTTCCAAGGATGCGAAACAAAGATTCTCAAGAAAATTCTCCCATCCCAAACTACTCTATAATGGGAACTATATAATTCGAAATTTTCGATATTTTCAATTATGCCTCTAACGATATGGTTAAAATGTCACACATATATTAAATATATTTGCATTGAAATAAAACTTATATCTTGAATTCATGGAAATAGCCTCTGAAGTCCTTTAATTCAGCAGGACTTTTATATAACTGGTAAACTGTAAGGTAAGTGATAGACAAAATATTACTACACAAAAATTGTAGATATCCTTGAAACACACCACTTATACCAGGTACATTTTTTTTTTTTTTGGAAATTTTACCATTTACCAGATGTTTTGAGTTTCAAAATGCTCTACTTTACTTAAACGGAAAACTGTAATTCGTTTCATCTCTTTTTTGTTTTACTCCTGGCCATGCAAAGAGAACCGAATCAATTTATCACATAATGACCAACTTTTAAATGAATGAACTATAATTTTAGCCTACTGTATTTCTTATTTCCCTTCTACTTACAAGGAAGAAGGTTACAAGACTATTCCTGCTAATGTTTATCTTGATTAGCACGATTTAGATAAAAAGAACAATATTTTCTAAGAATTGTATACATGCAGAATAGGTAGAGAAAGTCACATAAATTTGCACATCAGACTCTTATTTTTTTAAATACCATATCTGCATCAGTGTCAAATTTAGATTTCAACTACCTACAATGGAAATGTACCAATATAATTTTTCTCATGCCCAGAGAAACATAAAACGAAGTTATGGCATTGCGCATCGTGCTGTTATTGTAGTCTAAAAAATGTGATGTGTTCTACTCACATGACTATCTAGCTGTTCCTTATAAAAGATTTTATATACGTCGTGCTAATCAGGAAAATCATTGACAGAATTGGTATTATTACTTGCTTCTTTGTATATAGTAAGAAAGTCATAGTCACATCTTTTAAAAGTCGGTCGCTAAGTGAAACAATTGAAGTTAGGTTATCTTTGCTTACTAGGAGTAAACAAACAAGAGACGAAAAGAAAGATGTCACCCGTTTGAGAATAGTTTAAGTACTTTAAAACTGAGACCAATAACTCGGAATATCTTGAAAACGGTGAATTCTACAAAAAAGTGTAGGCATATGACATTGTGTTTTTTTAACGAGATCTGCATTTTTGTGTAGTAAGTTTTTACCCATCTCTTACGGTTTACCAGTTACACATGTCATCCAAAATTATGAGGTCTTCAGAGGATATTCCCAGAAAATTCAGATATACATCTCGTTTATCACGAAAATATCTTAAAACATATGGCATTTTAATAAAATTTGTTAGTCAATTTTGTTCCATGTAAAGGGCAACTGGCGGCGGGGGATTTGTTTTTTGAAATCTTCGTGTTGCATCCTTGAAAGATACTGAACTTAAATACTAAGTTTGGTATTTAAACAGCTATGTTATATACACACAGACACACACACACACACACATGGGGATACTTCTAAACATTTTTTTTATTCAGGGGGTCTCAAAACATATATTTCCGTTGAAATCTCGATATAAAATTTTTGGCTGTAACACAACTCTCTCTCTATAGACTACGTACGTGCAAAGAAAGTAATGAAACAATTTTGTCGAAAACGGTAGGATTTAGGCATTTCCTTAATGGATGCTTAATCTTCATCGTAACAAAACTGGGAAGTATAAAGGGAATGATTGGTGTGGAGAATGGTTACAAAAGGATTGAGTAATGGTTTTGAACTAGGCTATAGATAATGAAGAGGAAAAGCGATGGAGAAAGCTTACGGCCGTAACCATGTATTATTTGTGCAGAAAGATTTACTGTGCCGATCGAGTACCCTTACGCTGGGATGCTGGTGTATTGAATTTCTTTCAACAGTATTTAAGAGCGTGCAAACACATTGCAACAAATGTGTTTAAATTTATGGGTAACAGCTGTTCCTTTCGCCCTGTCAAAACTTCAAGCATCGCCATTATTGCTTTAAGGCGTTACACGCTGACAGCTGGCATTAAATCGTAAAACTATTAAGGAATTCCACTGCAACGTCTCGAAGACTTCCTTTCGTCTAATGAACAAAATTTGCGAGGCAGAAACAGTAAGAGAAGTTTCGTTTTTTACTTCCTCTGCGTATAGTAAGTTACTAAATACGGGAAGTATTGTATTCTACCAAAAAATTGATGGAAAAGTTTTGCGGTCGCATGAATAAAAAACAAAAGGAAATTTTATAAAAATGTCCGCCGCCACCCCCCTACACCATACACATACACAGGCCACACCGTAGCCGAGTGGTTAGACCACTGGAGGCGACCGCATGTGGGTTTTTTTTTTTTTCGAGTTCAACAGTTTTTCCCGCCATCATTCCACCGGTGCTCCATCTTCATTCCATGTATCATTAGTGTCATCGCCTGCGGTGCCAAAGTAGTAAAAGCGGAAGTTAAACACTATCAAAACACATACACACATTGATATTTGCAGAACTCTATTGATGATTGGGAATAATCCTGGCTAATGAAATATTCCCTCCCTTCTGTCAGGAATCGATTCCAAGACCTCTGGATTTGGAAGCTAACTGCTTTATTTCTTCCTACATTCCTCCTTCTTCTACTTAACTTTTTTCTTTATGCACTACTTACTTCTAGCAAATAGAGGAAGTAATTTATTCCACCCAAAACTGCCGTATCGGAATTTTACTGGAAAACGCACGTTTTGAGGCTTCCTGGATTAGAACTAAGAATAGATGAGTAATTCAAAATCAAAATGTATTTTTACTTTCTCTACACATACTATGTACATAGTGTATAGAGAAGGTATTGTAATGCATCCAAAAATTCGATACCGAGATTTCACCGGAAATACATGTTTTGAGACTCCCTGAATAAAAAAAAAACATTTTTAGAAAAATGCACGTGTGTGTGTCTGTGGGCAGCATAGCTCAAAAACGAAAAGTCTGTTCAATACCAAACTTAGTATTAGGTTTGGTATCTTCCAAGGATGCGACACGAAAATTTTCAAGAAAATCCCCCCACCCCCAACTAGCCTTTACATGGAATTTTTTTCGAAAATTTTGAATTTTCAAAAACTGGCTGTAACGATTTTGATTAAAATATCATATATTAAGGATATTTACCTGACAAATAAATTGTGTATGTGTAGTTTTCTGGCAATATCCTCTGAAAACTACTTTATACGGAATTTTACATAACAGCTAAACCGTAAGAGATGGATAAAAACTTATCACACAAAATATGTAGAGCACATTAAAACACACAATTTATGTCATATACATTTTTTCGTGGAGTTGATCGCTTTTGAGATATTCCTTGTTTTAAAAACTTATACCTTTCTTATACAGAAATATATCAACTTCTGTACATACATAGGAACTTCAGTCACATAGCAACCAGCTTTTGACTGTCACTTTAACCTATGGTACTCCCTTATTTCGCTTCTACTTACAAGGAAGCAATTAATAAGACCATTTCCGCTAATTTTATCTCTATTAACATGAAGTAAATCTAAGTATACACTTTTTAACAATTTGTTGCAGAGATGTAGAGAAAGTCAAATGAATGGAACACATCAAATGTTCTTTGTTTTGTTTTGTTTTGGTTAAAGGTCGTTTACCTAGTAGGTCATATCGGACGATGAATGAAATGAGTGAAATGATGCTCAAATGAACCCGAGGTCCATAGAACTTCGACGTTCGTCTTTTCTGAAGATAAGGGAAAACCCCGGAAAAAAAAACTTGATCTGGGTAACTCAGCCTAAAGGAGATCAAAATTGGGATCTCTTGTATCTAGGGAGACACTACCATCACACTACAGAGGCGTGCTTCAAATATTTGAAACAAACTTTTAATAGATCGCGTATCAAAATAAAACACCCCCATTACTCAGAAAAGTTATACGATTATTCTAGTTCTGTTGCAGAAAATGGTGAAAAAAAAATTGTTTTCAAGCTACTCTTAGAAATACCACTTCACTTTCTTCACACGCGGATAGATGATGTTTAAGCCCTCATTTTGTGGTTTTGTCTGTCCACGCAGGGGTGGTTTAAAGCCAGGGAAGTGCAGCTGTTGGACTGAAACACCTGTCGCAGCTGCTCCCTGCATCTGGCCAACTGGTTATATAACTTTCTTTGCACACTTTCTACCGGCTTCAACAGAAACGATACACAGCAACAGGTTTCTCCTCCTCAGCATCCGACTTTGAAACCTTGCAATTAAGTGAGAACGAGATGAAAACTTTCCCGCGCACAAAACAAACGCACGCGGTAATCTTCCACGCCTTCAAGCGGCTTCCTTGCAAAGGCAATTCTTTAGCGATGCTTTAGAAACCTGCTCCCAAAAACATAAAAACATTCAATGTTTTCAGTTTCATACTAATTGTGTGGCGGTATAATACGTTTACAGATAATTGTATTTATTCAGTTCCGGAAATAAGTAGATCGATTTAAAAAGTTATCGTTTCCCGGGGACTACGACAAAGAAGTATGCATTCACAATTTTCTCTACCCATAAAATATCTCCTATTTAATTACATGTATTATACTATGCACATAAAAACGTGATTAGTATAACTACATATAGTAAGAGCATTCCAACCAAAAATTCAAATTAGAATGTCACCAAAATACACTTTTGAGTTTCCCTGAATAAAAGAAAAATTAAATAAATAAATAGAAAAATCTCCATGTGTGTGCACTCCAAGGACAAAAAGCCAAATAAATATCAAAATTAGTAATTTAAGTTCAGAACCTTATGAGGATGATATACGAACATTTTCAACAAAATTCCACCCTTATAGTCACCCTTGGTGGTGTAGTGGTTACTATGCTAGTTTCATATACCTAACATCGCGTGTTCAAACCCGGCGGAGGATGATGGATTTCTTCGGAAGTAAAATAAAGCCGTAGGTCCCGTGTCATAGATTTGCGGCACATAAAACAAGTCTGATAAAGAGGCCTCTGAGCAAAATTAAGCGGTCTTTCACGCCCAATGGGACGCTGAGAACCACAGTAGTTAAAGAGCGCGCATAAATATAGCTCCATTTCGTTTTCACCCCTGTATTATTACACGGAAAATCTTGTTTTTTATTTAAAAATGGTTTTAATAATTTTGACAAAAGTATTTCATGTTAAACATGCTTACTTCCATATTAAAATTATATCGTGATTTTTCTACGATTGCCTCTAAAGTCTAGTTTATTACGAAAAAATATTTTATAGTGGTAAACTGTAAGGCATATACATCATGCTTTGACTACGCAAAAATCTAGATTTCTTTAAAACACACACTTTATGTATAATTTTTGTGGCATTACTGACTTCCGGTTTCTATTGGTTTGAACTTTCCAAGCTAGTGTCTCTCACAAAATTTTGGAAAGAGTATTTCAAACCAACATATGCCAATATTTCAAATATTTGATTCCTATAACCCCTTGTATTTACAGCCAATATTTGGTAATAAAGAATTTCTTTAAGAGTTTACTTGGATTAAACTAAAACAGATAGAAAAATAAGCGTTTGTAGAGGAAATAAGAAAAAGAATGATAATATGTAGAGAAACTCGCGGGATCAGATAATTGGTTGTATAATGTTATCAGTTAAAACACAGGAATTTACACACACCGGATCTTCAGCTACAAACCTGATGCAATGTGTTTATGTATTAATAAAATGAAGAATCGCTTACACTCGTGATGTGTTGAACTCCAAATGTTTGAATCATTGCGAAAGCAAATGCAAACGACACTCGCGAGTTTCACATGTTCACCACTACACAACTGTTGACTGTTCACGCAGCTCTTTGGCCCGCAACTGAAGAAACTCACTAAGCGAGAAATTGCCATACTCCCCTCCCTTCCCTTACCGTCACAACCTACATTTATCACCTGCCACTATCTCCCTTTTGTCTGATCATTGTTATCGTGGGATGACATTGTTATTTTACTGTACAAGGGAGAAATCTCAACATTTTAATGATACTCAACTTTCTTGGTCATAAAATGTACAATAAAATATCAAAGCTGTCACGTACACGACGCTAAAAACAGTCGCTTTCATGTGAATACATCTGATTATTCGTTTGTTTCTTACTTTCTCTATCGGCTATCTAAGGTAGAGGAAATATGCCATTCGACCTAAACATTCATGTGTCTATAAACAGCATAAATCAAACCAAAATGTCGGATACACACAAAACCTGCTTTGACACCTTAAGTGGGGCAAGAAAATGCCCCATCTCATCTCACAGTACTTTTTAAAAGGAAGAGTTTTCGTCATTTGTTACTCTCAAAACTGACTCTACAGATATTAATTAAAATATATGTTTTAAAATAGTTAGGTAGTTGGCTAATAGTCAAATTTTAAAACCCGGATCCCCTTTCGTAAGTTACACGAGAAACAAAGGAATGGTGAAATGGAGTTTTTTTTTTTATGGACGCTCTTTTGCTGTGGTTCTCAGCGTGTCATATTGGGCGTGAAAGATCGCTCAATTTTTTCCCAGAGGCTTCATTATAGGCTTGAGGCTCTTTTATGTGACGTAAATCTACGATACGGGACCAACGGCTTTATTTTCTTAGCATGAAGAGAGCAACTGTCCTTTGAAGGCTCAAATTTGCAAGTATTAACATGGTTAAATCAAAGATTGATGAGCAAGAGGTTTAAAAATTCATAAAATATTGACAAAATATAACCAATAAAAAGGAAAATCTCTAAAACTTTTAATGACACAAATGTTATATAAATGATGTGTTTTAACGAGATTCATATATTTTTCTAGAGTGAGCTTTTGTTTATCTCTTATTGTTTAGAGTTAGTCACGATTATACAAAATCCATTTAGAGTTAAATTGACATACAGGCTATTACCAGAAAATTCAATATTATTGAATATATTTTATTATTATGCAATTACCTATTTTAGACATAAGTAATTTTAAGCGATATTGTTAAAGCCAGTATTTTTATTACATTAGGAAATGATGCCCAAATAGGCACGAGGTGGATAGAGCTTAAAAACCTGATATCCATATTTTCGGGATACGGAAGAACCTCGGTGAAAAAGCTTATACGGTTAACTCACCTTAACCGAGATTCCAACTTGGGATGTTTTGAACAAGAGGAAGATCGCTACACACGTCACAGAGAAGCTTTGTAAATAGAGAAGGAAACGTGTTGCATATAAAGGATAGTTTAATAATATCTTTGGATGATGCTGAACTTTATTTTTGCTATGCTCTGTACTTCTAAATATGATCCTGTAGGGCTCAGAAGACAAACACACAGATTTTATCGAACTTTTAGGTGAAATGCAAGTATGCGTCTTCGTTTAATTAGTCTGTTACCTATTTTTAGCTAGCTAACACAATACTTTTGGCTGACCCCGCAGCTCAGTCGATAGAGCAGCTGTCTGCTGTGCGAGGGGTCCCGGTTTCATTCCCGCTAGGGGTGGGTGGGCGTTTTTCTCTAGTCCCCTTTCCTCCCCAGAGACTTGAAGTACGAACGAGAGTGTGAATGTACATGTGTAAGGTTAAAGGGTACTTTGCGGTGGGGGGATTTTCTTTAACATTTTCGTGTCCTATCCTTGGAAGATATCAAACTTAAATACCAAGTTTAGTATTTAACGGACATGTATTTCCGGTGAAATCTCGATATCGAATTTTGGGTGGAATACAATACCTTCTCTATACACAATGTGAATATGGTGTATAGCAAGTAAAAATGCCGGGTATAGTGAAGAGACGAACCGATATAAGCAGCTGGTTAGCAATCTAGAACAGCGTATCTTCCCGTGTTTTTATTATTTATTCATTTAGTTATTTCGCTTCTCGCCTTTTTTCTTCAGATGTCGCGATTTTGACATCACCAGTCAACGCGTGCACCTTTCAGAATTTGACGCAATCTCAACCTTCCATCACTGCATCTCTGCAAATGAATCTTTTAACAGTCGAGATGAGATAATGGCGAAGAAAGAGTTCCTTCCGTCCATACATGGGAAGATGGAGAAAGTCTGGGAAACAGATAATATTCACGGTTCACTTTGTTACAATCACAACCTGCTAATTGGAAGTGCAGCTTTCCGTTTCCATGGCTTCACATGTAAACACACAAGTACTTTCTATTGATGGCAGAGTTCCCTGTAAAACTGCAGTAAGAAATCTGCAAAACCAGCAACCAACACCGCTCTTGAATACACCGCTGTAAAATAGTTCCAGATAGCTTTGGAAAGTACTCTTTATATTCCAACTATGCAAGCAAATGACCTCAATTTCTAAGCGCATTTATTTATATCTAGATAGCCCATATGAATAATTTCCAACATCTTAATAAACACCTAAATAGACCATAAATTGATTTAATAGTTTTTTTCGCACAAGCCATGTGTAGGACAGGAGTTGGATAGGTAAATTCAGAATGAAAAATTCAATGTCATAGCCAGGATTTGAACCACGAATCTCTCGGTCTCTAGCCGGTTGCTCTACCACTGAGCTACCAGGCAACATACCAGCATGACATTACATTTCTCAACTGACTCTCATATTTCCCGGTAAATCGCAAGGTGGTCTCAAATTATTTCGAGATGACATACCCCAATGGTGACCTACAATGTCGTAAGTACTTGTGGACCCAGGATTCATAGTATAGCATATTAATTCATTGCTTTTTATTTGCTTTTTTTTTTTCACACAAGCAGTGTGTAAAACAGGAGTTAGAAAGGTAAAGTCAGACTGAAAAATTCAATGCCATAGCTAGGATTTGAACCACGGATCTCTCGGTCTCTAGCTGTTTACTCTACCACTGAGCTACCAGGGCAACATACCAGCATGGCATTAAATTTCTCAACTGACTCATATTTCCCGGTAAACCACAAGGTGATCTCAAATTATTTTGAGATGACACACCCCAATGGCTACCTACAGTGCGTTAAGTACTTTAAGTCCCAGAATGCATAGTATAGCCAACTATTATGGTCAATTAGTGTTGATTTAATTGTTTTATTTTCACACAAGCCGTGTGTAGGACAGAAATAAGATAGCTAGAGTTTTGACTGAAAAATTCAATGCCATAGCCGGGATTTGTACCACGGATCTCCTGGTCTCTGCTATGATAGCTCAGTAGTAGAGCAACCGGATAGAGATCCGTGGTTCAAATCCCGGCTAGAGCATTGCATTTTTCTGTGTGACGCCATCAGACCATGAATTGTTGTCATGCACAGTTCAATACAAATCCAAAGAATTTTTAATGAACTCTCGTACCTACGCGTAATTTTGCAAGCTTACCAAACCGAGTGGGGATTTTACGGTTATATTGTGTGACAGGATGTTTTATAAGTCTATGAGATTCTCAATATTTTAGTTACTTTTAACGGCAGCTTTGTATTGTATCTTAGGCGGTGTCCTGACGTGCCTGAGAGCATTCTCAATTTCTTACAATAAATGTAAAAAGGAAATTGGAATAATTATGGTCAACAAAATAGCAGATGAATGAGAGACGAATAAACACTAAGCAGGAAGAAAAAGATCTGATGTGTTCCATTTAAAATACTGCCTCTACCTGTTCTGCCAACACACTTTTCTTACAAAAGATTATCCATTAATCTAAATCACGCTAATCGAAATAAACAATAGCAGAATTGTGTTATTACTTGTTTCCTTGTAAGCAGAAGGTAAATAAGGAAATTCACTAGGTTAAAATGCTAGTCAAACATTTTAAAAGTCGACGCTATGCGATTGATATTGAAATTGGATTCTCTTTGGATGGCCAGGAGTAAAACAAACAGAAATCTGCTACGAATGACTTCCAGTTTGAGGAAGTTTAAGTATTTTAAAATTGAAACTAATAACAAGGAATATATTGGAAATTAATACGTGTATTTTAACAGAAGTGTTGTACATTTTTGTCAATCTCTAATGGTTTACCAGTTATATAAAAGCCATTCGGAATGAAGAGGTCTTCTGAAGCTATCCCCAGAAAATGCAAGATATAAATTTCATATGTGATGATAATATCGTGAACATATCGCATTTTAATTAAAATCGTTAGGGCCATTTTTGAGAAAAGTAATATTTTTGAAAAATGTTCCATGTAAATAGTAGCTTGAAGTGGGGGGATTTTACTGAAAATCTTCGTGTCGCATACTTGGAAGCTGCTTAACTTGAATATAAAGTTTGCCATTTAACGGACTTTTCGTTTTTCAGTTTGCTGCCTCCCCACCACCACAAACGCGAGGGAAATGTTTTCTAAAAATGCTTGTTTTGGATTCAGGGGGTCTCAAAACATTTACTGCCAGTGAAATCTCGGTATCGATTTTTTGAATGGAATACAATACCTTCTCTGCCACTATATACTTTGTACATACGTGGTCAAGAAAGTAAAAATAATGAGTTGCATTCACTTAAGTTTCTCTACCTATTCTGCAACAAACCATTGTTAGGAAAGCTTTTTCTTCTACGTACTAAACACTAACCGTGATACACATTAGCAGAAATGGGTTTATTTCACAATTTCTTATAGGTACAAGGGCGATAGAGATTAATTATCGGTTCGGGCAATAGAGGGCGCAATGTAATTCATGGAGTTCATCCTGAAGCGAAAAATATGCGAGATTGAAATGACACTAGAACGAATGAATATGAGGTGAGTGTACACCGTTAGGCCGTAACAAGCCGCAGTGAAGCCTTATGGTACTGTGGTTTCGAGATTTACACTGGGTTAGGTGAACTGAATTCAACAACGGATTTAATATTAGACATTGGGTATATGTCGCGTCTAACGTCTATAATCTCACGGTTTCCTCCGTGCGTGCGCAATATTAACAAAACGGAGTAACTTGTTGAAATCGTCGCGATGATTTTAATTATTAAGAAAGCGCTCTAAAATGGGCGAGTGGGTGGGTTATAGCTTTACAGTGTATTCACATCTCCTCTAAAAGCCACTATTATATACATTTTTCTTCCTGTAGGTCCGGGTGACACTGGCCTTCTGAATACAAGGTCGAGGGTTCAAAACCGTCCAGAATGCTGTTTTATGTGTGCTTGAAAGCGACTGCCCCATTCCATAAGGTTTCCTGGCATGTAAAAGAACTGCGGGACGAAATTCCGGCATACCGGTGGCGCTGGTATGATTCTGATAATTGACAGTGTCATTAATAAACCAATATTTATTTATAATTGTACGTTCCTAAGTTACATTTTTTACCAAACTAACCTGAAGACAAGTATGGTAGTATTATCAAATAGTTTTGTTGATTATTACTACTTCGTCAAAAAAGGTGTTGGTAGTATAGTTGTTTGTGATTAGAAGTTGCAAAATTGAGTATTCTGTTGACATTTTGCGTCGAATTTTCTAGACAAGGAGATCTCTTAATTAGGCTAAGTGAGTGGGCCACAACAATTCAAAGTGATCACATATACTTTAAAACAATCTCTTATGTATCTATTTATTGCACAGGTTAGTATTTTCACCAATAAAATTTCGATTGGGAGAAATGGAGTTTTACTTATGGACGCTCTTTAACTACTGTGATTCTCAGCATCCCATTCTATACTGGGCGTGCTCAGAGACCTCTTTATTAGGCTTCAGGTTCTTTTACGTGCCGTAAATCTACGTCAAGAGACCGAAGAAAGCCATGCTAAGGATTTTTACGCCTGAAAAAATCCATCGTCCTCCGCGGCTTCTATTTGGAAAATTAAATAAGCATTTCTAGTTTACATTGGTTAACAGCACTACAGCTACCTTTAAATCTAGCTATGTGTTATTTATAGAATTTTACGCACCGTAATGAGTCACTAAAAAGCTTTAATCTAGTTTTGGTTTTTAAGGTTCAATAAAACACGTAGTTTATTTTCTTTCATGGAAAACTAATCTTTCCTTGCTCGTTTAAACTTTATGAACTACAAACGTGGCTTCTAGACGGTTCGCAGTGGATAACGTCTGCCTCACTTCTTAAATACGTTATATTAGCTACTGTAACCAATGTAAACTGATATAAAAGCAGCTTGTATTAATCTTATAATTTTTATGTTTAAAAACAGTTTTCTCTAATTAGTTTATTAACCGTTAGTTCTCTTAATTTTGGCGGTTTAGAAGAAAATAATTATACCAATGTTTGTGAAAGTATTTAGTTGATATTCTTGGGGTTATCTGCACGTACACTTCCCGGCAGGTAACGGATGATTTAATTCGAAAGCACATGTTCTCTGCAATCCAAGCAATGCAGCCACATCAAGAATAACAGGAACTGTAATTAATAACATTAAATTATTCAGCACGTACCTCATAAATTCACCAGTTTGTAACGCTTTCTTTTCCCTTTAACATAACCTTATGCACGTACTAACCCCGAGTGGCAATGAATGGACTTCCTCCATTTTCCAAGTCCATGAGAATGCCGTAGTTAACTCTTGTGTCTCCAAATGTTCTTTGCAGAAATCGTGGTTTGTGAACAATCTTTAAGAAAAATCAGGAAATGTTTCATTTTTTTCCTTATTAATAAAATAAGATGTATAGAAGGCCATGCAAGCCTCCGGAAACAGAGACTCGGGTTGGCTAATTAACATAACAATGCGTTGTGCAACTTACATATGTTGCATACATACCATTGTTGAAATGTCTCGCATTTTGGTTTTCCCGAGTTTCCAAGGCCTACTCTTTCTTAATATTTGGCAATTAAAGTTTTACACATTTATTTGTTCTTTTCTGGATTTAAAATTCTGTTTAAAGGGTACAGACATTTTCAAGACAAGTAAATAGTTTTACTTTATTGCTTATTAAGTAGAAGAGGTATTTCATCCCAAAAATTAGGTATCGAGGATGATTCACTCAAGTATATGTTTATGGAGATTTCCAAAACCCACAAAAAAGTATTTTAAGAACGGAAAAATAAGGCTGTATGTGGTGTTATTTTTATCATAAATGACAAAATTCAGAAAAATATCGAAATTCACACGGGAGTCAAGGACTATTTAAATATGCTAGACCGAACATTTTTCAAGGAAATCCCACAATATGAATTATTTAACGTAGAATTGCTTTCGTAGCCTTTTATTTTCTAAAAAATTTACACAAAAACACACGAACCTTTTTCTAAAACTGTTTTTTTTAACAAGGGGAGCTTAAAACGTATTTCCGGTGAAATACCGGTATCGAAATTTTGGGTGGAATTCAATACCTTCTCTACCTGCTGTATGCAGTGTACGTGGCGGCGAAACTAATAAGGCTTTCACAGGAATAATTTTTTTAGTAGATGAAAATAGAGTATGTTGGGTTATATGAAAGTAACACATGAAATTGTTTTATTATACGTTAACGTAAAATACTCAGGACCTAAAGAGGTTTTGGATTAAAGCAGCCGATGTTGCAATTAGCGTGTCCTCTAGTAGTAAGAACACGAGGGAAACTTCAAAGTGGCCCTGCCGGGCATCCTTACTTGTGATCATGTTAATAGCCGATAAACATCAGCAGAGCGGCAAGTTTCACATTTTACATAACAGGGCCTCTCTCTAAATCCGAGACTTGACTCATCTGATAACATCAACCGCAACATGACATTTGTAACACGTTCTCGTGAATTTCCCTCGCTTCTCGTCACACAAATGTCACTGGCGACGTATCAACTCTACTGTCGTTGCTTTTTACTTTCTCCATACGCATTATGTACATAGTGTATAGAGAAAGTATTGCACTCCACCAAAAATTCGATACCGAGATTTCACCGGAAATATATGTTTTAGGGTCCCCAATATCAAAAAAAAAAAAAAGCATTTTCACAAAAAGGTCCGTGTGTGTGTGTGTGTGCGTGTGTGTGTCCGTGAACACGATAACTCAAAAACGAAAAGTCGGTAAAATACCAAACTTGGTATTTAAGTTTAGTATCTTCCAGGGATGCGACACAAAGATTTTGAGAAATATCCCCCCACCCCCATCTACCCTTTACATGGAACTTTTTTCGAAAATTTTGATTTTCTCAAAAATGACTAACGATTTTGATTAAAATTTCGGATATTAAACATATTTACCTGACAAATAAAATGCATATCTTGAATTTTCTGGGAATAGCCTCTGAAGAGTAGTTTATTCTGATGAATTTTACTAAATTTTGAATAACTGCTAAACCGTAAGAGATGGACAAAAGCTTACTACACAAAAAATGTAGAGCACATTAAAACACACAATTTATTTTATATACATTTTTTTCGTGGAGTTCGTCGTTTTTGTGACATTCCTTATTTTTGGTTTCTGCTATGAAAAACGTATACTTTTCTCATACTGGAACTTGTCAACTCCTATCCATATAAACAAAGGAACTTCATTGACATAGCAACCAGCTTTTGACTATCACTTTAACCTACGGTTGTCCCTTATTTCGCTTCTGCTTACAAGGATGCGAGTAATAAGACTATTTCTGCTAATTTTTTCTGATTAGCATAAAGTAAATAGAAGTATAAGCTTTTTAAGAATTATTTGTTGCAGCGATATCGAGAAAGTCATGTGAATGGTACACATCAGATTTTTATTACTTTCAACACACTTACTATGTACATCGTGTATACAGAAGTTATTTCATTCCATCCAAAAATTCTAAACAGAGATTTCACCGAAATAGACGTTTTATGGTCCCCTGTATAAAAAAAGAAAAGAAAAAAAGAGAGGGAAAAAAAAAACAAAAACATTTTTAGAAAAAAAAGTCTGCGCGCACGCGTGTAAACCCGTAACTCAAAAACGAAAAGTCAGTAAAACCCCAAACTTGGCATAAAGTTTAGTATCTCCCAAGGATGTGACCCGAAGATTTTGAGGAAAATGGCTCTAACGATTTTGATTAAAGTAAGACACACTAAAGATATTTACAGGCCAAATAAAATGTATATCTTGAATTTTTGGGAATAGCATCTGAAGACCTATTTATTCTGGATGAATTTTGCTGGATTTTGCATAACTAGTAAACCATAAGAGACAGAAAAAAAAACTTACTACACATAAAATATGCATATTTTATTGAAAAACAATCTATGTCCTATACATATTTTTCGTAGAGTTGACCATTTGTTTTTTAGATATTCCGTGTTATTGGTTTCAGTTTTAAAATACTTGGAACTTTTCATGGGAATTTGTTAACTCTTGGCAATGCAAAGAGACGGATTTCATCCATGTGGCAACCAGCTGAATGAATTTTGTGTAGTTTTGTTTAGCTGATTTAGCACAGCATATACACAAAAGGTCGTGGTGTTGGAATAGACATTATCTGTTTCACATTCTGAGTTCGAATCTGGGCGAGTTTCCAGGATTTTCCCTTATTGACAAAACGAGTGCCAAATAGCCCTAAGCTCCGAGACTCCGGGTTTATTTGAGCAACATTTGGTATCTTCATCTCCCAATATGACCTACCAGTTTAAAGGACGTTAAACGTTCAAGTACCCATCCCCCCTCCCCCCCAAAAAGCAAACTATATCTCGCTAATACACAATTTATGCCAAATAACTTTCCGTGGCATTTCCGAGGTTTTCGTTGCTCTTGGTTTTAATTTTCCAATATTTAAAATTGTTTTTGCGCTAAGACACGCGCTGTGTCTTTTGGTGTGTAAAGAGAGGAATTTAGTAGATACATATTTAACTATCAGTTCCTCCTCCTATATTTTATTTGATACAACGAAATGTACAATAAAACTATCACCACGATTGTTTATTTCGATTACCATGCAGATAACAGCTGTTCTTTGAAGGCCTCCTTTCATCCTTAACCTCAAATTTGCAAGTATTAACACAGTTAAAGCATCATTATATTTAAATGGCCATGCCAATTAGCTGATTATTACAATTAAGGCAATCAGCAGCAATAACAGAAAACATAATTGTACCCAATAATTAGTAATTTAAAAATTCTGATGTAATATACTTGCATGTCTCTCTCTCTCTCTCTCTCTCTCTCTCTCTCTCTCTCTCTCTCTCTATGTGTGTGTGTGTGTGTGTGTGTGTGTGTAATTACGCATGTATCTTTTCTATTATAACCTACAGTAATATAAACAGAGAGAATGGACATGTGTGCGCATGAACATTGTAACTCAAACATAAAATTTAGGGTAAATAAGAGATTTGGCATGTTCCAAAGATGCTGACAAACAACTCTATACGTAGAAAAATGTTCGATTTATTTTCTTCTCTTAAAACTAACGATTTTTACTAAAATATATTTCAAATATTTACTTGATGGCACGTGTATGTTGAATTTTCTGGCAGTAGTCTGTGAAGTCTTCATTGGAAATATTTTTTTTGGGGGGGCGGGAGTGTTCTTGATTTACTTTCTTTAACTGGGTAGGTCATTTCGGACGTGAATGAACACAGTGGTTGAATATGATACTTTAATATGGGCTCAGAGCTTAAAATAACATGATATTCGTCTAATGGAGGTAAGGGAAACCACGGAAAAAAGCTTCAAGATAACTCCCCGGTTATGAAACTGCAAATATTATAGTGGTTAAATCATAATATGAATTAATTGTTTCTTTTATACCAGCCGTGTGTAGGACAGAAGTTGGAGAGGTAGAGCCGGACTGAAAAATTCAGTGCCATAGCCGGGATTTGAACCACAGATTTCCTGATTTTCGTCTAGTTGCTCTGACCACTGAGCCACCATGGCAACATGCCGGCGCAGCATTAAATTTTCGAACTGACTCCCGTTTTTTCCTGGTAAACCAGAAGGATATCTCAAAATTTTTACTTTCTCTACATGTACTATGTACATAGTATATAGAGAAGGTATTGTATTGCACCCAAAAATTCAACACCGAGATTTCACCGGAAATATATGTTTTGAGAACCCTTGAATCTAAAAAAAAATATTTTTAGAAAAATGTAAGTGTCCGTCGCGTGCGTGTGTATCTGTGGGAAGCATAGCTAAAAGCAACAAGTTCCGTTAAATACCAAACTTGGTGCTTAAGTTCAGTATCTTCCAGGGATGCGACACGAACATTTTCAAGAAAATCCCCCCACCCCGAACTTCCGTCTACATAGAAACATTTTCGAAAATCTTAGTTATCTCAAAAATGACTTGACTATTTTGATTAAAATCTCTTACATTTATATGCTTAATGTCAAATAAAATGTATATCTCGAATTTTCTGTGGATAGCCTCTGAAGGCATCTTTATTCGGACTGAATTTTACGGAACTTTGCATAACTGATAAACCGTAAGAGACAAAATCTTGCTCAACAAAATAATGTAGAGATCGTTAAAACAACTTATGTTATATACTCGTTTTTCGTGGAGTTGACCTTTCTGAGATATTCCTTGTTATTGGTTTCAGTTTTAAAAAACCCTTTTCTTACACAGGAACTTGTCGACTCATGGCCACGCAAAGATACGTTTTTCAATCCCTTAGCAACCCCATTTTAAAACATTTGGCTGTCGGTTTAGCCTAGTAATAAGACACTTCTGTTAATGTTTATCTGGATTAGCATGAAATACATAGAGGAAGAGATTTATCAACAATAATTTGTTACAGAAATGTAGGGAAAATCATGTGAATGGAACACATACGATTTTTTTATGATATACCTCAATGGTAAGGTTGCTAGGTTTTCTAACTGAAACCAACTGAGATTTCAGGAATGGTTTTCCCCGACACCTACCAGTCCATTGCGGTCACCGCCTCCCATGATTTTACTTGCTTAATAGAACCACAAACAAACAAAGCACGTGTTCCTCTCTTCAATTCAAAGATGAAAGTGAATGAGACGCGTGCTACCATTGCTACCAACTGCTAATTAAAATACTGCTGCCAACTTTGGGAAAAAGGAACTACCACTTCTGTATATCGCATATTCCGAACATTTTTCTACAACCCAGAATTCGTGGCAGTGTATGAAATACGGGAGAAATAGTCCAAAATACGGGATACAGGAGATTCAATAAAATAGGTTGCAGATTTCCTGGAATTGCTCAGAGACATCTCTCACTATGTTAGGGTTTTGTGTATGTTCTCGGAAATAACCAGGCCTCCCTACCCGACTAACATGATCGAGGTTATGGTTGTGCAGATGAGTGAGCTTACCTCGGCGAGAGATGCTGGTGATCTTGGGGGCCATCTTCGCCCGAGAGGGGCAGGCTCCAGACTGAGAAGAGTTGGGCGCGTACGTTTTGCAGAGGGAAGGATGTTATGTCATACCAAATCATCATACCACGGCAGTCATGCGCGACAAGAACGCCCACTGGGGCCAACACAAAGGTGAATCGGGACTTGAACCCTTACCTCCCTGTACGAGGTGTCTCCAACATATGTAGCTTTCCCTCAAAGTGTACATTGTGGACCATAGTTTATTGTGCGTTTGCTGGTTACTGCATCTACAACTGTCGTCTGTTTGTCTATACGCATGAAATAGCTTACGAACCATCATAGGTAAGAAGTTTAAGTTTAAATTTTTATCTAGAGAAAAATTGTAGCTCGAGTTGTATTTAATAAAACTATTTCGTGAATAAAATAACAATTATTAGCCTATATGGATACGAAGAATCCCATTTGTCTTGACGTATTTTTGCACCGAAATCACTGCAATTAGATGTGCATTACATAAATCACGGCCTCGTTGCTTACAGAATTCGTTGAACTGGTTCCACACTCTGTTGTTTTTCGTGTTTTGCGGCTTTGAGTTTTCAATTAATAGGATAGGACTTTTCAGCGATAGGACGTTTCCCAAAACGCTTTGGACTTCCGCTATTATGTACTGGAATATCACTGCACACCGATACTACTACTATGAAACGAACATTAGTTCAGAGAGAACACAAATGCACGTGGGTGCAATAAATTTAGGAAAACAATTGCACGTGGTTGCGATAAAAAATATTAAAATGCAGAGATAATGAGTTCCAATTGGTTGGAATTTTACGCGTCAATGTACTGGATTGGTCACTTCCTACGATCATGTGTCATGAACATTGAAATCATAATTCTGTGAGAACGTGAGACAGTTGCAGAGATGTTACATGTATTTCCAGGAGTCTTAGCTACGGCAGCTGCTGCGCGAGCCCCCGTGCAGTGGCCACAATGTCAGAGAAACGCACTTTAGTATATCGTGATAAAAGTGTGGCAAGTGTGTCTTTGCAGACGAGGAAGAGTTTGAAAAAACGAGTTACGAAAATACGTATTTGATACTATTTTTAGTCCGATGTTAGTGAATAATGGAAGTAATAATGCAAAAATTAAGATTGCTTACTTTCATCGCTAGCCCATCACAATGTTAAGTTGACCACGTCAGTGAACAACTGAAGGTAGATGATTGCCTGCGCCGAAAGAGTTGTATTTGCGGCTATTATTAAATTGTAATTAAAAGTAACAAATAAAGACGGCAAGATTTAAAATATTCAACTATCAAATGTGATAACCTAGCAAAACTGCAACAATATACATAACATATTTAGAGCATTAAATATTAATATCTGCTGTAAAAGTGCAAAAAGCAGGAAGTGCACGAATTTCAGCTTGCCACACATGATAGCACGAGCGGGAAGTGGAAATAAATCTGATTTGTTTAATTCACATGACTTTCTCCACCTATTCTGCGGCAAACTATTTTTACAAAAGTTTATTCTTTCATCCAATCACGATAACTATTGTTTTATTACATATTTATTTGTAGGTCCAAGGGGAATATGGAGTACACTAGGGTAAAGCGATAGTAAAAGCTTTTAAGAACAGGTTGCTATGTGATAATATTGAAATTTCTTTCTCTTTACATGATCAGAATGAAAAAAGCAAATAACTATTCCCATTTGAGAAGAATTAAGTATTGGAAAATATAAACCAATTACAGAGAATATCTCAGAATTACTAACTCGAAGAAAAATGATTTGGCATAAATTGTGTGCTTGATCGAGATCTACATTTTTTTAGTAATAGTAGTATTTTGTGTATCTCTTACAGTTTAATAATTATCAAGTCATCAAACAAGAGGACACCAAATGCTGCTCACAGAAAATCTAAGGTATATATTTCATTTGTCATGAAAATATTATAAACATACTATATTTTAATAAAAATTGTTAGAGCAAATTTTGAGAAAAATCAACATTTTTCTTTTTAAATTGTGTTACATTCTTGGAAGATGAACTTACATTTGGCATTTAATTGACTTTTCGTTTCCAACTTAGCTGCTCTTTCTCCTCGCGCCCTCCCTCCCTCCCCCCTCTCTCCCTCTCCCTCACACACACATATACATAGGACCCTTTTTGTTTTGTTTTGCTTTTTTTTTAAAAAATGCTTTTTGAAGTTTATTTTTGTTTTTATTATTTGGGGGTGCTCAAAAGATTTATTTACGGTGAAATCATGATGTCGAATTTTTGGATAGAATGCAAATACCTCCTCTACAAATAATGTAAGTGGTAGAGAAAGTATATATATTTTTGTGTTTTCAATTAAAATAAAATGCGTTATAGTTAAAGAGCGTGTGCAAATTTAGCTCGATGCTCCAAAGCCCGACATAGACGCTGTTTAACGAAGCAATAGTATGCGGACAAACAGCCCGAGGAAACAAAGCAATTGCACAAGCTAGCGGAAGTCCTTCATTGTTATGCAAAGATGTTTCCCATTAAGATGTGCTAATTAGATTCTTGTAGACAACACCCTTAGCAGTGGCGCTCTTTGACCTGTTGACCTCTATCGTTTCTCGTAAACCTGATAACGAGTGGTGGGAGTCGTCTGCTCCAGGAATATTTTCATTAGCAAGAACCACAATCGACTAGGAGAAGAGAGCCCTGGGAAAGGTGCTTTCTCTTTTCCCCGATATCCGTAAAATAAAGTAGGAACAAACAAAATCCTGATAGTTGATTGAAAGGATTTCTGTACTCTTCTATAAACTATTCCTGCAAAAACCTTTTCTTCCGTCTTTTTTTTATTTATTTGTTTAGCTTTAACCTGGTTGGTCATATCGTATGATGAATGAAATGGGTGAAATGATCCTCAAATAATCTCGGGGTCCATGGAGCTTAAAGTTACTCGACAGGATGAGGGGATTCGAACTCGCGACCAGTTGAATATGAAGCAGACACGCTACCATCACACTACCCAGGCGGTCTGTCTATTTTTTTTTTTTTTTTTTTTTTTTTGTAGCTGAACGTCCTTTAACCTGGTTTGTCATAACGGACGATGAATGAAATTGGTGAAATGATGTTCAAATCATCTCGGGGTCCATGGAGCTTAAAGTTACTCGACATTCGTCTTCTCAGGATAAGGGAAAATCCCCGAAATAAACCTTATCCGGGTTACTCACCCTAAGTGAAATTCGAACTCGCGACATGTTGAATGTGAGGCAGACACGCTACCACCACACTACCCAGGCGGGTGGTCTATTTTTTAATCGACAAACTTACATTGCACATTTAGTTTAGTTTTGTATAAGAAGAATATAGGAGGCTAAGACGACGGTTATATTTTTAAACAGTGAATCCTTGTGACGTTGAAATTCTATGCTCATTGCAGACCACTTTGAACCTTATTTCCTCGCAAACTTTTTCCAACTCTTTTCCTTGTTCAAAACTGTGCCATGTTGCTTTTTCAAACGAAAGCTCAATTTTGATAAAAGATAAGGTTTTGAAAAGCCGAGTTTTGGAGAGTAAGAAAAGTAATTTTCTCCAATAATTAGGGATAATATAAAAATTATATACCAGTTCTATTTATACGCTCATTTTCTGTAAAACTGATTTTATATCAAAAATTTTTAAAATGGCATCATATAGCTCATTTTCATTAAAATGATTGACTTTAAACAGTAAACATTATTTAAATATCCATATAAGCTAGAATACAAGACAAAGATATTATTTGTGTGTATAATAACTACTACATATAAGTTTCAAAAAGATACTTGCATACTAAGGATTTTCCAGGTTTCACATATGCATCACCTTATGAAGATAGAAGTATTAAAGTCTTTGAAACTCAAGTGAATGTAACGCAACAGATCTTTTTATTTGGAAAGGAGATGTAGATAAACACAACAGATGTAGATTTCGTTAAAACACACAATGTATGTCATATTAAACTTTTTGTGTAAGTGAAATACCACATATTCTGTTCCATCCATCGGAATCTTCAAATACTTTTTAGTCTTTAAAGTTCCTCTTTGCGTTTTTTCTTGATCACGCAAAGAGAATAACTTTCGAAGCCATCATATACCTAAAACGATTCCTTTTTAAATAATATGATAACCACTTTGGCCTACTGTATCCTTATATCTACAATGAACAATGTAAAATGTAATGCAAATGTACTTTTAAACCGAGCGTGATTATTCAGGCTCGCATTCGGGAGGCCCTGGTTTCAAATCCTAAGGGCCGAACAGGATGGCTGTTTTTCTTTCGTTTTTATTTTTTTCCTCGTGGTTTTCCTCTAACGCCAAGGTAAATACCGGATTGGATATTTAAAGCCACGACCCAAAATTCCACCTTCTGTCTAAAACAACAGCAAAACAGAAAATAGATAGTAATTGCGATTGTGCTGCCATCTATCCAGAAATAATTGCGAGCAGTAGACTGGACGACATCCCTAACCCCATCTGTCTGTGGCGGAGCTAAGTGGTAAGTATGGTGTGAGGAAATAAGACCTTTGAAGGCTAGCTGCTCTTTACTATCTGACTACAGCTGAAGTAAACGGCTCTCTAACACCATCTGTTTAGCGCTAAGCGAAGGTCATATGGAACGGGGCAGAAGCCTTTAAAGGTACTGTCCACCATATACCGTAAACGAGGTATTTTATCGTATAGTTCCGTCTCGAAATGACCGGGCTATAAAAGCGACGTAACAAAAAATAGAAATTATTATTATTATTATTATTATTATTATTATTATTGTTGTTGGATTTCCAGGACTAGAAAAATAAATTCTATTTTTCAGAGCATATTAGTATTGGAAGATAACAATTATACAATATTTACTGATGAGATTTAAACATTTTGACAAAAAACTTATTATAAATGCAATGATACCCACAATACATCTCTAGTAATAAGAATTAATTAGAAAAGTAAACATTTCTAATAATAATTAAAGTGTAGAAGGCTATGTGAATGCAACAGACCAGATTTTTCTGTGTGTTTCCACTGCTAAAAATAGAAAACCTTGTTATTATTGCAAAATTAACTTGAAGACAAACGAAAATGTTTTAAAATGTAGTCAAAATAGGGCTTTAAAGGGCAAAACTTAATACAATTACACCCTGTATACACAAACTTTACTTTATGTACATTCTATTCCTAACACACCTTTAGAACTGCGTGCGAGAAACTGAGTGAAAGTTTTCTTCTTCCAAAACTTCTGCATCATCGCACAGTTGTATAAAACCATAAACCAATAAAAACAGTAAGAAAGCACGGGGTCAGGTGTAGCATGCGATATAAAACACAACACAGTGCAGGGAGGTAATGGCGTGCAACAAAATAACACAAAAAACATCATAAACTTACGCTTTCTTCGAGTTCATGTTGTCCTCAATTGTTTTAGAAAACTTCTTGGAAGTTTTCGTTATACAGTAGCATTAAACGACACCTATCTGTGAAATTTCTAAAATCCACAGTTTAAGATATAATTTTAAATTTGAATACACAATCAGAGTTTAATGTATAATACGTACACCAAAGTTAATGCTGTTTTTAAACTAATTTAATTGCTTCTTTATTGTTTGTCTTTTTTTATTCGTTCGAAAAGCTGTGCCCCATGATGAAATTATTTTTTGAACAAAATGTTTTACATTTAAACTCGTTAGTAATGAATTAATACATTATAGGAATACTAGTTTGGAAAAAATGTATTCTAAAAGTCAGAGTTCACTGCTTTGCTTAAAATATACGGAATTTGAGAATTATTAACAGTACAAATAAGGTGTACAACAATTCATTGAACTGTATCGAGAAGTACACTGACGTGAATAAAAAGTGGTACATTCCCCCTGGATCGTAATAGTGTTTTCCACCCTGAGGTAACAAACTTTTGACTCTACGCCAATATCAAGGGCATGAAAACGAACTAATGAACAAAATGAAACGAAGGGGTATTTCGATACCGCTTCTATGAAAGAGTGTCGCTACAATTTGCACTCAATGAAAGGCTAAACCATTTCAAATTAATTCAGCCTTGTAGAGGTTGTTTGCATCTGTCAAACTGGATGACAGCTAGGATTTTAATTATACGAGAGCTTTTATGAAGATGAAATTTGAAGTTATTGCCGACATTGAGTGGAAATAAGAAAACGATTGTGTAGCATGGACTTACTAGATTTAAGTGTATTAAAATAAAATAAAAAGAAATTCTTAACTTCAGAATTTATTTCTACGTTTTTATTACATAGCAACAAAATCTCTTTATTTCAAATTCTAATGTTGCAGTACAATTTTAACTCGGCACTACGACACTCGTTCATCTCCGGCTGTATCTCTAATCCCAGTGTATGCTCCGATCTCGTGGTCGAAACGCAACTCCTCGGTTTTTTTTTTTTTTTTTTTTTTTTTTTATTTTTTTTAGTTTCCAGTGGAGGGGAAAAATCCACCTTATGGACTAAACCGGGCAAGCCCGGAGTGTTGGGGTCTCCCATGTGGGCATACCGACTAAAAAACCCCTCCACCGGTATTAGAAGGAAGAAAGGAGAGGCGGTACCGCATGATTGCACCCGCGGATTCAAAGCGATAGTTGAACTGACTGCAGGGTGCAGTCAGAGGGGTGAAATGAGGGCCGGGAGGCAGACTTGACCAAGGCCCAGACTGCCACCTCGGAGTATTTGGGGAGAGGAATGAAGGAATTCTAGGGTGAAGGATGGAGTTAGTGCTGGTTGACTCTGTTGAGCCAGTCGTCGTATCCTGGGACGTTTTCGAGCCTGAGCCCTTGGCGTCTACTTTGGATGTTGAACTTGGAAGTTTGAGGTGCCGACTTCTCCAGTAGAGCTCTCACCTCCTCCCTGAAGATGAGTCGGATGTCGGTGACTGCTGTTGCTATTGCTTGGTGAACATCTGGATGTGAAGTGGTGCTGTCCTGTTCCTGAAGCCTGTCCTCCAAGGCCGTCAGCTTAGCCGTAAGAATCAGGATCTCCGCGTGGAGGTCTGAATGGCCTCACTTAAGCCCTGGGTTTCCTTCTGCAGGTTGGTTGGTGTTGGTTGTTCGGTCTGCGGAGATAGCTGTGTAGATAATGGTGTCCGGGCTGGTTTAGGCGATGAGTGCCTGCTCTTTGGGTAGCTGGGGCACTGGGCTTGCCCGGTGAAATGTTCCGTACCACCACAGGTGGCACAGAACCGGCGACGGCGGCGGAGGTCGTGCCCAGTGCACTCCGAAGTAAATGCGTTAGTGCCACAGTAGTGGCACTTCGGCGGCGAAGAGCAGTCTTCTTGGCTGTGCCCGTAGGCACAGCAGTGGCGGCAGGACCGGTGTCTTTCCTGTCTGCTTGCCTCAACGTGCAAAAGCCGCCCTAATAAGGGCAAACCTGACGCCAAGGCAGCCTCCAGGTCTGATCGGTCCTGTAGCTCCACCCTAACTAGTGGTGTCGGGCCCCGGTCACAAATAATTCTAGTGGCCCTCGAACATGAAGGCCATCTAGATTGTGCAGCGGCGAGGAGGTGCCGGGTGGAGAGATCCCGAGGGACCCCCCTAACCACGGCACTGTACCGGGGCGGCGGCGATGAAGTGTTGGCTGCCGGTGAAGCAGCGGCGGTCGGCGGCGGTGGTGATGGTGAGCGCGGCAAAGGTGCAGCGCTCACTGCCGGTGTAACGGCAGGTGGCGGAGTAGCGGTGGCTGCTGTAGGAGCTGCTGGTCTGCGTTGGTGCTTCCTCTTTGGCATCTCGAAGCGAAGTCCAACTGCTCGGCCTGGTTTGCCCTCCTTTTATACCTTCCGATTACATAGCAAGACATTTCCAGAAGCAGGAGGTCATTATGGCATTACACGTAGGTGAGACCATAGTATACCCAGGTGAGACAATGCAGGGGTTTGATGTAAACCGTTCACTGCGCACATGTTACATTTACGCATACCTGCGACAATACATTGGAGTTATGTAAAGCAAGCCGCAGTTACGTGTACAATAGTTCATGTAACAAAGTATGGGGTGTAGTCACAATATTAGATTATGTAATGTTACCTTTCGATAATATTTTGAGGTAACCAAAGTACCACGTCATTAGCTGGATTTATGCTCAAGGAACAGAAGAGGTCATGTTGGCGGAAGGTAAGGCTACCAACATTAACATTTGCGTTCCACTATGGGCCACTTTTTATGCAAGGTATTGAACATCGTGTAAAACAATTTGAAAATGAAAATATGTCAACAGATAAATACCCTAGAAAAGGGAGTATAAAAATAACAGAGCTAAACAGTTTTTCTGATTTTATGGCATTTAAAAAGAGTTTTGGTGCATATACAAACTATCCTTCGTCCTCAGTCACCCTCTGTGGCTTAGAGGTTATCATGTGATCCAAGGTCGCGAATTCAAAACCAGCGGAGAGCGATGGATTATTTTCGGGGTAAAATCCTTAGCATGGCTTCTTCGGAAGGGAAGTAAACCCTTTGGTCCCGTCGTTGATTTATGGCACGTAAAATAACCTCAAGCCTGATAAAGAGGCCTCTGGGCAAAATTAAGCAGTAGTTCGCGCTCAACATAGAATGGAACGGCGAGAAGCATAGTACATGAGCGACTATAAATAAAACTCCATCTCATTTAATTTTGTTTCGTCCCCCTCTATAGCTATTTGGATATCTGAAGATTCTTAAGGCCTCTCATGAATGGTTTGTTCACTGTAATGTTCGCAAACATATTCTACTATGGTTTTAAAGGAAGCTAGGTTCACAGATAGACAATTAAATCGCGCAAGATAAAAGCTACATAGAATTAAAGCAGGTATATAGTCTTTCTTCTTTCGTTATTTACCCTCCTCGTGTGCAGCGCCTGGGATCAGATGCCTGTTGAGAAACACAGGACTCTGGATTTCCGAGAGTAGTCAGGGCGGGCCATCACCCGATGCCTGTGAGAGAGTGAGGAGGCAGAGAATATGAAATAACGGTAAAATTGATGAAAGGAAAGGTGATTATGGATACGGTGGTGCAATAAATGGTGGGGGAAACCGGAGAAACCCCGCTCAAACGTCACTTTGTCCACCATAAATTCCACATGCGGTCGCTTGAGATCGAACCCCGTCATTATGAGACGGCGCCGGCTCTGTAATGTTTCATAACACTAAAACGTATACTTACGAATTTTAGGAGACTATTTCGTTCATGACGCGTGATCGTAGGAAGTGGCCAATCCAGTACATTGGCGCGTAAAATTCCAACAAATTGGAATTTATTATCTCTGCATTTTAATCTTGTTTTACTTTCTCTATACGCACCATGTACATAGTGGATAGAGAAGGTATTGCACTCCACCAAAAAATTCGATACCGAGATTTCACCGGAAATATAGGTTTTAGAATCCCCAATATCCAAAAAAAGCATTTTCACAAAAAGGTCCGCGTGTGTGCGTGTGTGTGTGTGTGTGTGTGTGTGTGTGTGTGTGTCCGTGTGTCTGTGAACAGGATAACTCAAAAACGAAAAGTCGGTAAAATACCAAACCTGGTGTTTAAGTTTAGTATCTTCCAGGGATGCGACACGAAGATTTTGAGAAAAATCCCCCACCCCCAACTACCCTTTACATGGAACTTTTTTCCAAAATTTTAATTTTCTCAAAAATGACTAACGATTTTGATTAAAATTTCGTATATTAAAGATATTTACCTGACAAATGAAATGTATATCTTGAATTTTCTGGGAATAGCCTCTGAAAAGTAGTTTATTCTGGATGAATTTTACTGAATTTTGAGTAACTGCTAAACCGTAAGAGATGGACAAAAGCTTACTAAACAAAAAATGTAGAGCACGTTAAATCACACAATTTATGTTGTATACATTTTTTTCGTGGAGTTCGTCGTTTTAGAGACATTCCTTATTTTTGGTTTCTGCTATGAAAAACATACTTTTCTCATACAGGAACTTGTCAACTCCTATCCATATAAACAAAGGAACTTCATTGACATAGCAACCAGCTTTTGACTATCACTTTAACCTATGATAGTCCCTTACTTCGCTTCTACTTACAAGGAAGCAAGTAATAAAACTATTTCTGCTAATTTTTTCTGATTAGCATGAAGTAAATATGAAGTATAAGCTCTTTAAGAATAATTTGTTGCAGGGATATAGAGAAAGTCATGTGAATGGTACACATAAGATTTTTTTAATCACATTCACGTGCAATTGTTTTTGTAAATTTATCGCACTCACTAATGTTCGTCTCTTAATAATAGAATCAGTGTGCAGAAATATTCCCGTACAAAATGGCGGAAGTTCCAAAAAGTTTTGGGGAAAGGTCTATCGCTGAAATAGACATGTTAATTGAAAACTCAAAGCCGCAGAACACTAATAACAGAGAGAGGGGTGAGAGGGAGAGAGAGGGAGAGAGAGAGAGAGAGAGAGAGAGAGAGAGAGAGAGAGAGTGTGTGTGTGTGGAACCAGTAAGCAACGAGGCCATGATCTCTTGCTAGACACTCCAACTCAGAAGATTTTTGAAAAACTGGGTAATGAATGTGAGAAAGTGTAATGGAGAAGAGTACAAGGAATACTCCGTCAAGTTCGCTATTCACGAAATAGTCTTATTAAATACAACTCGACCTACACATTTTATCGATAAAAGTTGGAGCTCTCGTAATATCACTTATAATTTTTTCCCCTTTTCGCAAATAGTATTCTTAGAAGTGTTATATTTTTAGGTTCCATTATTACATAGTGAAAGGATAAAACATCTAAGTGTATTGTTCAAACTCGTCAAACGCTCTAATGACATTATCGGCATACATGGTGATCAACTTTATGCGAGGTTTCCATGAAACAGTTAAGACGGATGATGTCATCATTTAGAATGAATTTCTGTCTGTCTAATCGGACGCCACTGACGCAGAAAGCAACAGTGAGAGAGAACTTCTCGGCGAGATGAAAGTAAATTCATATCTTGTGGCATGGACGATTTCGTGTTCATGGCGCGAAGCGATAGATACACTTTTTATAGACTTTTAGCACGCTTACATAATACCTTCCATTTAGGTTTAGCCGATTATTGAATTGACGATATCAAATGAAACTGAGTTTTATTTATGGACGTTATGGTATGGTTCTTGGCATCCAATTCTATATTAGGCATGAAAAGCCGGACATTTTCTTCAGAGGTCTCTTAATCAGATTTAAGGTTATTTTACGTGCCATAAATATATAACACGAGACCAGCGTCTTTACTTCCCTTCCAAAAGAAGATATGCTATGGATTTTTACAGCCAGTAAAAATCCATTTCCTTCTGCAGGGCTTGAACCTGCGACCTTAGGAACCAAAGCCCGCATTCAGGAAGTCGCGAATTCGCTTTCCTTAGTTGCCCTACCTGACCTATGCTTTTTTGGGGGGGGGGGGGTTTGCACTGGTCACCAGGCGAATGCTGGGAAAGTTTCTTTCATTTTCCGAATTTCCTAACCCTCCATGTCATTTTCATTGTAATATCATTCATCTTCATCCCGTTTGTTTATTTCTGGGTTGGAAGTGTCGGCGATGGTGATGTTTAACTGCCTCTTAAAAGCACATTTCGAAATAATGCTCTAATCATTAAATTTTGAAAACTCAAGACTTTTGGGGAGTACGAAAAGTAATACTACTTCTGCACTAATTGGACCTGATATAAATGGATAATCTGAGAGATCTGTTTGCAAACTCATTTTCTGTAAAAATGGATTTTATGTGGATATTTAAAAAAAAACATAACTCTGAATTTAGACAAAATTATTTAAATAACCAAGCAAGCTAGAGCTTTGACACATGGCAAAAATATAACCTATTTTGCAGAATAATTGGTATAAATTTCAATACGATGTTTTACACACCTACTGTGGATTTTCCAAATTTCACAGATGCATCATCTTAAAGCAGACCTTCGAAAGAAGCTTATTAGGATGGAAGTTCCATCGCGCACAATTTATACAGAGTCACCTTGGCAAATGACCGAAGACTGCAAATATTGTTTTTCTTCCATGGCTAGAGAGTTCGTTTTTACATTACCGTCGTTTAAGTATATAATAAAATAAGTAAATTATATTATTTACTAAGGATTTAGTGTGACGCAAGAACATTATCAAATAATTCTTGAGAAATCTCTTAAAGCAATTTGCGTCTTGGAGCTTGCATAAATGTTTGGCTAACAGAAGAGAAATTCATTGCCACAGCATCCGAGGCTGTAATGTGATATACTTTTCCCAGGAGAATATGGGAATCGTTCGTATTTCTCAAGTTTCTGTCAGTGAGATTATGTCCAAGCCTCCTATTTTTTTGTTTCCCACAATACTCCTTCTTAGAAAACTGCAGTGAAGCAATTCATTCCAATTCGTTCAATAGATATAGAAATACATTTGTAGAAATTGTACTATAGGCAACATTTGTGTGAGCCATAGAACTACGTCAGTTTCAAAGGGTGAAACCAAAATTGAGACACACCATTAGCAATTGATGTTTTGATAACAAGCCGTTAAATTCCACAAGCACGTGAACACGGTTTCATAAGCATATCTAAATCTCTCAACCCGTTTTGACCCAAAAGTACAACTGACGCTTACAGTTACTCTTCCGATCAAATCGTCATGGGTCATACAACAGCTGTTTCATATTTCTGATCGTTAAAAGTAGCCTTAAAGGCACAGTTGTTAGGTAATGCACCATCACCAACGAACAACATGCAGGTTAAGATTTACTTTGAACACTGTCCCATTTCTTCTTCAAGCGTTTGGAAAAGCACAGGTATTTTGAGCAACAAAACGTATCTCGGTTTGCTCACCATAAATAGGTGTGTTGAGTTTGTACCTTCACCTTAAAGCGAGCACTAGAATCTTCTAGAGGGGTTGCAAACACAGCGGAAAAGGGAGGGGCTTGCAAGCAACGCCAATATTCATGTACCAACTTCATTCTGAGACATCATTTTTTGACTGTAAAATGTAATTTATACTGACCTAATTTGGTTATATTTCCTGTAGTACTGTTTCAAATAACCGGTACTAGTTTAACTAATCAAATATTTCATTCATTCAAACATGTCATCAAAACGGTTCTGAAACCAAAGCCTAGCTTCAGATGAACTGCCATTCCTAGACATTGGGCATTTCACAAATAAAGGAATATTTATGGAGGTTGACACTAATCAGGGATGACATGCAGGTCTTCAAGAATTAGGCAGTTCAGCTGAAGGAATAGTTACAAAGACTAAAAGTTCAAATAAATATTTCTCGAAATAACCAAGTTTGATATGTTGCTATTAAGGCGATTTATGGCAATTGTGAGGAATTTAGATCAGAAATTGCATTGCTGCATAGTTCTATGTACCAAAACAGTTGAGTATTTCCTGTCACAAATTTCCAGAAAGTCTTTCTTCGCCAACCTCATAAAGTAAACTTTTACATGTAATTGAAATTAATTTAAAGGATTCAATGGGTTTTCATTTTCTTTGTTCTCAGTTTGACCTTTTTCATATTTTACTTCCGCTTAAAATGCTCCTATGTAATATTTTCTGTCCAAACGAATTATAAAATTGGAAGAATTAAAATAAACAAACTTTATGCGCAATGAACTTGAGCAATCATAAATCATAATGTTTAATGGTATTTATTTTTATCAATCTGATAGTCAAATGGAAGCTCTAAAGCAGGTTTTTTTTATTTAATATTGAGCGATAATGCAAACAGATTCAATACTAATAACTTTTAAAGGCATAGTATCATAGTAATGTTAGCATATTAACCTAGTACTATATTTATTTTAAAAAATAAAATCACCTAAAGCACAAATTAGTCACTACTTTTAAAGGAGCATTTTGAAGTTGTAAGAATTTTGAAGATTCTAAAATAATGCCCTCTTAGCGCGCAAAATAAATAAATAAAAAAAAAGTTTGTAAAAATGCAAAATCGGGGAATAGGCTATCTTCTATTTTAAAACTGTAACAACATTTATGGAAAATAACAGACTCTCCCCCCCCCCCCTTACCCTCGAAGAGATGCAAGTGTATAGTCCCAGAATGAAGTTGAAGTTTGGCAACACTGAACGCAGGCATGTACCTTCAACAGCTGCCGTGGCTTTCCGAGTTTGCAGCAGTTTACCCTTGCTGCCGTTCGTGGCGCTAGAGGGGAGGGTTCGGGAAGTTCGATGTTTTGACGACGTGTTGGTAGCACTGATGTTGTTGCGGTTGTTCTCACTTCTCTTGTCACGCAGGACGCGCTCTCTCGGTGAATTTGCGTCTGTGTTCACAGACAGAAGAAACTGTGTCATTTTTAGCAACTAAAAATTCTTAATATCTAATAAAACACTAAATTATTCGAATTATAAGTTTACACTTAGAGTAAAACTACCTCGCCTTTTCGTCTTATGAGTAAAAACGATGCATTCACAAAGTAGTTCTATGATGACTATTTGTGTCCAAATTAATTATCTGTTTAAGTTAATATACATAAAACCTAAGAACATAATTAAATAGAACACCAAATTCATAATTAGTTTGAAATGTCAGTGAAATAAACCTGTAGCACGATTAAAATTCAACTTTGATTAGTTAAAGGCATTTTTCTATACAAAACAATAATACATTCTGCAGAAGAAACAAAGACTAATTTTCTTTTTAGCTTATTGCAAGGTAGCTGCAACCAGAATTATTGATTTAATACAGTTACTCTAAGATTACTACTAATATTACGAACTACGTCAATAATAGTATGAAACCTTTCAGCATAAAATTAGCATAAAAATAGAGAGAATCTGTTCAAAATGAAGTGTTAAATGTCTGAAACAGGAGTAAATATCCACCACAAAAATTAGAGTTCAATAACTTTATACCAATCCAACTCACATGTTTACTATACATTATTGCCGTCATTAACCAGTTATTTTTGCTTTCTCCACATGTACTATGTACACAGTGTATAGAGAAGGTATTGTATTACGACCAAAAATTCGAAACCAAAATGCATCTCCTGAATCCCAAAAAAACATTTTTAGAAAAAGGTCTACGTGTGCCTGAGGACAGAATAGCTCAACAACGAAAAGACTGTTACATACCAAACTTGGTATTTAAATTTGGTATTTTCCAAGGATACGACAAGAAGATTTTTAAGAAAATCCCACCAACCCAAACTACTCTTCACATGGAACATTTTTCGAAAATGTTGATTTTCTCAAAATGGCTCTAACGATTTTGATTAGAATACCTTGTGTTAGAGATATTTTTATGACAAATGAAATATATATCTTGAATTTTCTGGTAATATCCTTTGAAGACCTATTCATTCTGGGTTTTTATATAACTGGCAAACCATAACATGTATACATAAATTAAAACGCAATTTATTTCATATAATTTTGTTATTTTTTGAGTTAACCATTTTCGAGATATTTTGCATTATTGATTTCTCAAACGGGAAGATATCTGGCTTCTCGTTTGTTTATTCCTGGCAAGCAGAGAGATTGGAATTTCAATTGTTTCACATTGCGACCGGCTTTTATAGGACGAGAATATTGCTTTACTCCGTGAATTTTCTTATTTCCCCTTCTGCTTACAAGGAAGCTAGTAATAAGACTAATTCTGCTTATGTTTAATCTGTTTAAAATAATGCATATAACAGATTAATGCTTTGAATAGAAGGGTTGTTTACCGAACAGCTAGAGGACATTCATGTAAATGGAACACATTAGATTTTTCCCCCTTCTACTTACAAGGAATCAAGTAACACTGGCAATTTCTGCTAATGTTTATCTCGATTACCATGAAATAGAAGAATAAGCTTTTTAACTATTTTGTTACACAGATGTAGAGAAAGTCATGTGAATGTAACACACAAGATTTTTTTGAAAACGGCTATCTTCACATATTCAGAGAAATATAACAACTTCAAGCCTGCTTTATATGGAAAAAAAAATATTTGATGTTACATTTAGAGGTCTTTCTCTACTATTTCATCAACAAATTATTGCTACAAAAGCTTTCTTTTCCACCTACTTCCTGTTAATCGAAATAAACATTATAGAAGTGGTTTCTTACATATTTCCTTGTAGCTACAATGGGAATAAAAGTGTACACTAGGCTTATGGGGACCAAAGTGTGAAATTTTCAAATTCAATGTTTTTTATGGAATTTACTTCAATTTTTTACCACGTACCGCTATTTTTATGTGTAACTAATTCTGTAATCTTGAGACAAATGTATCAATTACTTTTGAATTTTTTTTGTTTAACTACTCTAGCATAAAAGCTTTTTGAGCTTCAGTTTTCAAATTTTTGTAATAAAACTTCATATTTATAAAAACATTACCAGATGAATTTCAAATTAATTAAATATTACTACAGGAAAAGGTATTTAAATTATTCGTTCATACTTTTTTCCATTATTTTTGTGGATTCATTAATTTTGGTAATGCAAATAATTAATTTTACTTACTTAGAAAAGTAATTAATTTTACTTATTATGATATTAAGGTTCTCTGATACATGCACGGAAAAAAAGCATTTAGAGAAACACGCCTTTTAATACTTGAAATGACATTTGTTAGGCAAGACTATTTCTGCTACTATTTATCTCGATCTGCATGGGTGGATAGAAGAATAATCTTTCGTAAAAATAGTTTGCAGAACAGGCAGAGTAAGCCATGTGAATGCAACATCATATTTTTTAGCTTTTCACCGCATTGAAATCCCCTCCCCCTTCCTACCTTAGGCAAGAATTAAGAATTACGATTGCTCGTCACATTTCACCATTTTATGTAAAAAAATCTGATATGTTACACTCACATGACTTTCTCTAGCTGCTCTACAAAACTCCTACAAAAGATTATTCTTCTTTGTACACAATGCTAATCAAGATAAATGTTAGCAGAATGTTATTACTTAGTTCCTTATAAGTAGAAAGGAATAAGGGAATGCACAATATGCTAAAGTGATTATCAAATGTTTTAAAAGCTATCGTTATGCGATTGTCATTGCAAATCACTTCTTTGTTTGGCCAGGAGTAGAACAAAAGAAAAGAAAAGCGGACACTTCCTGTCTGAGAAAAGCTTAAGTACTTCACAATTGAAACCAGCAACAAGGAATATCTCAGAAACAGTTAGCTCCACAACAAAAACGTAAAGGACACAAATTGTGTGTTTTGTCGTGGTGTACATTTTTTGTGTAGTGAGTTTTTTTTCTATCTCTTGCAGTCTAGCAGTTAATCAAAATTCATCCAGAATAAAGAGGTCTTAAGAGACTATTTTCCCAAAATTCGAGATATACATTTTATTTCGGACATAAATAGCTTTAATATACGGGGTTTTAATCAAAATGGTTAGAGCCATTTTTAAGAAAATAAAAATTTTCAAAATTTGTTCTATGTAAAGGGTAGTTTTTAGTACGGGGATTTTTTTTTAAAATCTTGTGTCGCATCCTTGAAAAATACTAAACCTAAATAGCAAGTTTGGTATTTAACGGTCTTTTCGTTTTGGGGCTATGCTGTCCACAGACACACACACCTTTTTTTTTAAAATGCTTTTTTCGGACTCGGGGGACCCCGAAACATATATTTCCGGTGAAATCTCGGTATCGAATTTTTTGGTGCATTGCAATACCTTCTCTATCCCTATGTACATTGTACATATGGGGCTAGAGAAAGTAAAAATCTAACGTGTTAAACCCACATGTCTTTCTCTAGCTGCTCTACAAACAAACTTCTTACATAAGTTTATTCTTCTTTCTACAAAATGCTAATTGAGATAAACATTAGCAGCATGTTCTTATTACTTAGATCCCTATAAGTAGAAGGAAACTAACGCTATGCTAAAGTGATAGTCAAATGTTTTAAAAGCTATCGTTAAGCGATTGTCAATGCAAATCGCTTCTTTGTTTGACCAGGAGTAGAACAAAAGAAAAACGGACACTTCTCGTCTGAGAAAAGTATAAGTACTTTGCAATTGAAACTAACAACAAGGAATATCTTGAAAATGGTAAACTCCACGAAAAAAATGTATAAAATATAAATTGTGTATTTTAACGAGCCCTACATATTTTGTGCAATAAGTTTTTGTCTATCTCTTACGGTTTAATAGTTACACAAAATTCAGCAAAATTCATCCAGAATAAACAGGTCTTCAGAAGCTATTCCCAGAAAATTCAAGAGATACATTTTATTTTTGATGGAAATGGCTTTAATATGTGGTAATTTAATCAAAATCGTTTGAGCCATTTTAAGAAAAAGAAATTGAAATTTTTTTCATGTAAAGGGTAGTTAGAGTTGGGGAGATTTTCTTGAACATTCTCGTGTCCTATCCTTATTTCTTTTTATTTTTGAACTATACTGTCCACACACACACACACACACACACACACACACACACACACAGGGACTTTTTCCGATTTTTTTTAATTTAGGGGGTCTTAAAATTCGATATCGAATTTTTGGAAGGAATGCAATACCTTCGCTTTCCACTATGTACATTGCACATACAGGGCTAGAAAAAGTAAAAATTACGACCCCGCTATATCCAGTTACGGGAAGCCTAAGTTTTGCGGGAGACTGTTTGAACTTGCTATCTCAGAAATATTTGTTCGTCTGTGATATCTCGGCGCTGCAGTGATAGACGCTGGTTTTACGGGGAGGTGAGGGCCTGTCTTTCCGTAGTGTTGTCAACCAAAGAAAAACTTCTTTCTTTGTGGTCCTCAACCATTATGATGAGTAGGTTAATTTACCAAGAATTAGCTGAAGTATTAAACGAAACACAGCGCACTGCACTCTGGAGTCTAGAGACAATGAAACCAGTACCAGTACCATCAGCAGTACCTCATGCCTCATGAGGTTGCTGTTGTTGCTCTGCTCTGTTTGAGAAATTGCGTGAAACCTATCGAATGTAGACTCAGAAGCCGAAAGCCCAAGAAAACGTGCGTGCATAGTAGGCACGACATTTTCGCAACAGTGAGAGGAAGAAGCGAACAGTTTGAAATAGCCCATGGAATCCAAGCATTTCCAGAAGCATTCTGTAGACGATTTTCTGAGGTCATATTTTTTGTGGTTTTCTAGCCATTTCAACGTATCCAATCCTTTACGTATCTAATCTCTCTTCCCTGCATCTATATTTTCAATCGCTTGTTAACGTATTATAGATGTGGTCAAATTATTACACTACACATTTATATATTCCTAATGCTTGAAAAATTCTGTAAAATTCATTCAGAGTAAATAAATCTTCAGAGGCTAATCCGAGGAAATTCAAGATATACATTTTATTTGTCATGTAAATATCTTTAATATAGGATATTTTAATCAAAATTGTCAGAGAAAATCTAACTTTTCAAAACCTTTTCCGTATAAAGGGTAGTTTGGGGTGGGGGGATTTTTCTTCAAAATCTTCGTGTCTCATCCTTGGAGGATACTATATTTAAATATCAAGTTTGGTATTTAACAGATTTTTCGTTTTTGAGCTATGCTGCTTATACACATTTTTCTAAAAATTCTTTTTTTTCTTTTTCTTTTTTTTTTTTTTTGATTCACAGGGTCGCAAAACATGTATTTCCGGTTAAATCTCGGTATACATTTTTGGGTGCAATACAATACCTTCTCTATGCATATAGTACGTATGGAGAAAGTAAAACTAGCCATATTAATTAACATGCATAAAGAATAACATTTCCGATATAAGAAGCTATTGGTTTTGAAATTAGGTGGTTCACTCGGGCGTGATTAGCAATAGCACAAGTCCGTCCGTCCGTCCGAGAAGCTATTAAGCGCTATAAGTACTGGGTATAATACTCTCCAGTTTATACTCAGGCTCTCTCTAGCCGCTGCTGACAGAAAGAATTACATTACTGCCAGCGGTATCTTACGGCAGAGCTGCTAACTGCTGCACCACCTACCTCTCTGGCTCAGTCGAACACACCGGCTAATATACGACAGGGCATGGCTAATAATGGCAATAATGGGGAGTTATTTTGGGCGCAAGGGGAAACTGGGCGGGGAACAAAGGCTCGAACAATTGCCCTTAATCACATTAACGACCTGATCTAATTTTGATTCTTTCAGCGAGATGAGCAGTTTCCTTGACACACAAAAAAATACCGTTTTATTAACGAAAGCACCTCACGACCCCAGAGTTTGAAAATAAAATAGCATATTTGCACGCCAGCTCCTAAGTAGCATTGTTCTGTTGATATCTGGTGTGTTCTGTTGCAACGTACGTTATTCTTTACGAGGGGATAGCGAGAGAGCTACAATACTGCAGGATCCGGAGAAAACTTGCCCAGACCCCTCTTCGTCCACCACAAATACCACACGCAGGCGCTTGGGAATGAACCCGGGCCGCCTAGATGGGAGGCGAGCGGTCTAACCACTCAGCCACGGCGCCGTCAAAATAATAATTTTATTAGAATATGCAATACAATGGTTCTCCTTCAACCTTAAATAATTTTTCGCCAGAGATCTCTTTCTAATCATTCTCTTTCTATCCAACGTTCTCTTGGTTTTGCCTCTTCCCTTTCTTCCTCTAGCCACGCATTTTAGGACCTTCTTTGGTATTCTCTCCTCTTCCATTAGTATGAGATGTTCATACCACCTTAAACGCCTCTCTTAACTTTAATTTCTGTACTACGTATGCTACGTGGGAAAATAATTGTATTACAAAAAATTTCAATGTCAAGATTTCAACAGAACTATAATTTTGAGGTCCCCTGAAGCCAAAGGAGCATTTTTAGAAACACATCCCCGTGACAGCGCGCGCATATATGTGTGTGTGTATATGTATAGCATATCTCAAAAACCAAAAGTTAGTTAATACCACACTTGATATTAAATTCAACATCTTTCAAGGGTGCGAAACGAAGATTGTCAAAAAAATCCCCCACCCTAAGTTACCTTTATATGGAAAAATATTCTAACATTTTTACTGTCTCAAAAATGACTAATGGTTTAAATTAAAATATATTTTAATGGTATTGTCATAAAAATGAAACGTATATCTTAATTTTTCTGGCAAGCTTTCAGATTTGGCACTTCGTTTATCTGTTTGTATTTGGCGTGCCAATTTTAAATAAATTAGCTGAAAACAAATAAAAAAGAAAGAAAGAAAATTCAGTCCCAGTGTCTATTAAATGGTCCATCTGCAATACCGCATTTGGCCTGATTCTACAATGTTTCAGAATTTCTAATACATACATTTAAACACTTTTTTTTTTTTTTTTTTTTTTTGCGAAATGTTGTATAGACCAATCTTAACTTCTACACAACCAAATATAAAATTGTTTCCAAAAACGTAGCAAACTCACACATGAAACAAAAATTAATAGTATAATAGTATTAAAGTAAGTCAATATTTTACATTAATATTTGATATTTCAATACTAGAAGTTACTAGTGAAGTTTTTTTTCTTCATTGTTCCATTTATACCTCACGTTTAACTACAATGGTGTTATCGGCAGCCTTTCACCTTTAGAACATACTGCCTTTCGGCAATGGTGTTTTTCGTGTATTTCTCATTAGATTTGGGGTGGGGTTTATACGTTTGATCACCCACACTAGGTCTCTAATTCACACTTCCACACCCTCGGGAGGATAGAGAAAAACCTCACCTCCAGCCGGGAATCGAAACTGGGACCTCTCGAAGGGACAGGTGCTACGGGACCAGCGTTATGTGTGGAATTAACTCTGTACGTTGTGGGCAACATCTCCTGTCTGTCGAACAGGGTCGTCGTTGGAAGCAATATCGATTGGAAAGGAAGAGCGAGAGAGATGTTCGGTTCCCATTAGCAGAACGTTTTTACTGCTACAGGAAATGCAAGTGGATGGAGGAATTCTCATTAAGAAGGCTTCACAAAAGCACACCTCACATCTGTCTCATATATAAAGAAGAGAACGTGAGAAAAGACAGAATAGACGTCGTCAAGGAACAGATAAAAGGTTAACAATAAAAAACAAAAGAATGACACCCAAGGCAAAAACAAAAAAGTGGATAGAAGAAGCTGTGGAATTAATGAAAATGTGTCTGCGCATTAAAATGTATCCGAAAGGCGAAATAAGGAATCGAAAAATATGAAGTCAGAATCCTTCAAAATTATATTTGAACGTAAGAAGATTAACATGACTATATGCGATAAACGAATGGTAGTAATGTTATCGCATGTTAGATCCCGAAAAGACTAAAAAAAACTACAAAAGAATTACACATTCTATCATCATCATTATTATTATTTCTTTAACTGGTAAAAGAAAAGGAGCTAACCTATTTTAATGCATTCTACGGAACTGTTGTTTCACCCGAGGAGGAAAAAATCTGATGTGTTCTATTCACATGGCTTTCTCCAGCTGATCCGCAAACAAATGTTTCATACAAAGATGATATTCTTTTATCTACATCTTTATAAACGTTACTAGAATTGTCATATTGCTTGCTTCTTTTTAAATAGAAGGGAAATAAGTGAATACTCTAGTCTAAAGTGATAGTCAAATCTGTTAAAAGCCATGTGAAACAATCGAAATTCTGTACTCGTTTGTTTGAGAGGAGTAAACAAAAGAGAGACGAAAAGAAAGATAACTTTCCATTTGAGAAAAGTTTAAGTAGCTTAAAACATATATGTGTGTGTGTATTGGTAAATTGTGTGTTTCATGGAGATCTACAAATGTTATGCAGAAGTCATCCAAAAATGAAGAGATTTTCAGAAGCTATTCCCAGAAAATTCAAGATTTACATTTCATTTGTCATGAAAATATCTTAAAAATACAGCATTTTAATCGAACTCTTTAGTCATTTTAGTTAGTATCCATTAATTTATTTAATAGTTTACCTGACAAAATTAAGAAACTTACTTTTAAAAAATGAGAGAGAGAGAGAGAGAGAGAGAGAGACAGAGGGAGAGGGAGGGAGAGATTTTCTAATTATTTTGAAGAAAAATCCTGTCTACAAGGCCCAGGAGTTTTATAGCATTGCATTTTTGTAACTTTTAATTCACGTTGCTATACCTGTATTATGTTCTTGGCAAAAAACATGTCTGTCTATCTTCGAGTTGAACGTCCTAACACGCAAGCCAAACCTGCATTTATAAATTGCTTTGCGCACCTCGCTATGGAACAAACAGTTTTGCAAGCTACAGAATTCCATAGAGACGTAAATGAGCTTCGTAATAATGGTGAGCTAGCATTTTGACTAGATGATGCCATAAGCGGTGCTATACTCGTGTAAAATTAGTCAAATGTATTGAGTTTCTTTGACTTCTGAATAAGTAAACAGCATTTTTACTTTCTCTAGCACGTATGTACATAGTAGATAGAGAGGCTATTACATTCCACCCAAAAAATTCTATACTGAGATTTCATCGGAAAAACACACTAAATCCAAAAAGAAAGAAATTTTAGAAACATATCCGTATGTGTGTATGCGCCTGTATGTGGGCAGCATAGATTAGAAACGAAAATCAGTTAAATACCAAACTCGGTACTTAAGTATTTTCCAAGTATGCGACACGAAGTTTTTAAGAAAATTCCCCAACCCTAAATGCCCATTACATGGAACATTTTTGAAAATTTTGATTTTCTCAAAAATGGTTCTACGGTTTTAATTAAAATACCATATCTTTAAAATATTTTATTGATAAACTAACGGCATATTCTGAATTTTGTGGTAACAGGTTCTGAAGACCTCATTCCGGATGTCTTTTTTGTTTTGTTTTAGATTCGGTAGAGTTAATAGTTTTCGAGATATTTCGCGTCATTGGTTTCATTTTAAGATACTTAAACTTTTCTCAAATGTGAGGTCATTTTTCTTTTCGTCTCTCTTTTGTTTACATCTAGCAAGCAAAGAGAACGAAAATTCAATTGCTTCACATAGCGGCATCACCGGTTTTTTTTTTTTTTTTTTTCTCTCAGTTTAGTCCAGTGTATTCCCTCATTTCCCTTCTACTTAAAGGGAAGCAATAGTAAGGCAATTTCTGCTAATATTTATCTCGATTAGTATGATGTAGATAAAAGAATAATCTTTTGTATGAAGAGAAAGTCATAAGAATAGAACACATCAGATTTTTTTAAAATAAATATTCTAACTTTGAGTCAAGGTGTAAAATAACCGCCTCTGAAGTGTGAGGGTAGTTTGTGTGCCTCATATTCAAGAGATCCAGAGTCGTATCCCCGTTAACACGAGTAATCCACAAAGTTTTTTTTCGTGGCTTTTCTTTTATCCTGAATACGAATGTCGAGCAATTTTAAGCTCCATGAAACACCGAGCTCATCTGAGCATCATTTCACCGTATACATCGTCCTATATGACCTATTAGAAAATATATAACGAACTAGAGTGTTAAAGTAAAAAAAACAACGACAAAGAAAAAAAAAAGACAAAAAAAAAAAGACAAAATAAAACAAAAACACTCACAATAAAAAAAAATAATGTAAAAGAATTACCGTGTGTTTAGTTTTCTGTTATTACTTTCTCTATACGCACTATGTACATAGTATATAGAGAATGTGTTGCACTCCACCAAAAAATTCGATACCGAGATTTCACCGGAAATATATGTTTTAGGGTCCCCTGTATCCAAAAAAAGTAATTTCAGAAAAAAGTCTGTGTGTGTGTGTGTGTGTGTGTGTGTATGAGTTCGTGTGTCCGTGAACACGATACGAAAGTCGGTAAAGTACCAAACTTGGTATTTAAGTTAAGTATCTTCCAGGGATGCGACACGAAGATTTTGAGGAAAATCCCCCCACCCCAAACTACCCTTTACATGGAACTTTTTTTCGAAAATTTTGATTTTCTAAAAAATGGTTATAACGATTTTGATTAAAATGTCGTATATTAAAGATATTTACACGACAATTAAAATGTATATTTTGAATTCTCTGGGAACAGCCTCTGAAGACTACTTTATTTTGGGTGACTTTTACGGAATTTTTCATAACTGCTAACCGTAAGAGATGGACAAAAACTTACCACACAACAAATGTAGAGCACTTTAAAACACACAAATTATGTTATATACATATTTTTCGTGGATTGATTGTTTTTGAGATATTCCTTGTTTTTGGTTTCAGCTATAAAAAGCATACTTTTCTCATACAGGACTTTGTGAACTCGTGTCCATACAAACAAAGGAACTTCAGTCACATAGCAACCAGCTTTTGACTATCACTTTAACCTATTTCGCTTCTATTTACAAGGAAGCAAGTAATAAGACTATTTCTGCTAATTTTTTCTCGATTAGAAGGAAGTAAATAGAAGCATAAGCTTTTTAACAATAATTTATTGCAGAGTTGTAGAGAAAGTCATGTGAATGGAACACATCGGATTTTTCTGTAGAGTTTTTGCCCGAAACATTGCAAATCACTTGGAATGATAATGTTTTGACGTGCCTGCGAAACTCTAGATCAAGCAGAGGGTAAGGCATAGTAAATCATTCCATTCCGGGCGAAGAATTGGCGCATTCCGCAATCCCTCTTGTAAACACAAGACCTTGCTCAGCTGAATCAAATGAAACAAAGTCTTGATAATCAGTCTTGAAAGAAATAAAAACGAATAATGACTTCTCATTTGAGAAAAGTCCAAGTATTAGAAAATAAACAATAACAAGGAATTCTCGAAAATAGTTAACTGCACAAAAAAGAACAAAAGCATTATTGGACATAAAGTGTGTTTTAACGAGATCTACTTTTCTGTGTCGTAACGTTTTGTCTATCTCTTACGGTTTACCAATTACGCAAATATCATCTAGAATTATCAAGACTTCAAAACATGTATTTTGTGATTAAAATATCTTAAACATACGGTACTTTAATAAAATTCGTTATAGCCCAGAAATTAATATTTTCTACAAAGTTTCATGGGGTAATCTACTAACATATGGCAGTTGCTTTTAAGCCCATTTAAAAACCATCGATATGGGCCGGGTCTGAACCTGCGACCTTAGATCAGAAGGCCAGCGTCTAACCAAATGAGCCACCCAGACCACCAATGATATCCTTGGGAGTTAACTTACGGATGTTGATATTATTCGCTGTGTAGCGTGGAAGCTTCTTTAGGACTTTAACTGGAAATGTCATTAGGTTCCCCTTTAAGAAAGGAAATTATATTATAATTGCACGTCGAGATGATAAAGCGAAAAGAGTGAAACTGATAAAAATAGCAGAATAGATCGCTGTGACAGTTCCAAACTCAAAACATACATACTTCAAATATATGATGTGTTCAACTCTCACGAATTTCTCTACGAACTATTGTTAAAAACATTATTCCTTTATCTAAATTGTGCTAATGAGAGAAAAACAGGCAGAAATTGTGTTTTTACTTGCTTCCTTGTAAGTAGGAAAGAAATAAGGGAAAAAAATCTGATGTGTACCATTCACATGACGTTATCTATATCCCTGCAACAACTTATTCTTAAAAAGCTTATACTTCTATTTACTTTATGCTCATCAGAAAAAAATAGAAGCGAAATAAGGGACTACCATACGTTAAAGTGATAGTCAAAAGCTGGTTGGTATGTCAATGAAGTTCCTTTGTTTGTATGGATAGGAGTTGACAAGTTCCTATATGAGAAAAGAATAAGTTTTTCATAGCAGAAACCAAAAATAAGGAATGTCTCAAAAACGACTAACTCCACGAAAAAAAGTATATAACACAAATTGTGTGTTTTAAGGTGCTCTACATTTTTTGTGCAGTAAGTTTTTGTCCATCTCTTACAGTTTAGCAGTTATTCAAAATTCAGTAAAATTCATCCAGAATAAACTACTCTTCAGAGGCTATTCCCAGAAAATTCAAGACATACATGCTATTTGCCAGGTAAATATCTTTAATATACGAAATTTTAATCAAAATCGTTAGAGCCATTTTTGAGAGAGTCAGAATGTTCGAAAAAAGTTCCAGGTAAAGGATAGTTGGGGGTGGGGGGATTTTTCTCAAAATCTTCGTGTCGTTTCTCTGGAAAATACTAAACTTAAATACCAAGTTTGGTATTTTATCGACTTTTCGTTTTTGAGTTATCGTGTTCACACACACACACGGACCTTTTTGTGAAAATGCTTTTTTTTTTTTTTTTTTTTATATATTGGGGACCCTAAAACATATATTTCCGGTGAAATCTCGGTATCGAATTTTTGGGTGGAGTGCAATACCTTTTCTATACACTATGTACATAGTGCGTATAGAGAAAGTAACAATAGGCTACAGCGACAGTCAAACTTTTTTAAAGCCGGTCGCTGTGCGAAGCAATAGAAATTAAGCTATCTGTGTATGGGAGGGAGTAAAACAAAAGAAATATGAATCAAAAGATGACTTCCCTGTTGAGAAAAGTTGACGTAATTTAAAACTGAAACCAATAGGAATAAACATCCCAGAAATTGTTAAACTTTTATTTTTCATATAAATATCTTTAATACATTGTATTTTATTAAAATTCGTTAGAACAATTTCTAAGAAAAAAAATCCATGCGAAGGGTAGCTTGGGGTGAGAGGATTTCCCTCAACATCTTCGTGTCACATCCTTGGAAGACACTTAACTTAAGTACTAAGTTTGGTATTTTGCCGACTTTTCATTTTTGTGTCATCGTGTTCACGGACACATGGTCACACATGACCACGGACCTTTTTCTATAAATCTGATGTGTTCCATTCACATAACCTTTTCTAGCTGTTCCAAAAGCAATTTTTTCTTACAAAAGATTATTCTTTTATCTACGCCATGCTAATCTAAATAAACATTAGCAGAATTAGTCTTATTACTTACGTCTTTGTAAGTAGAAGGAAATAAGAGAATACATTAGGCTCAAGTGATAGTCAAATCCTTAAAAAGAAACAATTGAGGTTAAGTTCGCTTTGCATGGTCCCGTTTGGGAAACGCTATTTAGTTTAAAATTGCAACCAATAATAATGAATATTTCAAAAAGGTTCATCTATACAAGAAGAATATATGTGTTATAAATTATCTACACTTTTAAGTGAGTTTTTGTCTAGCCCTTACGGTTTAGTCGTTATGCAACATTTTGCAAAACTCGATCAGAATAAAGAGCTCTTTAAATGCTATTCCCAGAAATTCAAAGACGTAAATATCTTTAATATTTTAGTAAAAATCGTTAGCCATTTTTCAGAAAATCAAAATTATCGAATAATATTGCATGTAAAGTATAGTTGGGGATGGGGGATTTTGTTGAACATTCTTGAAAATTTGGTATTTAATCCACTTTTCGTTTTCATGTGTTGTCAGGACACACACACACACGGACTTGTTTCTAAAAATGCTGTTTTTGCAGACAGGAGGCCTTAAAACGTGTATTTCCAGTGAAATCTCGTATTTAATTATTTGGTGAAGTACAATACCTTCCCTACCTATGTACTACATTCTAAGTACAGAAAATAAAAATGAAACGGTCAAAATTAAATGAACTTGGTTTAATCGTAAAAGTGTGGAGAATGTATTTTACGCTTTCTTGTGCGGAAGCTAACTCTTAATGCTATGTACAGTTGAACTACTTATTTAGTGTTAACATTCTATGCCAGAAACTCATTAAAAGCAGATATTCAAGTGGACAGGAGTAACCTTGTATAAGTAAAGAAGAATAAGATGTGAATTAACGAGGTTTAAAGCTATTAACGTGACTCACTTTATACTATGGTAAGCTCGCAGAATAAAACTTGAGCATTATGCGCTGTCTGGGGAGTTAAAAAGCTTTTAACTACTGCTGCTTGAGAGGAGTAGAGAGAGAAGGAACAAAAGGAGGGCATGGCGCCGACCTTGTCGTGGTGCTGGGGCATTAGCCCCCAACTTAATGAAAAATCGTTAATTGCACTACGTGATGGATTGCGGTTGGTTTGTCACCCTTCACCTTTTAACCCCCACACACCTGCGCACGTCATCTGTTTCAATTAAAAACATTAACTGCTGTTTAAGATGGCGTGTGATTCTAATTGTGGTTTATGATAGTGCAGAGTAACGAGGATGTAGGTCAGACAGTATTATACAATATTCTATTAGAGGTTTTACTTTCTCAAGACCGCATTTACAGCATACAGAGGAATGCTTGTACTCTGACCAAAAATGCTATACAAATGTCACCGAAAATACATGTTTCGAAGTCTCTAAACCAAAAAAGAAAAACATCTGTATGTATGGACTCACTCTGCGTATGTTTCGTTTCGTAGACGGCTTACAAGCGGATGCCTAGGGGGTCAGAAGCCTGTCGGGAGCCAAAGGCACTAAACCACAGAATGGAGAACCTGGAACGAGGGGTCGGCCCGTAAACAGGCATGAGCGTGAGGATGTAGATGATAGGAAAGGTGATGATGGGAGGCAATTGGTGAAAAGAGTGGCAGGGGAAATCAGAGGATCCCAGACGACGCTTCCTCCACCATAAACCCCACATGAGGCGCATGGGATCGAACCCGTGCCGCTTAGACGAAGGCTAGCGGCCTAACCACATGGCCACGGCGCCGCCTTTGCATATGTTATGTAAAACCGAATATCCGAATAAATAAACGAAAATTTACAAATGAATCTGATGTGTTCCACTCACATGACTTTCTCACCTGTTCCACTAAAACTATTTTTACAAAAGATTATTCTTTTATCCACCTCACGCAAATCGAGATAAACACAACCAGAATTAGTCTTAATGCATGCTTCCCTATAAGTAGAAGGGAAATGAATGAATACATTAGCGTAAAGCGATAGTCAGAGGTTTTAAAAGCTGAACGCTATGTAGTGAAACAAATGAAATTCGGTTCTCTTTGCAAGGTCAGAAGTAAAAAAAAAAAGTGTATATGACATAAATGGTGTGTTTTAAGGAGAATTACATTTTTGGCATAGTTAAGTTTTTTTTCTATCTCTTACGGTTTACCAATTATACTAAAGTCATTCAGATTAAGAGGTCTTTAGAGACTATTCCTGGAAAATTCAAGATATACATTTCGTTTGTCATAAAATGTCTTAAACATACGGCATTTTAATCAAAATAGTCATTTTTGATAAAATCAAAATTTCCGAAAAATTTTCCATGTAAAGGGTAGTTGGGAATGGATTTTTCTGAACATCTTACTTAGAAGATAGTAAACTTAAATGCTAAGTTTGGTATTTAACCAACTTTTCATTTTTGAGTTATACTGTCCCACACACACACGCCCGAACATTTTTTTAAAATCACATTTTTTATTCAGGGGGTCTCAAAACATGTATTTCCGGCGAAATCTCGGTATCGAATTTTTCGGTGTAATACAATATCTTCTTTACTTACCATGAACTCGCATATTACTGTAGAGAAAGTAAAAATCACCTCCGTATGCCAACATTTTACACCATACCCCTTACACGGAATTTTTTTCAATATTAGGTCTAATGATTCTAATTAAAATACCATTAAGTTTAACATATTTGAATAATTAATAAAAAGTATATTTTGAATTTTCTGGGAATAGCCTCCGAATTTCTCTTAATCCAGAATGGAATTAATATACACCACCATTCGGCTGACTTATTCCAAATACATTTGTTTTGTGAAATTAACTATTTCCAAGATATTTTTGATATTGGTTTGAACTTTACCATAGGTTTTTGTAATATTTATTTATACTAACTAGAGGAATAACTACATCTAGATTCAGTTTGGAGATTTCACCCAAATACGCATTTACACTTTCTCCACCATGTACATAGTAGGTACAGAACGTCCTGTATTTCACCCATAATCGATACGAGATTTCACTAGATTGAAACCTTAGCATTGAAGTCACAACTGCTTCCGAAGTTGCGCGAATCCTATCGAATGAAGATGTGGGCAAACTACTTGCGCTTGATTCACGAAGTGCCATAAAACTTCCTTATTCAATAACAACCACATTGAATGTCTTGTAATGTCATATTTAAGACACTGATCATCAGATTCGGATAAGAGATTGTATCGTGTGCCATGATCAAGTACAGCAAACGGCAGATGTTTCGTCTGACCCTGTCCCTGACCCTTTAAGTCTTGCGTGTAAGCTTCACGCACCTGTCTCCACTTCAACTCACCCCCTCCCCATTATATCTCTCCCTAGGACAGACTCAGCATTCGAGAAACGTGGAAAATACAAGTGGGAGTTGGTAAGCATGACTTGAATTAATTCAAAATGTGCTTCTCGTAAGTATGCGTGTGTGGGGATATGTTCGAAATGTACACACATATATACCAGAAATGCTAGACTTGAAGCTTTACTGGCCTGTAATTCTCACACTAAATACACCAATAAATTACTGACCATTATTCTTTTGTTTTTAGCTGTCTATAAGTAGAGGTAGCGTTGTAATACACCCGAAAATTCGATACGCAGATTTCACTAGTTCAGAATATGAAAAGAGAAGAAACTATGTTAATTACGTAAGAAGGAGATGGCAAACAGACTTCGATAAATTAAGAGTGTCATGTGAATGGAACACATGAGATTTTTTGGTATTGTTTCCAATTAGCATTATCGAATTTCCTTTTGGAGTAGTTATACAAAGTGGTTTACCTGTTCCTTATTATTTTTTTAAGATAGGCAACACTGCATACTCTGAAAATAATAAGGTCGAAATTACCGTGCTTGTCGGTCATTTGGTAATCATGCAAATCTAGCATGCTCTTCATCGGAAAATAGACCTTAGCAGCGAGAGTTATGTCCATTCCAAAAACATGCGCTTACAAACTCCTGTAACAGTATATGTTATATCAATAGGGTCGCTGTCATACGTTCTACAACGTAAATTATAATGAATGAAGGTTAAATAAACGGCTTACGCTACAAAGAGGGGTCCACAACAGTTATGAAAAGATCAGAAGCGGAGAGAGAGCCATGTGGGATTGAATCAGCATTCCACTCAAAAATTCGATACCGATATTTTATTGGAATATTTCAGGACCCCTTGTGCGTATGTAGGTGTGTATAAAGCATTTTTAAAAAATTATATCCGTGTGTCTGTAAAAACAATAATTCGAAAACAAAGAGTTGATTAAATACCAAAATTGACATTTAAATTCAGAATTTTCCAAAAATGTGAAGCGAAAACTTTCAGGAAAATCCCCCACCATAAATACTTGGAGAAGTTTTAGAAACATTTTATTTTCACAAAAATGACTAAAGATTTTTAATAAAATGCCCATATTAACGACCATTAACATGACAAATAAAATGTAAATCTTAAATTTGCTTGAATAGGTTTTGAGGTCCTCTCTATTCTGAATGGCGTTTGCAAAACTAGTAAACGTAAGAGGAAAACACTAATTTACGACACAAAAAAGTAGATATCGTTAAAACATACAGTTTGTCATATATGTATTTTTAATTTCTCTACACGTACATAGTGTACAGAGAAGGTATTGTAATGCACCCAAAAATTCCATACCGAGATTTCACTGGAAATACATGTTTTGGGTTCCCCGGAATCCAATAAAGTATTTTTAGAAAAAGGTTCGTGTGTTTGTGTATGTCTGTGTTTCTGTCAGACAGTCTGTGTGTCCGTTGACAGCATATCTTAAAACGAGGGGGGTCGTTAAATACCAAACTTGGTATTTAATTTGGGCATCTTCCAAGGATGCTACACGAAAATTCTAAAGAAAATCCCCCCACCCTTTATATGGAACTTTTTTCGAAAATTTTGAGTTTCTCAAAAATGGCAAACGATTTTGATTAAAATGTCGTATATTAAAATATTTACCTGACAAAATGTATATATTGAATTTTCTGCGAATAGCCTCTGAAGACTATTTTATTCTGAAGGAATTTTACGGAATTTTGCATAACTGCTAAACCGTAAGAGATGGACAAAAACTTACCACACAGAAAATGTAGAGCACGTTAAAAACACACTTTATGTTATATACATTTTTTTGAGTTCATCGTTTTTGAGATATTCCTTGTTTTTGGTTTCAGCTTTGAAAAACCTATACCTTTCTCATATATGAATTTGTGAACTCCTGTCCATACTAACAAAGGAACTTCATCTCATAGCAACCAGCTTTTGACTATCACTTTAACCTATGGTAATCGCTTATTTCGCTTATACTTGCAACGAAGCAAGTAATAAGAATATTTCTGCTAATTTTTCTCGATTAGTATAAGTAAATAGAAGCATAAACTTCAACAATAATTTGTTGCAGAGATGTAGAGAAAGTCATGTGAATGGAACACATCAGATTTTTTTTTACAGAGTTAACCATTTCCGAGATATTATTGGTTTCAATTTTAACATACTTAAACGTCTCTCAAACGGGAATCCGTCCATCTTGTTTCTTTTATTTTACTCCTTGCCATACAAAGAAAATATAATTTCATTCATATAGCAATCCGCACTTAAAAAATTGGCTATCACTTTAGCCCAGTTATTCCCTTATTTTCTTTCTACTTATAAAGGACTAAGTAATAAGACCATTTCTGCTAATATTTATCTCGATTAGTCTGAATAAGATAGAAGAATAATCTTTCTTTAAAGGATGGTTTGTTACAGAATAGTGAGAGAAAGTCTCGTGAATGTCATGTCCGATTTTTTACTAATTTGTTTAAAAGTATATTAAATCAAATGAGTTATTAAATTCTAAAAACCCGAAGGTTTTGAAAAGTACAAAATGTAATAGTTTTACAATAGTAATTAGGGGTTCATATAAAAATCTGACTGTTCAATTCACATGACTTTCTCTACATCTACTTAATTTGTCAAAAAGCAGATTGTTCTTCTATCTACTTTACGATGATCCACATAAACTTAGCAGAAATTGTCTTAATTACTTGCTTCCTTGTAACTAGAGAGAAAAAAGAGATTAACTAGGCTAAAATGAGAGTCAAATCTTTTAAAAGCTGGTTGCCATGTGGTTGAAATCCGTTTCTATGCAGGGCCCAGGAGTTTACAGCTTACCGCGTGAGAAAAGTTGAAGTATTTTAAATCAGAAAAAAAAAATTACAAAGAATATCCCAGAAATGGCCAATTCCACGAAAAGAAACGTATATGATATAAATCGTATGTTTTAACGGATCTAAATTTTTTTGTGTAATAAATTTTTGTCTATATCTTACGGTTTACTAGTTATGCAAAATTCAGCAAAATTCATTCAGAGGCTATTTCCAGAAAATTAATTTTATTTCCCATACAAATATCTTTAATATACAGTATTTTAATAAAAATCCACAGTCATTTTTGAGAAAATCTAAATTTTCGATTTTTTCCTAAGTAAAGGTTAGTTTGGGATGGGGGGATTTTTCTCAAAATTTTCGTATCGCATCCCTGGGAGGTACTAAAATTAAATACCAAGTTTGGTATTTTACCGAATTTTCGCCTTTTATCGTGTTCACAGACACACGGACACACACGACCTTTTTCTAAAACTGCTTTTTTTTTGATTCGGGAGACCTTAAAACATATAATTCTGGTGAAATCTCGGTATCGATTTTTTGGGTGGAGCGCAATACCTTCTCTATACACTCTGTACATAGTACGTGTAGAGAAAGTAATGAAATCACAGATCTATTTTAAAGCTCATTTGCTGTAGAACTTAAATTTCTGATTTGAATAGTTGTAAAAATGCTTTTTTACTTTCTCTATACGTACTATGTGGATAGTGTATAGAGGAAGTATTGTATTTCACCGAAAAATTCGATACCGAGATTTCACCGGAGATAAACGTTTTAAGAGTCCCTGAATAAAAAAAAAAAAACATTTTCAGAAAAAGGTCCGTTTGTATGTGTGTGTCTGTCTGTGTCTGTGGACAGAATAGCTCAAAAACGAATAGACCGTTAAATACTAAACTTGGTATTTAGGTTTGGTATCTTCCAAGGATGCGACACGAAGCTTTTCAAGAAAATCCCCCACCCCCAACCATCCTTTACATGAAATATTTTCGAAAATGTTCATTTTCTAAAAAATGGCTCTTAACAATTTTGATTAAAATCCCGTATAGTAAAGATATTTACATACCAAAAAAAAAAAAAAAATTATATCTTGAATTTTCTGAAAATAGCTTCTTAAGACCTGTTTATTCTGGATGAATTTTGCTTAATTTTGCACAACTAGTAAACCGTAAGAGATACACAAAAACTTACTATACAAAAAATGTGGGTCTTTTTAAAATACACAAGTTATGTCGTATACATTTTTTTCGTGGAGCTTACCATTTTCGTGGTATTCATTGTTATTAGTTTCAGTTGTGAAGTACTTTCTCAGACGGGATGTCCGTCTTTCTTTTGTTCTACTCCTGGCCAAGAAAAGAAGCGGTTTGTAATGACAATCGCATAACGACAGCTTTTAAAACATTTGACTATGGGTTTAGCCTGGTGTATTCCCCTATTTTATTCCTACTTATAAGGAACTAAGTAATAAGAACGCTGAGCTAATAAGTACCTCGATTAGCATGGTGTAGAAAGAAGAAGAATCTTACGTAAGAAGTTTCTAGAACAGCTAGAGAAAGTCATGTGAGTGTAACACATCAGATTTTTATTACAGCGATGAATTTAGCCAGTAAAATTATTTAAATAACCATGTAAGCTAAAATATTGTACAATGGCAAAAATATCTATATTGTAAAATATCACCTATAGTAACTACTATAAATTTCAACAAGATATCTTGCACACTTTGGATTTTTAAATTTCACAGATAGTTTGCCTTAAAACAACTCATTTTAAGATATTTCACCACAAATAAAAGCATATTTTTAAGTTTCTGTAAATAACTGCTATGTCCTATTCATTCGGAATGAATTTAATAGCACTTTTAAAGTTAGTATACTGTATTAGTAGTAAACTATAAGAAGCAAACACAAAAATTGAAGTACTCGTCATAACATCAATTTGCGTCGAATACATTTTTGTGGCATTAACCATTTGGAGATATTTGTTGCTATACGTTTGAATTTTCAAATCTTTCTTATTATTTCAAGTGTTCAGTCACCACTCATAGTTTAAAAGCTATATACGACCCACTCTTTAAACCGTTGCTTATTGCTTCAATTTCCTGTATCTCTTTTGTATCTATAACGAAATGTGTAATGAAAACTACTTATGTTCCACGTTCAATTACCATGAAGTACATACACACATAAATTAATTTTAAAGCATATTTAGTAGAGAAAATCTGGTGTTCCATTCACATGACTTTCTCTGCATCTCTGCAACAAATTATTGTTAAAAGTCAATGCTTCTATTTACTTCATGCTAATCGAGAAAAAAATTAGCAGAAATACTAATTTTACATGCTTCCTTGAAAGTAGAAACGAAATAAGGGAGTACCATAGGTTAAAGTGATAGTTAAAAGCTGGTTACTATGTGACTGTAGTTCATTTGTTTGTATGGACACGAGTTGACAAATTTCTGTATGAGAAAAGTATAAGTTTTTCAAAGCTGAGACCAAAAACAAGGAATATCTCAAACAGGATCAAATCCACGAAAAAATGTATATAAATAAACGGTGTGTTTAAAGTGCTCTAAATTTGTTGTGTTGTAAGGTTTTGTATAACTCCTACGGTTTAGCAGTTAAGGATGGATGGATGGATGGATGGATGGATGGATGGATGGATGGATGGATGGATGGATGGATGGATGGATGGATGGATGGATGGATGGATGGGTGGGTGGGTGGATGGATGGGTGGATGGATGGATGGATGGATGGATGGATGGATGGGATGGGATGGGATGGGATGGGATGGGATGGATGGATGGCTGGATGGATGGATGGATGGATGGATGGATGGCTGGATGGATGGCTGGCTGGATGGATGGATGGATGTATTTATTTCTCTGCAAGTGGGTATCACCCGGTGGCAGAGTTATATATGTATACAACATATATAAACAATAAATTACAGCTGCCAGTTTATGGCTTTGTAAGCTAGATATAATAGTTATTTACAACAAATATGAAAACATTAATTTTTCTCTCAATTCAGATTAATTAATTTCATAATTAGAATCACCAACCAATTTAACATTTGTATTTACAACAATATAAAATCACAAGAATTTCATTTAAGGAAAATTTACTAAAATGATCCAACATTAATATCAAGATTTTTCCTAAATTTCTTCAGAGACAGAGGACAACCCCGAAAGGCTGCTCCAGGCAATTCATTCCAGTTTTTTATGGTTCTATTTACAAAGGAGAACTTTCCCAAGTCAGTTCTGTATCTTCTACCCTTAATTTTGAACGGATGATCGTTTCGTGCATAGTAAGTTGGGTTTTCCAGTTTGTCAGTAACGTCCTCCCATGCGTTTAAGCCAGCGTAAGCTTTAAATAAAGCGCACAACCTCTGTTTCTCACGCCTAACTTTCAACGGCTCCCATTTTATCTCCTCAGCGTTTGTAGGCCCAAAATATTTACCCCTTTTTATGAATTTTATAGCCCTTTTCTGGATCTTTTCTAACGAATCAATTTGATTTACTCTATACGGGTCCCAACAAGTTACTCCAAATTCCATGACCGGCCGCACTAAGGACTTGTACGCGATTTCCCTGGACTTTGCACTCCCCTTTTTTAAAATCCTCATTAGGAAGTGCAGTGTTTTCCACGCTTTCTTAGATACAGAATTTACCTGCTCGTCCCATCCAGCGTTACTCGCCAAGTAAACTCCCAAGTATTTGTAGCTGTCCACCTGTGGAATTTTTTCCCCACCCATGTGATAGTTTTGCAGAATTTTTTCCCTAGATCTATTAAATACAATTGACTTACTTTTGCCAGCGTTAATTTTCATTTTATTTGCAGCAGCCCAATCACTAAAATTCCGTAAAATTCATCCAGAATAAAGTAGTCTTCAGAGGCTATTCCCAGAAAATTCATAGTATACATATTATTTGCCAGGTAAATATCTTTAATATATGAATCAAAATCGTCAGTAAATTTTGAGAAAATCAAAATTTTCGAAAAAAAATTCCATGTAAAGGGTAGTTGGAAGTGGGAGGATTTTCTTGCAAATCTTCGTGTCGTATCCTTGGAAGATACCAGAGTTAAATACCAAGTTTGGTATCTTGAAATCTCGGTTTGAAATTTTTGGGTGGAATGCAATAAATACCTTCTCTATACACTAAGTACATAGTACGTGCAGAGAAAGTAAAAAGGACTACAAAAAATCTTTTCAATGTATTACATAGAATTTTTTAAACTATATGGGTTTTCAAAACTCGTTTCAAACTTTTAAACCGCTATAAATATTATAAAAAACAAAAAGGAAGGCACAAACTGGCTTGGTTTTTTTTTTTCCCCCCCTTTCTTCTTTTTTCAGTTCACTGTTACCATGGGTACAGTTTTGTGAATAAAATATTAAAAAATAATTGTAAGTAACAAATAGTTGATCTATCGCTAAATGATCAATGCTATTATGAAAGCCTGAGTAATTTATTTTCGAGGTCTGAGAAAACTTAATGATTTAAGAGCAGACCATGTTCTATTACTGGTCGCGGCATTGCCGAGTAGTTAGGCCACTCGCTTCTCACCAGATGGCCCGGGTTCGATCCCAAGCAACCGCATGTGAGATTTATGGTGGACAAAGCGGCGCAGGCCGGATTTTCTCCGGGTTCTCCGGTTTCCCCCTCCATCGCATTTCACTGGTACTCCATTTTCATTCCATGTATCATTAGTGCCATCGCCTGCGGTACCCTAAGCATAAAAAGCGGACGTTAAACACTATTAAAAGATGCTCCATTCGTAAAGTCCCAATAAAGTGGCCGCCGTGATCATCAGATTTCAATCCGAGGATGTTTGGTTGTGGAGTTGTCTAAAAAACACGAGTTTTTTTGACACATCCAGCAACCAGACAGTTGCTGAAAAGTGCTACCTTGCAAGAAGTTGCTAATATTCCAAGACATCGGCTGCAAAATACTGCGCATGAAGTCGCAGAAAGAATGATGTACATTAAAGAAGAGAATGGAGGACATCTTGCTAATGTTGTATAAAACCCCATTGTTTACCCAGTATGTGACTTTTTTCTTCTGTCTCAAATATTATAATATTTATAACAGTTTAAACTTTGAAGCGGCTATTGAAAGATCTATACATTCAGATAATTTACATACCATTTATAATATGTTATAAAACTAATCATATAGATTTTAAAGTAAATATTATTTTTTGAATGTTGGTATGTTATAACGTTTAAACATATTTTAGTAGTATGGTTTACATGACTCACCCCGCGTCTGCTGAGCGGCGGTTGTGCGCATGACGACCGGGTGTGTCAGTGGCGGCAAGTGGTTACTGCTGGAGGATCGTGCCAGCAGGTGATGTGAGGCCGTGGAGTTGGTGGAGCCGTCACTGAGAGGGCTTGTAGAGCGACGGACATCTCGCTGCTGTTGCTGTTGTTGCTGCTGCTGCTGCTGCTGTTTCTTAGGCGTTCCTGCAACAATAAACCATCACATGATGAATATTATCGTAATAATATAATGAAACCTGTTTTGAAGGATATTTATAAGTGGTGAGGAAACCAAACTTTGTCTGTTCGCCGTACGGTTTAACGTAGATATTTTCCTTTGCTTAAAAGAATACTGTAGTAGACTGCTCCCGTAGTTGTGTGGTTATCGAGCTGATTTCTCACCCGAGGTTCCCGGGTTCGATTCCTGGCGTTTTTTTTCCTTTAACCAGAATTATTCGCTATCCCCCACAGCGTCTGAAAGAATGTATGAGAGCGAATGTGACTGTTTGAGGAAAATAAAATGATTCAAACCCAACGTAAAAAACCTACAGACGAGTTGCTTCTAGTGCAAAGCCCCCAATATGACCTTAAATGTTTAAGGGGGCTACATAAATCTAAAAATAACAAAATAGTAATAAATGGACAATGTTCCTGTTTCCAATTTAATGAAGTGTTTAAAATACGATACAGAAGTTCTTAATAACCAAACGTAGAATTTTGAGTCATTGGAAAATCAAAAATTCAGAACAGCCAATAGGATCGTTCCCAAATAATTAAGGGGTAGTAAATTCCTGTTACATTTTTAATCAAAGTTTAAAAACAAAAGTCAGCATTTTTGAAGAATTCGGAAGATTATTTTCTACCATTACGCTGAAAACGTTTTAAAGTAGGATATTCAGAGGTTATTTCCAGAAAATTCAAGATATAAATTTTATTTGTCATGTAAATATCTTTAATATACAATATTTTAATCAAAATTGTTAAAGCCATTTTTGAGAAACTTAAAATTGTCAAAAAATTTTCCATGTAAAGGGTAGTTTGGGGTGGGTTTTTTTTTCCTCAAAAGCTTCGTGTCGCATGCTTGGAAGATGCTAAACTTGTATACCTAGTTTGGTATTTCGGTTTGAGTAATCGTGTTCACAGACATAGGAGACGCGCGCGCGGACCTTTTTCTAAAAATGTGTTTGGGGGGGGTTACAGGGGACCATAAAACGCCTATATATATATATATATATATATATATATATATATATATATATATATATATAAAAGTTATTTGTTACTTTGTGTGAGAAGAATATCACAGAAAAATTTCGCTGCTTGAATCTCGACTTATTTAAGCTTTTAATTCCTGGCGACCAAATATTTTTGGATCAAAAGCTTTTTAAAAACCGCTGTAAATGATATATACGAGCAGTTTAGAGCCTGCAGAACAAGAATATCACCTATGCTGGGTGAATCTCGTTATGCTCAGAACAAAAGTTGTTTAAAAATCGCTGCAAATCGTATAAGCACTTAGAGCCTGGAGAACAAGAATATCACATTAATTTTTCGTTCCGTGAATTTTGATTTTATGGTGGTTCTACCAAATATGCTCAGAACAAAAGTTCTTGAAAAATCACTGCAAACGGTGACTTATTTTGTTACCTATAGGACTATGTAACCTCGTATTGCTGTAACGGAAACATTATAAGGCCTGCTTTTCAAGTCCGATGGAGCACTACAATTTAACGACATGTTGAGGAACTGTACCCCAGATACCAATCAATAAGCCTGAACTGAAATGCCCTCCAGTTTATACTTGTCTTTGAAGTGCACCACGGTTGACAAATAAAATTTTACTTTCTCTAGCACGTACGCACAAAGACATAAGTAAAAATTTCATTGTATTCCAACCAATATATCGCTACTACGAAGGGCCAATTCTTTTTCAACCTCCGATAGGCAAGGTTAAAGACAAGTTCATAAAAAACAATTATTTTATTACTAAAAGTTTTGTACACTTATCGTTACTTTTCAACATAATTACCGAAAAGATTGAGACATTTATCGTAACTGTGCACAAGCTTTGCAATACCCGCTTCAAAAAATGTTGCCGCCAATGATTTCAAATGAGCATTTACAGTGCTTTGAAAATCTTTGTACTTTACGACTTGCGGAGAGCCATTCAAAACAAACGAAGAGGAATGCTGACTTCAGGAATTGTGTTGATCCATGACAACGCTCGTCCACACACTGCTGGCACAACCCATCGGCTCCTTGAACAATTTCATTAGGACATTTTCGAGCATCCGCCGTACAGTCCTGACCTGGCACCCAGCGACTTTCACCTTTTCATTGAACTGAAGGCGGGTTAGGAGGGCAGCATTTTCAAACTAACGAAGATCTTCAAAATAACGTCAATGCTCATTTGAAAGCATTGGCAACATTTTTGAAACGGATATTCCAAAGCTTGTGCACAAGTACGATAAATGCCTCAATCTTTTCGGTGATTATGTTGAAAAGTATCTTTTATTTATAGCCTATCGGAGGTTGAAAAAAGAAGTCCTCGTAGAAGTAACTGTAGAGAACATTGGATGGAAAATTATCTCATCCCAAAATTGCTACTAAATTATAAACTCATAGAAATATTGGCAGAGCGAAGAAAAGATACACACAGTAACAATTTCATTCCTGAGACCAGAACAAGCTTTTTGAAGCTTAATCCCTGATGATGATGATGATGATGGTGATGATATTTGTAATTATTTTCTTGGCAAGCAGGGCTTGGAAAACAGATAGCAAATTGTATGTGTAGAGAAGTCATATTCATACGTGTTATTGTGTTACCCAGGTAATTAAAATGGCTAACTTGTTCTGTACATCTATTATTCATGAAGATTTATTATCTAACGTGCAATAAAACCTGTTTTGTTAATTGAAACCTGGTGTTAAGCGCCTGTGAGCAACCGCGTATGTTTCCCTGTTATCTGATCATTAACAAATAAAATTGTGTATATATCTACACCAATCTTATAATGAACCTATATATCATGGAAAATAACATTCTGCCGATATTGATAATTCCTTTACTATCTTAAAAGCCTACTTTTTTCTGATGGTCATTAAGGATGACATTTCTAAAATGCACAATGGAAACTTTCACATCTCTGTTTTACAGTTTTCTTTAAAACGACATAAATTAGTACCGAACGGAAAAGTTGAGTTGATGTGAAAAGTAGGACTTTTACAGATGTCAGCAGTGTTAAAAGCAAAAAATTCTGTCACTCAATGTTATAAAACTATATGTAGCCTGAATGTCATGAACATGGATTCTGGTGAAGCAGACGAAATTGTGCAAGCAACGGAGAGATCAAAATTACATCTGTTACGCTGCCTCCGTTGTTTAGAATGTTTTCATTCTGTACTGGCAAGTCATTTTGTCAGCACTGATGCTAATTGAATATCGCAGATCATTAAGCATGAACTCCGTGAAATAGGTTATAATTATAATATGTCTATAAATATTGAGAACTGTCTAAAAATAGTGTATGACACACGTGTTAAAATTGTTTTATATTGTTCATAGGATTATGAAAAAATACCTTTTTACCATTTGTACCATTAATAACTAGTATTCTCGACCATGTCTACATTTAGAAATTATACGTCTGGTAGCTGCACTTTTATGGACCTCATTAAAGTACTGGTTCCCACCAATCATAAGGTCCACGTGTAATAATCTTATTCTGCGCACTACTTGCAACGCTACCAGGCACCAACTGTTGAAAGCGTAACCTTCGGTTAAGATTATTCTTGTACGTTCAATCAAAGAACTAGCGCGAATTTATAAAACTCTGATGTGTTCCATTCACATGACTTTCTCTGCATCTCTGTGACATGTTATTGTTAAAAAAGCTTATTCTTTTATCTACTTCATGCTAATCGAGATAAACATTAGCAGAAATGCTTTCTTGTAAATAAAAGGGAAATAAAAGAATACATTTGGCTAAACGATAGTAAAATCTTTTAAAAACCGGTTGGCATCTGGATGAAATCCGTTTCTTTACATTGCCAGGAGTTGACAAATTCCCGTATGCGAAAGCATATTTTAAAACTGAAACAAATAACAAGGAATATCTTAAAAAGGTTAAATCCCGAAAAAAAAAAAATATATATATATATATATATATACATAACATCAATTGTGTGCTTTTACATATTTTGTGTAGTAAATTTTTGTCTATTTCTTACTGTTTACTAGCTATGCAAAACCAAAGAAAATTCATCCAGAAAAAAAGAAATCTTTAGTAGTTATTCCCAGAAAATTAAAGATACACATTTTATTTATCGTGTAAGTACCTTTAATATACTTATTTTAATCAAAATGTATTTTCAAAATCATGAATATGTTTCCATCTAAAGGGTAGTTTGGGGTAGGGGGATTTTCCTCAAAATCTTCGTGTCGCATCCTTGGAAGATGCTAACTGAACTTATATACCAAGTTTGCTATTTTACGGACTTTTCGCTTTAGAGCTATCGAATTCACAGACACACGGACACACACACACACACACACACACACACAAGCGGGGACCTTTTTCTAAAAAAAAAGAAAATTGGATACAGGGGGCCTTAAAACGTCTATTTCCAATGAAATTTCGGTGTCGAATTTTTAGGTGGAATGCAGTAGCTGCTCTATACACTATGTACATAACACATGTAGGGAAAGTAGAAAGTAAATACGACAGTGAAGTGCAATTTACATTGCTGGAAATTTCTGCAAAGAGACACGATGCGACTAATAACTTATTGCCATAAGAAACATTTACGAACAATTCTATGTACTTTTCTTGGATTGGAGAAAATCAAAATGCATAACCTCATTTTCAGAAAATGCATTTCTGCTGTACTTCAACGAATCATCGCAAAACTTCGACGCATAAATAGTCGTCTGAATCTCGATTAAAATGACAGTTGAAATGTTAGTATGAAACTCGCTCCGTTCCTTTTATAACGCACTCACTGCCATACTCTCGTTGCCTAATTACTATTAAAGGAGCCTAATTTGATATACTGATTTCTCAATTCTTTTAACTCAAATCGGAGATTTAAGACTTTCCAGGGCTTGAGTTCATATGGCAAGATTATATATATATATATATACTTTTTTTTTTAAACGAGTTAAAACACTGTTTATATTTATACTTATTCCACAAATATTCTTACAAAAGCGTATTATTTTCTCTACTACGTTTATATTGTATTGAAATAATTGTTTTTCCACATTGGCTGATAAATAGGTCAAGAGTTGGAAAGACTGAAAAATTCAATGCCATAGTCAAAATCTGAACATCAGATCTCGTGGTCCCAATCCAGTTGCATTAAGCACTGAGCTACCGTGGCAACATGGCGATACACAATTAAATTCCCTAATGATGTACACGTATCGAAGTGAAAAAGTACTGCTTATGGAACCAATGTTTTGTTGTTTTTTTAAAGTTGAATTTTGTGCAAAATTCTTATTCTGGGTAGAAAGGCCTGTGTTTAATTTTACTCAATTCACCCCCCCCCCACAACCCTGTTGACTATCCCTTAAAGATTTTAGTTATACAGATGTCATTCAGACTGAGGACGATTTCACAGGTAATTTGAAACAAACTTATTAATTTTATATCAGGTAAATATCGCTAAAATATGGCATTTTAAACAAAATCAATGGCCAGTTTTTCATAAAGAAAAAATGAAACAAATCCATGCAAATGGTAGTTTGAAACATAAAGCTTTTCAACTAGGTACCTATTTTACAAAGAGGTTAACTCGGTGGCCTAGTGCGTCATTTTCAAATTCATCAGCCACTCTTTTCCAAACTACCGCTTTGGAACATTTTCGTGCCTCATTTGTGGTAAATCTGATCTTAATACCAACTCTAAGTATTTATCCACTTTATTTTTCATATTTTTTTAGAACTGTATTACGCATCCTAGTAAGAACGTACTGCTAACTTGTTTCCCAGCTTGTGGAATAAAAAAGAAGAACTGCATGCAGATCCATAATGTGCAACATTTTATAAAATATTTTATGCTACAAGCAGCCAAGTTAAAGGGCGAGAAAGTTTCACAGAGTATACATGTTTGTTGTTGCAGAAAATGTGAAACATCTGCTGCTGCCGCCAGGGAGAGAGAGCTTTACATTAATCTTGTTTTAGCTAGACTGCTAGAGGGACGTCGGCAGGTCCTGACCGATATTTATCAAAGGAGGCGCCCGGCAGATTACACGGCATAACGGTACAGCAGGTTTGCTTAACTCAGTTTCTGAATACGCCTTGCTTCTACGTATACATCTAAAACGCTTTATCAAGTGTTCTGCTATACTCAAGAATTACAAGTCGGAGATGTCTTACTATATCACCACATAGTAGGCGCAGAAAGTATTGCATTCCAACCAAAATTGCGATACCGAGATTTCACCGGAAGTTCACGTTTTGAGGCTTCCTGAATAAAAACAAAAATACATTTCTACAAAAGATCCGCGCGCGTATGTGTGTGTGTGTGTGTGTGAACGCCATAACTAACGTAACTTCGTTGTGTTCCATTCATATGACTTTCTCTACGTATTCTGTTAAACTATTCATACAAAAGTTTATTCTTCAATCTTCTTCATGCTGATCAAGATAAACATTAGCAGAAATTGTCTTATTACTTGCTTCCTTTTAAGTAGTAGGGAAATAAGGGAATACACTAGGCTAAACCGTGAGTAAAATCTTTTAAAAACTGACTCCTCTGTCATTGAAGTTCGACCCTCTTGTATGACCAAGAGTAAAACAAAAGAAACGGGAATAATAAGTTTAAATATTAAGGAATGAAAGGTTTAATCGTTTTAAAATTGGAAACAATAACAAGAAATATTTCGGAAATTGGTAACTACACAAAAATATATGGGAGATTGAGTTTTAACGAAATCTATATTTTTTGTTGTCTAACCGTTACAGTCTACCTGTTATCAAAAAAACATTCAGAATGAATAGGTCTTCAGAGGCAATTCCCAGAATATTCAAAATATACTTTTTGTCGTGAAAGTATCTTTAATTCATGATGTTTAACGAGAATCTTTAAGAGCCTATTTTGAGAAAATCAACATTTTCTTTCGGGGCAACAGATGGGACATCAAAATGTATGTTTCCCAAGGAATATCGACATCTAATTTTAATCAATTATGAAAGGCAAATTGAGAAATGATTTTAACAGCAAGTGATTTTAACTGAGAAACTACGAATGAAAATTTCATCCTGTATCCTAATGAGTTACACAGAAAGATGAACTTAAATATACTAATACCAATGACAATTCGAGGAAAAAATAGTTATATTATATTTGTTTAATTTTAATTTTTATAATTACATTGATAAGTTTATATAGAAAATGTTTGGAAAAATATATTCAGTTTCAACGTTTGATTTAATTATGTTAAGCAGTTGTTGAGAAACTTAAAATCAAAGTTGGATATCAAACTGCGGCCCAAAACTTAACTTATAACTACCCAGTGTTCCTACTCATTAACTTTTGAAGGTGCAGGACGAAGGTTTTCAAGAAAATCTCTATCCCAGAGTGCCATTATATTTAATGAGGTGTGATAAAAAAATAACGGAATTTTTGTTTTTCTTAAACAATCTTTATTTATGTATCTACATCAAGTTTGTTCCCTTCAAAATAAACTCCCTCAGATATAACGCACTTGTGCCAGCACTTTTTCCAATCTTGAAAGCAACTCATTTTTCCTTATGATGGTCAGCTACTTCAGCGATTCTGCTTTTAGGTCACCAATAGTGGCTAAACGACGACCTTTCTTGCTCTCTTCAGCCTTGGGAATAGAAAGAAGTCGCAGGGGGCCATGTCCGGCGAATAAGGTGGCTGAGGCAACATAACGATTCTGGTTTTTGCCAACAAAAATCACCATCAAATGTTGAGGTGTGAGCAGGGCACTATCCATTGGTTTTGCGAAAAGTCTGGTCGTTTTACTTGGATTACTTATGCAAACGGCGCATAACTTCTGGGTAGTATCCTTATATTATAACCATATGGTAGAACAATTTCTTTGCATCTTCCACATCGTTGTCAGTAATTGATCCAGAGGATCGTCGTCTTCAGAGTCTTCCCGACCCTCTTTGAAACGTCGATACCAGTCGAAATCTCTTGTCTTATAGTCGATTTGCCAAAAGATACAGCCAACATTTCCAACAGTGTATTCCATTTTCCAAGCAAAATTTAATGCAAATCCGCTAAGCCTTCGAAAATATGTATAACCATTTTAACTGTCAACAAATCAGTATTTAAAACAGCTGATAATGTAAACATACATCAGGAACATGTGTACATACAAGAAAAAAAGATAATTGAAAAACGGTTGTATAAAGCCCGCGAAATTAAACAAGCGAGGTGCGATCATGAAATAACGGACATTTTTAATTTCACTGCCTTTATTCAACTGATTTTCAAAACCTTTTTTTTTGTCTTAGGTATACATGTTCCTTATATCTTTGCATTTTTAGCTGTTTTAAATACTTAGTTTTTGGGTATATATTCCCTGTATATGGGAGAAACACCAAAGTGAAAACCTAAAGTATTAAAGTAGACCTGCCTTTACCAGAGCGTCTCCTGCTTTATAGGCACTGCTGGTAAAGAACGCATGGGCAGAGAAAGCTAGCTAATCCCAGATCGTGAAATACAGGAGAAACAAAGCGAGTGTCAAGACCATTGTCTCCACCCTGCTGGGAAAAGGTAGGGGAGGTACCTTTGTTCAGCTTCCTCCCCGCCACATGCGATTAGGGACAGAACAGGGTTGCCAATTTCTGGTGGCTACACCTACAAGTCTAACAAAGGAATATCACAAACAGAGAAGAAGCTGCGAGTCGGAAATTTCTTTTTTAAGACAAGTTTTTACAACTTACTGACCAATGGAATACTTTTCTTTTGCCTTTGTTGTTTTTGTGTACGCTCCCCCCCCCCCCCCTCCTGTGGTGAAGAACATGCGTACTCTTTGTTGAAGATTTGAGCGACATAGTTTATTGACATATTGGAGCAGTACGAATATAAAAGTCCACTATCAACAAATCAACGATATAATTGGTCGAGTGTAACACAAATCTGAGCTATACCGCTTCCTCTCTCTCTCTCTCTCTCTCTCTCTCTCTCTCTCTCTCTCTCTCTCTCTCACGCACACAATTACGAGACAATGAACTATTAGCACGGGAAAATAGTTTCTCTGATATACTACTTTTTCTTACATACCTTATTCATTCAATCAGTTCCCCCCCCCACACTCAAAGTATCGCATTCGGCCCAAAATTCAATACCGAGATTTCATGGACATACGCGTTATAGGGCTCCCTGTATCCAAAAACCCGAAAACGAAAAGTTATTAAATACCTTGGTATTTAATTTTATCTTCCGTAGATGCGCCACGAAGATTTTCAGGAGATACTCCAATAAGATGTTCCAAAAGTTTGATTTTCAAAAGTTTTTTCCCTCAAAATTACTTAATAATTTTCATTAAAACTGCCGTACATTAAAAATATTTGCGTGACAACGTTCTGGTATTAGCAGACCTCTTCATTTTGTATGATTTTTGCATAACTGGTAAACCATAAGAAATAGACAAAATGCCCATAAATGTATATCTCGCTAAAACACACAATTTATGTCAAATATTTTTTTTTCATTCTTGTGGAGTTAACCATTTCGGAGATATTCCTTGTTATTGGTTTAAATTTTAAAATACTTAAACTTTTCTCAAACGGAAATTTGTCATCTGTTTTGTTTGAGTGATTAGCCACCCTTATCCACTAGCTATAACACCGCTGAACGGACAGCATATCTTGAATTCTCTTTCAGTAAGAATAAACGCCTAACCCTATGTACTCTACCGCAAAATGTGTCACCCTGAATACTAGCCATTACTCATGGCACTGACCTTGACATCCCATTTTAGACAATTCACGTGAAAAATAGAATAACTGACACTCGAACAGTAGAATACAGGGCTGTTTCAAAACGACACCAAAGGAAGATAGCAGTCGATAAGCTTTCACTTTGACTTGTCCGAAACTTGATGTCGCGACTTTCAAACTCTTCTATTTAAAGTTTTGTGTTTGTTTAAAAATCGCACACAGTTTGGATTAGGCAGGGAAGGAACAACGGTTGTCATACCCACGTAAACAACCTCAGAATGTGTTATACGAAACACACAACAACCACATGCTACGTTTTCCATTACTAAGGTGACCTGTGCCGCGCCGGCGTGACTATCAAACCACCCCTACACCACGCGACTGGTACCTTCGCTACCAACCGGCATCTCTCTTGAAGTGGGCCAGGCACGTACCATTTGGTTATGTATGACTGCCTAATCCATGATGATTTTGTCAGTTTTTGTTTGTGCCGAATTTAGAGCTAAAAATTATTCACGTATCACGAACGGTATGACCAACATGGTCCACATCTTCGTTTGGTGTCGTTTTGAAACAACTGGGGTGTGATGTGATCACGGATATATTACCTGTTACTTTTTGGCTAGCTGTAGCGTGGGCGACGCGCTTCAACATATTGACTGGACGCCGCGACTCGGCGTCCTGACGTAGGTGTGTCCGGAATCCGCAACACAACCCTTGGGGCACAAGCGACGACGTTCTTAGCCATGAAGCTCGCAATTTGCGAGACAGGTAACGCCGCAGGGAACTTAGCTAGCCGAGAATCACATGGCTCCAGTCATGTGAAGGATAACATCAAGGAAGCGTTTACTTTTCTACTGGACTGCATTCAGCACAAAATCTCAAATACAATTTTCACAGGAAATAACACGAATTGGAATGTTTAGTGAAATAAAACCTAGCATAATATATTCATAGCATCTTATTTTCTATCTACTTCATGTTCAAATAAATAAATATTGATGAAAACAGTTTGATTACAAAATTCATCATAGGTACATTGCAATAAAGGGAGGCTAAAACGACAGTAAAATGCTTAAAAAGCAAGTCGCTAAATGCTGGCTTTTAAATTCCATATCCTTACGATGACATCAAGAGAAACCACAGAAACATAAACTTTTAAAAATTTAAGCGAAAAATAACAAACTGTTTACAGCCACAAACATTTACATATCTACATTTTTACTTTCTCTACCCGTACTATGTACATTATGTATAGAGGAAGTAAATATTATATTCCACCAAAAAATTCGATACCGAGATTTCACCGGAAACACACATTTTAGGACCCCTTGAATCCCAAAAATAGCATTTTCAGAAAATCCGTGTGAGAGTGTGTGCAGCATATCTCAAAAACGAATTTATATTATATAAACAAATTGGCATTTAAGTTTGTTATCTTCTAAGGATGCGATACGAAGATTTTCAAACAAATCCCCCCTCCCCAAACTACCCTTTATATAGAAAAAGTCGAAAATCTTGATTTTCTCATAAAGGGCTAACAATTTTGATTAAAATCTCTTATTTCAAGATATTTACATGCAAAATAAAATGTATATCTTGAATTTTCTGGAAATAACCTCTGAAGACCCTTTTATTCTGGATATTGCATAACTGGTAAATCATAAGAGATAGACAAACTTACTACACAAAAAATGTAGACATGATAAAATACATAATTTGTCATATACACTTTTTCCGTAGAGTTGGCTGTTTTGAGATATTCCCTCTTATTGATTTCAGTTTTAAAACACTAAAAACTTTTCTCATACGGGAACTTGTCAACGCTAGGCTACGCAAAGAAACGGATTTTAATTCCATAGTAACCATATTTTAAAACATTTGACAGTCGGTTTAGCCTAGTATATTCCCTTATTTCCCTTCTACTTGTGAAAAAATCTTATGTGTACCATTCACATGACTTTCTGTATATCCCTGCAACAAATTATTCTTAAAAAAACTTAATCTACTATTAACTTCATGCTAATCATTAAAATATTAGCAGAAATAGCCATATTACTTGCTTCCTTATAAGTAGAGGTGAAATAAGGGAGTACCATAGGTTAAAGTGATAATCAAAAGCTGGTTGCTAAGTCACTGAAGTTCCTTTGTATGGACAGCAGTTGACAAATTCCTGTATGAGAAATGTACAAGTTTTTCGTAGCAGAAACCAAAAATAAGGAATGTCACAAAAACGACGAACTCCACGAAAAAAATGTATATAACATAAATTGTGTGTCTTAACGTGCTCTACATTTTTTGTGCAGTACGCTTTTGTCCATCTCTTACGGTTTAGCAGTTATTCAAAATTTAGTAAAATTCATCTTCAGAGGCTATTCCCAGACAATTCAAGATATACATTTTATTTGTCAGGTAAATATCTTTAATATGCGAAATTTTAATCAAAATCTTTAGAGCCATTTTTGAGAAAATCAAAATTTTCGAAAAAAGTTCCATGTAAAGGGTAGTTGGGGGTGGTGGGATTTTTTTCAAAATCTTCGTGTCGCATCCCTGGAAGATGCTAAACTTAAATACCAAGTTTGGCATGTTACCTATTTTTCGTTTTTGAGTTATCGCGTTCACAGACACACGGACACACAGACACACACACACACACGGACCTTTTTCCGAAAATGCTTTTTTTTAGATAAAGGGGACCCTAAAACATATATTTCCGGTGAAATCTCGGTATCGAACTTTTTGGTGGAGTGCAATACATTCTCTATACACTATGTGCATAGTGCGTATAGAGAAAGTAAACAAATGTAAATGGCGTGTTATTTATGGACGCTCTTTAACTGCTGTGGTTCTCAGCGTTCCATTTTAAATTTGGCGTGAAAATTTGGTTAATTTTGCTCAGAGGCCTCTCTGTCAGGCTTGAGGTTCTTTTACGTGCCGTAAATCTACGACACGGGACCATCGGCTTTACTTCCCTTCCGAAGGAAGCCATGCTAAGGATTTTTACACCCGAAAAAATCCATCTCCTCCGCCGGGTTGAACCCGCGACTTGGGTTTATGAAGTTAGCATGGTAACCATTACACCACCTATTTTGAAGAGACTAAGTAACGAGGCCGCTTATGCTAATGTTTTAGCATTAAATAAAAGGAAGAATAGGCTTATTAAAATAATTTGCTACAGAGACGTAGAGAAAGTCATGTGAATGGAGAACATCAGATTTTTACTTTCTTTACATATAATATGCATATAGTGGACATTATATTCCATCCAAAACTTCAGTGTTGAGATTTCACCGGAAATATATATTTTCAGTTCCTCTGAAACCTAAAAACGTATTTTTAGATAAATGTCAGGTGTTTGTGTGTGTGTGTGTGTGTATGTGTGTGGAAACATATGGTTAACAGTTTCCGATACATTCCTTGTTATTGGTTTCAATTTTAAGAGATTTAAAATTTTCTCAAACGGGAGTCATCTTCCCTTCATTTCTCTTTTGTTTTACTCCTGACCGTGAACTGAATTTCAATTGTTTCACATAGCGGCCAGCTTACTAAAAGCTTTGATTATCGCTTTAGAAGGAACTAATACAAGCATTTCTGCTAATGTTCATCTTCTTTACCACGTTATAGATGAAGGAATCTTTTGTAATAATAGTTTGTGGGGAAAGTCATAAGAATAGAAGACATAAGATTTTCATGTAGTAAAAGGATTAAGGTAAGGGGTAGACAACGGAGGATGCCATCTGACAGATCTATTATGAAGTACTGAGATTTGTATGTGAAATGTTGAGTAATAGTAGATTTTAAAGTGATATATCCAGTAAGAAAGTATTATTTTCTTTCAGTAGTAAATCCACAGTTTGATGCATGTTGTGTTGAAAGCAGCGGGAGGTAAATGTAGTGTAATCCGTTTGAGGAGGAAAAGAGCTGGTTGCACCGTTAAAAGCGTAAGATTGGCTCGCACACTTGCAACGTATTGATCCTCCTGCAGCAAATAGTGGTGCAACCTCGCCAATCTCCGCCAGCACTACCTTTTATTGTACCTATATCCATTACTGATGACAAGGTGCTATATTTTATTTTCCATGCATACACAAAATCATCTGATTTAAACTTCACCTTTGCCAAAACCTAGCAAGGACATCGTGAGAAACGGTAAAGATAGGAAATATACCATAAATATAAATACCTAGATTATCCTTAAAGTATTTAAACACACTTTTTAATTTATTTTATTTTTACGTGTTTTTAACTTCTTGGTCATATCGCGACGGTTCTGCTGGGGAAGATACCTCGTTGGTGGTAGACTTTCAGGACATCCCCATTCGTGCCAAGCAGATAGCGATAGAGTGTCACAGTCTAGCTGATTTAACCCTACTTGGATGGCACCATCTATGGTCAGATAGCGGCGTACGGACACACACCGAGTTCTTTAGTATGGCTGCTTCCACCAGATGGAAACTTCAGCCAGCCCTTGAGGCCACTCCTTATATATTATATTACTAAGCTCCAGTTCTAAATTGTATAGTTTTGTTGGTCATAATGTAGCATCATTGGTCCTCAATGTCCGTCTTCATCAAGCCTCCTGCATCTCTGCTGGAAATTGGATTTTAAAAATTGTTTACTTTTGGTGAGATCATCAATTTTGATACCGAACATATCTTGAATGGATTATATGGAGCTCAGATGTTTCTGCTGTTGGATGTACTCCAGTATTATAGTTGATACAAAAGCCTCTGAGAACAAAGCTATACCGTTTCGGACGTCCTGTGGTTGCAGGAGATGGCATTAATGGCCCCATTTAGTGTTTGTCCAATTGCATTCCTCTTGTAACCAATGGTGGGGTACCTCTTATGAAAGACAGCTGCACTTCAATTCCGCATGGAGTTGAACTCTGCTATCTTTTCAGAAGTCACCACTGCCATGCAGAAAGTAGGGAATGGCATCAGTGGCCTCATTTAGTGTTTGTCCAGTGGTGATACTCCTGTAACCAATGTTATCGTACCTACTGTACAGAGGCACATGTATTTCCACTACTCGTGGGGTAGATGTAATGTCTGTCGTGTGTATTTGCCAACAGCTGCTACCTTACGCGATATCAATCAAACGAAACCGTACGTTAACGCAGGTAATACACCAACCTTACCTAGTACACCCGCAAGCCATAAAGGGAATCTGGTGCTGCCTTAGGAGGCAAACCCGAGAATCATAATCCCCAAGCTATAACCTCACATTTAAATAGATCTTCATGTAAGGTTTTTGTTTTTGCTGGGTCCCTACCAGCTTAAAGAATAAAAGGCTTAAACGGTTCATTTCGACATTTAGGGCCCTCCAGTTATGAATTACATCACAGGCGATCAAAGCTGAATTACAAATATATTCTAGATTCAAAGAAGCAGTCGTGATATGAAGCTTCCAAAATGATGGTCGTCCTATGATGCTGAGGACAATCTGGAAAATAGGTGTCAATTTCACTTTTGCAATTGGTTAGGTATTTTGCTAAAATACCAGATACTGACTTCTGATATGTACACATATACACATACTCTAATTTTCCCTAAGCTTCAAACTCTGCATGAGAGAAGATTTTGCGATGAGTTACGCTTCATCACAAGGTCTCTGCAAAACAATAGAGTTCCTACACAAATGTGGAATAACATTGTTCAATCATCTGCTATATGCCAAGATTTGGAACCACGAGACTCTTTACCGCTTCCAAAAATAAAAGTTTTATAATCGGAATAAGACTTGATTTAAATAATTGGTATAATGGCTTGAGAGTAACGAAAATTTGAAGTTGCAAATCTTGAGAAAATACACACATTTTTACTTTCTCTACACGTACTATGTACATGGTTTATAGAGAATGTATTGCACTCCACCAAAAAATTCGATACCGAGAATTCACCGGAAATATATGTTTTAGGGTCCCCTGTATCCAAAAAAAGTATTTAATGTGTGTGTGTGTCTGTGAGTCTGAACACGATAACTCAAAAACGAAAAGTCGATAAAATACCAAACTTGGTATTTAAGTTTAGTATCTTCCAGGGATGCGACAAAGATTTTGAGAAAAATCCCCCCACCCCAAACTACCATTTACATGGAACTTTTTTTTTTAACATTTTTATTTTCTTAAAAATGGCTCTAACGATTTTTATTAAAATATCATATATTAAAGATATTTACCTGAAAAATAATAAGCATATACATTTTTTCGTGGAGTTGATAGTTTTTGAGATATTCCTTGTTTTTGGTTTAAGCTGTGAAAAACTTGTACTTTTCTCATACAGGAATTTGTCAACTCGTGTCCATACAAACAAAGGAACTTCAGTCACATAGCAACCAGCTTTTGAGTATCACCTTTTATGGTACCCCATTATTTCCCTTCTACTTACAAGGAAGCATGTAATAAGAGTATTTCTGCTATTTTTTTTCTCGAGTAGTATGAAGTAAGTTGAAACATAAGCTTTTTAACAGTAATTTGTTGTAGAGGTGTAGAGAAAGTCTTGTGAATGGAACACATCAGATTTTTACTTTACCGATCACGTATTTACAATGTACATAGTAGATAGAGGAGGTATTGTATTGCACCCAATACAATACCTCGACACGAGATTTCGGAATTAAATGTTTTGAGAGTCCTTGAATAAAAAAACATTTTTGAAAAATGTCCGTTTGTGTGTGCATGTGTATACAGCATAATTGGAAAAGAAAAGTCGTGAAATATCAAAGTTAGTATTTAAATATGGTATCTACCAAGGACGTGACACGAAGATTTTCAGGAAAATCTCCCTCCTTCACATGGAATATTTATTGAAATTTCCGATTTCCTGAAAAATGTCTTAACGATTTTGATTAAAAAACCGTAACCACATTGTAGATATTTACATCACAAATAAAATACATATCTTGAATTTCTTGGAATGAATCTCTGAAGTTCTCTTCATTCCGCATGAATTTTGCATAAATGGTAACCTTAAGAGATAGATACAAGCTTATTACATAAGTGAATAAGCACATTACAGGTTGAAATCCAGTTTTATGCCCCTGAGAAAGAATACAGCTTGTTTGAATTTTTGGGGAGTATTAAATGTTGTGCAGATATCTTCAGTGATGTTGTAGAGCTGTCGTTCTGTAGTGTATCTTCTGCATTCTGTGAAAATGTGTTTCATGGTGAGTTGTGTGTTGCAGACTTCACTTGAGGTGGGTTGTCTTTGGTGAAGATGTATGAGTGCGTTAGTTTAGTTTTATGTGATTTAAGAAATGAAAATGTTGGCTTCCTCGTGTTCTGGACTATTTGAAGTCGTCACCGCTGCGCTTGAACCATAATGGCTAGATGCTATCACTCATAAGCACAAGGTGCAACTCCCTGCTCCAAACGTGTCAAACTTTGAAAGTCTATTCATAAGCAAAGCTGTGTATAGAGATTTCTCTGTTTACTAGGTTGTAAAGTACCCAACACAATTTTAGTTTTTCTGTTGAGTCCTGCACTTGAAGGCTGAGATAGGATAACTCAATCAAGCGACAGTATATCAAGAGTAATGTTTGACATAGGAAGCCATCCGTTACCCAGACGCCCAAAGTCACGTCATCATGCCGCGGAGGGAGAGAATCATAAAAAAGCAGCTGTTTATGACTCTGCACCCCATCCTGCAGCAGGCTGCTTATGTTTTATTGCCATCTGGGGTGGCCTGACGTCGTCATACGTGCCGTGTGAACCAAGACGCTGCCTGCCCTAGCACTGGACAGAATGGCTATCACTCCACGAGAAATTACAGTACCCGTTTCCTGATTATGGCTTTACACTCCACCACACCAAGATAAAATAATCTGATGTGTTCCATTCATATGACTTTCTCTACATTTCTGCAGTAAATTATTGTTAAAAGACTTATGCTTCTATTTGCTTTATGCTAATCGAGAAAAAATCTGATGTGTACCATTCACATGACTTTCTCCATATCCCTGCAACAAATAATTCTTAAAAAACTTATACTTCTATTTACTTTATGCTAATCAGAAAAAATTAGCAGAAATAGTCTTATTACTCGCATCCTTGTAAGTAGAAGCGAAATAAGGGACAACCGTAGGTTAAAGTGATAGTCAAAAGCTGGTTGTTATGTCAATGAAGTTCCTTTGTATGGATAGGAGTTGACAAGTTCCTGTATGAGAAAAGTATACGTTTTTCATAGCAGAAACCAAAAATAAGGAATGTCACAAAAACGACGAACTCCACGAAAAAAATGTATATAACATAAATTGTGTGTTTTAAAGTGCTCTACAGTTTTTGTGTTGTAAGTTTTTGTCCATCTCTTACGGTTTAGCAGTCATTCAAAATTTAGTAAAATTCATCCAAAATAAACCACTCTTCAGAGGCTATTCCCAGAAAACTCAAGATATACATTGCATTTGTCAGGTAAATATGTTTAATATCCGAAATTTTAATCAAAATCGTTAGCCATTTTTGAGAAAATCAAAATTTTCAAAAAAAGTTCCATGTAAAGGGTAGTTGGGGGTGGGGGATTTTTCTCAAAATCTTCGTGTCGCATCCCTGGAAGACACTAAACTTAAATACCAAGTTTGGTATTTTACCGACTTTTCGTTTTTGAGTTATCGTGTTCACGGACACACGGACACACACACACACACACACACGGACCTTTTTGTGAAAATGCTTTTTGGATATTGGGGACCCTAAAACATATATTTCCGATGAAATCTCGGTATCGAATTTTTGGTGGTGCTGGCATGCATGCATGTATGTATGTATCTATGTATGTATGTATGTATGTATGTATGTATGTATGTATGTATGTATGTATGTATGTATGTATGTATGTATGTATGTATGTATGTATGTATGTATGTATGTATGTATGTGTGTGTGTGTGTGTATGTATGTATGTATGTATGTATGTATGTATGTATGTATGTATGTATGTATGTATGTATGTATGTATGTATGTATGTATGTATGTATGTGTGTATGTATGTATGTATGTATGTATATGTATTTATTTCTCTGCAAGTGGATATCACCCGGTGGCAGAGTTATATATGTATACAACATATATAAACAATAAATTACAGCTGCCAGTTTATGGCTTTGTAAGCTCGATATAATAGTTATTTACAACAAATATGAAAACATTAATTTATCTCTCAATTCAGATTAATTAATTTCATAATTAGAATCACCAACCAATTTAACATTTGTATTTACAACAATATAAAATCACAAGCATTTCATTTAAGGAAAATTTACAAAAATGATCCAACATTAATATCAAGATTTTTCCTAAATTTCTTCAGAGACAGGGGACAACCCCGAAAGGCTGCTCCAGGCAATTCATTCCAGTCTTTTATGGTTCTATTTACAAAGGAGAACTTTCCCACGTCAGTTCTGTATCTTCTACCCTTAATTTTGAACGGATGATCGTTTCGTGCATAGTAAGTTGGGTTTTCCAGTTTGTTAGTAACGTCCTGCCATGCGTTTAAGCCAGCGTAAGCTTTAAATAAAGCGCACAACCTCTGTTTCTCACGCCTAACTTTCAACGGCTCCCATTTTATCTCCTCAGCGTTTGTAGACCCAAAATATTTACCCCTTTTTATGAATTTTATAGCCCTTTTCTGGATATTTTCTAACGAATCAATTTGATTTTCTCTATACGGGTCCCAACAAGTTACTCCAAATTCCATGACCGGCCGCACTAAGGACTTGTACGCGATTTCCCTGGACTTTGCACTCCCCTTTTTTAAAATCCTCATTAGGAAGTGCAGTGTTTTCCACTCTTTCTTAGATACAGAATTTACCTGCTCGTCCCATCCAGCGTTACTCGCCAAGTAAACTCCCAAGTATTTGCAGCTGTCCACCTGTGGAATTTTCTCCCCACCCATGTGATAGTTTTGCAGAATTTTTTCCTTAGATCTATTAAATGCAATTAACTTACTTTTGCCAGCGTTAATTTTCATTTTATTTGCAGCAGCCCAATCACTAATTTCATTTAAATCACCCTGAAGAGCAGTCTCATCATCAACATTTCTAATTTTATTGTAAATAATACAATCGTCTGCAAACAAATTTAAATGGTAGTTTATATTAACAGTTATGTCATTTACAAAAGTAAGAAAAAGTAACGGCCCCAGTACTGAGCCTTGGGGTACGCCCGAGATTACCATACCCCTCTCAGATAGCTCCTTGCCTACTTTTACCCTTTGCGGTCTTCCTTCCAAGAAGTTTTTAACCCATAGAACTACGCGTTTATCAATTCCTGTAGCAGTTAGCTTCTGGATAAGTAAATTATATGATACAACATCAAAAGCTTTGGAAAAACCTATCACCACTGCATCTGTTCTTCCCCCTGCATCCACCTCCTCTGCTAAATCTTGAAATAATGACGTTATCTGGCTTTCACACGAGTATCCAGGTCTAAACCCATGTTGCGCTTTATTGAAACACTTTTTGTTTTCTAAGTCCTCCCGTATATATTCCACAATTAAATGTTCCGTCAATTTGCACACTACTGAAGTTAGGCTGACTGATCAATAATTATTTAATTCTGTTTTATTTCCCCCTTTATGAATTGGAACTGCAATCTCGGTTTTCCAGTCTTCCGGTAAGGCACAGTTATTTATTGACATATTAAATAAAAGCATTAGGTACGGAATCATGGATTCCCCTCCCAATTTTTAGTATTTCGGTCGGTATATTATCAGGCCCCATCGACTTTCGATTTTACAACATTCTGATCCTTCTGCGCAATTTGGATGCCATTATTTGAAAAACGGATCTTCCACTATCCTCAATTTCCAGTTTATAATTATAATCCGCTTTGTTAAAAACAGACACAAAATGTGAATTTAATGCGTTCGCTTCTTCCTTATCGTTCAATATGGCAATTCCATTTTCCTTGAGTTCTGGTATGCCAAGTTTATTTCCCCTGCGCCTACTTACATAATTGTAAAAAGATTTCCAACTATTATTGGTCCCGCTAAGAATTTGTTCTAAGAACCGCTCCTGGGCTTGCAACGTTTCGTCTTTCAATTGTTTAGCTAATTCTTTATATCTGTTAAAATGCCAATCTGACTTCTTCCGTTTATGAAACGCGCGCCTAGACTTTCGTTTAAGTATTCTGATGGATCTTGCATAATATTCTGGATCATTGTTTATTATTTGCTTCCTTGCAAGTAGAGGTGACATAAGGGAGTACAACACATTAAAGTGATAGTCAAAAGCTGGTTGCTATGTGACTGAAGTTCCTTTGTTTGTATGGACAGGAGATGACAAATTCCTGTATGAGAAAGTAAGTTTTTTAAAGCTGAAACTAAAAACAAGGAATATTATAAAAACGACCAACTCCACAAAAAAAAAAAAAAAAAATGTATATAACATAAATTGTGTGCTTTAACGTGCTCTACATTTTTGTGTAGTTTAGTTACATCTGTTACGGTTTAGTAGTTGTGCGAAATTCCGTAAAATTCATCCAGAATAAAGTAATCCTCAGAGGCTATTCGCAGAAAATTCAAGATATACATTTTATTTGTCAGGTAAATATCATCAATATACGACATTTTAATCAAAATCGTTAGAGGCATTTTTGAGAAAATCAAAATTGTTTAAAAAAGTTCCATGCTTTTTTCTGGTAGTGTTTCACGCCCGCTTTTACTGCTCTGGCACCGCAGGCGATGACACTGATGATACATGTCGATGGAATGTGATGGCGGGGGAAACCGGAGAAAAGCCGCCTCTGCGCCGCTTTGTCCACCACAAATCTCACATGCGGTCGCTTGGGATCGAACCTTTACCGGTCCCCGTAGCCGCGCTCGCTAAAGTGTCTCGCTTTGGTGCTTCGCGGCGCACGGGATCGTGGGTTCGAGTCCCGCCTTGGGCATGGGTGTTTCTGTGTATGTGTTTGTGTATGTATATGTAAAAAGGAAAAACGAATAGGTCAACTAAGGAAATTTAGAATCTAGAAAAAAGAGGTAAAAAGGAATACAGCGCCGGAGTCCTGACAAGCCTCCGGGGCTGTATTTTTTGTAGTAAAGCTTAAATACCAAGTTTGGTATTTTACCGATTTTTCGTTTTTGAGTTAGCATGTTCACAGTTACACGGACACACACCCGGCCCTTTTTCTGAAAATTATTTTTTTGGAGACAAAACATATATTTCCGGTGAAATCTCGATATCGAATTTTCGATGGAGTGCAATACCTTCTCTATATACTATGTACATAGTACGTGTAGAGAAAGTAAAAATCTGATTTGTTACACTCACATGACTTTCTCTAGCTGTTCTACGAGCAAACGTCTTACAAAAGATTATTCTTCTTTCTACACCATGCTAATCGAGACAAACATTAGCAGAATGTACTTATTAATTATTTCCTTTTAATTAGAAGGGAACTAAAGGAATGCACTAGGCTAAAGCGATAGGCAAATATTTTAAGAGCTGTTGTATAGTTATTGGAATTCGCTTCTTTGCATGGCCAGGAGTAAAACAAAAGAAACACGGGCGACTTCCTCCAATTCAAGTTAATAACATAAGGATTACAACGATAGATCGGTATATAAATTGTTTAATTGGATGACATTGTAACTAACCCTCGAGAATTTGAGGAAAGTATTCTAAAAGTGAAACCTATGACAAGGAATACCTTACCTCTACAACAAAAATGTAAAGGATATAAATTGTGTCTTTTAACGAGGTCTACATTTTTTGTGAAGTAAGCTTTTGTCTGTCTTACGATTTACCAGTTATGTAGAAGTCATTCAGAATAAAGAGCACTTCACAGGCTACTCACAGGAAATTCAAGATAAGGTACATTTTATTTGTGAGGTAACTATCTTTTATGTAGGGTATTTTAATCCAAATTACTTGCCATTTTGAGAAAATAGAAATTTCGAAAAATTTTCCATACAAAGGGTAGTCTGGGGTGGGGGAATTTTCTTGAAAATCTTCGTGTCGCATCCTTGGAAGATTCTGAATTAATATCAAGTTTAGTATTTAATGGACTTGAAGTTTTTGAGATATGCTGTCCACCCACACACGCGCGCGCGTGGATGTTTTTCTTCTAAAATGATATTATTTTTTCTACACGTACTGGGTATATAGTGTATAGAAGAAGTATTGTATTCCACCCAAAAAATTTTATAAGAGATTTCACAGTAAATATATACCTGGCACCCCCTGAATAAAAAAAAGAATAGAAACATGTGCGCGTGTGTGTGTCTGAGAGCAGCATAAACGAAAATTTTAATATTTAAGTTCATTATCTTTCAAGGATGCGACACGAAGATTTTTCAAGCAAATTTCCATACCCCCAGCAACCCTTTGCATTGAAAAAAAATTAAAAAATTTTTGATTTTCTCAAAAATGGCAAATGATTTTTATTAAAATACCGCATACTAAAATATTTACACGACAAATTAAATGTATATCTTGAATTTTCTGGGAATAGCCTCTGAAGACCTCTTCATTCTGGATTACTTTTGTATAACTGGCAAACTGTAAGGGATACATAAAAATTTACTACTCAAAATATGTAGACCTCATTGAAACACACAATTTATGTCGTGTACATTTTATTCGTGGAGTTGACCATTTTTTTTTTAGACATTCCTTGTTATTGGTTTAAGTTTCAAAATGCTTTTTTTTTCTGATGCGGGAACTTATCCACCGCTGACAATGGAAACAAAACGAATTTCAATCCCATAGCAACCAGATTTTAAAATATTTGACTGTCGGTTTAGTCTAGTGTATTCCCTTATTTCTCTTATAAGGAACTAAATAATAAGACAGTTTCTGCTAGTGTTTTAGCATTAGAGAGATAGAGATAGACAGACAGACAGATTTATTGTTTGTTGCTCTACATTGTACAGATAGACTCGTCATAAATGCACATTAATTAAACAATTCACTTAAACTGTAAAACATTTTGTCATGTAAAAATGAACGTAGTGATCTTTTAAATTTACACGTATCTTCTATTTTAATAATGTCATATGGGAGAGCATGACAATTTTACTTATGAGACACTTCAGTGATTTTGAGTATTTAGTTGTTTTATATTTTCCTATATGGATGTCATTCATACTTCTAGTAAAATTATTATAAACGTCACAGTTGAGAGTGAAAAAGTATGCTTTGTTTTTATAAAATAGTGCAGCATTATATATTAATACATCAGTCAAAGTAAAAATATAAAACTGTTTAAAACACGTCTTAAGTAGTCTCTTGACTTCATATTAAAATGTATTCTCTCTTCTGAATTAAAAATACTCTATTTACTTCAGTTGCAGGTCCCCATATTAAAATATTGTATGATAAAATTGATTTTACAGTAGCATAATATACAGTAAGCAAGCAGTTGATGTCCAAAGTCATTATCAGGCATTTAATAGCAAAAATGCTGTATGATCGATCTGTTCATGCCAAGTAAGTTTTTGATCTAAAACAATGCCTAAAAATGTCGTCTTATCAAGACACTTTAAAATAGTACTACCCATGTTAAAATCTTTTTGTTACTAAAATATAAGCAAGCAGTTTTGTCAAGGATTAAAATAAGTTTATTTGTAATGCACAATTTCCTAAAAGAATTCACAGAATTTGTAACTTTCAAATTAAGTTCATCGATGCTATTGGCTCATACTGCAACTGAAGTATCGTCTACATATACGTAGTTAAACAGTCTACATCACTGTGATGTTCCAAATCATTTACACAGTAAATAAACAACAAAGGTCCCAAGACCGAACCCTGTGCTACTCCAGAACTAGGGAAATACTTCCTGGAATAATAGTTGTTCACTTTAACTACAGATTCTCTAGATGTCACAAATGACATGATTAATTAATGATTATTCGTTTAGCATGCCTCTCATAGATAGAAGAATAAGGTAGTTTGTTACAGAGAAGTAGAGAAAGTCATGTGAATGGAGCACATCAGGTTTTTTTTCTTTTTAGTGTTATATATTTTAGTTATTAATACATAAGTTATACATGTAAAATAATAATAATAATGAATGAAAAAAATGTGATGTGGTAAATAAATTATAAAGTTTACAATATACGTCATGAGACAGGATGTTGTATTACAGATTTTATTTCTTTGTACATGCGTGCTAGAGAGAGTGAAAGTGGTTAAATAAAGAATGTCTGGAGGTAAATAAAAGGAATGTAAAGCTAACCTTGCAGGCCATTTAGGAGATTTAACGCCGCAGCGCGCAGTATGGTTTACAGATTTTGCCAAGTGTACACATTCCGCTTTGTAATCTGTGCTGTACATCTCGCCTAGCGAATAAAGTTTTATCGAACCAGCGATCCACATTCTGACAGCATTACGCTAGCCACATTAGAGCTAATATGACGTATTTTATATACTGGAGCCCTTTCTTATTCTTTGTCGGCCCTTTCATGTGCGTTCATTCGGAAACATGCACGAGCTGGCGTTCTGGTCAATGAGCCATGCCAGTTGCATTTAGCAAAGCGTAGGGCAGACATCCGTGTCATCTCACAAAATACCAGCTATTGGCTAAAAAAAACTGACGACTTTCTCTATCCCTTCTCTACAAACAAGTCTTACAAAAATTTACACTTCATATTGATCCAGATAAATGCTTATTTTTAGTTATTGCAGAAGTGTTAAACTATATTACAGTATTTTCACTTTCTCTACACTGCTACGCAATTTAGGTAGAGAAGGTACTGTATTCCATGTCGAGGTTTCACCGTAAATATGTTTTGAGGTCCCCCAAGTTAGAAAATATTAGAAAAAATATACACGTGTGTGTTTCCGCCTGACTGTCTGTGGACAGCTTAGCTCAAAAACGAAAACACGTTAAGTACCAAATTTGGTATTTAGCCCGCCTGGGTAGTAGTGTTGCGGTAGCGGGTCTGCCTTACATTCAAAAGGTCGTGAGTTCGAATCTCGATTAGGGTGAGTTAGATAAGGTTTTTTCGGGGTTTTCCCTTATCCTGAGAAGACGAATCTCGAGTAACTTTAAGCTCCATGGACCCCCAAAATCATTTGAGCATCAATTTACCAATTTCATTCATCGTCCCGATACGTTCAACCAAGTTAAAGGACGTTAAACTTATATACTTTTCTCTGACAGGAAGTGTCCGTTTTTCTTTTGTTCTACTTTTGGCTAAGCAAAGAAGCGATTTGCAATGACAAACCACATAACGACTTTTTAAAACAACTAACTGTCGGTTTGCCTAGTGTATTACCTGAGTTCCCTTCTACTTATAAGGAAACAAGTAATAAGAACATTCTGCTAATGATTATTTCGAATAGCATTGTGAGGAAAGAAGAAGAATCTTTTGTAAGAAGCTTGTTGGCAGAACATCACCCAAGTTTTAAATGAATGGAAAGTGAATGGTGAACCTGGAACCTGAAATAATGAGGAGAATTGACTCTAAACCGAGCCAGATGAAACGCGGTTGTAAAAGCATACACCTATCCCGATACAAATACAGAACTGAGTGGTCCATTCCCCTTGTTCCCGGAAGTGCAGGCAGGGAAGCTTTGTTTCCCTGCTCGCCTGAGGGAGAGTCATGGTTACTATGTATGGGGCAATCTCCCTTTTCCACTCAATTATGCATGAGGATTCCAACCAACTGCTTCTTCACTTTCTGTGCTTGCTTGCTGCGCTTTCACACTTGGTAAATGACAAAAATAGACGTAATGCGCCCCTCACATTAAAGTGCTATTACTTGAGGTGCCATAAACACGATTTTCTGGTAATAAAACTCAGGAAAATGTAAGAAACTGCATTTGTTAATGTGCTTTGTGCTTTTGTTGAGCGGGATGCTTCGGGCACGAGAGTTTCGCATTTTTACTTTCTCTACACGTACTAAGTACATAGTGTATAGAGAAAGTATTGCATTGCACACAAAAATACGATTCCGAGATTTTACCGAAAATACATGTTTTGAGACCACCTGAATCTTAAAAAATCATTTTTAGAAAAATGTCAGTATATGTGTATGCAGCATAGCTCAAAAACGAAAAGACCGTTAAATACCAAACTTGATATTTAAGTTCAGTATCTTCCAGGGATGCCACACGAAGAATTTCAAGAAAATTCCCCCTTTCCCAACTACCCTTCACATGGAAAAATTTTCGAAAATTTTGATTTTCTAAAAAATGGCTGTAACGATTTTGATAAAAATAACATATATTAAAGATATATACCTGACAAATATTATGTATATCTTGAATTTTCTGGGAATAGTCTCTGAGGACTAATTTATTCTGGATGAATTTTACGGAATTTTGTGTAACAGGTAAACCGTAAGAGGCAAAAACTTCCCAAACAAAAAATGTAGAGCACATTAAAACACAAAATTTATGTTATATCATTTTTTTGTGGAGTTGATCGTTTTTTTTGTGGATATTCCTTGCTTTTGGTTTCAGCCTTGAAAAACTTATACTTTCCTTATACAGGAACTTGTCAACTCCTGTCCATACAAACCAAGGAACTTCAGTCACATAGCAACCAGCTTTTGAGTATCACCTTAGCCTATAGTACTCCCGTATTTCCCTTCCACTTACAAGGAAGCAAGTAATGAAGACTATTTCTGCTAATTTTTTCTCGATTAGCATGAAGTAAGTTGAATCATAAGCTTTTTAACAGTAATTTGTTGCAGAGATGTAGAGAAAATAATGTGAATGAAGCACATCAGATTTTTTTTTAAAATTAGTATTAAGACAGAATTAAGCGACTTAACATTTACAACATATAAGAATATTTAAATATGCGAAACCTATTGCAATGTATGTATGCATGCCAATTGGTGAAATAAATTATCAACAACAATGAGAAGAAAGGCGATTAAGCACGTGGCAATTAAGAGATACGGGACAAAGTTATGTGGAACAAAACTACATAAGCTGTAACAAGAAATCCCCACCAGCCAAAATTCCAAATTGATCAACAAAATTCAGCAGAACAAGGTTTGAGGAGCTGGTCTGTGAAGAAATCATTATGGAATCTAAAACTCTAGCGCCACCTGCTTACGGCCTCACACCTAAAAAACACATAATCGCCCTACAACACAGTAGCAACGCCCTTAAAAGGGTTGATAGGTACACAGAAGCCACACCTAGGCTCACCATGAGACTGCCAGCCAGCGGTCGGTTAATACAACTGAAAGCTGTGGCGGTAGATGTCGAAATTAATAAGCTTTATTGGAAACACATTTTTACTCCATTTCGTCCACTTTCTTCTCAGTCAACACATTGCTTCGGGAAAATGCTTTTGTGTTCAGCAAATCTTTGATCTGCTCTGCTGAAAATTGCAACATCTGTGATTTACAGCTATCTGTGATTTAAAGCTATACTTAATCATAAAGAATAACTCATCAACACCAAAAGTTCAATTTTATTCTTGACCAACATTAAATTTCATTCCATACATCTGCCAGAACTCAACTGGTACACACACATACACAAGCAGTTTGCCGTGAGTTTGAGAATGATTCTAGCGTTAGATGCGGCAACTATTACTTTGGTTCAAGGCCACACACAGCCGATCTAGTCACTGTTCACTGTAGTTTCTCAAATATCATGAGTGGACTCGCTGTTTCACGAGATCAAATGTCATCTGTGGGAATAAGTTAACTCCTAGAGAAGTAGGTATTGGACGACAGAAAATTAAAACCAGAAATCCGTATACGACCAAAAGATCGATGCGTGAGTGTACTATGACTATAAAGCATGTTGGTTCATGTTATTAGATGTCATTTTTATTTTGGGGGTTGGTTTGGGCTATGCTTAAAAGGGGTGGACTATCGAAGCCCTAAGCATCTCAACCATCACTGATCCACTGTGTAGCCCTTTTCAATTTCTCAGAATGCCTACATACTTCAAAGGAGGCCAGCTTTCTTATTGAGGCCTATTTACGTGATGCAGTTGCATTAATCCCGTTTAATTGTATATCCTTTATGTGGTCACACAACAAGATGACTCGTCGTTTCACCTGCCTTTTAGCATCTCCTAAAAGTAGAATCTGATACAAGTTATTTTAAATATCCACTTGTGTTGAGGAACACAAGGTATCAACGGGAATAACGTCCGCGCTGTCACCACTGAGGAACTGACACGAGCGTACATGAATCTGTTATGATTTGCGCGGAAGTGTTTAAATGTTACTGGAGGTTATTTTCAACATTTGCATTGCTCCACGCAGAAAGAGCTTGAGTCACACACATTTTGTAGACGAGATTTTGATGGAAATGTTACCTTTATTGGTATCACTCTGTGTAGAAAGGAATACGAAATGCTTGGAAAGGTGAAAAAGTGCTATGGAAAAAGGAATTCAACCCAGATCTGTAGCCCTTCCTGGCAATAAACTGCCGAAATTAAAGAGTTACATTTTTTGCAACAACTGTGTAGAGCAGAATAAGAACTGTACATTAGCAAGCCTACTTCTATTTTTAACAGAAAGAATAATTCTCTTATGTTAGAGGCCATTCTTTTCTGCGTACCAGAGTGATTTTGCTACATTCCCTGGATGGGTCATACAGACGATCATTCCTTAGATGGAAAGATCGTCTGTAACCTGTGCATGGTCATACGAAGTGTTTCATAACTTTAAGTATGTAAAGAGTACATTTTTGGGTTTCAAGAATCGGTGGCCAAAGTTATATAAAACAAACCGCATATCTGAAAAAATACTGCATCAAGGTCAGCACTATGAGATGAGAAAGTACATTTTTAGATCAACTCAATGATGCAGTTTTCTTACAGTAGCCAATTATGTGGATGGTTCATAATATCCCAGTTCATTTATGGTAGTGTGGAGCACACATTCCGTCTTTCTCAACGTAGACGTATGTTCAATAGTACGTTTATATGGAATGTTGCATATACAATGAAGAAAACTCGAATAAATGCAAAAAAAAAAAAAAAACATTACTAGGTAACTCCTCAAAGTACTTAATGAATCAAGAGAATTCTACGAAGAGGTTACACTTTGGCCCACAAGTGAGATTATTGATCCACAAGAGCAAGATGACCGAATAAAGACAATTCAATGTATTAATTTTTTATTTTTGGTATTTAGTTACAAAAAATAGTTTGAAAACCTATTGTTTTATTTTATCGCATGCTCATGCCCTTTCACAACCCCAAACCGTTAGCATAACAAAGTATTAAATGAATTAATCTGTTTCACCCCAGAAAACTAAAAGAAAAAAAATGAAATAACTATATTTTGGTCCTTTCAGATGGGGGTTTAGTCTAAGACATAGAACATCAAATTCAATGAAACTCTGCAAGCATTTCCTTGGTCAATCAATTTTGCTCCTTAGATTTGACCTCACATAGGGACCAGAATTTTATGTTCTCAAAATTAGGTATAATCACTGAAGTCCTTTCTGCATGCAGAGATGCATTTATTATGAAGGTTATAAGAGCACACTGTCATTATTCATTTGTCAAAATTTAGATCCCAATTAGATGATTTAGTAAGATCGATAATTTGTCTCTAACCCTATATGTGGTTTTCTGTTGTCCCAAAACTTGGTCTTCAATAACATCGTGTCATTGCCAGTATTTTAAATTTATATAAGACAAAAATTCCAAAATCAAACCGGTTTGCGTCAATGAACAGATGTTAACCATAAACAGTTCCTGCTATTTTGCGAAATGTTTTGACTCCTCATTGTCATGCCGTGCGTGTATTCTGGCAAGGTGACCAAGGTGAACATAACCTTGTTGTTGGCGTCTGCTAATAGACGATAACATGTTTATACCAAACTTGGTTACCAAGTGTACGCTAATTGTACTGACTGAACCTTGGAACAAAAGGTGTGACGTAAAGTCGACTTCGACTTCATGCTCCAGTGCAACGCACGGTTCATATTGGCTCATTAAAGTTGTATGCTCCACTCGGCACGGTGAGTGCAGTAGCCCAGCTCAGAACATGCTGCATAATGTTGCCAACATCGTCCAGTCCCGCTTCACCGTAACTTGTCGGTAATTTATACCTTGCGGTCTGGTTTGGAATACTTCGCCGTTCAGTTGGCTTCATGCAGAAACATCTGGCGAAGGAACACGGCATGAAGAGACGGCAGAAACACGATATCTATGAAGAGTAATTATCCTGATTATACACTCACATTACTTTCTCCACCCACTCATTATTATTAGTATTGTTATTATTAGTATTATTTATTATTTACTTTCTCTACTCGTACCATATACATAGTATGTACAGAAGGCATTGTATTGCACCCAAAAATTCGATATCGAGATTTCAGCGGAAATACATGTTTTAGGACCCCCTGACAAAAAAAAAATCATTTTCAGAAAAAGGTCCGTGTATGTGTCTGTGAACAGCATAGCCAAAAACTAAAATACGGTTAAATACCAAACTTGGTATTTAAGTTAGGTATCTTTCAAGGATGCGACACGAAGATTTTCAAGAAAATCCCCCTGCCCCTAAGTACCCTTTAGATGGAAAAAATTTCGAAAATTTTGTTTTTCTTAAAACTGGCTCTTAACGATTTTGATTAAAATGCCACAAATTAAAGCCATTTATATCTTGATTTTTCTGGGAATAGCTTCTGAAGACATGTCTATTCTGGATGAATTTTGCTGAATTTTGCATAACTAGTAAACCGTAAGAGGTTGACAAAATGTAACAACACAAAAATGTAGATCTCGTTAAAAGACACAATTTATGTCATGTAGGTTTTTTTTCGTGGAGTTTAGTTTTCGAGATATTCCTTGCCATTAGTTTCAATTGTAAAGTATTTATACTTTTCTCTGACAGGAAGTGTCCGTTTTTCTTTTGTTCTACTCCTGGCCAAGCACAGAAGTGATTTGCAATGACAATCGCATTACGACAGCTTTTAAAAAATTTAACTATCACTTTAGCATAGCACATTCCTTTATTCCCCTTCTACTTATACGGAACTAAGTAATAAGAACATTCTGCTAATGTTTATCTCGATTTGCATTGAGTAGAGAGAAGAACAATCTTTTGTAAGAAGTTTGTTTGTAGAGCGCTAGAGAAAGTCATCTGAGTGTAACAAATCATAATTTTTTATTTTTTAATCTGATTCAAGTTAATTGAGATCAACATTTGCAGAGATGATTTTATTGCACATTTCGTTGTATGAGAATACAGTAGTCAAATACTTCGCTATGTGATTACTTTGAAATTCCACAATATTTACATTATGTTAGATAATTAATGTAAGTATATGGTGAAGTAAATAAAGATCTCAAACTTTTATGACTGTTGAGTAACTGTTTATATAGATGCTGGTAATTGACGTAAGACTTGCTATACTAATAAATAGTTAGGTATTACAAAACCATGTTTATATAGTATGTTAGTTATATTATTTATTTGTATTTACTATTCTTAATTTGTATTATTATTAACTGTAAGATTATTGTTTCATTTATATAGCCCCCTTTAACACCTAAGGTCATATCGGGGGCTTTACATTAGGAACAACTCTTGTCTCTAGGTTCTTTGTATTATGTTTAAATAGTTTTATTTTCCTGAAACACACACATTCACTTTCACATACACACTTTCAGACTCTGTGGGGGATAGGAAACAGTTCTGGTTAAAGAAAAATTCCTAGCCACAGCCGGAAATCGAACCCGGGGCCTCCGAGTGAAAAGAGAATTATTGTAAGAGAATTTCGTACACTTAACTCTGTCACTGGGAAGTATCCAATTTTAGAGAATAAATACACACATACATGACCATAAAAAAAAAACGAATAACTACTACCCATTTGAGAAAAGTATAAGAAATTGAAAACTCGAAACCAAAAAGAAGAAATATCTTGGAAATAGTCAACTACATGAAAAAGAGTCGTCATCCGGGTTTAGAAGTAACATGCTAGCCTCTGGTTCTCAGTGTTGCGGGATCAAACCTGGGGGAGGGCGATGGATTTTTAAAACGTAAAAATCCTTAGATGTCTTCTTTCGAAAGAGAAGAAAAGCCGGCGATCCCGTGTCGTCGATTTACGGCCCGCAGAACCTCAAGCCTGATAAAGAGGTATCTAAGCATCACTCAAATATCACTCAAATTAATTTTTTCAGGTGTAAACTATTTAATTGTTTTACTTGTATAGCCCCCTCTAACTGCTATGGTCATTTGGGATATATTTAAAAGTATATTTAAAACAAAAGCGTATATCAGATGTGGTGATCATACATATGCCAGCTATGCATTATGATACAAAGATTATAAGTTGGGTTTTGCGGGTAGGAATGTAGCGAAACAAAAGAACGAGGCTAAGTTTCGCAATGCTTTTAACTTGTGAAGCAACTCCTTATAAACTGTAGGTTATTGACATAAACTTAATCATTTATATCATTAAACACATGCAAATTCACTCTCACATTCATACTTCCCGACTCTGTGGGGAATAGGGAATAATTCTGGTTAAAGAATGGTCCCCGCCCCAGCCGGAAATCAAACTAAGGACCTCCGAGTGACAGGCCAACTCACTGACCACTCGACCACGGAGGCGTTTAAGTAAACATTTTATTTTACATAAGTTCGTGTTTTAGCGAGATCTATATTTTGTGTCGTAAGATTTTGTCTGTATTTCTTACAGTTGGCCCATTATTCAGAACTATTTTCGAATTAGGTATGTTACATTATTTTTATATGGTATCTTAATCAAACTCGTTATAGCCGTTTTTGAGAATATTAAGAATAGGCAATGACATTTTTTCCACTTAGGTAAAGAGAAAATTTTGGTACCGAGATTTCACCGGAAATATATGTTTTTAAGGTCCACTAAATCCAAAATAAGTATTTCTAGGTAAAGGTCCGTGTGTGTGTGTGTGTGTGTGTGTGTGTGTGTGTGTGTGTGTGAACGCAGTAACTCAAAAACGAAAAGTCGGTAAAATACCAAACTTGGTATATAAATTTAGTATCTTCCAAGGATGCGACACAAAAATGTTGTGGAAAATCCCCCAGCCCGCCCCAAACTAAGCTTTACGTGGAAAAAATTTCGAAAATGTTAATTTTCTCAAAACTGGATCTAAGGATTTTTATTAAAATACCGTATATTAAAATATTTACAAGACAAATAAAATGTATATCTTAAATTTTCTGGAAATAGCATCTGAAGACCTCGTTATTTTGGATGAATTTTGCAAAATTTTGCTTAACTGCTAAACAGTAAGAGATAGACAAAAACTTACTGTACAAAAAATATAGACCTCGCTGAAACATAAAATATATATCATATACATTTTTTTCGAGAAGTTGACCATTTTTTAGATATTCCTTCTTATTGGTTTCAGCTTTAAAAAAAACAAACTTTTCACATACAGGAATTTGACAACTTCTGGCAATCTAAAGAAACTGAATTCACCCACATGGCAACCAACTTTTAAAATATTTGACTATTGTTTTTAGTTTAGTGTATTCCCTTATCTTTCTTTTTTCTACTACAAGAAAGGATTTCTGGTGATGTTTATTTCGATTAGCATGAAGCAGATAGAAGCGCAAGTTTTTAAGAATACTTTGTTACAGAGATGTTGAGAACGTCATGTGAATGGAACACATCCGATTTTTAGTTAAGATGTTTTTATTCAGGAGGTCTCAAAATATGCATTTCTGTGAAATTTCGATATGTAGGTTTTGGATGGAATGCCATACTTCCTGTATCTCCTACATATGACCAGGATAGAAAGTAAGAATTTGAAGCCCCGACTCAAAATCTTCCACCTTCTAGTGTCCATGAATCTTTGAGAAGCTACACTTATTCTGGTTATTGATTGGAGAGGCTTTGGTGACATAGTGGGATCTGCTTGAAGCCATAACATGGTAGAATCAAATCGTATCAAATCTTAAATTTGATAAAAATTCCATTTCCTAACTGCGACCATCCTATCTTCACCGAAATACGCATTAGATGTTATTATAGGTATATTTCCTGGATATTGGATTTGGAGTCACACATTGCAATAGAATGCTCGAACACTCTCATGACTTTCTTCGCCCGTTTAAAATCCGTATATTTTTCGTTCATATAAAAATGTATTCCTCTATCGTCCTTAGATTATTCATGTTAAATGTTTCTTTAGAAACTGTTTCTAATTAAACAATATGGACCTAGTTACATAAAACAGTAGATTTTTCTTTCTCTACCAAGTACTACATACATAGTAGGTAGCGAAATTATTATATTTTCAGTGAAATGTCCGAATCGAATTTTTGGGTGGAATACATGCGGACAGCATAACTAAAAAACGAAAAGCTGGTTAAATACCAAACTTGGTAATTGAATTCAACGTCCTTTAAGGATGCGGCACGAAGATTTTCAAGAAAATCTTCCACCCAAAACTACTCTTAACAGAAAAATATCCACAAATTTTGATACTCTTAAAAATGGCTCAAACGTCTTTGATTAAAATACCGTATATTAAAGATATTTACATGGCAAATAAAGTTTATGCCTTGAATTTTCTGGGAAAGCCTCTGAAGACACCCTCTCATTATGGTAAACCGTAAAAGATATACAAAACACACAATTTGTCATATACAATTTTTGTGAAGTTAACCATTTGCGAAACATTCTTTTTTATTGATTTTAAATTACTTAAACGTTTTCTCCAACGAGACTTTGTCGCTACGTATTTTTTTGTTTTACACCTGGTCAATCAAAGAGAACAAACTCACATAGCAACCTGCTTTTAAAATATTTGACTATGACTTTAGTCTAATGTATTCCCTTATTTCCCTTCTACTTACACGGAAATAAGTAATAAGATCGTTTCTGCTAATGTTTATCCCGATTAGCATAAAGTAGAATAAGCTTTTGTAATATAGGCAGAGAAAGTCATGTGGAGGATCAAATGCGATTTTTTTCTTTGTGGGAAACTTGAAATTATTGATGTGAACAAAATGAAGTTGATGAATTAAGCTTCTACCGTAAAACATTAGAGGTTCAGCTTCAAAACTTTTAAGCCACACAGGTAGAAATCAGGAATACAAATGCTCGGGATGAAGCGTGTAGGTAATTAGGATGCGAGAGTTGTCTCCAGTACCGGTGTGTGAAGGAATCCACCACGTGTGCGGCTTCGGTCGGGATTGGCGTTACAAGAAGGCTTCCCACTGCACGGATAAATCGCTATCAGGACTCTTGCTGGCTCTGGTGAGTCAGCCCGGACGTCTGTCGTGCGAAGGGGTTGCATGACTCATTGAGGGGGTAGTGGGAACTAACTGTGGCACTCGATCACACAATCAGACTACAGTGTTGCCAATTTTATCGCCCCTTCTGTCTATCTTTTATATCTCTCGTAAAGCTAACGCATTGAAAAATATATTTCATAAACGCTGCTAAGGAATTTATAAAATCACTATTTTATTACGTAATCCAATTAGAAGTTGAAAAGAAGAATTTAATTTGAAAAATCTGATGTGTTCCATTGACATGGTTTTCTCTACAGCTCAGCAACAAATTATTATTAAAGCTTATGCTCATATTTATTTCATGCTAATTGAGAAAAATTAGCAGACATAGTCTTATTACTTGCTTCCTTGTAAGTAGAAACGAAATAAGGGAGTACCATAGGCTAAAGTGATAGTCAAAAACCTGGTTCTATGTGACTGAACTTCCTTTGTTTCTATGAACAGAAGTTTACAAATTCCCGTATAAGAAATGCAAGTTCTTTAAAACTGACCAATGACAAGGGATATCTAAAAAACTAACCACTCCGCGAAAAAAAAAAGAAGTAGATCACATAAATTGTATGTTTAACGAGCTCTACATTTTCTGTTAATTAAGTTTTTGTCTATCACCTTACGGTTTGCTAGTTAAGCAAAATTCCGTAACATTCATCCACAATAAAGTACTACTCAGAAGCTATTCCCAGAAAATTCAACATAAACATTTTATTTACCAGGTAAAAGTCTTTAATAAACGATATTCTAATCAAAACTGTTAGAGCCATTTTTGAGAAATCAACATTTTCAAATTTTTTTCCATGTAAAGGGTAGTTGGGGTGGAAGGATATTCTTGAGAATCTTCATGTCGCATCCTTGGAATATACTGAACTTAAATACCAAGTTTTTGAGCTATGCTGCCCCCCCCACACACACACAAGCTCGGACCGTTTTCTGACAATATATTTTTTGAGATATAGGGGAACCTAAAACGTACATTTCCGGTGAAACTAGGTATCGAATTTTTGGGTGGGATGCAATACCTTCTCCAAACACTATGTACATAGTATGTGTAGAAAAATTACTTTTTTTTATTCAAGGGGACCAAAAACACGTATTTCCGGGGAAATCTCGGTATCGAATTTTTGGGTGCATACAATACCTTCTCTATACACTATGTACATAGTACGTGTAGACAAAGTAATAATATACTGTTACATTCACATACACTTTCTCTACCCAATATCGTTCAATTGTACGAGCATATTGTCCATCCGTTGTACTCCGTGGTGTAATGGTTACCATGCTAACTTCATACACCCAAGGTGGTGGGTTCAAACCCGGTGGAGGACGATGGATTGTTTCGGATGTAAAAATCCTTAGCATGACTTCCTTCGGAAGGGAAGTAAAGTAGATTTACGACACGTAAAAGAACCCCAATACTGATAAAGAGGCCTCTGAGCAAAATTAAGTGGTCTTACACGCCCAATATAAAAGTTGATGCTGGGAAACACAGCAGCTAAAGAGCGTCCATAAATTAAACTCCATTTCTATTTGAAACAAGGCAAATATAGCTTACAAGGCAAATACATTATCTCCTCACGTAATACACATTTTCTGTAATATTAATCATGACAATATCCTGTTAGTTGCCGTGACAATAGCAATAAAAAGCTAATGCGTTCCATTCACATGACTTTCTCTACATCTCTGCAACAAGTTATTCTACTTTTTACTTCTTGCTAATTGAGAAAAAGTATCAGAAATAGTCTTATTACTTGCTTCCTTGCAAGTAGAAACGAAATAAGGGAGTACCATAGGTTGAAGTGACAGTCAAAAGCTGGTTGCTATGTGACTGAAGTTTCTTTGTTTGTATGGACACGCGTTGACAAATTCCTGTATGAGAAAACTTAAGTTTTTCAAGGCTGAAACCAAAAACAAGGAATATCTAAAAAATGATCAACTCACGAGAAAAATGTACATAACATAAATTATGAGCTTTAACGAGATATGCATTTTCTACTAAGTTTTTGTTTATCTCTTACTGTTTACCAGCTACACAAAATTTCGAAAAAATAATCCATAATAAAGAGGTCTTTAGAGACATGTCCTAGAAAATTCAAGATATACATTTTATTTGTAAAGTAAATAAGTATAATATGCGATATTTTAATAAAAATCGTTTGAGCCATTTTTGAGAAAATCAAAATTTTGGAAAAGTTTTCCATGTAAAGGTTAGTTTTGGGTGGGGGAATTTTTTTAAAATCTATGTGCCGCATCCTTGGAAGATATTGAACTAAAATTCCAAGTTTGGTATTTAAAGGACATTTTATTTTTGAGCAAACACACACTGACAGACATTTCTCTAAAAAAAATGCCTTTTTTTTGGATTCAGGGGGTCTCAAAACATGTTTCTTGTGAAATCTCAGTATGGAATTTTTGGGTGCAATCAATAGCTTCTCTATACACTATATACGTAGTACGTGTAGAGAAAATAATAAACGACGATGGTTAGAGAAACTAATGTGCTTCCTTATAAACAATTCAGGTCTGAGGAGACGGAAGCAGGAGGTGACATAATGCTCTAACCAGCCCACTCAGCTATATCGAGTCAATTCTTCCGAAACAAGAATCAAACTGGACCTTCCAGCTTACAAGGCAGATACTTTTATCTCCTCACGTAATACACATTTTCTATAATATTAATTCATGGAAGTATCCTGTTAGTTGCCGTGACGCGAATACCTGCTGGGTAGACGAGGATGTTGAACTTGGCCGTTTGACCCGAGCAAGATTTGGAAACCGGCGCGGCGGCGGCGGATGTCTTGAAGGTTCGGCTCATCAGAATGCGGTCGGTCCTGTGTTATCTCATCTCGTGCTAATATTTGGGTCAGGAACATCATTATTAACTCGACTCAGTTCATCAGCGTGTAAACTCGGGTCGACATGTTTGCACATCGCTCTCGTATCGATCAGCGCCAACCGTCCGTCTACGGGCAATAAACATTTTACACTTCTAACACAATGTTATTACTAGAGTTCGGCGCAATAGGCGCGAAAAAATATTGAAATAACAAGTTAAACAATGTAATATATTTCATTCATAATACTTTCTTTACATCTCTGCAACAAATTATTGTTAGAAAAGTTATTCTTCTATTTACTTTAAGATAATCGAGATAAACTTGCTTGCTTCCTAGTAAAGTAGAAGGGAAATAAGCCAACACATAGGCTAAAGTTATAGTCAAATCTTTTAAAAGTTGTCGCTATGTGGTTGAAATCCGTTTCTATGCAGTGCCAAGACTTTACAAGGAATATCTCAGAAATGGTCAATTCCACGAAAAAAAATGAATATAACATAAATTGTGTGTCTTAAGGTGTTCTACATTTTTTGTGTAATAAATTTTTATCTAACTCTTACGGTTTAGCAGTTATGGAAAATTCCGTAAATTTCATCCAGAATAAAGTAGTCTTCAGAGGCTATTCCCGGAAAATTCAAGATATACATTTTATTTTTCAGGTAAACATCTTTAATATACGATATTTTAATCGAAATCGTTAGCCATTTTTAAGAAAATCAAAATTTTCGAAAAAAGTTCCACGTAAAGGGTAGTTAAGAGTGCAGGGATTTTCCTCGAAATCTTCGTGTCGCATCCCTGGAAGATACTTAATTTAAATACCAAGTTTGGAATTTTACCGACTTTTTGTTTTTGAGTTATCGTGTCCACAGACAAGCGGCCACACATATATTTCCGATTACATCTCGGTATCGAATTTTTTGGTGGAGTGCAATACCTTCTCCGTACACTATGTATATAGTACGTGTAGAGAACGTAAAAATCTAATATGTTTCATTCACATGACTTTCTCCATATCTCGCCAGCAAATTATTTTTAGAAAGCATGTTCTTGTATCTATTTTAAGATAATCGAGATAAACATTAGTCGAAATTGTCTTAATTACTGCTTCCTTGTAAGTAGAAGGGAAATAGGGCAATGCACTGGGCTAAAGTAAAACTTGGTTGTTATGTGGTTTGAAATCCGTTTCTATGCAGTGCCAGGAGTTTACAACAAGAAACATCTCAGAAATGGGCAATTCCACGAAAAAATATTTATAACGTAGATTTTGTGTTATAACGAGCTCTACAATTTTTTGTTAAGTAAGTTTTTGCCTATCTCTTACGGTTTAACATTTACACAAAATTCAGCAAGGTTCATTCAGAATAAAGAGGTCTTTAGAAGCTATTGCCAGAACATTTAAGATATACAGTTTACTTGGGATGTAAATATCTTTAGAATACGGGATTTTAATCAGAATACCTATACAGATTTTGATTAAAATATCGTAGGAATATTAAAGATATTTAAAATGTATATCTTGAATTTTCTGGGAATAGCCTCTGAAGACTACTTCATTCTGAATGAACTTTGCTGAATTTTGTATAACTGGCAGTTAGAAATAGAGAAGAACTTACTTGGTATAAAATGTAGAGCTGCATAAAATACACAATTATGTTATATACAAATTTTCGTGGAGTGGATCGTTTTTGAGGTATTCCTTGTTATTGGTTTCAGCTCTAAAAAACTTTGTTTTCTCATACGGGAATTTGTCAACTCCTGTCCATAGAAGCAAAGCAACTTCAGTCACATAGCAACCAGCCGTTTACTACCACTTTACCCTATGGTACTCCCTTATTTCGCTTCTATTTACAAGGAAGCAAGTAATAAGACTATTTCTGCTGATTTTTTTTCCTTGATTAGCTTGAAGTAAATAGAAGCATAAGCTTTTCAACAATAATTTGTTGCAGTAATGTACAGAAAGTCATGTGAATGGAACACATCAGATCTGCATCAAGCTATGTGAGATAAAAATTAAGAGAATTGGTCTTATTACTAGCTTCATTGTAAGTACTCCCGAGAAGCTTCAATTAAGGTGAAAACTTTAATTTCTTCACATGAAACCAAACGTCACCTTCTCCACCGCTCTTATTAATATGCAAATAACTCGGAAGTTGGTCGTCTCCTTAGCGCGGTGGTAGCGCAGCTGCTTACCAAGCGGGAGACCTGGGTTCGATCCCCAGTACTGGGAGACCTGGCCCGGGGTGCACTCAGCCTCTTAAGGTCCCTGGGGGGCCAATTGACGAGCTACTTGATGGAGAAGTAGCGGCTCCAGGTCATGAGGACCGCATTAACCGGTCAGGGTGCTCGAGGCGCTCACCGCGTCTCACCCTCCAATACTGCACCCCAGCCATGACATCTGTAGTGGACGCAGCGGCCGGGCGGTAGGCCAAGGTTCCCCGTGAGCGGTCGTGCCATGGAGTTAGTTAACTCGGAAGTAGTCGGACTCGCGTTATAAAAATGTGTATAAGTAACTTGTTTTTACATTACAAATCTATTGGAAGAAAAAAAAATACATTTTTATCTGCTCTATCAGAATGTTGGCTTGCTAGATTTGCATTTTGTAGTTAAACGTACATTTCGAATAGTTTATTATTAAAGCAAAGTTTCCATAATGAATAAAATGACAATGAAACATCAGAAGGAGCCGCTGTGTACGTATTTGGCAACTGTCACAAGGTAGGCAGGAGTCGATGATGTAGAACTCGGTGTCCTTGCTGCCAATGATATAGAAGACAACCAACAAAAGCTACAAACAAATATTTCCTCAGTGAAATGACCGCAAGGAATGCGAGAGGCATTTCATGGGTCATGTAAAGGTGGTATATGGCATTATTCCTTACCTCGCAAATTAGACTTGTCTTGGAGGTGCCAAAACCGTGGTTTTATAACACCCACAGGTGACTATTACACGTATCAATATGAAATACGAGCTACTTTACCAGGAAACACATTAGCCAATATGCGACCTGATGGCTTGGCACTGAAGAAACCTTGGAATTCCTTGACATTCAAAGTGAAACGCGTTCTAAGCTGGCTGGTATCAGTTCCTCGTGATATATTAAATATGTGATTATGACTACCAAATTTCATATAATACGTATATCCATCAATTGTTGTGTTCTTATTTTTCTTTCTAATTTTTCTTAAGATAAAATAAGTGCAGGAACACTTTTTACTTTCTCTACACGTACTATGTACATAGTGTATAGAGAAGGTATTGCATTGCACCCGAAAATTCAATACCGAGATCTTTCCGGAAATACATGTTTTGGGTCCCCCTGAATAAAAAAAAATTGGAAAAAGGTCCGTGTGTGTCTGTGGACAGCATAGCTCAAAAACGAAAAGACCGTTAAATACCAAACTTAGTATTTAAAATTTTGAATATTCTTAAAAATGGCTCTAACGATTTTAATTAAAATGTAAAAAATTAAAGATATTTACATGATAAATAAATTGTAAATCTTGAATTTTCTGGGAATAGCCCGTGAAGACTACTTTATTCTGGATGCATTTTACGGAATTTTGCATAACTGCTAAACCGTAAGAGATGGACAAAAACTTAAAACACAAAAAATGTAGAGCACATTAAAACACAACATTTATGCCATGTATATTTTTTCGTGGAGTTGGTCGTTTTTTACATATTTCTTGTTTTTGGTTTCAGCTTTGAAAAAAATGATACTTTTCTCATGCAAATTCCTGTCCATACAAACAAAGGAACTTCAGTCACATAGCAACCAGCTTATGGTTTTCAGTTTAACCTATAGTACTCCCTTATTTCCCTTCTACTTAAAAGGAAGAAATAAGACTATTTCTTCATTAAAATGAAGTAAATATTAGCATAAGCTTTTTAACAATTTGTTGCATATATGTAGAGAAAATCATGTGAATGGAACACATCAGATTTTTTTGTGAATTTAATCTTAAATAAAATATTTTGTTTCTTAGGTATGAAATTTTTGTATTAAAAGTGCAGTTGTAATATTTGTTTTGGTAGAGAAATGATAGTAGTTTAATTATTTCTCATAATTTGCACCCTGCCCTCTCTGCTTGCAATCACAAAAAATTAATACATTGTATGTTTTAAAGAGATATGTAGATTTTTATGTAGTACTTTTTGTTCCTCTAATATACCCAATTACGTAAATCTAAAGTAAAATCAACGATTAAAATCTTATTAAACCTACTAAACTAAAACTATGCTGTTAATTTATGTCAAAATAATAACTAAAAGATAGATTCTATAACGTTTCAGAAAGTTGTCAGTGTTAGCAATAGCCTTCAATATAAATCGGTAATATATACATGTATATATAATATTTATATTTGATATATAGACAAGATAGATACTGTGTGACAAAATTAGCCCGCCTGGGTAGTGTGGGGGTAGAATGTCTGCCTCACTTTCGACAGGTCGCGAGTTCGAATCTCGCCGAAGTTGAGTTACATACCTGGAAAGGTTTATTTGAGGTTTTCCCTTATCCTGAGAAGACAAATGTCGAATAACTTTAAGCTCCATGGACCCCGAGATCATTTGAGCATCATTCCATCAATTTCATTCATCGCCCGATATGACCAACCAGGTTAAAGGACGCTAAGCTACAAAAAATACGTTTCCAAAGATCTGTGAAGTATAATTTATCGTAAGCACTTTCACTATCACTTAGCTATAGATGCGAATCTTATAGCATTTAAGTGTCTAAAATGCATTTTAAAGTTTACCCTCCCGCCTCTGTTGCGTGGTGGTAGCGTGTCAAGAGGTCCCGAATTCAAATTTCTGAGGTGAGTTATCTGAATAAGGCTTTCTGTCCGAGGTCTTCCCTTAATCTTGAGAAGAAAGTCGAATAACTCTAAGCTTTATGGATCCTGGGAGCATTTTTTCACACATTTAATTTATGACCTACCATGTTAAATGGGTTAAAAAAAACAAACAAAATAAAAATATGCTAATTTAATTGATTTGTTCACACAAGCCGTGTGTAGGACAGGAGTTGGATAGGTAAAGTCAGACCATAACTGGGATTAGAGCCACGGCTCTCCCGGTCTGTAACCGGTTGCTCTACCACTGAGCTACGATGGCAACATGCATGTTCGGCATTAAAATTTTCAACTGACTCCCACGTTTCCCAGTGAACCACAAATTATTTGGAGATGACATGGCCCAACGACTTACAATGTCGTATGTTCTTTAAGATCCTGGATTCATAAGTTTAGCCAATTATGGTCAATTAGCGTTAATTTGTTTTCTGTGTAGGATAGGAGTTGGTAAGGTAGAGTAAAATATAAAGGTTGGTACGTAAACCAAATTTAGGAGTTATGCTGTTCACACACTCGCGCGCGGATCTTTTTTCTAAAATGTTATTTTTGGATTCAGGGGATCCGAAAACTTGTATTTACTCTGAAATTGGGTAACAAATTTTTGGGTGAAATGCAATAGCTTCTGTACATACTAAGTGAAAATTACAAAAAACGTGTTCCTTTCCTTTACTCTAATTGCCTTTAGTTAAGGCAACAAGTGTCGCGTACAAATATTTAAATGAGAAGCAGCAAGGCTGAGGTCAAAGTGGGTCATGGAGATTGCCTCCGCAGTATCTTGTCTTCAACATTCCTTAACGGTATGTGCCTTTCATGCCAACCTCTGTGTACTACCTTCCTTTACGTAATATTCTCTGTGAGGAGCAGATTGATGCGTCTGCGTTTTGTGCTAAAATACTGAATATAAAGTTGATACATAGGCGCGAGTTGGTCACAAAGTTTACTGTCGAGTGTTCTCTACTGCGATGGCTCAGGTTCGACAAATTACTTGGATGGGTTTCTTTTTACTTTCTCTACACGAAATATGTAGAATATGTACCGAGATTTCGCCGGAAATACAGAATTCAGGTCCCCCTAGATCCAAAAAAGCATATTTTTAGAAAAACGTCCGAGTGTGTCCGTGAACAGAATAGCTCACAAACGCAAAGATGGTTAAATACCAAACTTGGTATTTTAGTTTGGTATCTTTCGATACCCAGAATTAACAGGTCTTGGTATCGAATTTTTGGGTGCAATACAATACTTTTTCTATACACTGTGTGCGTAGTATGTGTAGAGAAAGTAAAAATCTAGCATTATTAGTTTCGCTGGCGATCATTAAACATATTTCGGAATCCATAACGATGTAGTCCGTTAATATGTTGCACTTCAGTGCTCTGTGACATGTGGACAGCGGGTTCCTGTCTGCAACGGGAGCACGCGTCCTCATTTGTTCAGTGGAGATATGAAATAAACTAGTATCTGTTTTATATTCACACAATTTCCTCTATCCGCTCTTCTACAAACTAACATAGAATTTTAATCTTCTAATTTTTGTTAATCAAGATAAAATATTTGCAGTAAAATTCAGTTTCAGCTTTTCTGTTGCAGTTTCATGAATTTTTTGTGAATTTGATTTAAAAGAAAATACTTTATTTCTTAAAAAGATGTGAAATATTTGTATTAAGAGTATATTTCTAATATTTGTTTTGGTAGAGCAATAATGATAGCCTAATTATTTCTCGTAACTTGCACCCTGCAAGCACAAAAAGCTAATAAATTGTGTGTTTTAAAGAGATGCATGTATATTTTTACTTTTTCTACACGTACTATATACATAGTGTATAGAGAAGGTATTGCACTCCACCCAAAAATTCCATACCGTGATTTCACCAGAAATATGTGTTTTAGAGTCCCCTGTATCCAAAATAAGCATTTTCACAAAAAGGTCCGTATGTGTGTGTGCATGTGTGAACACGTTAATTCAAAAACGAAAAGTCGGTAAAATGCCAAACTTGGTATTTAAGTTTAGTATTTTCCAGGGATGCGACACGAAGCCTTTAAGAAAAATTTTCCCACCGCGAACTACCCTTTACATGGAACACTTTTCGAAAAATGTTATTTTCTCAAAATGTCTAACGATTTTGATTACAATATCATATATTAAAGATATTTATGCGATAAATAAAATGTATATCTTGAATTGTCTGGGAATAGCCTCTGAAGACTACTTTATTCAGGATGAATTTTGCGGAATTTTGCGTAACTGCTAAACCTAAGAAATTGAGAAAAACTTACCACATAAAACATGTAGAGCACTTTAAACCACACAATTTATGTAATATGCATTTTTTTCGTGGAGTTGATCGTTTTTTAGATATTCCTTGTTTTTGTTTTCAGCTTTAAAAAGCATACTTTTCTCATACAGGACTTTGTCAATTGCTATCCATAGAAACAAAGGAACCCCAATCACATAGCAACCAGCTTTTGACTATCACTTTAACCTATGTTACTCCCTTATTTCGCTTCTACTTACAAGGAAACAAGTAATAAGACTATTTCAGTTAATTTTTTCTCGATTAGCATGAAGTAAATAGAAGTATAAGCTTTTTAACAATAATCTGTTGCAGAGATGTAGAGAAAGTCATGTGAATGAAATACATAAGGTTTTTATGTATTAGTTTTTGTTCCTCTCTTAAGGAACACTGGGAACGAAATTTTAACTACAATGGGTTAAAAAAAGTTGAAAATTGCTTTTTATAGCACATTGTTGGAAGTTTGGGTGTCTATAGATCAGCATTTAGCTGTCCTTGCTTCAGACTCTATAGCTATATAAAGATCATACAACACACCTGTTTTCTAGCATACAGTTTAATAACAATACACGCTTTGAAAATGTTCCACGATTCTCAGTTATTATTTAAATAAAACTAAATTTTCACACAATGTGTACTAGTATCTGCTGTATAAAACCACAAAATTATACTAACACCAATAGCAATTTAAAAACAAAATAATGTAAAGTGATTAATTTTAGTGATTAAATGTCTAAACATTTTAAAACTATTATAATCATTTAGTAATCAAAGTTAATCAAGCAGAACAACTTAAAGCTTTTGTGTGTTGTTCAAGGCTTTAATTCTGAAAATACCAACCAATTTTATCAAATTTTGAGGCGTGGTACATTTTGAATATATTGAATATATTTACATAATAATACTTATGAAATAATTCACATCTTACAAAGTATTTATCCAAAATGAAACAAATTTGGTATTCATATTAACATTACAGAAATGCAATCTGAGTACAAGTTTTTGAAAAATCTACATAGAAATAGAGAATTTTGAAATTTTACTTACAGGGTTCATTAATTTATTAGTTATACAAGTTATATAACTTTCCTGAAGCGGACTTTATCCACAGAAAATTAAACTAATGAACTGTATTTGTCATTAGTTATCTTAAATATATGCCAGCTCAATAAAAAGCATTAAGAGCCAGTTTTGAGAGAATAATAACATTTTAATATTATTCTATGTATAATTGCGTGTATTATTCAAAGTTTGGGGTCCGGGTGACAAAAAGAATTTCGGAGAAAAGATGCACAGAAAGTGAAAGAAAGAAAAACATCTGATGTGTTACACTCACATAATTTTCTCTAGCTGCTCTACAAACTTCTTACAAAAGATTGTTCTTCTTTCTACAAAATGCTAATCGAGATAAACAGTAAAATGTCCTTATTAGTTAGATCCTTATAAGAAGAAGGAAACTAAAGGAATGCACTAAAGTGATAGTCATATGTTTTAAAAATTCTCGTTATGCGATTGTCATTGCAAATCGCTTCTTTGCTTGACCAGAGTAGAACAAAAGAAAAACGGACACGTCCTGTCTGAGAAAAGTATAAGTACTTTACAACTGAAACTAATGACAAGGAATATCTTTAAAACGGCAAACTTCACGAGAAAATGTATATTACATAAAGTGTGTTTGTTAACCAGATCTACATTTTTTGTGTAATAAGTTTTTGTCTATATTTTACGGCAAAATTCAACACAATTCATCCACAATAAACAGGTCTTCAGAAGCTATTCCTAGGAAATACAAGATATACATTTTATTTCTGATGGACATAGCTTTAATATATGGTATTTTAATCAAAATAGTTAAAGCCATTTTTAAGAAAATAAAAATTTTCGAAAATTTTTCCATATAAAGGGCAGTTACGAGTGGGGGATTTTCTTGAAAATCTTCGTATTGCATCCTTGGAATATACCAAAGCTAAATACCAAGTTTGGTATTTAACCATCTTATCGTTTTTGAGGTATGCTGTCCACAGACACACAGACTGACTGACTGACTGACTGACTGACTGACACAGACACATCACAAACACAGACACACCCAGACCTTTTTCTGAAAATGCTTTTTTTGGATTCGGGGGCTTCTAAAACACATTTTTCCGGTGAAATCTCGGTATCGAATTTTTGGGTGCAATACAATACCTTCTCTATTCACTAGGTACATTGTACATACGGGGCTAGAGAAAGTAAAAATTCAGTGCACTTCGTGCCATAGTAAGGCTGCCATGATGTAAATACAAGAAAATCGCAGACTTGCATTACAACGTGATTTTGATGACAGTAATTGACCACTTCGCCAGATCTAATCTATTGATTATTATTTGTGGTGATTACATAATGTTTATGAAACGAAACCCCATATGCTTGATGAATTAGAAGAGAATATCCGGCGTATATTAGATAAGCGCAACAATCATATTCTTTCGCATTTTGGAGAGAAAAACATCTGATTTGTTCCATTCACATGACTTTCTCTACATCGCTATAACAAATTATTGTTAAACAGCTTATTCTTCTATCTAATTTATGATAATCGAGATAAACATTAGAAGAAATTGGCTTAATTACTTGATTTCTTATAAGTAGAAGGTAAATAAGGGAATACACTAGGCTAAAACGATAGTCAAATCGTTTAAAAACTGGTTGTATTGTGGATGAAATCAGTTTCTATGCATGGCCAGGAGTTTACAAATTTCCGTGTGAGAGAAGGTTAAGCATTTTAAAATTTAAACAAATAACAAGGAGTATCTCAAAAATGGTCAACTCTACGAGAAAAAAAAAGTAGACGACATACATTTTGTGTTTTAACGAGATCTTTAGTTTTTGTGTAGTAAGTTTTGTCTATCTCTTACCAGTTACGCAAGATTCAGCAAAATTCATCCAGAATAAAGAGGTGTTTTAGAGGCTATTCCCAGAAAATTCAAGGTATGTATTTTATTTTTCACGTTAATATCTTTAATATATTACTATATTAATCAAAATAATTAAGAGCCATTTAAAATTAAAATATTTTCGATTCTTTTTTTCAATGTAAAGGGTATATTAGGTTGGGGGACTTTTCTCAAAATATTCCTGTCGCACCCCTGAAAGATATTCAACTTAAATACCAATTTTGATATTTTACCGACTTTTCGTTTTTTAGTTAACGTGTTCACAGACACGGACACACTGATACCCGGACCTTTTTCTAAAATGTTTTTTGGATACTGGGGATCCTAAAACGTGTATTTCCGGTGAAATCTTGGTATCAAATTTTGGGTACAATACAATACCTTCTCTATACACTATGTACATAGTACGTGTAGAGAAAGTAAAAAGGTAAGCAGGTCCATTGCTACTGCAGCAATGATTCATTTAGCAGTACCGTGGGTCGCCATTTGCATTACTGAAAAGAAATCAAGATACATTCTACGTTTAAAAGTACGGGTTAAAATTTTCTTAAACTGTCTCCATTCAACCGCAATAAAAATGAATCGCATCACGCAATCATTTCAGGTAGAATTTCCTTCGTCCTCATTAAGTTTGAAATTGAAATTAAGAGATCTCCAGAAAGATAAAATTCTGATGTTGCATTCACATAACATTCTACCTGTTCTCCAACAATCTATTCTTACAGAAGTAACAAATACGGTTTCTCATTTGAGAAAAGCGTAAATATTGGGACATAACAAAAAAATCAAGGAATACGTCGTTAGTTGCACAAACATTTTGTGTTTTAACGAGATGTGCATTTGTGTACCAGTGATATTCTGCCCATCTGTTATGGTTTACCAGTTACCCAGAAATCATCCACAATGAAGTGGGTTTCAAAGACTATCCAGCGAAAATTCAAGATATGCATTTTATTTGACATATATATATTAATATCTAACAACAGTTTAATCAAAATCTTTACTTTAGAGCCATTTTTGATAAAATAAAAACAAGTAGAAAATGTTTCATGTAAAAAAATGTTGGGATGGGAATTTCTTTTATAAATTTTTATTTGTATTTTTGGAAGATATTAAAAATAAATAAGTTTGATACTTATACAACTTTTCGTTTTTTAGCTATGATGTGTACACACGTGTTTTTATAAAAATACTTTTTTATACTTAATGGATCTCAAAAGACGTATATGCAATCTCTGTATCGTATTTTTGGAGAGAATGCATTACTTCGCTACCTAGTATGTATGTTGCACTTGGTAGGAAACATTTCATTAAAATTGTTTTTCCCGGTCAGATTCTATCTTTCCCTCCAGGAAGGGAAGTTTGGAAGCAAGGAAATCTTGCACCAATGCAGTGTTTCCAGATTGGGCGAAAAGTCGCCGTTTGGGCTATTAAAAGATGGATGTTCCGACCAATTTCTAATTGAGACGATTTGCGAATTTTTGGGCTACTTCTGAAATCACGAAAAGAATTTAAATGTATTCCTTGAAAAGTATATTGTACGTTGTTTTACAAATTAAGTAATATATTAATGGGTAGAGTGATGGTATGTTCGTTAAGTCACTACTGCTATGAAAAAGATGCAAAATACCTGCATACACAGAAGAAAAATCAGCTGCTATACTATATTCCTTGTTACGTCGCTATTAATGCAGTCGCACCGAGTTCAAGAGAACTGTATGAATTAAATGCGTTAGTTGAATGCAAATATATATATATATTAATATTATATGAACTATATTAATTTTTGAATAATACATTGATACCGTATCTGCAGTTTAAATACTTATATATAGTAATTTGAGTAAATATAGTATTAGTAATAGCTAAGTGGGGAAACTCTGATAAACCTTTAACAAGAGTTTCCTTCCTGCTTTGCGAAGGGTACCGGGTTCTATTCCCAACTGGGGGTGGGAAATTTTCTCTAGCCGATATTATTCCCTATCCTCCCCAAAATCTGGAAATATTGATGAGAGAGTGTATTATCTAATGAATAAAATCCAAAGAGAAACACACACCAACTATAACACTACACGAGGTAACACACTGCCGATAAGCAATTTGTTCCAAAGAGAAATCCTGCAGATATGACTTTGCAGTTGTGAAGTTGAAATTAATAAATACATGTCTTTTGTGGGTTTCTTGTGATATAACTTTTTGTTGTTTTTTTTTTTTTATTGCAAAGTTTGCAACTAAGAGCCCAATGGTCTGACCGTAAGAAACATGATATAAAAATTACTAACAAATTCTAAACCAAATCTTAGAGACATTTTTCAACCCTCCCCCCCTAAGAAGATTAGAATGTGAAATTGAGCAATGATCTTCAAAAAATGTGTCAAGGAACAAAACTAATAGATGTACCGGGGCTCACGTTGCCTTGGTAACCCAAAGGAAAACTGGATCTCGCCCCGTTATACAGCATTTTGTAACGTAAACAAATGCCTGTCTCCACCCGCTAATTGCCAATGCACGGCAGTTAACCTCCTTTAAAGGACAAACTGCCAAGAATATCAAGTTATGTTAATTTGATAGCATGCGGGTATTCGTTTTTTGTTGCACAGCTATTTATTTTCAGGTTCCAACCCTAAATTATACAGCACGCCGTTCCCTCTCGGGGAATGTTAATCCTTGCTTCGAAGGTTCACTGATCTCTAATTTGTAACAACACGAACCTCGATTTTTAAATACTTTGGACTTCTTATATGAATGTTGAAAGAGTAAATGTAAGATGGGTTTCCTCTTGCAGCTTGTAATGCTATTGTTCTTCCTTTTATTTGCACAGGGCACCTTTGCTTGCAACTTACCGACCACTTAATTCGCTCATTAAAACTGCTTCAGATTTTAGATCGTGAAAAGCCAGAGAGAAAACTAACTGTAATTGTCTACATTTTACTTACAAGTGAATATTTAAGTAAAAATCTGGTGTGTTCCATTCACATGACTTTCTCTACACCTCTGTAACAAATTATTGTTAAAAAGCTTAATCCTCTATCTACTTTATAATAATCGAGATAAACCATTAGTAGATTTTGTCTTAATTGCTTGCTTCCTTGTAAGTAGAAGGAAAATATGGGAATACAGTAGGCTAAAACAATAGTCAAATCTTTTAAAAGACGGTTGCCATGTGGTTGAAAACCGCTTCTAAGCAGGGCAAGGAGTTTACAACTTTCCGGGTGAGAAAATTTTAAGTATTTTAAAGCTGAAACAAACAAGGAATATCTCAGAAATGGGCAATTACACGAAATATGACAAATTGTGTGTTTTAACCTGATCTACAGTTTTTTTCTCTCTCTTATTGTTTACCAGTTACGCAAAATTTATTCAGAATAAAAAGGTCTTTAGAGACTATTCCCAGAAAATTCAAGATATACATTTTATTTGCAATATAACTATCTCTAATATACGATATTTTAATCAAAATCATTAAAGCCATTTTTGAGAAAATTAAAAATTTCAAAATTTGTTCCATGTAAAGGGTGGGGTGGCGGGAATTTTCTCAAAATCTTCGTGTCGCATCCCTGGAAGATACTAAACCTAAATACTAAGTTTGGCTTTTAATGGACTTTTCGTTTTTGAGCTATGCTGCCCCCCCCCACACACACACACACACACACACACGGAAATGTTTCTAAAAATGCATTTTTTAGATTCAGGAAGTCTCAAAACACGTATTTTCCGGTGAAATCTTGGTATTGAATTTTTACGTGCATTACAATACCTTCTGTATACACTATGTACATAGCACGTGTTGAGAAAGTAAAAACGCATTATTATATTTCATGTTAATTCTAGATAAACGTTAGTATAAATATTTCTATTACACAGTTCCTTGTAAGTACAAAGGAATAAGGGAATGCGCTAAGCTAAAGCCAGTCCAATCTTTTAAAATCTGGTCGCTACCCTATGATGGGTTTTTACATTTTGCTTGACTTGGAGCACGGAAGAAAAAAAAAACAACAAAGAAATAATAACATCCCATTTGAAGAAAATATATGTATTTTAAAATTGAATAGCAAAGAATCCTTGGAAATGCCCACAAAAATGTTATTGAACAATTTGAATCTTTTAATGATATGTAAATTTGTGTGGCTAAACATGCTTTCGCTAAAATGGAAAAAGTGCTGTACTGTTCGGTGGTCTGCTTTTTACTTTTGGTTGGGAAAATATACGAAGAGATGCAAGTGAAACTGGATGCTAAGGTCGCCATCTATACCAGCAATTAGGTATTTGCTCAACGACCTTAAACGTGGTCGATCATCAGCTTTTGATGAGGAGCGCCCAGGACACACGGCGGATGTGGTTACCTTGCGAATCATTGTCACGTACACATATAATTCTCGCTGATCGTCAAACGAAAGTTCGCGAAGTGGCAGTGCCCATACGTGTGTCGACAGGATTAGCAGTTCATATATTCCTGATAAGTTGAGGATGGAAAAGTTGTCTCTCTAATGGTGCCGTGGTTGCTCAAGTAAACAACAAGCAGGTGTGACAGTCGCCTCGAAACTGCGTCAAGAGATATTTAAGCAAAACCAGATGGACTCGAGTTATCATGTTGACGACACCTGGATTCATCATTACATTGCGGAAACCAAGCAACATTCAAAAGAATGGCTTACTTCTGGAAATCTGCTCCAAACGAGGCAAACACTGTCGCATCACGTGGAAAAGTGATGACAACGATTTTTGGATGCGAAGGATGTCGTACTCGCAAATTTCTTAGAAAAACTCGACAATACTACATCATTTCGACCAGATGTTGAAGGAGACACGGTCCTATTGAGCGAAAAAGAAAATTATATTTCACCATAGCAACGCATCAGCACATCCATCCGGAATTGTCGCCGCCAAACTGCATTATGAATTGCTGCCACATACTCCATATTCGCCCGACCTGACTGCGATTTTTTCTTATTCCCTGACATGAAATTGCTTGCGAGTACAAAATTTATAACAAATGACGTTAGCGGGAAAGCGAAGTATTTTGCGGGCCTGACAATTCCTATTTCTGCAGAGGTTAAAAACGTTAGGAACGTTGGGAGAAGTATATATCCTTAAAAGTTGATTATGTTAAAAAAGAAAACAATAATGTGTGTTTAAAAGAAAGGGCATTTTCATTCCTAATATGGGCACTTTATTGAACCGCTCACGTATTCTGCATAACAATATTTGTTAGGATTACAATGGCACATTGCAACAATTTTACTTTGCTACCTAAAAGTGCTAAAGTTGCGGTCTAATTCCCTCATTCCCAACGACTGTTATGACTTACATACAATAGCTTACGTCATTATCTTGTGCAAACTCTCCGGCAAAGTAAATTCTACTTGTTATATGGAGCTTGAAGCCAATTCAGTATCATAAACAAAGGAAAATAGTTTCTTATATCAACATCAAGATTAATCTGTGCACCTTAGCGGAAACATAACAACGGGACTGCTTCAGCAAACCACCAAATTCCCTTTCTTTCTCATACAAGTAAGATATGACAAACATTTTATTGCAATGTATGTTGTTATAAATATGAAAGTAAGACCAAAATTCTGTTGTGAACAGGCGCACTTGTTTTCTGCCAGAGTAAATTTGCAGATATCCCTTATAGTTGAAAACGTAATTCTTGTTAAAGAAGAACATTTATTTATTTGTTGAGTTAATTTCAGAGATAGGTGGTGCCGTGGTTGAGTGATTCGACCGCCGAGTTCAATCCTAAGGGATTTGTGGTGTTTTCTCCAGGTCCTCCGGTTTCCCTCGCCACTCTTTCTACCAAGTGCTTCATCATCACCTTTCCTATCATCTATTTCGCTTGCATTTCACATTATCCGCTTCCTCACGCTTATACCTGGCTACGGGTCAGCCATTCGTTCTCCATTCTGTGGTTTCGTGCCGTTGGCTCCCTAACAGGCTTCTGACCACTAGGCAGTTGCTTGTAAGTTCTAGGGGTTGTCAGTCCTAAATACGGGGAGGGTAAGCCGACGCGAAAAAATAAAATCAGAGGTTTGAAATTTCAAATATGTATTATTTCTCAAATGAGAAGTAATTCGTTCCCTTCAGGCCCTTCACCTTCTCTCTTGGCCGTGTAAAGAGCAGGGAAATTACATGGCGACCCGCTTTAAAACATTTGATTGCCACTTACAGCCAACAAGGAAATAGGCAATAAAACAATTCCTGTAGTGTTTATTTCGAGTAACATGGAGTAGACAGAAGAAGTGCTCAAATGTCTGTACAAGGGAAAGTTATGCGAGTACGTCACATTTTTTTCCGATATGATAAACAATAATATTAATAAATAAAATATAATAATGGTCGACTTAAACGTAGATGAATTTTTATGACAGACTATGAATACTGGGTTTGACTAAATTACCTCCCATGGTATTGGTAGCCTGGCAGACCAAATCAGAATATTAAGATATTACAAGGTTTGTTGGAATAAATACTGCCTTACATTATAGTTTTAACGGAAAAATAATGTAATGCATCACCTTCGTATGCACCTTTACAATTTTAACATACAAGAAACTCCAAATAAAAATCTGATGTGTTCCATTCACATGACTTTTTCTACATCTTTGTAACGAATTATTGTTTAAAAGCTTATGCTTTCATCTACTTCATGCTAATCGAGATTAACATTGGCAAAAATGCTTTGTAAGCAGAAAGGAAATAATGGAATACACTAGGCTTAAACGATAGTCAAATCTTTTAAAAGCTGATTGCCATGTGAATGAAATCCGTTTCTATGCATTACCAGGAGTTGACAAATTCCCGTATGTGAAAAGTTTAAATATTTTAAAACGGAAACCAATAACAAGGAATATTTAAAAAGATGGTCAACTCTACGAAAAAAGGTATACCTATGACTTAAATTGTGTGTTTTAGCAAGATCTACATTTTTTGTGTAGTAAGTTTTTGTTTCTCTCTTATGCTTTACAATTATGCAAAAATCCAGCAAGATTCATCCAGAATAAACAGGTCTTCATTGTTATTCCCAGAAAATTCAAGTAATACTTTTATTTGCCGTGTAAATGTCTTTAATATACGGTACTTTAATCAAAATCGTTAGAGCCATTTTTGAGAAAATCAAAATTTTCGAAAATCTTTCCATGTAAAGGGTAGTTTGGGGTAGGGAATTTTCCTCAAAATCTTTGATTAACATCCTTGGAAGATGCTAAACTTATATACTAAGTTTGCTATTTTATCTACTTTTCGTATTTGAGTTATTGTGATTAGACACACACATGGACCTTTTTCTAAAAATGTTTTTTTTTTTTATACAGGGGACCCTAAACGTTTATTTCCGGTGAAATCTCTGTATCGAATTTTTGGGTGGAGTGCAATACCTTCTCTATATACTATGCACATAGTACGTGTAGAGAAAGTAAAAATTGCAAGTGAATTCTTTGTGCAGGACTTCTCGAATTGCGCCAGAGAATGTTAAATCACGAAATGCAGCTTTTTCAAGGCCACCTCTAACACGCTACATCCCATAATGTCCAGTTCATTACAATAACAAAAACAAGTCAAGCAATTTGTTACGTCATCCACGTCTGCAAGTATTCGTGCTGAGCCGGGTTCGAGGTTTGCCTGGCCTCCTGTAATCATGGTAAATGTTAACGCCTTGCAACAAATATCAGCTGCACACCTTTCGCGCATGTTGCAACACTTTTGAGATGTAATCGCCACGGCAACAGTTACTGAGAGTAACTTTCCAATGTTAAATCAACAGATATTACCTTCACAAGTAATATAAGCAATGTAAAAACTAAATATTATTTTTATACAAATATATCTTTAAATATTTAATTGCATTCACGTGATTTCTACACTCTTCTAGAAGATATTGTAACAAAAGCTCATTATTCAATCTATTTCTTGTTAATCCATATAAACTTTAATTACTCATTTACAGTCATAAATTAACTAAAGTAAAGTATTATATATAACACGGGTCGCTATGTGATGTATTTAAATTCTTTATGCTTTAAAACTATTTGACAAGTCAAACCCAAAACAAAGAAGGCCTCGGAAATCCCTGGCGTCCAAATTGTGCGCTTTAACAATATGTTCATTTTGTGCCTAAAATATGTCTAAATAAATGTCAATAAAAATATCTTAAAATTATACAAAATTAATTCAGAATGAAGAGTATTTCACAAGATATTCCTAGTAAATTTAAGATATGTATTTTATTTGTCATTTGACATTCCAGTTTTTGTTTTACTCTTGACCACACAAAGAGAAGAATTTCGTATAACCTAAGCGCCGGCTTTTTAAAAAAAATTTATTACCACTTCAAGCCTGGAGTATTCTCTTATTTTCCTTCTACTTAAAGGGATATAAACCATTTTTCTCAAAAATGGCTAACAAATTTGATTGATATATGTATTAAAAATAATTACCTGAAAAATAAAATGTATATTTTGAATTTTCTGGAAATAGCTTCTGAAGACTACTTTATTCTGGATGAATTTTGCATAACTGCTAAACCGTAAGTGGTGGACAAAAGGTTACTACACAACAAATGTAGAGTACATTAAAACACAATTTATGTTAAATACTTTTTTTTCGTGGAGTTGATCGTTTTTAATATATTCCTGATTTTTCGCTTGAGCTTTGAAAAGCTTATTCTTTTCTCATACAGGAATATGTCAACTTCTGTCCATACAAGCAAAGGAATTTTAGTCGCATGGCAATCAGCTTTCAACCATCTCTTTAACCTATGGTACGCCCTTATTTCGCTTCTACTTACAAGGAAGCAATTAATAAGACTATTTCTGCTAATGCTTCTGAATTAGCATGAAGTAAATAGAAGCATATGCTTTTTAACAAAGATTTTTTGCAGAGATGTAAAGAAAGTTGTGTGTTTGTAACACATCAGATATTTCTGCTAATGTTCATTTCGACGTACATAGAAGAATACGATTGTTGCAGAATTGGTAGTAAAAGTAAGTAATAGGAACACATCCGATTGTTCAGTAATTTATTACTATTCAACGGAGAGTAATAAATGTAATGTATTCTGAAACTTTTCTGAAAAACTCTTATTTTGTGTGATTGATGCATAAGTGCATGTGGAATTTGTGGTGAATAAAGCGGCGCCGGCTTCCCCTGCGATTGCATTCCACCGGTGCTCCATCTTCATTCTATGTATCAGCAGTGTCACCGCCTGCGTAGCCATAGTAGTAAAAGCGGGCGTTAAACATTGTCAAATTAAATAAACAAATGATGCATAAGAAAGTTATTTTGACCATTTACTGTCATTCTTTACCGATCGGGTGCCACACTATGGCTAGTATAAGGCCTAACTGCAGCATTCGTTTTGACTTTCGAAATATTCCAAATGCAAGGGGTGTAGATGTTTAGTTTTCCACCAAGGAAAGCTTTCAAGTGTATTCTATTTTCGCACTGTATCGTGTATCACCAGCGTCGAGCGTACCACTAAGACGAAATATTGCAAACTGTTTATCAACAACATGCGACTTCTGTGAAATGAAAGTCGACGGAAATGTGCCAAATCGCGAGAGCAGTTACGATAAACGGCACGTTGACCTGACCTTTATGTCTTCTGAAAGGGAGTGGAAGTTCTTTATATCCAGTTTTGTTGCATGTGCACGTGTGGGAGTATAAACACGACGGTTCACCCACGCATTATTACGTCCTGAAAACGCCAAAATTAGCTCGTCATGAACATTGTGGTTTATGTTTCATGAGGCACATAAGATTAGAATGTAGCAAGAAACAAATGAACATGGAGTATATTTACTTTCTTTGTCTCTCTTGTTAGGCAGAGGAAGTATTGCACTCTACCCAAAACTTCAGAGATTTCACCGGAAATACGCGTTTTGAGGTCCAGTAAATCCAACGTTTAGAAAAAAATCTTATGTAATCCATTCACATGACTTTCTCTATCTCTGCAACAAAATTTTGTTAAAAAGTTTATGCTTCTATTTACTCCATGCTAAGTGAGAAAAAATTAGCAGAAATAGTCTTATTACTTGCTTCCCTGTAAATAGAAGCGAAATAAGGGAGTAACGCAGGTTAAAGTGATAGCAAAAGATGGTTGCTATGCGACTGAAGTTCTTTTGTTTTTATAGACAGGAGTTGACAAATTCCTGTATGAGAAAAGTAGGTATAAGTTTGTTAAGGCTGAAACAAAAAACAAGGAATATCTAAAAAACGATCAACTTAACGAAAAAATCTGATGTGTAGCATTCACATGATTTTCTCCATATCCCTGCTACAAATAATTCTTAAAACGCTTATACTTCTATTTACTTTATGCTAATCAGAAAAAAATAGCAGAAATAGTCTTATTACTTGCTTCCTTGTAAATAGAAGCGAAATAAGGGAGTACCTACCATAGGTTAAAGTGATGGTCAAAAGCTGGTTGCTTAGTGACTGAAGTTCCTTTGTTTGTATGGACACGAGTTCACAAAGTCTTGTATGAGAAAAGTATGTTTTTTATAGCTGAAACCAAAAACAAGGAATATCTCAAAAACAATCAATCCACGAAAAATATGTATATAACATAAATTGTGTATTTTAATGTGCTCTATATTTTTTGTGTAGCAAGTTTTTGTCCATCTATTACGGTTTAGCAGTTATTCAAAATTTAGTAAAATTCATCCAGAATAAACTACTCTTCAGAGGCTATTCCCAGAAAATTCAAGATATACATTTTATTTGTCAGGTAAATATGTTTAATATACGAAAATGTAATCAAAATCATTAGAGCCATTTTTGAGAAAATCAAAATTTTCGAAAAAAGTTCCATGTAAAGGGTAGCTGAGGGTGGGAGGATTTTTCTCAAAATCTTCGTGTCGCATCCCTGGAAGATACTAAACTTAAATACCAAGTTTGGTATTTTACCGACTTTTCGTTTTTGAGTTATCGTGTTCACAGACACACGGACCCCCCCCCCCACACACACACGGACCTTTTTGTGAAAATGCTTTTTTTGGATATTGGGGACCCTAAAACATATATTTCCGGTGAAATCTCGGTATCGAATTTTTGGGTGGAGTACAATACTTTCTCTATACACTATGTACATAGTGCGTATGGAGAAAGTAAAAATCTGATGTGTACCATTCACATGACTTTCTCTATATCCCTGCAACAAATTATTCTTAAAAAGCTTATACTTCTATTTACTGTATGCTCATCAGAAAAAATTAGCAGAAATAGTCTTATTTCTTGCTTTATTGTAAGTAGAACCGAAATAAGGGAGTACCATAGGTTAAAGTGATAGTCAAAAGCTGGTTGTTATGTGGCTGATGTTCCTTTGTTTGTATGGACAGGAGTTGACAAATTCCTGTATGAGAAAAGTATGTTTTTCAAAACTGAAACCAAGAAAAAGGAATATCTCAAAAACGATCAACTGCACGAAAAAAATGTATATAACATAAATTGTGTTTTAACGTGCTCTACATTTTTGGTGTGTTAAGTTTTTGTCCATTTCTTACGGTTTAGTAGTTATGAAAAATTCATCCAAAATAAAGTAGTCTTCAGAGGCTATTCCCAGAAAATTCAAGATATACATTTCATTTATCAGATAAATATCTTTAATATACGAAATTTTAACCAAAATCGTTAGAGCCATTTTTGAGAAAATCAAAATTTTCGAAAAAAGTTCCATGTAAAGGGTAGTTGGGGGTGGGGGAATTTTTCTCAAAATCATCGTGTCGCACCCCTGGAAGATACTAAACTTAAATACCAAGTTTGGTATTTTAGCAACTTTTCGTTTTTGAGTTATCGTGTTCACACACACACACACACACACACACACACACACACACACACACACACACACGGACCTTTTTGTGAAAATGATTTTTTTGGTTACAGGGGACCATAAAACATATTTCCGGTGAAATCTCGGTATCGAATTTTTTGGTGGAGTGCAATACATTCTCTATTCTCTATGTACATAGTGAGTATAGAGAAAGTAAAAATGTATATAACATAAATTGTGTGTTTTAATGTGCTCAACATTTTTTGTGGGAAAAGCTTTTGTCTATCTCTTACGGTTTACCAGTAACACAAAATTCCATAAAATTCATCCAGAAAAAAGTAGTCTTCAGAGGCTATTCCCAGAAAATTCAAGATATACACACATGTGATATTTTTTGAGCAACGAGCACATCTCTGATATTTGTTGCTTTTGGGTTGTTCTTTTTACAGAGCTTGAGATGGTTTGAAGTGCCTCGTCATCATTCTTTTGTTTCTCACGATTCCATGCACAGCGTATGAAATTTCAAAGTCAGCATACAGAGACCCCCTTTCAAACACTTGACTCTCACTTCAGTCTCATGTATCCCCCTTATTCGAACAAATAGGAGATGTTTAAGGCAATGTAAGGGTGAAATTTGGGGGAAAAGCTTGTGTGTTACATTCATCTAAAAGTATATTCTGCAACAAACCATCCCTATAACAGCTTATTGTTCCAATATTCCATGTTAATCACAAATTGCCAGAAATTATTTTATTGCATATTTTCTTATTGGTTCAAACGTAGGCTAAAACGACTGCCAACTCTTTTAAGATTGTTACAGTTAGTAGCTATGTGATGGCCTTTAAATTCCGTTCTATTTATATGAACAGGTTGTAACGAGTAACAACTTCTCATTTGTGAAAATTTAAATAGTAAAATATAAACAAAAAGCAAGGAATATTTTGAAAGTGGCTCTCTCCACAAAAAAGTGACATTGCTTAATTGTGTTTTAACGAGTTCTAAAGCTTCAGAGGCGATTCCCAGAAAATTAAATACATACACTTTTTTATTATTTAATGTATGACATTTTAATGAAAATATTTAGAGCTAAAAAGAACTAAAAACTTCCACGTGAAGGTTGGTTTGGGATGGATTTTTCTGAAATTCTTCGTGTCGCATCCTTGGAAGATACTTATCTTAAATACCAAGTTTGGCAGTTTACCGACTGTTCCTTTTTGAATTACGCTGTTCACCACAGAACTTCTTTCTAAAATTGATCTTTTAAAATCTCAAAATAGGTATTTTCAGACAAGTCTTGGTATTGAATTGTCGGGTGGATTACAATGTTTCCCCTACTTACTATACGGAGTGCAAAAATGAAAGAGTTTTCTTTTTAAGGGACACTGGAAATGGACTTTCAGTCTTTTAAATTTCTGTACAGATTTTTCTGAAAGTCTTACTGTAATCACATTGCTGTTATGTTAATATGATTACCAAATTTCATTCACATTTGATAAACACTCTGCAAGATATAAATTATTTCATAGATTGTATTATTTAAACGTCCCAAGTACCTCAACATTTTAGAAAATTGGTTGCAATTTCTAATATGAGACTTTGAACCACACACAAAAACTTTAACATGAGTTAGTGAACTATGATTTTTAAAAGAGTAAACATTTTAATCCCTAAAATTAATACTTTTTCATAAAATATATTATTCAGCCATTAATATTGGTGTTAGCATAGTTTTGTCCTTTGTGATATAATGTATATTTCACGCATATTCTGGGAAGTTTTACCTGTATTTAAAGGGAGGAAATGTAGTATTGGTATTTGAAAGCGTGAAAATGTAGTTATGAGAAAAACGCTGTTTTATAAAATAGGTAGTATGGTAGAAAACATTCGCATTGTGATATATATATATATATATATATATATATATATATATATATAGCTATAGAACCCGAATCAAGGGGAGAGCAGTAAATGTTGACTTTCTATGGATGCCCAAAGGTTCCAGAAAATATTTTGTATAAAAAGCAACTTTTGACAGATTTAAATCACATTTTCACTGTCAGAGTGCCATAATTTGTGTAAAAATATGACTTTCACTAGCTGTTTTAAAAAGCATCTTACAAAAGATTCTCCATGTTAACCGAGATAAAGCATTATGCTAAAGCATGGCCAGGAGTAAAATAAAAGAAACACGAAGAATCTCCTTTCTGAGAAAAGTATAGAGAACTTATTTTTAAATTGAAGCTAATATGAAATATCTCCGATACAATTATCTCTACAGCAAAAACGTTAAAACACAAATTGTGTGCTTTTGCAAGATCTGCATTTTTTGTGTAGTAAGTCTTTGGCTATCTCTTACGGTTTGCCAGTCATGCAAAAGTCATTCAGAGGCTATTGTTAGAAAATTCAAGATATACATTGTATTTGTCATGTAAATATCTTTAATATATGATATTTTAATCGAAATCGATAGAGCCATTTGTTTTTAGCTTAACTCCTTTAAACCGGTTAATCATATCGGACGATGAATGAAATTGATGAAATGATGCTCACATGTTCTCAGGGTCCATGGAGCTTTAAAGTTATTTGACATTCGTCTACTCAGGATAAGGGAAAACCCCGAAAAAAACCTTATCCGGGCTACTCACCCTAAGCGAGATTCGAACTCCCGACCTGTTGAATGTGAGGCAAACACACTACCCAGGCGGCCTATGAATATTTTTGAGAAAATAAAAATGTTCGAAAAATATTCCATGTAAAGGGTATTTTGGGATTTTTTATTTTTCCTAGAAAGCCTTCGTGTGGTGTACTTGGGAGATACTAAATTTAAATGCCAGTTTGATGTTTAACGGGATTTTCATATTTGAGTTATGCTCTACATATAAATATACTCTAAAAACACGCTTTTTATACTCAGGGGGCCTCAAAACATGTATCTCCGGTGAAATCTCGGTATCAACTTTTTGAGTAGAATACAATACCTTCTCTATCTAATATGTGCATTGTACGAATATGCTAGAGAAAGTAAAAATGTTTTGCTTTAAGTTTAATTATGTGGTTGCTATATCTCGCGTTCGATTCACGCTAAGAAGCTATTTTCCTCAACTAGTTTCTTCTCAGAATAAAATTATGTAATTTTCAGATTTACTTGGCACGATGTGCCCGCCTGAGGAAAAGCTGTACAAGCTAGGTAAACTGAAAACGTTGGCAAGTGTCAAGGACGCCTACATAAACAATTGTGAGGAAGTTAAGAGGTAGCCAGTGATCCAGGACGGCAGCGCAATACTGACAAGAACGTGAGGCATGTTACAGGTTCACCTTGGCAATACACCTGCTCCTGCTCCTGCTACTTTCTCAGACGTAGCAGTTATCAACAAAATCACTGATATAGTGATGAAAATCAACATCTCAACTATACCTCATTTCCTTTAAGTTTGCGCTGTTTAAATGTATCCTTCCGCGTACAATTCCCTTCCCCTTTAACCTGATTGGCTAAGCACAACTTTGAATCGGCATACAAAAACCCCATGCAGAGCAACATCAAAACATATGAAGCATCACAACATAACATTGTCCATCAACATTGAAAATGTTAATTGCCAGCCCACAAATACATATTTAGGAGTTAAACTTAAGCAAATCCGTCAGTTGAAGAGCAGTACTAAAAAAACTGATGTGTACGATTCACCTGACTTTCTCTACATCTCTGCAACAAATTATTCTTAAAAAGCTTATACTTCTATTTACGTCATGCTAATCAGAAAAAAAATAGCAGAAATAATCTTATTACTTGCTTCCTTGTAAGTAAAAGCGAAATAAAGAAGTATCATAGGTTAAAGTGATGGTCAAAAACTGCTTGCTGTGTGACTGAAGTTCTTTTGTCTGTGTGGACAGCAGTTGACAAATTCCTGTATGAGAAAAGTATAAGATTTTCAAAGCAGAAACTAAAAAAGAAGGAAAATCTCTAAAACAATGAACTAAAAAAAAAAGTGTATAACATACATTGCGTGTTTTAACGTGCTCTATATTTTTCGTGTTGTAAGTTTTTGTCCATCTCTTACGGTTTAGCAGTTATTCAAAATTCCACAAAATTCATTCTGCAGAGGCTATTCCCAGAAAATTCAAGATATACCTTTTATTTGTCACGTAAATATCTTTAATATGATATTTTAATCAAAATCGTTAGCCATTTTTTAGAAAATCAAAATTTTCGAAAAAAGTTCTATGTAAAGGGTAGTTTGTGGTGTGGGTTTTTTTTTTCCTCAAAATCTTCGTGTCGCATCCCTGGAAGATACTAAACTTAAATACCAAGTTTGGTATTTTACCGACTTTTCGTTTTTGAGTTATCGTGTTCACAGCCACACGGACACACACACACACACACACACATTTTTCTGAAAATTCTATTTATGGATACAGAGGACCCTAAAACACATTTTCGGTGAAATCTCGGTATCGAATTTTTGGTTGGAGTGCAATACCTTCTCTATACACTATGTATATAGTAAGCATAGAGAAAGTAAAAATCAAGACCAATTCATAGAACACTGTGGCTCCAATCAAGACTATCTCCCAAAATACTTAGACAATCCATCATTCGACCCATTATTACATATGGCGCTGTAGCAATGACACCATAAATTCCCGGACATATGATGGAAAAATAGAAACGACCAATTGTACCAACACACAAAAACAGAATCTATAAAACAACATATTTCAACACTCATGTACAAGCACATAGATAAAGCACACAACAAACAGTACAGCAGGCAACTCATATGCACAGTCAGCACAACAGATGAAGAAAGTAGAAGAAGCATCCAAAGTGAAAAACCCACCACTTATTAACACTAATGCAGGCTGTATTATACAGCACTAAGGCAAAATACAAAGAACAACAGGACGAACTAGAGTATCTTCAAGCACTCTTAAAATAAATAACAGACACATAATAAAAAATCTGATGTGTTCCATTCACATGCCGTTGGTCCCGTGTTGTAGATTTACGGCAGGTAAAAGAACCTCAAGCCTGATTGAGAGGCCTCTGAGCAAAATTAAGCGGTCTTTCACGCCCAATATAGAATGGGACGCTGAGAACCACAGTAGTTAAAGAGCGCCCATAAATAACACGCCATTTATATTTACCAGATCTAAGCTTAGCGGTACTGTTCATAGTTATGAATCTTTTCCTATTCTTACTAGCAGTAGATTGTTATCTAACGAAATTTTTCCGTATTGGTTTCATATGAATTTAAACGAATAAAATGTATCAGAAATTGGAAGGGGGGACGGTTGAACCCTAACTTCCCTCTAAATCCGGCCCTGTGCATCAACATTTCACTGAAAAGACATCTTGAGGCTCTCTGGATTCCGTCCAAAATCGCGTGATTATGTAAACACCTTAATTAAAACATCTTATTTTATCTTTATCTGCTCTGCAAAAGAACAATTCTTACAAATTATTAATCTCTTATCTACGTCATCCTAATCGAGATAAACATTCGTAAACAGAAATGGTCTTATTACTTGGTTCCTTGTAAAAAGAACGGAAATGAGGTAAAATACTAGACTATAGGGGCAGTCAAATCTTATTATAGCTGCCACTATGCGATTATCATTGAAATTCGATTTTGTTTCCAGGAGTAAAACAAAATAGAACAAACGGATGAGAGCTTTCCGTTTGAAAAAAGTTGCATTTTTTTAAAACTTAAACCAATAACAGGGATTATCTCTGAAATGGTTAGTTGTACAAAAAAGTATACGACAAATGTGCTTTAACGAGATCTATATCCTTTGTGTAAGTAAGATTGTGTTTCTTACAGCTTCCAGTTATGCAAAATTAATTAAGAATGAAGACGTCTTCAGAGATGTTTCCAAGAAATTCAGTTGTTAGATTAAATTATTTTGTTTTTTAAGGACGCTGTAAATTGCCAGGATCATATTAGCGCCGCTAGTATGCCGGAATTTCGTCCCGCAGGAGTTCTTTAATATGCCAATAAATCTACTGACATGGAGCTGCCACTTTTAAACATACTTAAAAATCATCTTTCTGGGCTGGATTTGTACCCGCGAACTTTAGCGCTCAAGATATTCAGGATATATATTTTATTTGCCATATAAACATCTTTAATATACGTTATTTCCATCAAAATCGTAAGAGCTGTCTTTTTATAAAATAAAAAACTGTTCCATTTAAAAGTATTTGGGGTGGCGGATTTTCTTGAAAATCTTGTCGCATACTTGGAGGGTACTAAACTTAAATATCAATTTTGGTATTTAACAGTCTTTTCGATTCTAAGCAATAATATCCACGCGCGCGCACACACACACACACACACACACACACACACACACGCGCGCGCGTACACGCACACACACACACACACACACAGGGTCTGAAAAGGTGTATAGTCGGTGAAATCTCTGTATCAAATTTTTGAGAGGAATACAATACTTTCTCTGTCTACAATGTAATTGTACATCCGTCCTAGAGAAAGTAAAAATGAAATTTCGAATGCATACCATATCTTAAATAAGTTCAGCACGTTCTAAGGAATTTGATAATATTTATACGACATTTTCCCACCCCAAACTATCACTTGCATGGAAAAATTTAGTTGTTTTAGATATTTGGATTAAAATATATGTTAAAGACGCATGATGAATAAAATGCACAACTTGAATAACCTCTGAATTCCTCTTCACATCTTCTTTACAAGAGTAAACCTAAGCTATTCAACACGTTGGAAACATTAAAAACGCCAGTATCTGGTTTCTCAGTACTCGTTAGGCCCGAGACGAGGTCCCCGGGCGAATAGTTGCGTCATGTTATCAACTGCACTAATATTAACGTTTGTGGCCCATGACATGAGCTATATCTTGAGGATATATCCGGGTTGTACTCAAGGTCCCACTAAGGGCAAGCCTTTCAAATGCGCATAGGTTCCGACAAGGTTTATAATAATCCAGGGATATGCTTAGTTCACAATAAGGGGACACAACTTGACTATCACTTCAAGTACATCTTTTCGTCGTATTTTCTATGCAGTTGAAACAGTTCAAACAATTAGAGATAATTTTAATATTTCTTCCGAAAAAGAATGAAAATCCACATCTCTCTCATTCACATAACTTCCTCTATCTGTTCTGAAAACAAACTATTCTTATAAAAGATTCTTCCTTTATCCCTACATGTTAATCAGAAATATTAAGAGGCTAAAGCGACAGTCAGGTCTTTTAAAAGCAGTCCTTATGCGTTTGTCATTGTAATTCGGTTCTCTGAAACCAATAAAAAGGAATATCTCGGAAACGGTTAACTCTTAAAGAGTGTTTTTATGAAATATAAATTTTTGTGTAGTAATTTTTTGTCTATCTCTTAGGTACTGTTTACCATTATATAAGTCCTCCAGAATGAGCTATTAAGAGGCCATTATCAGAAAATTCAAGATATACTTCGTTTATAGTAAAAATATCTTAAACATATGTTTTTTAATAAAAATCGATAGGCATTTTCTGAGAAAATAAAATGTTTTCGAAAAATATTTCATGTAAAGGGTAATTGGGGTGGGGGATATTGCTGAATTGCATACTTGAAAGATACTAAATTTAAATACCAAGTTTGGCATTTAACAGACTTTTCATTTTTGACAGTTCGCAGACACACACAAGGACATTTTGTCTAAAAATGCTTGTTTAATCCAAGGGTCCTCATAACATGTATTTGTGGTGAAATCTCGGTATCGAAAAAAAAGAAACACATATACCAACTCTGTAGATTACTGCATGCCTCGTGGTAAAGGTTAACTTCAATTTACACCGCACGGATTTTGTCACGTTCATGCTGAATTGCTATTGGTCAGTCTTCCATATGGGGAGGGTGATCGTCTCCTTAGCGCGGTGATAGCGATGCTGCTTACCAAGTGGGAGGCCTGGGTTCGAATCCCAGTACCAGCGTGGAGATTTTTCCCTCGCTGGGGGACCTGGCCCGAGACGCATTCAGCCTCATGAGATCCCTGGGAGGGGGGGGGCAATTAACGAGCTACTTGTTGGAGAAGTAGCGACTCCAAGTCATGAGGACCACATCAACCGGCCCGGGGGGAGGGGTTCGAGGCGTTTACAACGTCTCACCCCCCAATACGTCTGTCATGGACAGAGATGGGGGACGCAGCGGCCGGGCGGTGGGCCAAGGTTTCTTGTGATCTGTCGAGGCATGGAGTTATTTATTATAAGGCGAGGGCAAGCTGTCTAAGCTGAAAAAGAAGTATCGAACATTAAAATATCCTTGTGAATATCTTTGAGTGGGCTGACAATAGCCGCGTGACTGTTTCACATTAGAGGTAACAGAGTTCGAATCTCGCTCATGATGAGGTAATCGGATTAGGTTGTTTTACTCGGGATTTTCCGAATCCCGCGAAGGCGATTTTCAAAACTTAAAGCTCCGAAATCATTTGAACATCATTTCACTGATTTATTTATCGTCCGATATGACTAACCTGTTGAAGGACAAAAAAAGTATACTTGGCTATTAATTACTCATTATTCCTCGTCAAATATATCTGTAGAAAGGTGAATAAACATGTTTTCACTACTGAGATGGGATTCTGTCATCTCAGGCAAACACAGAGATTAGTGGAGACGCGGTACGCCTGCAATGCCGCAACCCTCCACACCTAATGGAAGTCTTTGTTCGTGAGCTGGTAGAGTTCGCAGCTGTGGAATGTCGCACGACAAAAATTACACCTTTCAGTGCAATTCCTTGAAGATGGGAGCAATGCCCGTCTCTCAAACCCAAAAAAGCTTCACTTTCAAACGCGCGTGTTGAATATATCTTTCCCAATTCAGGGTTAATGCTATTGTTAACTTTTTGGAAGAATGGCAACTCAAGTTTCATGACGTTTCAAGGTAGGAAAGTGGTATATGGAAAGAGAAAAATAAAGCTTCATTTTTGCACGTCACTATTTTCAGTGTGAGCTTAGCTATTCTTACATCCGAGCAGTTGTTTTCGTAAGTCATACATGAACTCTAAAACCTCATTTAAAATCTTATGTGTTCCATTCACATGCCTTTCTCCACCTGTTCTGCAAATTATTCTTACAAAAGAGTATTCTTTAAATTAAATGGTGCTAATCTAGATGAATATTTTCAGTAATGATCATTTATTATTTAATTCCCTATAAGTAGAAGACAAATAAGAGGACACTACGCTAAAGCGAAGAAAAATCTTTTAGAAACTGTCAGTACAAGATTGTCATTGCAATTCGGTTCTCTTTCCATGAACAGAAGTAAAACAAAAGAAATAAAACGGATGAGGATTTCCCGTTGCAGAACAAAAGTTTTAAGTATTTTAAAATTAAAAACAATACCAGGGAATATATCTGAAATGGTTAGTTCTACAAAAAAGCTACACGACATAATTTGTGTGTTTTAACGAGATCTACATATTTTGTGCAGTAAGGTGTTATTTATTGCTTACGGTTTACCAGTTGTGCAAAAGTCATTTAGAATGAAGAGGACTTCTGGGATTATTACTAAGAAATTAAGAATATACATTTTATTTGCCGTGTAAACATCTACGACATTTTTTTTTTTTTTTTAGAAAATGTAACATTTCAAAAAATATTCCATGTAAAGTGTAGTTAGTGGCGGTGGGATTTTTCTGACAATCTTCGTGTCACATCCTTGGAAGATACTAAACTTAAACACCAACTTTAGGATGAACCGGATGTTTGTTTTTGTGTTATGCTGTCCGCAAAGACACTAAACAAGCAAATATACTGACTTTTTTCTATAAATGCTTTCTTTTCCCCCCACGGTTCCCCACAATAGGCATTCTTGGTATCGAATTTTAATACAGTTACCTTCTCTATTTACTATATACATTGTACATACGTGCTAAAAATTAAAAAGATCAAATAAATAATCATATTTCAAGAACATGATGTTATCGGCGTTTTTACATTGTGCCTATTGTTTTTACACTAAAAGACAGTTATTTGTTTTAATTTCATGCAAAATATTATTTCGTACAGAAGGTTGGGTGCTACAGAAAGTTTTAATTCACTATTTTGTGTAAAGAATATGATTTATTGCGATTCAGTTTAAAATGAAAACAAGAACTGGAAGTATTCAAAGTTAGACGATACGAGTTAGTGACAACACATACCAACACGTTCGTTTTATCACAATCGACTCGGCCTGGTCAGAGAACTCGCGCGTACTCAACTATAGACCTCGAAGCACAGATGGAGAGGAAACAGGATAGCCATAACGTCACTGGTCGAAAAAAATAATGCTTGGAACTGTCTGTTCTCTCAAAATTATGACTCAAAGGGGAAAAGACATGGGTGGAGGCAAGAACATTTTCCATGAAAGTCACAACTAAAGTTTATGGCCTCATAGGTAACGAAAAAAATGCTAGAGAGCTTACATCACCTCAATCCATCATGGATGTAAATCAGAGGAAAAAGAGACCTTGTCTTGAAGGCAGAGGAATAAAAAAGAAGAAAACTAGTTTCTTCCTGTAATTCAGATGCAAATATTCAGTCTGTGATGGTAACTGGTGTCAAGGTGAAAGCTGGATCCAATGTGGCAACTGACAACGGTGGTTACACCAAGACTGTGTAGAAGTTATGGGAAGAGAATTTATTTTTCCTACCTTAATTAGTTATATCCTGTATCTCCTAAGGGGGATATAGGGCATCTTTACGATGTTTCTGTGATCAGATTTAAATTTAGAGTTCACCACAAAGATACTAATAAAGTCAACAGATGGCATTGATCGACTGAGAATATTAAAATAAATAAATACATTTCATATTTCTACGAGGATTCAGAGAGAAGGTACGGTCTATTAAAGTGGTTCAGGTTTACATAGTTTGGGCATCATGAAAGATGCACACGAGACACTGGTAAGAAGAGCCTTCGAGGGCTCGTTCCACCTTCTTATGAGAGGAAGAATAGCTTGTGTAATACTTTTTCTTATGTTTCACAAGCATTTCTGCAGAACTCTTTTTGGTTTGTAGGTGGAAAGAAATAACAAAAATGAGGCTATGACAATGATATATTCGAGCAGACGTAGGAGAGCACCCCCACACCGCCTTCAGTTGCAGGGCATGTTCTAAGATATAAATAAAGATGATGTTGACGGCCCTGACCTTCGCCATGCGGATTCTCCACACTTAATTATATATTAATGCGATAAACTGACCACGCTCCTTCCATTATTTAGCGTGGAATCGATTGGTGTCTTATATCTGACCATCAGCTTTGTATTCTCCAGAGGTCTTGACAAGCACTAGCCATCGCCTCGGGTAGCAGATGTCTAGTTTTTGCAGGGAAATGTCATGTTAGTTAACACGGGAAGGGAAATTAAAACGGAGAGGCAGAAACTGCAGTGTCTGCAAAACAGATGGGTTTCTGTACGAGACAGCAAGAAGAGGTGATTCAAGTGAGAAAGCAATATTTCGTATGCTAGGCCCAGGAAAATACGTGCATTACTCGTATTTTGTAATTACAAACTTATATACTAACCATATAGTCATCATTTTACTTTCCTCTACCACGTACCTGCAGAGGAAGAATTGTATGCCATCTAAAAATTCGATTCCGAAATGTCAATAGAAATGCAGATTTTAAAGATTCCTAATTTTTTATGTATCAGTTAACACGTACCTCGAAAATGAAAAGTTCGATAAATTCCAAAATTAGCACTTAAGTTCAGTTTCTTCCAAAGATGGTACTCTTAAATATTTCAAGAAAATCTATCTCAAACTATCCTTAGCATGGAAATATTTTCAATGTTTTTGATTTTCTCAATAAAGGCTAACTGGTTTAACTAAATACCATAGGCTTAAAATATTTAAGTGACAGAATTTTCTCAAAATAGACTTCATTCGGAAGAATTTTGTAGAATTTTATATGACTTTTAAATCATAAAAGTGAGGCAAAGACGCAGTACGTAAAAATTGTAGACCCTTTCAAAACACACAAATTAAAACACCTTTTTTGTGGCGTAGCCATTTCCGAGATATCCGTTACTACTGGTTTGAGTTTAGTGCTTTTCATTTCTTAAAGTGCTATCAGTATTCAGCTGTTTCTCGCAATTTATTGGGTATTTCAAGACCAGCTAACATTTTTAAAATATTTGAATATCGGTGTTCCCTTTATAGCGGAAGGTGTAATGAAAGTATAATTACACGTTTTCTCAAATAATAATATCAATAATTCTAATAATAATAATAATAATAATAATAATAATAATAATAATAATAATAATAATACGCTTTTGTAAGAATAGTTTGCGGACGATACATAAAAAATCTGATATGTTCCATTCACATGACTTACTCTACAACTCTACAATAAATTATTGTTAAAAAGCTTATGCTTCTATTTACTTCCTGCTAATCAAGAAAAAATTAGCAGAAATGGTCTTGTTACTTGCTTCCTTGTAAGTAAAAGCGAAATAAGGGAGTACCATAGGTTAAAGTGATGGTCAAAAGCTGACTGAGGTTCCTTTGTTTGTTCACAAAGATAAAATATGCTTTTTATAACTGAAACCAAAAACATGGAATATATAAAAAACAGTCAACTCCACGAAAAAAGTATATAACATAAATTGTGTGTTTTAAAGTGCTCTACATTTGTTGTGCTGTAAGCTTTTGTCCATCTCTTACGGTTTAGCAGTTATGCAAAATTCCGTAAAATTGACCCAGAATAAAGTAGTCTTCAGAGGCTATTCCCACAAAATTCAAAATATACATTTTATTTGTCAGGTAAATATCTTTAATATACGATATTTTAATCAAAATCGTTAGAGCCATTTTTTAGAAAATCAAAATGTTCGAAAAAAATTCCATGTAAAGGGTAGTTTGGGGTGGGGGGATTTTTCTCAAAATCTTCGTGTCCCATCCCTGGAAGATACTAAACTTAAATACAAAGTTTGGCATTCTAACGACTTTTCGTTTTTCAGTTATCGTGTTCAAAGTCACACGGACACACACGGACCTTTTTACTTTCTCCATACGCCCTATGTACATAGTGTATAGAGAAAGTATTACACTCCACCAAAAAATTCGATACCAAGATTTCACCGGAAATATATGTTTTAGGGTCCCCAATATCCAAAAAAAGCATTTTCACATAAAGGTCCGTGTGTGTGTGTGTGTGTGTGTGTGTGTGTGTGTGTGTGTGTGTGTGTGTGCGCCCATGTGTCTGTGAACACGATAACTCAAAAACGAAAAGTAGGTAAAATACCAAACTTGGTATTTAAGTTTAGTATCTTCCAGGGATGCGACACGAAGATTTTGAGAAAAATCCCCCCACCCCCAACTACCCTTTACATGGAACTTTTCGAAAATTTTGATTTTCTCAAAAATGGCTCTAACGATTTTGATTAAAATTTCGTATATTGAAGATATTTACCTGACAAATAAAATGTATATCTTGAATTTTCTGGGAATATCCTCTGAAGAGTAGTTTATTCTGCATGAATTTTACTAAATTTTGAATAACTGCTAAACCGTAAGAGATGGAAAAAAATCTACTGCACAAAAAATGTAGAACACGTTAAAACACACAATTTGTTATATACATTTTTTTTCGTGGAGTTCGTCGTTTTTGTGACATTCCTTATTTTTGGTTTCTGGTGTGAAAAATGTATACATTTCTCATACAGGAATTTGTCAATTGCTGTTCATACAAACAAAGAACTTCAGTGACATAGCAACCAGCTTTTGACTATCACTTTAACCTACAGTTGTCCCTTATTTCGCTTCTACTTACAAGGAAGCAAGTAATTAGACTATTTCTGCTATTTTTTTCTGATTAGCGTAAAGTAAATAAAAGTATAAGCTTTTTAAGAATAATTTGTTGCAGGGATATGGAGAAAGTCATGTGAATGGTACACATCAGATTTTTTCTGAAAATACTTTTTTTGGATACAGGGGACCCTAAAACATATATTTCCGGTGAAATCTCGGTATCGAATTTTTTGGTGGAGTGCAGTATTTTCTCTATACACTATGTACATAGTGCGTATAGAGAAAGTAAAAAGTCATTAACATAACATCAGATTTTTATAATGCTTAAACATAGATGCGTGGCATGAAACATTGGTATCTTTTACCAGATTTTAGATACGTAAAGATTGTTATTAGTATTTGTGTACAACGCTATCCAAAATTATACTAATTTCAACATCAATTGTGTCCCATAAGGTTCTTTAGGGATTTTCCTTTTGTGGAAAAAGAAATGCTGCGTAAGTCTAAGCTGTTTGAAACCTAAGCTCATTGTAGTAGGCCTGAGACGTTACAACGGACTTAAATAATATGTCAGAATAACGTTTAACATTTGATGTAACACGTGATTCTGACCTTGCTTACCACAGTGCAATAAGAGAAGGAAAGTGAATGTCCCCAGAGCAAAATTCACTTTGAATTTGCGCCACGACACCAGTTTGAACACAGCGTTTCATTTGATATTACACGCTGTACATTTCTGTGGTATTGATTGCATATAGTGCAAGGCAAATGTCATGTATGAATTTGCCATTGCACTAGCCGAAATAATGCGAATCGTAAACCATGAAGGTCCAATACGATAAAGGATCTTTCTTCAAGAGTATCCTATTTTTAACATGTGATAGTTTCTGTTGTTCTGGAGTCACAGCAGTCATTTTTATGTGGTTACAGTTGTTATTGACAAATAGTCACGGAACGTTACAGCATTCAGCAACGGGTAGAAATTGTGAACATTTATTATCAAAATGGATCATCTGTTCACCAAACCTTCCGTGTATTGCGTGAAGTGTACGGTGTGTATAGTGTCCCTACGAGAGAACGATTCGGCGTTTGGTCGATACATTTGAAAGAAGTGGTTCTGTTAGCTATCAAAGAATTGGGGCTTTCACCGACCACAACTTGGCGAATTCTGCATCTGGACTTGAAGTTTCTCGCTTACAAAATGGTATTAACTCAAGAACTAAAGCCCAACGAACATAGGTTGCGCCGTGTATTCGCTGATTGGGCAATTGGAAGCTGACCCGGATTTTTGTCGAAAAATCATCTTCGGCAACGAAGCCCACTTTTGGGTAGACGAAAGAATAATTTGTTACCAAATAGATAAGAGAATGGCATGTGAATGGAACACCAGCTATTTTTACTTTCTCTATACGTACTATGTACATAGTGTATAAAGAACGTATTGCACTCCATCTAAAAATTGGATACTGAGATTTCACCGGAAATATATGCTTTATGGCCGTCTGTAACCAAAAAAAAAAAAAGCATTTTCAGAAAAAGGTCAGTGTGTCTGTGAACACGGTAACTCAAAAACGAAAGTCGTTTAATACCAAACTTGGTATTTAAGTTTAGTGCCTTCCAGGGATGCGACACAAAAATTTTGAGAAAAATTCCCCCAAACTACCCTTTATATGGAACTTTTTTTGAAAAATTTTATTTTCCTAAAACGGCTGTAACGATTTTGATTAAATACTGTATATTAAGATATTTACCTCACAAATAATATACATATCTTGACTTTTCTAGGAGTAGCCTCTGAAGGCTACTTTATTCTTGATGCATTTTACGGAATTTTGCATAACTGCTAAACGGTAACAGATGGACAAAAATTTAGCACACAAAAAATGTAGAGCACGTTAAAACACACAATTTATGTTATTTACATTTTTTTGTGGAGTTGGTCGTTTTTGAGGTATTCCTTGTTTTTGTTTCACCTTTAAAAAATATTTTTCTCATACAGGAATTTTTCAATTCCTGTCCATACAAACAAAGGAACTTCATTCACATATCAACCAGCTTTTGACTATCACTTTAACCTATGGTACTCCCTTATTTACCTTCTACTCCGAATTTTTGCATGGAAAGGGCAGTTTGGGTGGGGGAATTTTCCTGAAAATTTTTGTGCCGTATTCTTGGAAGACGCTTAACTTAAATACCAAGTTTGGCATTTCACGGACTTTTCGTTTTTTAATTATTCTGTCCACACACACACACACACATACACTTACTTCTTTTTTTTAATGCTTTTTATTCAGGGGGTCTCAAAACATATCATTTCGGTGAAATCTCGATGTGGAATTTTTGGGATGGTTACAATACTTCCTGTAACCTACCAAGTCGTAGAGAAAGTAAAAGTAAAAACAGAACATAAAGAGGCGGATAGTAGCAATAAGATAGACAACACAGTACAGGAGGGACCGTGAGAATCTCAAGGTGTTGAAGGCAGATTGCTTCTTAGGAAATGTTAATTGCTTTCCTTGTGACGAAAACGGAGATCAAAGGCTTAGAGCGCCGGATCTTTGTCGTTACATGTTCAGGAAACAGAAATAGCTGACGTGAATAATACAGCAGAAAATGAGAATCTCTCCCCTTGCCGAGTGCTGCACATCGTGTGTAGGGGAGCGGCGGGGAGGGGTAACCTCCGGCGGTGTTTATTTGGCGTGTCCAAGCTTGACCGTGTCTGGAAATTCTATAGCTGTGTCTGTTTCAAATTTCCAGCTAGCATTTTATCAGAATAACAAAGGAAAGTTTCTGGGCGTATCAAACAGCAATAAGCAGAGCCAGGCTTCCCAACTAGTGTTTTGCGGAACCCTTGACCTCCGCGAGCAAATCGAATGGTTTCTTCACTATAACTTCAATTGTGTAAATAGGCCTAAAGCAAAATAACTAAACTACTTAAGTTACTGTAAAGGTCGCACTAATGTTCGAATTCGGATTTTGGGCGCAATAAGGAAAACGTAACGACTATTAGTAGAGCAGTTTTGCAAGCAATTGTAATAGTGTGTGTGTGTGTGTGTGTGTGTGTGTGTGTGTGTGTGTGTGTGTGAAACGCTTTATGTAAATACAAAATGTTGAAAAAAATCTGATGTGTTCCATTCATACAACTTTCTCTAGTTGCTCCACAAACAAAATATTCTTATAAAATATTATTCTTTTGTCTACGTCATACTAATCGAGATAAACATTAGCAGAATTGGTCTTATTACTTGTAAGTAGGAGGGAAATGGGGGAATTCTCTGGCTAAAGCGATAATCAAAACTTTTAAACGCTGATAGCTACGTGAAACAATTGAGGCTCCGTTCACTTTTCATGGTCCCGTTTGAGAAAAGTAAGTTTAAAATTGAAACCAACAATAATGAATATCTCGAAAACGGTCAACTCTCCAAGAAAATCATATGATATAAATTGTGCGTTTTAACGAGATCTATATTTTTCTGCGATTTTCTTACATTTTAGTAGTTACAATATAAGTTCATCTAGAATGAAGAGGTTTTCAGTAACTATTTACAGAAAATTCAAGATATACATTTCGTTTGCCATGAAATTATCTCAAACAATGTTATTTTAATCAACATAGAGCCATTTTGAGAAAATCACCATTTTCAAAAAATGTTCTTGTAAAGGGTAGAAGGGGGTGAGAGATTTTCTTTAAAATTTTCGTGTCGCATCCTTGGAAGACACTGAACTTAAATACAAAGTTTAGTATTTAAAGGACTTTTTCGTTTTTGAGCTATGCTGTCCACAGACACATTCACACACATATACATACACGCGCGCGGACATTTTTCTAAAAGTGCTTTTGGAGGTGGATTCAGGTGTCTCAAACATGTATTTCCGGTGAAATCTCGGTATAGAATTTTTGGATGAAATACAAGAATAGCTTCTCTAACTACTATATACATAGAAATGTGTTTTAACGAATGCAAAAGGTTATTCAGAATGAAGATGCTACACAGGTTACTCCTAACAAAATTCAAGATATACATTTTATTTGTCATGTAAATGTCTTTAATATACGCTATTTAATCAACATCGTTAGAAACATTTTTGAGAAAAAAAATTCGCAATTTTTTCCTTGCAAAGCGTAAATTAGGATGGTGAACTTTCTTGAAGATCTTCGTGTTGTATTTTTGGAAGGAGCTAAACTTGCAGGTAATGACAATCGGAGCTTTGGTGTTAAGTTCTCGCCGAATGCATTCATGTTCACTCACACAGGTGTAACAACGCATTAGCTAATGAAAGGAAGGTATGAGTTTCGAAGCAATCCGCTCAAGTAAGGTGATTACGGCCGGTAAGGCTTAGTCACAATATCAAGTTTGGTATCTAAGTTATCCTGTTCTCGGAGGGGCGGGCACACTTCACCGGAAATACATGTTTTGAGGCCCCGTGAACAATATTAAAATCTGATGTGTTCCATTCACATGACTTTCTCTACCTATTCGGCAACAGATTATTCTTACAAAAGCTTATTCTTCTATCTGCTTCATGTTAATCAAGATCAACATTAAGAGGAGTTGTCTTATTTCTTTATTGTAGATAGAAGGGAAATAAAGGAATGCATTAGGGCTAATGCGATAGTCAAATATATTAAAACCTGTAGTTATGCGGTTCTCCTTACGATCAGGAGTTAAATATACTTTCCTTAAACGAAAACTCATGATTCGTCTCGTATCTCTTTTAAGTTATTTTAAAACTGAAACCAATAACTGAAATTGTTAACTTAAAAAAATATATATAGGACAAATTTTGTGTTTTGACGAAATACGTTCTACAAATTATGTAGAAGTCCTCCAGCATTTTATTTGTTAGGTAAATATATTTATTATACGGCATTTTAATCAAAATCCTTAGTCACTTTTGAGAAAATAAAAACTTTTTAAAAAGTCCCATGTAAAGAGCAATTCGGGATGGGGACTTTTCCTGAAAATCTTCGTGTAGCTATTTTGGAAGATGCTAAAGTTAAATACCATGTTTGGTATTTACGTGAATTTTCGTTTTTAAGTTATGCTGTCCACAGACAGACAGACAGCCACAACTTTTGCTAAAAATTTTATTTTTGGATTCAGGGTCCTCAAAACACGTATTTCTGGTGAAATGGAATCGAATTGTTCGATGGAACAGAATATTTTCTGAGCCTACTTTGTACATAGGTGCTAGAAAAAGTAAGAGAGTCTACGTACATGCGTTTGCCTATGTGATAGTCCACGAAAATTTTCAAGACATTCAGCTTTCTCAACATATTTCATTTTATCTAGAAATTTATTCCAGGATTATAATTTGTATTCTGAAATAGGCCTATAAAGGTGCACAACTGATATTTGGCTGACATAAATAATGAGCTACCCTGAATTTATTTGAGTGAATAAGTATAAAGCAAGTACCGTTACCTTTCTAATCTCCAAAGCTGGGATGGTTAACAAGTACCCTATAAGAAACAATAGCCTGACATGGACACACAAAGCATATCAAGGTGGTAGGTAACTAAGCATTGTTAAGCAGTCAGAGGCAGTGACCGTGAAATGAACACATTCCCAATACGAGTCACGCCTACTTCAACTGTCCTCTCATTTGCTTTGTTTCATGTCACATTTTTATCTTACATTATCATCATCTACATTTTCAAATTTGCAGCGCTTAATTCACGACTTTGATTTTCTTTAGATATGCATCCCTCGTTAATGATTTTTACCCGGAGGATATTCTCGGAGTTGTCGCCCTCCGTGGTTTAATGGTTACCATGCTAACTACATATACCCAAGGTCGCGGGTTCAAACCCAGCGGAGGACGATGGATTTTTTCGGGTGTAAAAAATCCTTAGCATGGATTCCTTCATGGTCCCGTGTCGTAGATTTACGGCACGTAAAAGAACCTCAAGCCTGAAGAGACGGGCCTCTGAGCAAAATTAAGCGGTCTTTCACGCCCAGTATAGAATGGTACGCTGAGAACCAAAACAGTTAAAGAGCGTCCATAAATAACACGTCATTTACATTTATTTTCTTGGAGTTGTCAGAATTATAATTCTGACGTTGATCTCGAAAGCAATCAGCAATAGGTGTTATCAAGTCACAGTGGAACTGTTTACTATGTGCGCACCTTTACAATCGGTAGGTTTCACGCAATTTCGGAAGAAGACTAAGGCGCCAACATCGAGACCTAAAATAAGCTATACACCCTGACATCTAGTGGTCAATATGGACAACAGAAATTAGATCAATAACATCACACATAGGAATATAATATGGTAATCAAATTCTAGATAAACTCGCAAAATAAGCAACAAATGACAAAACAGAAAGCTACAACGCATACCTAAAAAGCACAATTAAGAAAAAACAAGAAAATGGAAAATAGAATGGGAAAACACAACAAAAGGACAGGAGGCAAAACAATGCTGTCCTACCGTAGCAAAACGACTGACTAGAACGAAGAAATCTCAACACCATGGTAACAGAACATGGAAGACTCGGGAAGTACTGTTATAGATTCCACATAATCGACGTCCGTACTTGTAGAAGAGGAGACCAAGCAACAGATCACACATTATACGACTGCAACATGTTGAACAAGCAAAGGAAACAAACAAGGACCTAAATAAGAAAGAAAGGAGGAAAGTGGCTAGAAAGTAAACCAGCATGCCGTATGTTTCTAAAACATTTCTGTGAACATGTGAATGCCATTAACATAGAAAGTGTACATTAAAAAAAAAAAAAAAACTGATGTGTTCCATTCACATGGCTTTCTCTACATCTCTACAACAAATTATTCTTAAAAAGCTCATGCTTCTATTTACTTCGTGCTAAACGAGAAAAAATTAGCAAAAATAGTGTTATTACTTACTTCCTTGTAACCCGAAGCGAAATAAGGGAGTACCATAGATTAAAGTGATAGTCAAAAGCTGGTTGCTATGTTTCTGAAGTACCTTTGCTTGAAAAGACAGGAGTTGACAAATTCCTGTATGGGAAAAGCATAAGTTTTACAAGCTGAAACCAAAAAACAAGGAATTTCTCAAAAACGATTAACTCCACGAAAAAAATTATATAAAGTAAGTTGTGTGTTTTAATATGCTCTACATTTTGTGTCTTAAGTTTTTGTCCATCTCTTACGGTTTAAATTCATCCAGAATAAAGTAGTCTTCAGAGGCTATTCCCAAAAAATTCAAGATATAAATTTTATTTGTAAGGTAAATATCTCTAATATACGATATTTTAATCACGTTAGAGCCATGTTTGAGAAAATAAAACTTTTAGACAAAAGTTTCACGTAAAGGATAGTTTAATGTGGGAGGATTTTTCTCAAAATGTTTGTGTCGCATCTCTGGAAGACACTAAGCTTAAATACCAAGTTTGGTACTTTAACGATTTTTCGTATTTGAGTTATCGTGCTCACAGATGCACGGACCTTTTTCTGAAAATGCTGTTTTTGGATACAGGGGACCCTAAAACGGTGAAATCTCGGTATCGAATTTTTGTGCGGAGTGCAATACCTTCTCTATACACTATGTACATAGTACGTGTAGAGAAAGTAAAAAGAGATGCCGTTTTTCTGTACAAAATAATGAAACAATATGAATGCGCCGAAGGCAAGTATTCTCCCTGAACAACTACATTAATCAAGTTTCCACAGAGAAAGTAGGCAACCTTTGCTTGAGAGTGCAGTAAACTTTGAAAGAGCAGGAGGCAGGTGTCGAACCTTGGCATTTGGTTGACGTAAAGCGTAACGAAGTTTCTGCTCCACTAAATTAATGAAAGTGGGATGTCCTGAGAGACTCTAGTTCTTATCCCGCCCGCTGCATCCATTCGACCGTAACAGAATGACGCTCCCCTTCACGTTGATTGATCTAGAAGTGTACTCTCCTATCTGACGATCTTTGTGAAGCAGACTTCGTTTCATCTGACCGATTTTATCTTCTGACGCTTTAGTCCCTCGCCCACACGTATGACGAAAGTCTATTCGCCCCATTCTAAGAATAGAGTGTTAACCACCTTCATTCAGAAGTGAAAGTATGCACATCTAACGGATTCCTGGTCACACTGGCTAGACAAGAAATCAAGTTTATGTAGCGGGAAGTAAAAGGTATTTAATCTTCTCATGACTGTAGCTCTAAGAGGGACTTTTACATAATCGTTTTTAACTCCTAACTTTGTTTTTGTTTTTTCCCACCTTTTTCTTTTATAACCTGACATAAGGGTATACTGAAAACAGTATGGAAAACACAACTTTAAGCTTTGGTAGTTATAATACATACACGTTTACCAACTTATACCAAAAGTAATTAAATATACGAGGGCCATCCACAAAGGGACATACGATTTAGCATAAATAACTTTATTTACAAAGTTACAGTGCCTTACTCTATTTCTCAACGCAATCTCCATTCTATCAAAATATTTACTGTCACGTGGCACCAGTTTTTCAATGCAGATGTTATACTTTTCTACCGTCAAGTAACTTTTCGTTTTTTTGAGTACACAAAATGTTCAGCCAATCGAATTTTATAGACATACAACGCAAGTGTATAGTGATAAAGCAATGAAAGCGTCTTCAGTGAGGAAATGGCGCATAATTTACGAGTCATCAAGGATGAACCAGTGTGTACGAAAAAGGCCGGAGTGGAAGTTCATTAATCGTAATGGGTGAGTTGAAAGCAAATGTTGATAAAAGAATTAAGAAAAACCGGTGTTTCACTTTGGAGACCGTATGAATTTTTGGATTTCCCAGCCATGAAGACCTCAAAGTGGCAGAGACATCTTGGCTCAGATCTTTAGCGGTGAAAGGGTACATCTGCGTTGAAAACCGTTACCACGTGACAATAAATACCTTGATAGCAATTACGAGTATAGAGTAAGGTACTGTAACTTCGTAAATGAAGCTTTGTGTTGATATCTTTCGTTATTATTTAGTTATGTCAAACAGTCTGTCACTTTCTGGATGGCCCTCATACTTTAGGTAAAACCATGACAATAGTCGGAATAATATGAGAATACGGATTACTGAAGAAGTATCTCAACTTACACTGCACTTGAGTACATCAATGTATTAAACGTTTTATAAAATTATGTTTGGCGAAATATAAATCACAATGGTTTTCAGCTGTTTGGCCAAAATAATGTAATTTCCAGATTAGTTTACATCATACAGCATTATTTTTCATATCATGAATTAAAACTCCGAAAAACCCTTATCACCTTGACTGAAATTCGAACCAGGGACCTCTTGAATGTGAGGTAGACAACACACACACATTATAGAGTGCAATTTCATTGATTTTAGTTTTAGAAAAAATGATGCACCATATTCAAATGAATTTTTCTACCCATCTTGTATAAAATATTCGTATGAAAACTTATTCTAATATGTTAATCGTGATAAAAGTTTGCTGAAATGTTCCGTTGCAGATTTTGTTGTAGCTAAAGGGGCATAAAGAGGTTGAAAGTGATAGTCAAATCTTTAATATTCGCAAACTGGCTTTGATGCACAATTCTCAATGACCGTGAGAAATGAATTTTGCCGTAACATACCAAATATATAAAAAATAATATGGCAATTCAAACACAATGGCAGCGAATATGTTCAGAAATGATTAATGCCACAAAAACATTCCACTTTAAGGTCTGTTAAAGAACTCTAAATTTTGATATATCCACTACAGTTCATCTCTCTCGTTTTAATCCTGACCATACAAAGAGAGTCGAAGTTGAATTTCACCGCAGGGAGACAGCTTTTAAAAGAAGTGACTATCACTTTGGCCTAGGGTATTTCTTTATTTTCCTTCTATTTTCAAGGAAATAAGCAATAAAACCACTTCTGCTAATATTTATCTGGAGTTGTATTAAATTGATAGAAGAATACTTTTTTACTTTCTCTACACATACTAAGTACATAGTCTATTCAGAAGGTAATGCATTCCACTCAATCTTGATACAGAGATTTCACCAAAAATACATGTTTTGGGTCCCCCTGTATCCAAAAAAAAAAGTATTTTGGGAAAAAGGTCCTTATGTGTGTATGTGGACAGCATAGCTCAAAAATGAAAAGTCTGTTAAATACCAAACTTGGTATTTAAGTTCAGTATCTTCCAAGAATGCGACACGAAGATTTTCAAGAAAATCCGTCCACCCCAACTACTCCTTACACGGACAAATTTTCGAAAATGTTGATTTTCTAAAAAATGGCTCTAACGATTTTGATTAAAATATCGTATATTTACCAGACAAATAAAATGTATATCTTGAATTTTCTGGGAATAGCCTCTGAAGACTACTTTATTTATGGAATTTTATGTAACTGCTAAACCGTAAGAGATGGACAAAAGCTTACCACACAAAAAGTGTAGATCACTTTAAAACACACAATTTATGTTATATACATTTTTTTCGTGGATTTGATTGTTTTTGAGATGTTCCTTGTTTTTGGTTTCAGCTTTGAAAAACCTATAATTTTCTCATACAGCAATTTGTCAACTCCTATCCACACAAAGGAACTTCAGTCGCATAGCAACCAGCTTTTTGACTATTACTTTAACCCATGCTACTTCCTTATTTCCCTTCTACTTACAAGGAAGCAAGTAATAATACTATTTCTGCTATTTTTTCTGGATAACATTAAGTAAAAGGAAGCATAAGCTTTTTAACAATATTTGTTGCAGAGATGTAGAGAAAGTCATGTGAATGAAACATAGAAGGTTTTTCTAGGAAGAATTTGTTACTGATTAGCTAGAGAATGTCATTTGAATGTGACAATTAACATTTTATCTTTAAGTTCAGAGGACGTCAAAAGAGTATTTTCGATGAAATCCTTTACCTATGGCAATAGGTAAGTAGCAGAAAATTTAATACAGCTGCAGAAGAACAGAATTTACTGGGTTACTTGTACAATGTTTCATTGCAATATGTTGCATGATATGGAGCACATATAAAGTCGTTCTTACAACATGAAGGAAAACAAAAGAAAAGAAAGTGCGGACTCGGGGTTAAACGATCTCTCTAAATGTTTCTTAAGAGTAAGAATAAGTTCGTTTCCTTTGTTCACCAGTGTTGGCCAGAGAGAATAATAATTCTTTCCTTTAGAGCACGTGGTGCTTGCAATAGTTCACAATTAGTGTCAGAAGTTGTAAACGTTGAGGCACTCCCGACCTACCAAATCCCAGGAGCCCTTTTACAGAAAACCGTTACTTTGTACCACACGGGCAGTAAATTGTCTGGAAAACATGTTCATCTCCCGGAGTTTCTTCTTCGCATACACACCACAGAAACAAATCCTCTCATAAAAATCACTGTGTACAAAAAGCTGCACCTTTAACACGAGTTTAACTGTTTTTAAATGAACATCCATCCGTTTTGCAGTGCATTACTTTCTCTATACGAACTATTTAGGTACATACTGTATAGAGAACGTATTGTAATGCACTCAAAAATTCGATACCGATATTTCACTGGAAATATATGTTTTGTGAAACCCTGAATAAAAAAAAAACATGTTTAGAAAAATGCCCCCCCCCTCTCTCTCTCTCTCTCTCTCTCTCTCTCTGTGCGCGTGTGTGTGTGTATGCAGCATAGTTCAAAAACGAAAAGACCGTTTAAAACCAAACTTGGTTCCTTTATTCTGGATGATTTTTACTGAATTTTGCATAACTGGTAAACCGAGAGAGAGACAAAAACTTGCTATACAAGAAATGTAGATCACGATAAAACACAATTTATGTTACATACATTTTTTTTCGTGAACTTGTTCGTTTTTGAGATATTTCTTGTCATTGGTTTCAGCTTTAAAAAACTAGTACTTTTCTCATACAGGAATTTGTCAACTCCTGTCCATACGGACAAAGGAACTTCAGTCACATAGCAACCAGCTTTTGGCTATCACTTTAACCTATGGCACTCCCGTATTTTGCTTCTACTTACAAGGAAGCAAGTAATGAGACTATTTTTTCTCGATTGGCATGAAGTAAATAGAAGCATAAGTTCTCTAGCAATAATTTGTTGCAAAGATGTAGAGAAAGTCATGTGAATGGAACACATCAGATTTTTTATACGATTTCAGATATCCTTAAATATTAGGTTCTATTCATAATGAAAATCAAGCGTAATCATAACAAAAAAAAAATGATGTGTACAATTCACATGACTTTCTCTATATCTCTGTAACAAATTATTTTAACAAGCTTACTCTTGTATTTACTTCATGCTAATCGAGATAAACATTAGCAGAATGTTCTTATTACTTAGTTCCTTATAAGAAGAATGGAAATAAGGGAATACATTAGGTTAAATCGACAATCAAATGTTTTAAAATATGGTTGCTATGGGATTGAAATCCTTTTCTTTACGTGGCCAGGCGTTTACAAGTACCTATATGAGAAAAATTTAAGTATTTTAAAACTGAAACTAATAACAAGGAATGTCTGGAATACGGGAAACTCCACGAAAAAAATATATAAATGATAAACTTTAGCAAATTTTTATCTATCTCTTATGGTTTACCAGTTATGCAAAATTCATCCAGAAAGAACAGGTCTTCAGGAGCTATTCCTAGAACAATCAAGATATACATTTTATTTGTGATGGAAATGGTTTTAATATGTGGTATTTTAATCAAAATTGTTAGATCCAATTTTGAGAAAATCAATATTTTCGAAAACTGTTTCATGTAAAGGGTTGTTGTGGGTGGGGGCATTGGCTTAAAAATCTTCGTGTTGCATCCTTAGAAACTGCTTACTTAAAATGTCAAATACGGATGTGTGTATGTAAAGTTTTCGTTTTTGAGTTATGCCGTTCTCTTTCTCTCGCGCGCGCGTGCATGTACACACACACTGAACTTTATCTAAGAATGTTTTGTTGTTGTTTTTTAATTCAGAGGATCCTAAAAGGTATATTCCCAGGGAAATCTCGGATTCGAATTTTTGGATGGAATACCAAAATTTCGCTGGAAATACGCGTTTTATGGCGCTCTGAGTTTCGATGTTTAGAAAAAAGTTGTCTGGGTGTATTTTTCTCCCCAAAAATTGCGACTAACGGATTTGTTGTCCCTACTTATGCACTAAGTACATAGCAGAGAGAGTAAAATAAATCTATCAGTAATTAAAAAGAAGGTTTGGATAGTTTGAGATTTTAAGTGTGCGGAATCTCAGTTTATAACATCACTATAAAGCATTATCTGATAGTTACACCACAAGAGTAAGAACTACTACGGGAGCATCAACATTTGACCAAAATAAAGTGAAAGCGTTTTCTGCAGATAATTAAATTATATGAAAGTGATTACTGAGGACTGACTTAACTTAGAAGCAGCATGAAGCAAGAGCGGTTATGAAATAAATTTCACCACAGTCATAATGTGAAAGAGATGCCGGAAGAGTTAGTGCTATTGGAGGAGGAACACGTTACTTTGCTAATTGGTGAGGGTGTTAATTATAGTCCCAGGCTAAGCTGTAAAGAAAGAAAAAGTTTCTTTATGAAAGTGCCACGCAAGAACCCAGAGAATGCTTGTTAACCAAAATACCTTCAGTTCGAATACCTCGGTTTTGCATGGCACGAATCTTGCAGTTCCGGGTTCAAGTACCGGCTACGTCCTCTTTAGACCAGTTTGCTTCATGTGAGCCCTAATTTTCTCTTGTGTATACGTTGTAGATACGTAAGAAAACTCCCAGAGGGAATGTCAGCGTTTTCTTTTTTCCTTGTAGAGACCACCCCAACTACCATATAGTTGAATCTTGGGATGGATAATTCGCGAGATTTCGTTGTGAGTATCCGTTTTAGGATCTACTGTATAGTGATGTCTTCAAATGATGATTTAGCAGTGACAATTCAAATCAGTAGCAAACGAATGTCTTTGAAATAGCTAATACCATAAGAAATGGGAAATTGCGTTTTTTAAAGATATCTATATTTCTGTTTTCTGTACTTTGTACACAGTACCTAGGAAGGTAATGCATTCCATCCAAAAATTGTATACCGAGATATGTATAAAACATATTTTTAGAAAAAGATCTGAGTATCTGTGAACCCGAAGCTCAACAACGAAACATCAGTTACATACCAAGCTTGTTGTTTAAGTGTATCTTCTTTCAAGGATACGTCATGAAGATTTTAAAGGAAACAACCCACCACTTTATATGGAAAAAATGTCGAAACTTCGATTATTATAAAAATGACTAAAGATTTTGAATAAGTGATATATATTAAATATACTTATGACAAATAAAATTATATCTTTCAAAGATGCGACATGGAAGACGATTTTTATTAAAATGTCGTGTATTATAGATATTTACATGACAAAGAAAATACATATCTTGAATAGCCTCGGAATAGCCTCTGAGCACCTTTTCACTGTAGATGCTTTTTGCATAACTGCTAAACCGTAAGAGGCAGACAAAAATTATCGCACAAAAACTTATATCTTGCTAAAATACACCTTTTATGTCACACCAAGGCACCTTTTTGTGGACTTAACCAATTGTTATAGTTTCAACTTTAAAATACTTAAAAACGTTTCTCTTTCTTTTGTTTTACTCCTGGTCATACAAAGAGAACCGAATTTCAAACACATAGCAACCAGATTTTAAAATATGTGACTATCCCTTAAGCACAGTATATGCCCTTCCGTCACCCTCCAAGGCGTAATGGTTACCATGCTAACTTCATATACCCCAGGTCGCGGGCTCAAAACAGGCGGAGGACAATGTCATTAGCATGGCTCCCTTCGGAAGGGAAGTAAAGCCGTTGGCTCCGTGGCGTAGATTTACGGTACGTAAAAGAACCTCAAGCTTAATAAAGTGGCCTCTGAGCAAAGTTAAGCGGTATTGAATGGGACGCTGAGAACCACAGCAGTTAAAGATACTCCATAAATAAAACTCCATTCCATTTCATTTATTTCCCTTCCACTTATAAGGACCTAAATAATAAGACGATTTCTACTAAAGTTTATCTTAATGAGACCGCAGACAGTAGAATAAGCTTTTGTAGCAATATTGTTGTTACAAATGTAAATGGCGTGTTATTTATGGATGCTCTTTAACTACTGTGGTTTTCAGCGTCCCATTCTAAATTGGGCGTGAAAGACCGTTTAATTTTGCTCAGAGGCCTCTCTGTCACGCTTGAGGTTCTTTTACGTGCCGTAAATCTACGACATCCATCTTCCTCCGCCGGGTTTGAACCTGCGACCTGGGGCGACCTTGGAGGGCGACGGAAAGAAATTAAGGGAATACAATATGCTTAAGGCATAGTCACATATTTTAAAATGTTGTTACAGAATAGGTAGTAGAGGAAGTCATGCGAATGGAATACAGCATTGAGTTGCTTCGAAATATATGTTTGTGGTGAAATCTCAATAATTACACACTGAATATTTGATCAAATAGAGCTGGATATCGGGCTAAAAGAACTGACCATAAGAATTGTGTGTATTTATTAACTGACTTCACCGAAACATTAAACTAAGAGTTTTGCATCCCGGAAGAAGAAAGGAAACAATATTGACATGACGACGTGGAGCACCAGTAGCAACAACAGGACCTGGACAATTATATCGTCTTGAGAGGGCTCATGTCCAAATGTTCACATCCGCTCCACGCTCAGCCCTCGTCTTCCTGTTTCCCTTCACGCATACGTAATGAATGGGGTGTACAACCTGTGGTTGCCTACCAGAATCAACAACATCCAGATCTCCCGCAGGCGTAACTCTCTTCTTGGCAGTCTTACAGCAGAAACAAAAGCGCATCTTAAAGTTTAATGTTTTGTCAATATGTGGAATTACATAAAGTCGTACTGCTTATCCTGTAAGTAGAGAGAAATAAGGGAACACACTGGGCTAAAACGATAGTCAAAGCTTTTAAAAGCTGGTTGTTAGGTGATAAATAACAATTCGGTTCTCTTTGCATGGGTAGGAGTAAAGTAACAGAAATATGAAACAAATGAGCACTTCGCGTTTTGAGCAGTTTTAAGTATTTGAAAATCGAAACCATAAACAAGAAACATCTCGTAAATGTTTAACGTTACAAAAACTGTACCTGGCGTAAGTTTGTATTTTTACAAAAATTAATAATATACATTTTGTTTGTTAACGACGCTGTAAATTGCCAGAATCATATCAGCACCGCCGGTGTGCCGGAATTTTGTCCCGAAGGACTTTTTTAACATGCCAATAAATCTACTGACATCATCGGGCTGTCGCTTTTGAGCACAAATAAAACCAACAAACTGGGCCAGTTTTAGCCCGCGGCCTTGAGTTCAGAATGCCACCACCTCAGCTACCTGGACCGACGACTTTTTTTTTTTAACAAGATCTACAATTTTTATGTAATGAGTTTATGTCCTTCTCTTACGGTGTACAGGTTATACTACTAAAGCTATAAAAAAGTCTTCAGCGGCTATTGTCAGAAAATTTAAGATATACATTTCATTTGTCATGAAAATGTCTTAAACGTATGGTATTTTAATCAAAATCGCCAGAGCCAATTTTGAGAAAAACATCATTTTCGAAAAATCTTCCATGTAAAGAATATTTTGGGGTGGGGGATCTTGAAAACTGAAAGTGTTGCATCCTTAGAATATGCAGAACCTAAATATCAAGTTTGGTAGTTTGGTATTTACGCGGCTTTTCTTTTCGTTTATGAGTAATTGTGTTCACGGGCACCCGAATACACACATGGACGTTTTTCTAATATAAGATAGGAAACTCCAAACCTCTATGGAAAATGTTCGAAAATTTTGATTTTCCCAAAATGGCTCTATGGATTTTGATCCAAATACCGTATATTAACGATATTTACATGACAAATTAAATTAACTTATCTTAAATTTGCTGGGAATAGCCTCTGAAGTTCTGTTCATTATGGATGACTTGTATAACTGCTAAACCTTGAGAGACAGAAACTACTACAAAAATGTGGCTTTTGTTACAGCACACAATTTATGCTCAATACATTATTATTCATTTATTTATTCTGTGGAGTTAACTACTTCCGAGATATTCTCTGTTATTGGTTTAACTTTTCTAATACTATAAAATGCGAAATCGTTATTTGTTCTTTCATCCTGGTCATGTAAAGGAAAACGGGATTTCAATACTATCACATACTAGCCCCTGCTTTTTGAAAGGTTTGACTACTGATTTAGCCTAATATTATATTCTTCTTCTTTTGTATTTACAAGGATTTTTTCTAGTCGGCTTACCCTACCCGTATTTAGGACGGACACCCGGATGCCTAGGGGTCAGAAGCCTGTCGGGGAGCCAACGGCACGAACCCACATGGAGAAGCTGGAACGAGTGTCGGCCCGTAGCCAGACGTGAGCATGAGGACGTGGATGATATGAAATACAACTAAATGGATGATAGGAAAGTTGATTATGGAGCAATTGGTGGAATGAGTGGCGGAGGAAACCGGAGAAAACTCGCTTCGTCCACCACAAATCCCACTTACGGGCGCTTGGGATTGAACCCACAGTGCCGCCCATCTAAACGGAAACATGAAATAAACTAATTTCTGCTAATGTTTATCTCAATTAGCATGAAGTATACAGAACAAACTCTTGTAAAAATAGTTTGTTGCGAAATAGGTAGAGAGAGTCGTGTGAATGTAACACGTCAGAGTTTGTCTACCACTCGGCTGGCAGGAATAGCACGCTGTCGTTCTGGGATGACCGCTGGGCACGTGTGTAGCTTCCACTAGTACATACTTGAACACGGTCCAGCGTGACCTGCCAGAGCAATACACTTCCTTATCAACACCACCCTCTCATTTGTAATGTCCATCACTCGCACACCGGTGTTGCGTCATAATATGGAATACTCTCCGAGTTTTTTGTTCCCCATTCCTCACCAAATCTGATATGACCTCCTTTACCTATTCTGCAAAAAACTATTCCAAGAAAAGTTTTTCTTTACTGCATGCTCCGAGAGACGCTCAATAAATCCTTAGAAAATCCAGTAAGTTACATTCTTAGCGTCAAAAAAAGTTTGTATTTACTAATCGTCGTTTCTTAAAGATGGCAGTTAAAGTTATTCTACTTTTACTTCTCTGGTGAGCAGATTTTAATCTGGTGTTCGACCGTTAGTGGAGTATAGCAATGGCTACATAGAGGAGAAGGTTTCTTTACTAGTAAGTGTGTGAGATGACTAAAGGCAGTATGTCTAATTTTTAGACGTGGTCTCTTCCGTTAAGATGCTTTATTGCATGTGTTTTTCAGTTTGAAGATAGCAAAGATCGCTTTTTCAGTGAAATTATTACTTTCTCTAGCACGTATGTGTATATGTATATATAATGTACATAAAGCTAGAGAAGCTGTTGTATTCAACCCAAAAATTCGGTGTCGAAATTTCACCAAAACGTGTTTTGAGGTCCCTGAGTCCGAAAAAAGCATTTTAAAAAAAGGTCCGTGAATGTATCTGTGGACAGCATACCTCAAAAACGAAAACACCATTAAAACCCAAACTTAGTATATATGTTTACTATCTTCCAAGGATGCGACACGATTTTCAAAAACATTCCCCCACCACAAACTACCCTATACATAGCAACTTTTTTGAACATTTTGTTTTTCTCAAAAATGGATCTAACGATTTTGATTAAAATATCGTATAATGAAGACATTTACATAAATAAAATGTAAGTATATTTTAATTTTCTGGAAATACCCTCTAAAGATCTCTTTATCCTTTATGAGTTGTGTGGAATTTTGCGTAGTAAAGATGAAGCCATTCTTATAATGTTGACAGTTTTTTTTAGATATTCCTTGCAATTGGTTTCAGTTTTAAACTACCTAATTTTTCTCAAGTGGGACCATGCAAAGTTAAGCGACCAGCTTTTAAAAGATTTGACAATCGCTTTAGCATAATTTACTCCCTTATTTCCCTTCTACTTACCATGAAGCAACTAATAAGACCAATTCTACTAATATTTATTTCGATTAGCATGTAATAGATAAGAGAATAATCTTTTGCAAGAATAGTTTGTATTTGGAACAGCTTGAGAAAGTTATGTTTTGCTTTGCAGCAGGTAATGACGCCATTAAATATTATTGAATATTGTTTTCTAAATTGTTGAGTAGTAGTTGTGGTGTTTTTGCGGTTTGTATAATTTCAATTGGTTCTTCCATTTCATTTTCTTCTAAATGTATATTACCAGCACTTAATCTTTCTAAATAAAAGAATAACGTTTCAGATGAAAGAAGCAGAAGGCTGCCAATATAACATATCAGTCATGTAAAACAAAATATCTGATATGTTTCATTCACATAACTTTCTCTAGTGTTCCACATACAAACTACTTTTATCCACATCATGCTAATCGAGATAAACATAGGTAGAATTAGTCTTACCACTTGCTTCCTTGTAAGTAGGAGAGAAATAAGGGAACACATTACGTTAAAGCGATAGTAAAATCTTTTAAAAGCCGATCGCTATATGAAACAATTGAGGTTCGATTCGCTTTGCTTGGTCCGGTCAACTGCACTGTCATAAAATTATGTGTTTTATCGAGATCTAAATTTTTGTGCAGTAAGTTTTTTTCCATCACTTACGGTTTAGCAAAATTCTACATAATCCATCGAGAATAAAGACATTAAATATTTTTAATGTACAGTATTTTAATCAAAATCGTTAGAGACATTTTTGAAAAACTCAAAATTTGGAGTGGTATAAAATGTTTCGCACTAGTCTGATAATCTTAAGCAATTAGTTCGTGTGTACTATGTTAAAAGTTTTACTTTTAGGCCATGCTGTCTACAAATAACTATTGTATGCGAACTGTAACTGCGCTAGAGTTTGAGAGAGAGAGAGAGAGAGAGAGAGAGAGAGAGAGAGAGAGAGAGAGAAAGGTTTTAGGGCGCCCAACCTACATGATTATTAGCGCCCTATAAAATAAAAATCTGATGTGTTCCATTCACACGACTTTCTCTACATCTCTGCAACAAATTATTATTAAAAAGCTAATGCTTCTATTTACTTAATGCTAATCGAGAAAAAATTAGCAGTAATAGTCTTATTACTTACTTCCTTGTAAGTAGAAGCGAAATAAGGGAGAACTATAGGTTAAAGTGATAGTCAAAAGCTGGTTGCTCTGTGACTGAAGTTCCTTTGTTTGTGTGGACACGAGTTGACAAATTCCTGTATGAGAAAAGTATAAGTTTTTTAAATCCGAAACAAAAAACAAAGAATATCTCAAAAACGATCATCTTCACGAAAAAAATGATGTGACATAAATTTTGTGTTTTAATGTCCTCTACATTTTGTGTGTGGTAAGGTTTTGTACATCTCTTACGGTTTAGCAGTTATGCAAAATTCCGTAAAATTCATCCAGAATAAAGTAGTCTTGAAAGGCTATTCCCAGAAAATTCAAGAGATACATATTTTTATCAGGTAAATATCTTTAATATACCATATTTTAATCAAAATCGTTGGAAGAATTTTTGAGAAAATAAAAATGTTCGAAAAAATGTCCATGTAAAGCGTAGTTGGAGGGGGAATGTTCTTGAAAATATTAGTGTCGCATCCTTGCAAAATACTTAAATACCAAGTTTAGCATTCAACGGTCTTTTCGTTATTGAGCTATGCTGCACACACACACACACACACACACACACACACACACACTTATTTCCTAAAATGCTTTTTTTTCGGATTCAGGGGGACCTAAAACATGTATTTCCAGTGAAATCTCGGTATCGATTTTTTGGGTGCATTACAATACCTTCTCTATACACTAAGTAGGTACATAGTGCGTGTAGAGAAAGTAATAAAACATTAAATGAATCTTCTAGCTAAAATATCGCGGTAAAATGAATATTACAACCTACTAATATATCCCGCCAAAGTTCAAACATTAAAACAATCCGGTAGGTTAAAATAAAGAATAACTTACTTATAAAATTAATCTTCTAGCTAAAATGTCACGGTAAATGACTATTATAGCCTACTAAAATATTTCGCTAAAGTTAAAACATTAAAGCTTTCCGGTAGGTTAAAATAAGGAATAAAACTGCATATTGCTAAAGCTGTAAAACGGAAATGGAACTACATATGGTGCTAGAGAGTTTGTGGTAGGCGAGTTAAAGAGGAGGGTTTGTTAAAGGATTTAACAGGTCGTTACGGAGACATTTAATGTGGAGTACTCACCTCTCTTGAGACTGGAGAAACGCATCCTCGTGGGCCCGGTGCAGCCGGGGGTGCTGACCCCATTGTTATTGTGGCTGAGCCGTTCCTTTGAGCCGTGGGCACCCATTCTGAGTCGCTAGCTGGCTTCCGTCAACATCGTAACGTCGTGGGCGGAACTCAAGGTCACAACATCGGCGAAACAGATCATTTCAGGAATACATTATTGTAGGATTGCGTTCCTAGAATAGGATCCAGCATCTGTTGCACCGCGCTTCATTAAGCCCACTGTCTCTTCATGTTCATTCACTCGCCACTTCCCCAGGTGATTAAGCGTTGCCTTTTGAGATCATTCAACAAAAACAGGCACTTGGAGGAGGAGGAGGAGAAGGTCGTTGAACCAAGAGGGTGGCAAAGCGATCTCAAGGCACTGTAACTGTCCAGGAACTAGTGATCACAGATCGACATCTCCCAAGGCACTGTAAAGGAAACCATCGCCCAAGTTCACAATAACGGGGTCGCTGCGCCGGGAAGGTTACACAGTGCTCGCTATCTCTCTCGTTTCCCTACCCTTCGCGATGATCAGCATCACGGCTCACTTGGAGATTGTCCAAACCTGCCGTCGTGTTAATATTAATGAGACCAGAGTGTCTCGAGTAAAGCTCCCGAGGGGAAAACATTCGCATTGCCATACCTTGACGAAGTCGCGTAGCAGATATACAACTCTTCTTACGTAGCCCTTTCGTAATAGATATTTTACACTCGTATACTGAAATGTGTTCATTTACTGTTAAACATCTATATCGAAATGAACAACATTTCGATACAGGTTTTCATTTCGATATAGACTTTCACGCTTGCATGCTGCCCTACTAATGGCTGTTCACTGCCTGCAAATCTGCATAAATTATAGAAACATTTTACCGTACAATAACCTCCAAGAATAAGAACTTATAATTATTTATAATTATTTCCCGAATCTAAGCAAGTCATGACATTGGCATCACAGACACGAGGAAATCAATAACATCTGTTATATCAGGAAGCGTGGAATTAAATTCTATATCATTATCACCAGACCAAAATACCTCAGTCTCCATCTTACAAATCAATGATCACCGTGAATCGAATTTCAGTTGTTATCGACGCATGCGTAAAATACGCTTAGCGGTCGGCTATCTTTCGTATGTAGGATATATATATATCTACATGTCGTAGAAAAAATTAAGTATGCAACTCTCATTTAATGGTTATTAGAATACTCGTCAGTTTTTTGACACTCACTTCGCTCGCGTCGAAACTTACCTCTCACTCGTATCCTAATAACTACCGTTATAGGATCGTTGCATAAATAACTATTTTACTTCTCACTTTAGTATCGAGATATCATTGCTCTTGTATCCATAAAGTAGCATGCATTACAGTAAATTTCCGTACAAAGTAGATTTAAGCAGGCTAATTAGAAACATTGAAAACAAACTCAAAACCACATGATTACGCTCCTGATTATTATGCTATCCCGTTCATAAAGTTCTTGAACGTTCTATACTAATACTGCATGATTTTGTCCCCTTAACGGTTCCATAATCTCGGTATCAGCACTTTTTCCAGAACAAAAGTGAACAAAAATAATGTATACGATATACGACATTTTTAATAGTTTAAAAGTATGGTAAGAAAAAATCTATCCATGACGTCTGTAGTGGACCGAGATGGGGGACGCAGCGGCCGGGCGGTAGGCCAAGGTTCCCCGTGAGCTGTCGTGCCATGGAGTTATAAGAAAAAATCTGACGTGTTCCATTCACATGTCTTTCTCTACATCTCTATAACAAATTATTGTTAATAAGCTTATTCTTCCATTTCATGCATTAGAAGAACCGGTCTTATTATTTAGTTCCTTCTAAGTAGAATGGAAATACGGCAAGACACTAGGCTAAACCGACAGTCATATGTTTTAAAGTATGATTACTATAGGATTGGAATCTGTTTCTTTGCGTCGCCAGGGATTGACAAGGTCCAGATAAGGACAAGAAAAGCATTTTAGAATTGAAATCAATAACAAGAAATATCTAAAACATGACCAAATTCACGAAAAAATGTATATCACATAAATTGTGTGTTTTAAAGAGATCTATATTTGTTGTGTAATAGGTTTTGTCTAACTCTTACGGTTTACCAATTATTCAAAATTCAGAAAAATTCAACCAGAGTAAAGAGGTCTTTAGAGTATATTTCCAGAAAATTCAAATTATACATTTTATTTGTCATGTAAATACCTTAAACATAAGGGATTTTAACCAAAATCGTTAGAGCCATTTTTGAGAAAATAAAAAAAAAATCCATGTAAAAGGTAGTTTGTGTTGGGAGGGGATTTTCTTGAAAATCTTCGTGTCGCATCATTCGAAAATATTGAACTTGAATACCAAGTTTGGTATTTAACTGTCGTTTCCTTTTTGAGCTCTGTAGTCCACAGACACACCCGGACCTTTTTCCAAAAATGCTTTTTTCGGCCTCAGAGGACCCCAAAACATATATTTCCAGTGACATCTCGACATCTAATTTTGAGTGGAATACAATACCTTCTCTATCCACTATGTACATTGTACATGTGGATTAGAAAAAGTAAAAAAGTTTGACGTTACTCAGCGGTCGAGTCTCGAACCCTTATCTGGAAAACCTCTATATCCTACAACAGTACGTTTTCTCGAAGGTATTTATAGTTTCAAAAAGCTTCTTGTCAGCATGGTTTATCTTTCTAGTCTTTCTTTGAATTCTGTGCAATAGATAACGAATTGTAGTACAAAACGACAAAGCGTAAATAAAATAATTAGCTGTATAAGTATACGGTCACCAACAAACGAAGATTTGTTTTCAAACGAAATGATCTCGTGTTCATTTTGCACTGTACTGGACCCGAATATTCAGAAATAGCTTTTATTGTACTGTACATATTTTCTATTACAGTATGTCAAAATTCTTTTATATCTAAAAACCTGATGTGTTCCATTCACATGACTTTCTCTACTACTCTACAACAAATTATTGTTAAAAAGCTAATGCTTCTATTTACTTCCTGCTAATCGAGAAAAAATTAGCAGAAATAGTCTTATTACTTGCTACCTTGTATGTAGAAGCGTAATAAGGGAGTACCATAGGTTAAAGTGATGGTCAAAAGCTGGTTGCTATGTGAATGAAGTTCCTTTGTTTGTATGGACACGAGTTCACAAAGTCCTGTATGAGAAAAGTATGTTTTTTATAGCTGAAACCAAAAAAAGGAATATCTCAAAAACAATCAACTCCACGAAAAAAATGTATATAACATAAATTGTGTGTTTTAAAGTGCTGTACATTTGATGTGTGGTAAGTTTTTGTCCATCTCTTACGGTTTAGCAGTTATGCAAAATTTCGAAAAATTGACCCAGAATAAAGTAGTCTTCAGAGGCTATTCCCAGAAAATTCAAAATGTACATTTTATCTGTCAGGTAAATATCTTATATATACGATATTTTAATCAAAATCATTAGACCATTTTTTAGAAAATCAAAATTTTCGAAAAAAGTTCCATGTAAAGGGTAGTTGGGGGTGGGGGATTTTTCTCAAAATCTTCGTGTCGCATCCCTGGAAGATACTAAACTTACAATACCAAGTTTGGTATTTTACCGACTTTTCGTTTTTGAGTTATCGTGTTCACAGACACACGGACAAGGACCTTTTCTGAAACTACTTTTTTTTAGATACAGGAGACCCTAAAACATATATTTCCGGTGAAATCTCGGTATCGAATTTTTTGATGGAGTGCAATACCTTTTCTATACACTATGTATATAGTGCGTATAGAGAAAGTAAAAATTCATCACCCAGGTGTAAAGCTATCTCGATTATTACTCAATGAGGCCACAGTCCTTTGAAGAGCGTAATTATGTAGTATGTCGCCCTTTATGGTGTAGTAATACCTTGCTTGTCTCTATGTAATGGTACCCAAGATTGCGGATTCAAACCATGGTGAATCAGTAACATATCACAAGCATGAGCCTTTTTCGGACCGAAGATCAGAATTTTTAGTACTCTGGCGAAATCAAACACAAAGCTATTCCTGAAATGTGGCCGTAACTGGTATGGCAAAACAATATCCCTAATTATAACGTTGTAAAGTAACTAGTAATACTAAGCTATTCTTGCTTCTATTAATTATGAAGCAGAAAGTTATGTAATTCAGGAAGCAAGTCTTCCCTTCGGCAACAATGTTCACATGACGAAACTGTTCAACTTTCGGAAATGGAAAGTATTTTATGCCACTTTTGTTTTGTTATCCTACAGTAATTACTAATTATCACACCATACACTGTATAATGGCTATCAATTCAACTTCAACGAATTGCATCAACTCGGCGAAACTCCGCCATACACGCGTAGTCCTATACCTGTTAAATTCCACCATGGTTTAAACCGGGCGAAAGGTGATTGATTTTCTCGGATATAAAACTCTTTAGCATGGTTTCCTTCGGAGGGGAAGTAAGTTGCTCCCATCTGCACGTAAAGGAACGCCAATTTTTGAAAGAGAAGATCTCTAGACTAAATTCCAACAGTTTTCCCTCCGCAATTACTGATTTTTTCCTATGATGCTATCTATGGTCGATGAACTGAGCCGTCATCACCATTGTGCACAGTGATGAAATTGCAAACTAGAAATGTCATTCGATCAAGAAAATACCATTTGGTGAACCTACGCTCCTAATAGGAGTTAATGAATTAATTTGTTTAATATCACATATCTGCTTTAATTTATATGAAATCGGCAACTCTTCGCAGTTTGTGCTACATTTTACTTTCTCTACTTCATCTATATTGAGCAACTATTACCTAAATGCTTCAAAAATCTGATGTGCTCCATTCACATGTCTTTCTCTATATCTCTGCAACACATTTTTGTTAAAAAGCTTATGCTTCTATTTGCTTCGTGCTAATCGAGAAAAAATTAGCAGAAATAGTCTTAATACGTGCTTCCTTGTAAGTAGAAGCGAAATGGGTTAAAATGATAGTCAAAAGCTGGTTGCTATGTGACTGAAGTTCCTTGGTTTGTACGGACAGGTGTTGACAAATTCCTATATGAGTAAAGTATAAGTTTTTCAAAGCTGAAACCAATAACAAGGAATATCTAAAAAACGATCAACTCCACGAAAAAAATGTATACAACATGAATTGTATGTTTTAATGTAATCTACATTTGGTAAGTTTTTGTCTATCTCTTACAGTTTAGCAGAATTCCATAAAATTCATCCAGAATAAAGTAGTCTTCAGAGGCTATTCTCAGAAAATTGAAAATATATATTTTATTTGTGAGGAAAATATCTTTAATATGGGATATTTTAATCAAAATCGTTACAGCCAATTTTGAGAAAATCTAAATTTTCAAAAGAAGTTCCATGTAAAGGGAACTTGGGGGTGGGGGATTTTCTTGAAAATCTTCCTGTAACATTCTTGGAAGATGCCAAACTTAAATACCAAGTTGGGTATTTAACGGTCTTTTCGTTTTAGAGCTATGCTGTCCACGGACACACAGACACACGTACACAAACACGGATCTTTTCCAAAAATGCTTTTTTTTTTGGATTCAGGGAGACGCAAAACATTTATTTCCGGTGAAATCTCGGTATCGAATTGTTGGGTGGAATGCAATATCTTCTCTATACACTATGTACATAGTACGTGTAGAGAAAGTTTAAATTCAATATTGAAATTTCACCGGAAATTATGCTTTAAGGTTAACAAAAGGCATTTTCATTGTGTGTGCCTATGAACAGAAAAACTTTAAAATGAAATCTTCGAAAAATACCAAAATCAGTATCTTCCAAAGAAGCCACACGAGTATTCAAGAAAATGATCCTTACTCCATACTTTAATTAGTATGAAAAATCTCAATTTGATATTCTCTCAAAATGACTAACAATTATGATTGGAATACCACATAAGAAGGCATTTGCATGGTAAATAAAATGTATATCTCTAGTTTTCTGGGAATAGCCTCAAAAGTCCTCTTCACGCGCGAGGAATATCGAAACAACGTTGCATAATGGGTGAAGCAAAAGAGACCAAAACGTACTATACAAAAAATCTTATGTCTTCCATTCACATGACTTTCTCCATATCTCTGTAACAAATTATTATTAATAAGCTTATTCTTCCATTTACTTCATGCTAATCGAGAAAAAATTGGCAGAAATCGTCTTAATACTTGCTTCCTTGTAAGTAGAAGCGAAATAAGGGAGTGCCATAGGTTAAAGTGATAGTCAAAAGCTGGTTGCTATGTGACTGAAGTTCCTTTGTTTGTATGGACAGGTGTTGACAAATTCCTATATGAGAAAAGTATAAGTTTTTCAAAGCTTAAACCAAAAACAAGAAATATCTAAAAAACGATCAACTGCACGAAAAAATGTATATAACACAGAGTGTTATGTTTTAAGTAATCTACATTTGGTAAGTTTTTGTCTATCTCTTACAGTTTAGCAAAATTCCGTAAAATTCATCCAGAATAAAGTAGTCTTCAGAGGCTATTACCATAAAATTCAAAATATATATTTTATTTGTAAGGAAAATATCTTTAATATAGGATATTTTAATCAAAATCGTTACAGCCAATTTTGAGAAAATCAAAATTTTCAAAAGAAGTTCCATGTAAAGGGTAGTTGGGGGTGGGGGGATTTTCTTGAAAATCTTTGTGGCACATCCTTGGAAGATACCAAAGTTAAATACGAAGTTTGGTATTTAACGGCCTTTTCGTTTTTGAACTATGCTGCACACACACACACATATCCAAGGACCTTTTCCTAAAAATGCTTTTTTTTGGATTTAGGGGAACCCAAAACATGTATTTCCGGGAAATGTTGGTATCGAATTTTTGGGTGGAATAAAATACTTTCTCTCCCCCTATGTACATTGTACATACGGGGTTAGAAAAAGTAAAAATTAAATCTCATATAAACATACATTTTATTACAAATAGCTTTTTGCAGCATCAATATTTCCGAGGCACTCATTCATAATTGTAAGAATTGTTCAGCATTTTTATAGTGCTGTGTACAATCCATTATCCATCGCGGTATCACGAATTGAGCATGGCATATTAAAGTTAACATATCACGAAGAATTTTTAAAATTTGACTATTCACTTGGTACACTCTAACCCTGTTGAAGTTGGAAGAGAACATGTAATGCAACTATTTCTGCACTCGATTAACATGAACTACGCTCTAAGAGCCACATTTTTAGATTACTCCGCGCAACACGTACATCGTTGTGTGATGACTTTGTTTCAGTAAACCTATTGCTTTTAATTTATTAATTTTTACTTCCTCTACACGTACTATGCACATAGTACATAGAGAATGTATTGTATTCTACCCAAAATTACGATACCGAGACTTCATCAGAAATATATTTTTTAAGATATCCTGAGTCCAAAAATCGTGTGTGTTTGTGGACAGCAGAACTCAAAAACGAAAACACCGTAAATACCAAACTAGGTGTAAGTTTAGTATGCTCCAAGGATGCAATACGAAGATTTTTATGAAAATATTCCCATCCCAAACTACCCTTTACATAGAAAAAAAAATTCAAAATTTTATTTTTCTCAAAAACGGCTCCAACAATTTTGATTAAAATGCCTCACATTAAAGATATTTCCTGGGAATAGCCTCTGAAGAGCTCTTTATTCTGGATGAATTTGCATAACTAATAAAGCGTAGGAGATAGACAAAGAATTACTACACAAAAATGTGGATCTCGTCAAATCACAACGGTTTCCGTATATTCCTTGCTATTGGTTTCAATTTTAAAATACTATACTTTCTCAAACAGGAGGTCGTCCGTGTTTCTTTTGTTTTACTTCTGGCTATGCAAAGAACCGACAAAGTAATAAGCTAATTCTGCTAATGCTTATATCAATTGACATGGAGTAGAAACAAGAATAATCTTTTATAAGAAGTTTATAGAACAGGTAGAGAAAGTTATGTGAATGGAGCACATCAGATTATTTCTAATTGTGTTTATCACGCTCGTTTTAATAATTGTATACTGAAAAACTACAAGACAAGTAAAACATTCACCGCTGTCTACTATGTATTAGTAAGCAGTGAATTCTGAATTTCTGGTATTACTCTCTTGCCCTTAGCATCAGAAGTTCACGAGGTTTAAATAAAACTTTTATTCTGTTTAAAACAAACAGACTGGGGATTTCCATGCGAATATCTTAAAAAACATGCGAAACTAACACTGAGGTTGACAATTTTCACTTCTCACACTTGTCTCCGGAAGTCAGAAACGTTATACAGTTGAAGAGGGCTACATTTATAGCACAACTTAAACTGCTGCTATATTATAACAACAAATCCCTCACATCATCCATTTATTACAATTATTACTTTCTCTAACACGTATGTGCAATGTGCATAGTAGACAGAGAAGGTATTGGATTCCACCCAAAATTTGACACAGAGATTCAGCGGAAATACACGGTTTAGGGTTCCCTGTATAAAAATATAAACTTTTTACTTTCTCTACACGTACTATGTACATTTGTATAGAGAAGGTATTTTATTACACCCAAAAATTCTATACCGAGATTTCATCGGAAATACAAGTTTTAGGGTCCCGATATTTCATCAGAAATACAAGTTTTAGGGTCCCGATATTTCACCGGAAATAAAAGTTTTAGGGTCTCTGTATCCAAAAAGAGCATTTTGAGAAAAAAGTCTATGTGAGTCCATGTGTCCGTGTATCTGTGAATACGATAACTCAAAAACAAAAGTCACTAAACCTAACTTGGTATTTTAAGTTTATTATCTTTTTAGGAACGGACACGAAGATTTTAAGAAAGATTCCCCCGCTCCGCAAAATTTATCCAGAGTAAAGATGTCTTCAGTGGCTACTCCCAGAAAATTCAAGATATACATTTTGTCATGTAAATATCATTAATAAATGATAGTTTAATCAAAATCGTTAGAGCCATTTTTGAGAGCATCAAAATGCTCGAAAGTTTTTCCATGAAAAGGGTAGTTAGAGGTGGGGGGATTTTCCTGCAAATCTTCGTGTTGAGTCCTTGGAAGATACCAAGTATGGTATTTAACGGACTTATCATTTCTGCTTACCGGTGCAGACGCATAAAACACAGGGGTTTAAAGGACCACCTATAATGAAAATTAAATGTAAATGTCGCGATAAACTATAATGGTTCGTGCTCAGTATTATCTGGTGTACTTTTAATTAAAAGTTTGAAGGCGGGAACAGAGCTTTTAATCAGTGTTTCTGCGGCAGCTTCGTTAACATAAAACATTATACGAGGGTCATTTCAAAAGTCATGGATAGCTATTTTATATATTCCGAATATCTGAATATGCGGTTATTGCAATAGATACATTTGAAAACATGTACACAGAATGAGATGTCACCAGCAGATGACGTCTGAGTGCATTGATAGGTGCTGGTAGACAAGTGCAAACGTTAGTATCGTAGAGGCTGTGTTCCTAGGTGAACGTCACTGAAGTTGAACAGTGAGCATATATAAAAATATGATGTGCACCATTCACATGACTTTCTCTATATCCCTGCAACAAATTATTCTTAAAAAGCTTATACTTCTATTTACTTTATGCTAATCCGAAAAAAATAGCAGAAATAGTCTTATTACTTGCTTACTTGTAGAAGCGAAATAAGGGACTACCGTAGGTTAAAGTGATAGTCAAAATAGTTGCTATGTAAATGAAGTTTCTTTGTTTATATGGATCGGAGTTGACAAGTTCCTGTATGAGAAAAATATAAGTTTTTCATAGCAGAAACAAAAAATAAGGAATATCTCAAAAACGACGAACTCCTCGAAAAACATTTATATAACATAAATTGTGTGTTTTAACGTGCTCTACATTTTCTGTGTAGTAAGCTTTTGTCAATCTCTTACTGTTTAGCAGTTTTTCAAAATTCCGTAAAATTCATCCAGAATAAACTACTCTTCAGAGACTATTCCCAGAAAATTCAAGATATAGAGTTTATTTGCCAGGCAAATATGTTTAATATACGAAACTTTAATCAAAATCGTTAGAGCCATTTTTGAGAAAATCAAACTTTTCGAAAAAAGTTCCATGTAAAGGGTAGTTGGGGGTGGGGGGATTTTTCTCAAAATCTTCGTGTCCTTTTCCTGGAAGATACTAAACTTAAATACCAAGTTTGGTAGTTTACCGACTTGACACACACACACACACGCGCGGACCTTTTTCTGAAAATACTTTTTTTTGGATATTGGGGACCCTGAAACATATCTTTCCGGTGAAATCTCGGCATCGAATTTTTGGGTGGAGTGCAATACCTTCTCTATACATTATGTACATAGTGCCTATTGCGAAAGTAAAAATTACATTTCTGCGTGGCAGGTCGTTAGCTCACGTACTCTTTTGCGCATATGTAAAGCGAATAAAACGATTACTGTCTGTGCATCTTTCAATGGCCCGTACCCATAATTCCTTGCACCCGATCCCAATTTGTACCAACATTGAGAAGAGCATTCCAGCGACTTTCAATCTATATCCTGAGTTTTGTTTCCTGCAGCTTAATTGCCTGATGAAAAATAGTTGTCATGACCTTCGCACAAATGTCCTAGTAATTCCAATTTTGTATACACATTCCTAAGCGCTCCTCCCAGGGAACTCGGAAGTGCTTTATGGTACCACTTTTAATAAAAGATACATTTTGGAATTTTTGGTACAAAAAACGCACTGCACTTTAAACTACATAGGATCTGAAAAGCTTTTAATCCACTAAAGCGGATGTAAGCCCCTTACTACATAAACAAATCCTTATTTTTTGTTTTTTCAAAAATGGCTCCAATGATTTTGAAAAAAATATACTTTAAGATATTAACGTGAAAACTAAAAATGTATATTGTGTATTTTTTAAACAAAAAATCCGCGGGAATCTATTCACTGTAAATGCAATTTGTATAGCTGGGAAACTGTAAGAGAAAATTAAAAGCTTAGTAGGCGTTATCTCAAAACGTGTTGTGGCATTAACCACAAAATCAGCTTGGACTTTTCAACTGTAACTTCATCTTTGAGGTGTTGGTTTCCAAGGGGACAAGGAATATAGGGTCAGGAGTAAAGACAGGTAGCGGCACGATAGCCAACATTCCATGCGTGATGTTGGCCACATCACCTCCCCGTATAGGTTTGATAAGCGTCCAGTTCTCCATGTGTAGGTAAGTGGGTGCGAAGCCGGCAGTCAGGCTAATAGCCCAGGATTCCTAAGGTTATGTCGGCAAGGGATAATATTATTATTATTATTATTATTATTTATTTTATTTTATTTCTTGTGAGATTCTTAATAATAAGGTTATCATATATTTTAAACACTTGAATGTCACCTCTGTCTCTTCATGCTCAAGTGCATCTTTGCGATCGCGTTCTAACTTCTTAACCCAAATAGACGAAATCGATTCCCGGCTGGAATGGAAGACTCTTCTTTTAATATATATGTCCTTACCCTCCGCAGGTGAAGTGAATGTGGACATGTTTCATGAATGAATAAAACGAACAGTAAAAAACCTATAGTTGAGGATACATTCCTCCTAATATTAAAGTATGACAGTTTGTCATGCAGCTGCGAATTGAAGACTGATTTCCCAGACTGTGTTGTGTTTTTATAAAGGAAGCTGGGGTGCTAGAAACAGCTGTAACATCAACACACATGTGCTCGGGGTGCACCTGTTACTGCGAACCAGCTCTCACAGTCTAATCTCTGCTTGCCACCACCAACATAGAGACAACATTCAGCTGTTAGTATGCAATTTCCGTTACAAAAGAGCATCGAGGGGAGTAGGGAGACCACCCGTCCCGAATTTTGCATTTTGGAATGGCATTTGTCTCGAATTTCGTTAAATTTGGACTTCTTTTTCTTAAGTTAGATTTTCCAATAAACCAAGAGGTGCACAAAATATTACTACAGAAAAAATGTAGGTCTTGTTAAAGCACAGAATTTATGTCAAATTTGTTGTCGAGCATTGTCGATATTCCTTGTTATTGATTTCGTTCGTAGTCGGCTTACCCTCCCCCTAGTTAGGACTGACATCCCCTAGAACTTACAACAATGCCTGTCGGGAAGCCAATGGAATGACACCATAGATTGGAGAACCGGATCGAGTGGCCAGTAGCCGGTATGAGAGTGAGGAAGTGGATGATATGAAATGCAAGCAAAATGGATGATAGGAAAGATGAGTGGAATGAGTGGCGGGGGAAGCCGGAGGACACGGAGATAACCCGCCCAGATGCTGCTTCGTCCACACAAATCCTACACGCGGGAGCTTGGGATCGAACCCGGGTCGCCTAGATTTTAAAACATCAACCAATTTTAAAACACTTACAGTTCTCATAAATATGAAATAGTTTCCTCCCCTCTCCAGATCAAGCAAATAGAAGGAAATTTAAAACATAACATAGCAACAGCAATTAAAAGATTTCATACCACTTAAGCCTACTGAATTTACCTATTCCCATTAAGGAAATCTTAATAAAAGCACATCTACAAGTGTTTGTTCTCTTTTGACGTCAAACTAATAGAAGAACAGGGCTTTCAAGAATGGTTTGTTGAAGAATGGGTGGAGAAAGTAATCATCGGAGGCTAATCTTATTTTATTATGTGTGCTATTGCAATATGTTCTCCTTTAATGGTTTTTAATTCTTTAATGTATCATGAATCTGTGTAACAAGCCTAATTGACTTATTAAAGGTGTAACTGTGGGGGTAGCGTGTCTGCCTCACATTCAAGAGGTCCAGAGTTCGAATCTAGTTTAGGCAAGGTCCCCGGATAAGCTTTGATTGCTAAGTAAAGCTACATTTACCCTTATTACTGCGAATTAATGCAGTATAAACGCGAGGGAAGATTTTTCTAAATCAGTTCTAAATGCAACGCAAGAATTTGGTGTAAGGTTTTACATCTGTAAATTACATGCGGATATCTTCCAAGCGCTCCGCAAGTTTCACATTGAATAGCCTAACCAAAAATACCGTATAATAAAATTCACTCAATTGTTTATAAATAACACATACACACACACACACACACAAAAAAAAACTCACGCTCGCGGGAGTGACGTCATAATTGTTTGACCAAAATATTTAAAATAGTGCAAGTATGGAGGCTGCAGAACGTGAATGCAATGTGAATTATCTCTTTGCGCCTTAGAGTCGTGAGAACACCCACCCCCTCCAAATGTAAACACATTAAATCAAAGGAGGATTTGCAGGGAGACTGCCATAACATCTTGCGCGTTACGGCCAAATAGAAGAGCACATGTATATACAGTATGCGCTGTAAAATCTCGTACTGCGATCGTCTGTTGTTGAACAGCAGCCAATGCTTAGAGGAAATAATGCAACATTCTTCTTCTGTACGCAACATAAGGGTAAACTTTGTTGTAAAATCTTGCGTATCGTGTTCTGTGTGTATGTGAATGCTTACATTGAATAATATCGGTGCAATGTCCTGCGTTACACTGCGTTCTGCACTTATATCTCATTGTGAATACGGTATAACTTGAAGCTTCATAGGCCCTGGGCTAATTTGAGCATAATTTTACGATTTCGTAAATAAGAAAAACATAATTTCCTCCTTACGATATATATATCTCCAAAGTCATAAAAGTTTTTTTTTTTTTTTTTTTTTTGGCCCTCCTGACCCTCATTTCTCTCTTACGGAAGTGGTAAACTTAACAGTATATTCGTTATGAACTGAAAACTTGGAATAAAAGTACAATTACTTCATAATTAAAAGTGGAATTCTAATGCTTCCAAGTATTAAGAAGTGGTCCAGTATTATTGCAGAAACAGGAGGTTAAGAGGGTCTGAGAGTCCGATTTTCTGTCACAAAACGAGTAAGGAATTGACAAAACACGTCAACAAAGAAGCAGCTGACCGAAGAGAAGTCGCCATCACGGAAACACATTTCGTTTCTAATGATTGCCACATTAGTATGCTGAGGGCAGCCTCGCGTACACTCCAAACCTGTTCCTTGTTGCGCTTCTTTCACTCCATCCGCCAAAGTCACGACTTCGACGCTTCAGCGAGACGGTTATAACATTTAAATTAATAGAGCTATTTTTCCTTATCCTGAGCACGAAAGAAATATAATTATAGGTGTTGCATTTTCGAAACTTCAGCACGACCCTAGTGACGTCTGTGATGCGATGCAATCTTGTTTTGTTTCACAAACGTCGTAGCTTATGAAGCTGTTTCTGAAATTAAACTTAAATACTGTCTTCAACATTCATTCGGAAGCGTTCTGGCTTCTCAGTCCAAAGATATCGGATTCGAACGGGACTGGGGTGGGGATGTTTTGTTTAATTAGAATATTCCTTGCCATCCATAAAGTCTGAAAGTAGGATGAATGTGTGTGCTTTTACTTTTTCTTAACGTACTATGTACATAGTGTATAGAGAAGGTATGTATTGCACACAAAAATTCGATACCGAGATTTCACTGGAAATATATGATTTGAGACCCCCAAAAAATGTCCGTGTGTGTGTGTGTGTGTGTGTGTGTGTGTGTGTGTGTGTGTGGAGGGGTGGCATAGCTGAAAAACGAAAAGTCCACTAAATACCAAACTTGGAATTTCAGTTTAGTGTCTTCCAAAAATGCGACATGAAGATTTTTAAGAAGATCGCCCCACCCCCTACTGCCCCTTTTATGGAAAAAGTTTCGAAAATTTTGATTTTCTCAAAAAATAGCTTTAACGATTTTGATTAAAATACCGTATATTAAATATCTTTAATGAATGCAATTTATATCTTGAATTTTCTGGGTATGGCCTCTGAAGACATCCTTATTCTGAATGAATGTTGCGGAATTTTGTATAATTGGTAAATCGTAAGAGTTAGATAAAAACTCGATTAACAAAAATGTAGAGATTGTTAAATCGCATAATTTATCTTATTGTACACTTTTTGAGGTATTCCTTGTTACTGATTTCAGTTTTAAAATACTTATACTTTTCTCATACGGGATTAACAACTGCTGATCATTCAAACAAAGGACTTCAGTCACATGGCAACTAGTTCATAAAAGATTTGACAATCGCTTAACACTATACTACTCCCTTATTTCTCTTATACTTATAAGGAAGAAGTAATAAGTCTAAATCTGCTAATTTTTTAAATGGAAAGAAGGAAATTGGATGAAATAGTTAGAAGAATAAGCATTTTAACAATAATTTATTGCAGAGATGTAGAGCAAGTCTTGCGAATGAAACACAAGCTTTTTTACTTTCTCTATACGTACTATGTACATAGTGTATAGAGAAGGTATTGCATTGTACCAAAAAATGAGATACCGAGATATCACCGGAAATACATGTTTTGAGACCACCTGAATCCAAAAAAAATCATTTTTAGAAAAATGTCTCTGTGTGTGTGCGCCTGTGGTCAGCATAGCTCAAAAACGAAAAGACCGTTAAATACCAAACTTGGTATTTAAGTTCAGTATCTTCCAAGGGTACGACAAGAAGATTTTCAAGAAAATTCCCCCACCCCCAACTACCCTTCACATGGAAACATTTTCGAACATTTTGATTTTCTAAAACATGGCTAACGATTTTGATTAGAATATCATATATTAAAGATATATACTTGACAAATATTATGTATATCTTGAATTTTCTGGGAATAGCCTCTGAAGACTACTTTATTCTCGGTCAATTTTACGGAATTTTGCATAACTGCTAAACCGTAAGAGATGGACAAAAACTTACCACACAACAAATGTAGAGCACCTTAAAACACACAATTTATGTTATATTCATTTTTTTCGTCGGTTTGGTTGTTTTTGAGATATCCCTTGTTTATTTTAACTATAAAGACATACTTTTCTCATACAGGACTTTGTGAACTCGTGTCCATACAAACAAAGGAACTTCAGTCGCTAAGCAACCAGCTTTTAACTGTTACTTTAACCTATGCTACCCCCTTATTTCGCTTCTACTAACAAGGAAGCAAGTAATAAGACTATTTCTGCTAATTTTTGCTCCATTAGATGAAGTAAATAGAGTGATTTGTTGCAGTGCTATAGAGAAAGTCATGTGAATGGAACACATCAGCTTTTTTTCTAATGAAAATGAAAGCTAAACACCTACAGTCTATGAGTTAGTAACACCATCACTTGTTTTAAAGTCAAAGCCCCCATATGACCACAGGAGTTAGAGCTATACAAATGAAACGGAGAAAAAAAAGTGTAGCTATAGAAATGGGATGTGAAATCTATATCATCTATGGATCTATATAAAGACTTTTTATGGATTCTCTAGATCTGTTGCATCTAGGCCCATCACAAATATCTACACAATTCTGGAAATTCAAATGCCCCAAATTAATGGAGCCTAAATCTAATTTTTTTAATATGCAGATAGAACAGACAGAAAGCCGTGTTTTATATACTTGTAATGCAGTAACCTTTTTTTTATATAACAGGAGACAATGTCACCATCGTGCAATTGAATATTATGGGGAAGCAAATCTGTGATACCCTAAAAATTTAACAGTTTATTCCTTCATGGATCAAATTCCAAGTATTACAGAAGAAAAAAATGTTCTACTAAACTCATTTAATAAGGACTAAAACATAGACCCATCAATAATAAAACTTTGCTGTTTCATCCGGTTATTAAATCAATCCACAAGGAATTTCTATTTTAAAAATCTGATGTATCACCTTACATGTCTGTCCCTACACTCTATTTTAATAATATTTAATTTATTATACACGCAACCTTACCAAAGTTAATTTTTCTATTTACTTCATTCCAATTGAGAAACATCCTTGCAGAAATGGGTACATGACACCTTTTTGTTACAAAAGCAAACGGAATATGATAGTCAAATGTTTAATTCTTATAATTCTATACTACTGCTACCCAATCGCCAGAAACAATTGAATATCGAAAGAACTTAATGACGTATTGAAACAATTTGAACCACTAATAACGTTTATCTCGAAAAATAACTTAGGCAACAGTAAAAGTTATTTGGAATTGTGTGTCGAGATGTACATTTCTGTGCAATATGTTTTCGTCTACTGCTTAACGTTTACCAGTTATACAAGATTATACAAAATTGCTTCCGAATGAAGAGGCATTCACAGGCAATTCCCAGAAAATTCTAGATATACATTTTATTTATCCTAAAAATATATTTAATAAATGACATTGCTATCAAAATCGTTAGCTACTTTTCAGAAAATCGAACATTTCGAAAAATGGTATATAAAGGGTAGTTTCGGGTGGGAGAATTTTCTTGAAAATCTTCCGAGTCACATCCTTGGAAGTTACCGAACTTAAATACAAAGTTTCATATTCAACCGAAATTTCTTTTTGGGTTAGCTGTTTTTTTGTTTTGTTTTTTTTTAATGGTTTTTCTTTAATTTAAGGCTCCTCAAGACTATATATCCGGAGAAATATCGGTATCGAATTTTTACTGTAATGCAACATCATCTCTAACTATTGAACGTGGTACAGGAAATAATCTTCTAAATGTGATGTTGCATTATCAGAACATGCTGGGTGCACATTCAAGGTTGCGCTGTCCGATTCTACGGTTTGGTTTAAATAATGTTGGATATTGTGATTTACTGGGTTTTTCCCTCACTGGTCCGCAACGAGTAAACATCCCATTTGTCAAACTTTTTACCCTTTCTTTAGTTAAGGTAATGAAATATATTTTTTGTATTTCCATATTCGTGACAGCCAATAACATGCTTGCTCTTTAAACTGAAAAATACATTTGGTTTTATGAAAGTGTTTACATTTTCGGTCAAGTATTATAACAAAAGCATATAAGAATGACATAAAATGAACCACATAACGTTCATCTAAAGCTGGACAAATTTCTCAATCATAACCACATGTTTTCTTACGAAAAAATGCAATTTAATCTCAGAACGTCACGTCACGGTAGAGAAGAATAGACAGACGTTCAGCCGCATTCTCTGGGTTTTTCCTCAGCAACTGCCTGTCATTTCTCGAAATTTTGGGAATGTGAAGCTCGCAACCAGCTGAAAACAAGAGAGTGAGACACGAGCACGAGTATGTGTAACCTTGTCACCACACTGACACACGACACAAACACAGAAACACGTTACCACGTCCATAGATCGCGCCGGCAAACAGCGTACTGACTGGCGGTGCCGTTCAATACCGACTGGACGGGTTCCCCACCCCAGCAGCGCCGCCTATAAAGGTGGGGGGGGGAGGGGTTCCAGAGTTGGCGCATCCAATTCAAATATTGTCCACAAAAATTAGTCTGTTGTCAGCTGATGGGCACGAGACAGTTGACAAACTGCGGTCCTTCAAGTGTTTCTCTCACTTCAAAGTTTGCATTGCAAAAGAAACAATTCTAATTTGCACTAGACCACCTTGGTAACCCAAGGTCGCGGGTTCAATCCAGACAAAGGGTGATTTTTCCGGACGTAAATTCCTAACATGACTTTCTTCGGAAGGGAAGTAAAGTCGGTTAGTCGAGGGTAGTAAAAAGCCCCATGCCTTGAAAGAGAAGGTCCCTGGGCAACATCCATGATTTTCACGTCCACAAAGTCGTGATTTCGCTCTATGAATGTCACTTATGTGCATAGTGGCAAAATCACGAATTAGAAGTTCCATCCAATGTAAGAAAATACCGTTAGGTGTCCCCAAAAGTCACCGAACATACCAAGATGAACTTGAACATGCTGCAGATGAAGGCAAGCTTTAATTTAACTTTTCACATGAATGTCTCTAGCCACTATCGAAACTTATTATGTACCTCATATTGAGATAAATGTTTGCAGAAATATTTTCATGAGATATTTCGCCAAAGTGATAGCCAAATGTTTAAAAAGTAGTTTTCTATGTAATGGCTTTGAAACACCCCTCTTTACATACATTGCGAAACAACCGAATGGTGACAGCAATCCAAAAAATGTAAGAGTTGTTTTGTTGTTGTTCGTGTGTAGTTTAACGTCATTTAACCTAGCAGGTCATATCGAACGATGAATTAAATAGATGAGATGATGCTCAAATTAGCTCTGAGTATATGGAGGTTCGTCTTTTTAGGATAAGGGAAAATCTCGGAAAAAGGCCTTTTTTCTGGGTAACACACCCTAACTGAGATTCAAATTTGGGACCTCTTGAATATTGAGCAGCTCAAAACTAACGAAAGATTTTATATGTAGAGTCTTATTACATAATTTGTAATTGATACATTTTCTTGAAAAAACTTTGTGTCGCTACTTTGGAGTTATGCTCCCTGCAAACAAGCATTCTAGATTCGGGCACCTCAAACGCATTTGCTGTGAAACTTCTGTATCAAATTTTAGGGTCGAATGTCATGCTTTCTCTACTTACTATACAAGTTTACGGCAGTGAAAATACTCAGAATTTAAAAGGTAAATTTTGTTGCGAATATACACTACCGCTCAAAAGTTTTTGAACAGCCTGTTTTGCTACAATTAACAAGTGTATAACGCCAAACAAAGGTAATGTTATATTATAAATAGTAGAAACCCATAGCGACATAATTAAAATTTACTATGCTACCTTTTGTTTGTCAATTAATATGCATTTTGAAAATTTTAATTTGTTGGCCCTTATACGAGGAACAATTAATGTTGTTTTGGATGTCATTGTATGTCTGTGATTCCCTAGATGTCGTTCACAGACATCTGTACATAGGTATTGGCTGCTTACAGCACTCCAGTGCTTCATAAGCAGGTGAATGGTTCACATTGTTACTGTGCAGTTGAAAAGTCTGAAGTGGGTAAAAGAAGGGAGCTCTCAGCAGAAAAACGTGCTGCAATAGTCAGATTATATAAAGCAGGCCACACCATGCGTCAAATTGCCAACAAGAACACGTTTCCTTGGGAAGTGTCCATTACACTGTAAAGAGGTATGTAACTACAAATAGCAATAAGGATCGTTATCGAACGGGGAGGCCTAGGGTGACCTCGAAAAATGAGGATAAACATTTAATAGTGACCAACAAACGTGATCGTTTCAAAACAGCACCCATGCTGACAGCAGAACTGAACCAGCTAAAGGATAAATCTGTGAGTGTTTCTACAGTGAAGAGACGACTTCAGGATGCACATCTGATTGGTTGCATTGCGGCAAAGAAACCCCTATTGAGAGCTGTCAATAAACGGAAATGATTACAATAGGCCAAGCAACATGTAAGCTGGACTGTTGATCAGTGGAAAAAGGTATTATTTACGGATGAATCTAAGTTTGAGCTATTTGGCTCAAAACGTCGCCAGTTTGTACGACGTGCAAGAGGTGAACGCATGGCATCTCGGTGCATCTCCCCTACAGTCAAGCATGGAGGTGGTTCGGTACTGGTATGGGGTTGTTTTGGTGGCAATAGGACAAGCGATATTGTGAAAATAGAAGGAATGATGAAGAAGGAACATTATCACAATATTCTCCAACGCCATGCCAAACCATCTGGGATGCGGTTAATTGGCAAAGGGTTCATTCTACAGCAGGACAATGGTCCCAAGCATACATCTTTACTCTGTAGAAGATACGTTGAACGATTGGAAGAGACAAGTCTTGAAGAACATGGTTTGGCCCCCCTCAAAGTCCTGACTGCAATCCTATTTAACTACTTTGGGATCATGTTGACAGAAAGGTAAGAAACAAACAACCCTCTAATGAAAATGTATTGTGGAGTCATGTGCACAACATATGGAGGGATATTTTTGAAGATAGACTGGCGCACTTAATAGAAAGAATGCCCAGAGTTTGCGCAGCTGTAATTAAAGCAAGGGGAGGTTACTTTGAAGAAAGCAAATGTATTGCTGATTTTCATTAAATAAACTGTTGTGACTATGAACTATTACTTTTTTATTCCATTGTTTCAATAAATCCTAAAAATGAGGTGTGTTTAAAAACTTTTGAGCGGTAGTGTATGTTAAACCGATAATGAATATAAAATGAACAGAAGTCAGATTGCTATCCAATTTAAATGTTAAGTTTATTATGAGGACAGTCAGACAGCAACTTCACGCTAGGGTCGCAATTTTGACGTAAAGGAATCCGTGGTTTTCTTTGCGGTAGGTACAGAATAGCATAGTGTGTATTATCTGTATTTCAACTCTGGAGCTTCTCTTCGACTCGCTAGGATGGCCAAGAAGAGACAGCGCAGACTCGCCGCTGCGAAGGCAGCATCCGACGCCTCTTCCTCGGCAGCCGCCGAGGAGGCAGCAGCTCCGACGCTACCGGTCCCGGCAAGCCCTGCTTCGCCGCCGACCGCCACCGCAGTCTCGCCGCAGCTGCAGCCGCAATTGCCAGCATCACCGACGCCTCCGCCCAGCTCCACGCCGCCGCCACCCCGGTTCAGTGCCGTGGTACGGGGAGTCCCTCGGGACCTTTCCACCCGGCATCTCCTCACCGCCGCGCAGTCGCGGTGGCCTTCTTGCTTGAGGGCCACCCGTATATACTGCGACCGGGGACCAACGCCACTGGTTCGCCTGGAGATGCAGGACCAGGCTGACCTTGAGGTTGCCCTCACTTCAGAGTTGCCCTTGTTAGGGCGACTCCTGGAAGTTGAGGAAAGCCGACAGGAACGCCACAGGCCCTGTCGACGCTGCTGCCTTCGGGCATCAAGCTGACACCCGTTCCTCGCCGCCGCGGTGCCACTACTGTGGCTCCAACACGGCCACCGCCGAGTGCACTGGATCTGCGCCGTCCCGCCGATTTCACCGGGCAAGCCCAGTGCCCGCTATACCGCAGGAGCAGGCCATCTTCACCACAGCCCGGATCACCGACGCCACACCACTTGCGCCTACAGATTCAGCGACGCGGGATGCCATACAGGACCTCCACGCGGTATTCCTGAACATTGGCGCTCGTTTAGCTGATCTGGAGGAGGCATTCACCAGCGTCATTTCACAGAAGCTGCAGGACCTACAAGCTGCCATCACCGCCGCCATCTCCACTTTACAGTCTTCCACCGCTAAGCTATCCAACCGAACAGCCAGCATTCAAGCGCAGCTACAGCAGCAACAGGCATACCAACAGCTCCAATCTGCCGAGTGGGCCCCATTCAAGAACTGCACATCAGGTACAACGAATCTAAGGGCACCACAAGAGGCTCTCAGGTTACTGAGAAATGATCGAAGAGACGCAGCGGACTATAGGTAGCACGATTTCCTTCCCACTCGTCCAATTAACCTACCCCATAAATTCTTCTTCAAAATCTCCTGAAATCCGCCAGGGGGCAGGCTGGGCCTAGGTCAAGCCTGCCTGCCGGCACTCAACATCTCCTCAGGCGGCCGCACAGCGAGCCAGTTATTACCACCAGTACTACGCGGGTGCATCAGCGGTACCGCAGAAATCCTTCTCCCTATCCACTCCAACATCGGTGGAGGTTTTTAGTCGGTAGGGCCACGTGGCAGAACCCGACACTCCGGACGTGCCCGGGTAGTCTATAAGGTAGATTTTTCCTCCACTCGAAAAAAAAAATTCAACTCTGTAGTTATGCTGTTCACAGGCTCACTCAAACAAGCGCAAGGACCCTTTTCTATACACTTTTTTGGATTTAGGGGACCCAAAACATATTTCACGTGAAATATAGACATTCAATTTTTGAGTGCAAAACAATTCCTTCTCAAACAACTATGTATACAATACGTGGTGAAGAAAGTGAAAATATAGGCCCGCTTCTGTAGCGTGAGGGTAGCGTGCCTACCTCAATCAAGAGTTCCCGAGTGTGAACCTCGGTTAGGGTGAGTTACCCGGCTCCGGGGTTTTTCTTTATTCTAAGAAGCTGAATGTCAGTAACTAAATTTGAGCATCATTTCACTGATTTTATTCATTGTCCGATATGACTTATATAGGGTGTCATTTAAAAATGCTTTCGATAACGTCACATGTTGCACAATAATGATATTAAGAACGCTTTGTCTATGTGAAAATGTGTGTTTTAAAAGTTCTGTTTGATGTGTCCGAGCGTTTTTACTTTCTCTACACGCACTATATACATAATGTATAGAGAAGGTATTGTAATGCACCCAAAATTCGATACCGAGATTTCCACCGGAAATACATGTTTTTGGACCCCCTGAATAAAAAAAATAGCATTTCTAGAAAAAGCTCCGTGTGCGTCGGTGTGTGTGTGTGTGTGTGTATCTGTGGACAGCATAGCTCAAAAACGAAAAGTCCGCTAAATACCAAACTTGGTAGGTATATAAGCCCAGTATCTTCCAGGGATTAGACACGAAGATCTTGAGAACCCCCCCCCCAAACTACACTTTACATAGAAAAAAATTCGAACATTTTTATTTTCTCAAAATGGCTCTAGCAATTTTGATTAAAATGTCATAAAACATGACAAATAAAATGTAGGTGTACTTGAATTTTCCGGGAATAGCCTCTGAAGACCTGTTTATTCTGAATGAATTCTGCGAAACTGGTAAGCCATAAAAGATATACAAAAACTTACTACACAAAAAGTGTAGATCACGTTAAAACACACAATTTATGTCCTAAACGTTTTTTCGTGGAATTGGCCATTTCTGAGATATTCTTTGTTATTTGTTTCAAATTTAACTTTTCTCACATGGAAAGCTGTAAACTCCTGGCCCTGCATAGAAACGGATTTCATCCACATGGCAACCAGCTTTTAAAAGATTTGACTATCATTTTAGCCTAGTGTATTCCCTTATTTTCCTTCTATGTACTTGCAAGGAAGCAAGAAATTAAGACAATTTCTGCTAATGTCGATCTCGATTATCATGAACTAGATGGAAGAATATGCTTTTTAACAATAATTTGTTACATCGCTGAGAGAATGTCACGTAAATGGAAAACAGATTTTTTGAAAAACATTTACTATAACAGAAAATAATCAGATTATCGAAACTCACTGTATCTGTAAGCAGCACTAATGCCCGCAGCTTTATCACACACAGACATGTTTGCAACTAGGTGTGAATAATACTTGCGCACGTTTTCATGAGCGCTGAACGCCCTAGTCTTCTTCTCTCTGTAGGTTTCGTGCAATTCCGTGGGTACAACAGCAATAAGATTGGGACATGAAGTATGCTATACAACCTGATATGAAGTGGCTTCAATTTTAAGGTTTCATTCTGTCTGTAGATCCCAGAGTTCTATGTTTCGTTTAATAGTTCGCGGTAAATTAGATAACTTATCCACCATAATGGCTGAGGGCCTCAAAGAAAGAAACTTTCTTTGGTTGACAACACTGCGAAAAGGCAAGCCGGCGGGCTCTCTCAGTCCTCACTACCCCAGCGCCCGAAATAATATACGCGCATGGTACAGTTCAAACATTCCTACAAATCGTAGCTAACGAGATAGACAGGCTACGGCGCTAATCACGGTAGGAATGGTAGTCTTAAGCATGGCTAACATTGAATAGCTTCATGATTTAACTTTATGTTTCCTACGAAATTAATACGCAGTGTATTTCTTTGTGTAGAGTCAGACGACTGATTTTACTTCATCGGGCGATGATTGGACTAGAAGAAACACGTGGTTTCAGTTCGTTCCGCAGCCCGCCTATTCAAAACATGTACTGAAGTTCCACATTCAGTTCATTTAGATAGGTAGAGTCGACTGAAAAAGTCAATGCCATAGGATCTCCCGGTCTCTAGGCAGTTGCTCTAGCACTGAGCTATCATGATAATATGCTGGCATAGCATAGGATTTCTCAACTAACTCGCATGTTTCCCGGTAAACCACAAGGTGATCTTCAAATTATTTCGAGACTTGGCGACTTACAATGTTGTAAGTACTTTAAGTCTCAGGATTCATAGTATAGCCAACAATTATGGCCAATTGGTACTGATTTAATTGTTGTTTCACACAAGCCGTGTGTAGGACAGGAATTGGATAGGTAGAGTCAGTCCTACACACGACTTGTGTGAAACAACAGTTAAATCATTCAGTTTATTTGTTTGAAAACACTTGCGATTTGATTGTGAGCAATTGAATTTTTCTGTGCACTGGGCTTTACAGGCAACTGCCCGGCGAGATTACAAATTCTAGTTCAGTTTTAGACTAAGGCTCTTTCCTGAGCCTTTCTATTGGTTACGGAGACAACATGGTTACGTGACAGGTGAACCACAGGTTTCGAGATTTCGTCAAGGTTAGGCTACGTTAGGTTAGGTGTATGTAAATGAACTGGATCGAAAAAATCTGATGTGTACCATTCACATGACTTTCTCCATGTCCCTGCAACAAATAATTCTTAAAAAGCTTATACTTCTATTTACTTTATGCTAATCAGAAAAAAATAGTAGAAATAGTCTAATTACTCGCTTTCTTGTAAGTAGAACCGAAATAAGGGACAGCCGTAGGTTAAAGTGATAGTCAAAAGCTGGTTGCTATGTCAATGAAGTTCCTTTGTCTATTTGGATAGGAGTTGACATGTTCCTGTATGCGAAAAATACACGCTTTTCATAGCAGAAACAAAAAATAAGGAATGTCACAAAAACGACGAACTCCACGAAAAAAATGTATATGACATAAATTGTGTGTTTTAATGTGCTCTATATTTTTTGTGTAGTAAGTTTTTGTCCATCTCTTACGGTTTAGCAGTTATTCAAAATTTAGTAAAATTCATCCAGAATAAACTACTCTTCAGAGGCTATTCCCAGAAAATTCAAGATATACATTTTATTTGTCGGGTAAATATCTTTAATATACGAAATTTTAATCAAAATCGTTAGAGCCATTTTTGAGAAAATCAAAATGTTTGAAAAAAGTTCCATGTAAAGGGTAGTTGAGGGTGAGGGGATTTTTCTCAAAATCTTCGTGTCGCATCCCTGGAAGATACTAAACTTAAATACCAAGTTTGGTATTTTACCTACTTTTCGTTTTTGAGTTATCGTGTTCACAGACACACGGACACACACACACGGACCTTTTTGTGAAAATGCTTTTTTGGATATTGGGGACCCTAAAACATATATTTCCGGTGAAATCTCGGTATCGAATTTTTGGTGGAGTGCAATACTTTCTCTATACACTATGTACATAGTGCGTATGGAGAAAGTAAAAAGGAGTAAAAATAGACTTTCTGAAAATCGGTTCTGCTTTCCAATGCGAAATGCAGTGTCTTCCATTCCTTCTGTCTGCTTACGCATGGGCAGTCATGTTGGTCAATCGAACAATGGCAGATTCAAATCTAAAACTGAACTAGAGTCTGCAATGTCGCCAACTGCCGACAGTTGCTGGATCCTCATGATGTCCTGGCGACAGGAAACACCTCCTTGCTTCACGTGTGCTACATGTTATTTAAAACACACATGAATCACAACTCTGCATTCAGACACACAGTCGACCTGCTGCTGTGTTTTCCTTTGAGAAGTTGTGGAAACCCCGCGAGTATCACGAGCTTAATGGCATACGTCACGCAATATCACGTCTGGAGGATTATTCCCAAAAATTAAGCTTCCAATGTTCTCACGCTTTTGTAGACTGATATTTTTTACTTTCTCTAGCCCCGTATGTACAATATACATAGTGAATAGAGAAGGTGACGAGATTTCACTGGAAATATGTTTTGGGGTCCCCTGGGTCCGAAAAAAGCATTTTTAGAAAAAAACTCCGTGTGTGTGTGTGTGTGTGTGTGTGTGTGTGTGTGTGTGGACAGCGTAGCTCAAAAACGAAAAGACCGCTAAATACCAAACTTACGACATGAAGATTTTCAAGAAAATCCCCCACCACAAACTACCTTTTACATGGAAAAAGTTTCGAAAATTTTGATTTTCTCAAAAATGGCTCCAACAATTTTGATTAAAACGCCGTATATTAAAGATAATTACATCCCAAATAAAATATATATATCTTGAATTATCTGGGAATAGCCTCTGAAGACCTCTTTGTTCTGGATGAATTTTGCCGAAGTTTGCTTAGCTGCTAAACCGTAGCAATGAGACAAAAATTTACAATACAAAACATGTAGATCTCGTCAAAACACACAATTTATGCCCTTTACATTTTTGTTGTGGAGGTAGCCGTTTTCGAGATATTCCCAACTATTGGTTGCAATTGTAAAGTACTTATACTTTTGTCACACAGGAAATGACCGTTTTTTCTTTTGTTCTACTCCTGGCCAAGAAAAGAAGCATTTTCAAAGACAATCGCATAACGATAGCTTCTAAAACATTTGACTATTCTTTAGCATAGCGCATTCCTTTAATTCTCTTCTACTTAAAAGGAACTAAGTAATAAGAACATTCTGCTAATATTTATCTCAATTAGCATGAAGTAGAAAGAAAAATAATCTTTGCAGAACAGGTAAAGAGAGTCGTGTGAGCCTAACACATCAGATTTTTAAAATATTGAAATATTGGCCAAAATTTATATGGTAGCTGTCACCTAAATATTTAAATTTCATGATATAATATATAAAATATTATGCATTTACATTCTCTACCCATTCTACATTAAGATATGCTTAAAAAGGTTTTTCTTACCTGTTTCACGCTAATCAAGATACACATTTGAAGAAATGCCATTATTACATATTTCAGGACGATTCAAAAGCATTTTTACAAACACTGGGGATTTGCTCCTTACATTGTAACAAGAAAAAACATTCATAAAAACAGAGGTCCTAAAACTCGTTTTCGATTTGTTAAGAATCAAATTGTTATTAATAAAAAAACTAAAATGTCACGATATCAGCTTGTTAGGGGGTGTTCAATACAAGCACCACTCATAGCAAATGATACAAATGTCCTCTTACGTATAGATACACATATACTCGTCAAATCATGGACTATCAAATACTCCCTGTAAGTGTCGTATGGTTTCGTAGGCTTTCATGGCACCATGAGTTTCTTCATCCAGGATATTTGCTGCATAAACCAATTGTTTAAGGTGCTCCCAAAGATAAAAACCCAAAGGATTGAGGTTGGTGGAATATGCAGGCCATGGGACTGGTCCTCCTCTACCCATCCATTTGTTATTATACATACCAGTTAGTGCATCTCGAACAACGAGAACAAAATGGGTTAGAGCTCCATCATGCATAAACCCCACAGCTATTCTTATTTGCAGAGTCACATCTTTTAGTAAATATGGTAGAGTGTTCTGAATGAAATTCCTGTGGACAGCATCTGTAAGGTGTGCTGGGAGAATCTATTACACAACTGGCAAATGACAATTATAAACAAGCAGCCATGGCAACACAAGGCCAACTCTGCATGGTAAAATAGATCAAAGCCTTCTATGAATGAGTGCATAGATATATGAAGTTGTTGGTTGGACTCGGAAAGCCGCTGAACGTAAACTTTTAACTAATAAATTAATATTGTGAAAACGAAGGGTTTTAGAGCATATGTTTATAAGGACCTATTTTCTTGTTTAAATGTAAGGAATTCATCCCCAAACATTGCAAAAGTATTTTGTATCATCATGTATAGTGGCAATAGTGGAATACGTTAGGCTAAAGCGATATTCAAATCTTGTAAGATCTGGTCGCTAAGTGGTAGTGTGGAAAATTTGTTAACAGAGATTTTTGACCAGGCGAAAGAAAAACAAATAACGGCATCTCAATTGAGAAGCGTATAAGTATTTTAAAATTTAAACCAAAAACAAGGAATATCTTGGAAACGATTAATTAAAAGAAATGCTATTCACATAAAGTGTGTGTGTTTTAACGAGATTTACAGTTTTTGTATATTAATATTTTATCAATCTCTTACACTTTACCAGCTATGCAAAACTCATCCAGAATGAAGAGAACCTCGCAGGCTATACCCAGATAATTCAAGATATAAGAATTCTATTTGTCATAAAATATCTGAAACATATAATACATATATCAAAATTGTTAGAACCTTTTTTGAGAAGATAAAACATTTCTACAAATTTTCCACGTAAAGAGTAGTTTAGGGCGAGGAGAATTTCTTGTGTCGCATCCTTGGAAGATACGAAGTATGTATTTAATCGAGTTTTCGTTTTTGAGGCATGCTGCCCACAAGCTCTCACACACATGCACAAAAACAGACAGACGGACCTGTTTCTAAAAATGCTGTTTTTGGATTCAGGGGGTCTCAAAACATGTATTTCCGGTGAAATCCAGGTATCTCATTTTTGGTTGGAATGCAATACCTTCTCTATCCACTATGTACATACCGACTAGAGAAAGTAAAGTATAACAACCAAATTATTAAACATATGTAGCAACTATTATCATTGGCTGGTCCCATAGCTCAGTCGGTAAAGCACCTGTCTACTGTGCGAGGGGTCCCAAATTCGATTCCCAGCTGGGGGATAGGCATTTTTTTTTAGTCCAGATTACACCTTATCTTGGAAGAATGAATGCGAGTGTGAATGTGTGATCTATGGATTTAAACTTAAAGATGAATAGAAACCTAACGACTGCAGTACAGGTTGATATCATTGCCAATAGGACCATGCTATTAAAAGCAGGGTATAAATGGAACAATAACTATTATTATTTCCGATACTTAACCATAACAAACAAATATTAAAGACCCATTGAATAAGATTATTGCCGGTCTTGTTTACAGTGAGGCCCTAAACAAAAGATTTATGTGTCAGTGTGACTGGGAGGTTGTTTTGGACAACACAGGTGTGAGCAAGGTCGCAATAGATATTGCGTATCGCAAGTGGGAGCAGCCCACGAAGCGGACCCACGTCTGCCATTCCTTTACGGGTCTGTGTGAACTTGTACTTTCCATTTACGTTCACGATGTTATTATATACGATCTTGCTCCACTTGTGCGCGTAGTGTCTCTTCGGAATTCAATCAAATAGTGCACTCGCGAGGATGAACACGGTTTATCACGTACCAGTAGCTCCAGCGGGTGCTAATCATGGATATTCGATTACAAACAGTAATTAACTGTATCCGGAGCATTAATTAACTTGGATCAACAATATTTTCTATTTGGTGCAGTTTAATCTGTGAAAATAAAATGGTAGCAACAAATCCGGTGCATATCCAAGTATTTCCACCTTAAACTAGAAAGATTAATCCCAAGCCTACGATTGCTCCAGAAATAAACAAACAACGCCTCTATTGCGTCTTTATATACGATTGAAAAGTTCTTTTCTGTTGTTAGCCAGTTTTGACAAGCTGTAAGGTACACATTTTAGAGACAAGAAAGAAAAAACGATAGACTGAAAGAAAAATCGGTATTTTTTTTTTTTTTTTTTTTTTAAATTTCAATTTCAATACCAATTGGAGGAACGTTTTACTTTTGACACCAATTATTGTAAGTCATCATTTCCTTAGCGAGTGGTAGCACAGCTACTTACGGGAGACGTGGGTTCGATTCCAGGTACCGGCGTAGGGACTTTCTCCCGCTGGGAGACTTGTCCAAGGTGCACTCAGCGTCGTAAGGTTTTTTACTTTTTAATAGTGTATAGAGAAGGTATTGCAATGCAACCAAAATTTTGATACCGAGATTTCACCGGAAATACATATTTTGGGTCTCCCTGAATCAAAAAAAAATTAAACATTTTTAGAAAAATGTCCGTGTGTCTGACTGTCTGTGGGCAGCATAGCTCAAAAACGAAAAGATCGTTAAATACCTAACTTGGTATTTAAGTTTGGTATCTTCCGCGATGTGAAGATTTTCAAGAAAATCCCCCCCAAACTACCCTTTACATGGATCTTGTTTCGAAAAATTTGATTTTCTCAAAAATGGCTCTAACGATTTTGATTAACATATCGTATATTAAAGATATTTACCTCACAAATAATATGTATATCTTGAATTTTATGGGGATATCCTCTGAAGACTACTTTATTCAGGATGAATTTTAAGGAATGTTACATAACACACACACAGGCAGACAGACAGACACGGACCTTTTTCTAAAAATGTTTTTTGGATTCAGGAGGACTTAAAACGTGCATTTCCAGTGACCTCTCAGTATAGAATTTTTGGGTGCAATACAATACCTTCTGTATACAATATGTACATAGTACGTGTAGAGAAAGTGAAAATATAATTATGCTGTTTAGTTTGTACCTACAAGGAAACCTGCAAAATGACAACTTCTGCAGATGTTTATATTGATTAACGTGAACTAGGTAGACGAAGAAGTTTTTGCAAGAATATATATCATTCCCCCCGTTTAAACTGGGTGATTACAAACGCATTATGAAACATCCGAAATACTATTGCCTTTGTTACTCATTATACACTTATATGTGCTTCGGCTATGTAAATCAGCCTCATCCTTCACTTTATTGCATCTAAATCTCTTCTCTTTGTGGGAAATATATAAAAAAAATCTTATGTGGGCCATTCACATGACTTTCTCTACATCCCTGCAACAAATTATTCTTAAAAAGCTTATACTTTTATTTACTTCATGCTAATCAGAAAAAAATTAAAAGAAATAGTCTTATTACTTGCTCCCTTGTAAGTAGAAGCGAAATAAGAGAGGACCATAGGTTGAAGTGATAGTCAAACGCTGGTTGCTATGTCACTGAAGTTCCTTTGTTTGTATGGACAGCAGTTGACAAATTCCTGTATGAGAAAAGTATAAGTTTTTCATAGCAGAAACCAAAAACAAGGAATATCTCAAAAACGATGAACTCCATGAAAAAAATGAATATAACATAAATTGTGTGTTTTAACGTGATCTACATTTTGTGTGTATTAAGTTTTTGTCTATCTCTTACGGTTTAGCAGTTATTAAAAGTCCGTAAAATTTATCCAGAATAAAGTAGTCTTCACAGGCTATTCCCAGAAAATTCAAGATATACATTTTATTTGGCAGGTAAATGTCTTTAATATATGATCTTTTAATCAAAACCGCTAGAGCCATTTTTGAGAAATTCAAAATGTTCGAAAAAAGTGCCATGTAAAGGGTAGTTTGGAGTGGGGGGATTTTTCTCAAAATCTTCGTGTCGCATCCCTGGAGGATGCTAAACTTAAATGCGAAGTTTGGTATTTTATCGACTTTTCGGTTTTGAGTTATCGTGTTCACGGACACACACACACACACACACACGGACCTGTTTGTGAAAATGTTTTTTTTTTAGATAAAAGGGATCCTAAAACATATATTTCCGGTGAAATATCGGTATCGAATTTTTGTTGGAGTGCAATACCTTCTCTACACACTATGTACATAGTGCGTATAGAGAAAGTAAAAACACTGGAGCCAATTTATTAGTTTTTTAAAAATCTATTTTATTTTACGCTTGAACTTCTAGTTAATATCACGACAGATCTGTTCAGTAAGACACCTCGTTGAACGGTATGTGGCAGACAGTAGTAGCCTTTCAGGATTATCCACATTTTCTTTTTTTATGACAAACATATGGCGATAGGGTGACAGAGTCTCACTGCTTTCACCATCTGTAGTCAGAATTGCGCGTACAGTCAGCCATCATGCCCTCTACTCTTTGCCGCCTCCATCTATAGCCATATGATAAGAGTCCACCCAGCCGTTCGAGGCTACTTCCCCATATACCATACTACTTCCAAAAATTCCATACCGAGATTTCACCGGAAATATATTTGTTTTGACACCCCCTGAATAAAAAAAACAATATTTTTAGAAAAATGTCCATGTGTGTCTGTCTGTCAGTGTGTGTATGTGTGTAGCACAGCTCAAAATAGTTAAATACCAAACTTGTTATTTAAGTTCAGTATCTTCCAAGGCTGCGACACGAAGATTTTCAAGAAAATCCCCCCCCTGACTCAACTACCCCTTACATGGAACATTTTTTTAAAATTTTGATTTTCTCGAAAATGGCTCTAACGATTTTGATTAAAATATCTTATATTAAAGATATTTACATCACAAATAAAATGTACATCTTGAATTTTCTGGGAATAGTCTCTGAAGATATGTTCATTCGGAATGAAAATTGTGGAATTTTGCATAATTGATAAACCGCAAGAGAGACAAAACTTACTTCAGAAAAAATGTAGAGCTTGTTAAAACACATAATTTATGTTATATACCTTTTTCTCGTAGAGTTGGCTGTTTTCTGAGATATTCTAAATTATTGGTTTCAGTTTTAAAATACTTGAACCTTTCTCATACGGAAACTTCTCAACTTCTGGCCACGCAAAGAAACTGTTTTCAATCCCATAAAAACCACATTTTAAAATACTTGACTGTTGGTTTAGTCTGGTGTATTCCGTATTTCCTTTCTAATTATGAGGAATTCAGTAATTAGTCCATTTCTGGTAATAAGCATCCCGATTAGCATGCAGTAGAAGAATAAGTATTTTAATAATAATTTATTACAGAAATGTAGAGAAAGTCATGTGGCTGGAACACATCAGATTTTTACTTTCTCTACACGTACAATGTACATAGTGTATAGAGAAGGTATTGCATTCCACCCACAAATCGATACCGAGATTTCACCAGAAATACATGTTTTGGGTCACCCAGAATCCAAAAAAAAAAGCATTTTGAGAAAAAGGTCCGTATGTGCATGCGTGCATGTCTGTGGACAGCATAGCTAAAAAACGAATACCAAACTTGGTATTTAAGTTAAGTATCTTCCAAGGATGCGACACGAAGATTTCAAGAAAATCCCCCCACCCCAACTACCCTTTACATGGAAAGTTTTTTGAAAATTTTGATTTTCTCAAAAATGGCTCTAAAGATTTTGATTAACATATCGTATATTAAAGACCTCACAAATAAAATGTATATCTTGAATTTTCTGGGATCAATTTTACGGAATTTTGCATAACTGCTAAACCGTAAGAGATGAACAAAAGCTTACGAAACAAAAAATGTAGAGCACGTTAAAACACACAATTTATGCAATACACACTTTTTTCGTGGAGTTAATCGTTTTTTCGATACTATTTGTTTTTGGTTTCAGCTTTGAAAAACTTATACTTTTCTCGTACAGGAATTTGTCAACTCCTGTCCACACAAACAAAGGAACTTCAGTTACATAGCAACCAGCTTTTGACTATCACTTTAACCTATGGTACTCCCGTATTTCTCTCCTACTTACAAGGAAGCAAGTAATAATACTATTTCTGCTAATGTTTTCTTGATTAGCATGAAGTAAATAGAAGCATAACGTTTTTAACAACAATTTGTTACAGATTTAAAGAAAGTCATGTGAATGGAACACATTAGATTTTTGTATTAAGCTGTTCACAGAGAGACAGAGGTGACATTCTTGTCTCAGGTTATGTTTTAGTACAATAAGACACAGAATGAAAGGAAGGGTGGTGTTGGTGTAATATAGGGTTGGTATTGCTTGTTGATGGATGAGAAGGCTGCACCCGGTGCCTCGACCTTGCCGTCGCCCACCTCAGCTAATTATTACAATAGCATCTGATGACGGCATAATGATGTGAATTGCTTTGTCAGGCGATGATCCAAGTTTGTCGGCGTGCAGGTCATGCATATGAGGCAACATTAAAAACCAAAACTCGTTCTGCTCCACTACTTTATCCACAGCTGCAGGCAATGGCAATGTAGAGCAAAGTACTCCAACTAAGCTGTGTCTTGGGTGTCTGCATTTTCCAACATATTTAAAAACAAATAAACTTTATGTTAATTCCACTGGCGCTGACGTGACAGTTGAAGAAATATAAAATTCACTTTCTTTAGCACGTACGTAGCCCATAGTAGCTAGAGAAGATATTGTACTCCATCCAAAAATTAAATATAGAGATTTCACCGAAAACATGTTTTGAGGTCCCCTGAGTCACAAGAAACATTTTTAGAAAAATTTCCACGTGTGTGTGTGTGTGTGTGTGTGTGTCTTTGGACAGCATAGCTCAAAAAACAAAAACACCGTTAAATACCAAACTTAGTGTTTATGCTTAGTATTTTTCAAGGATGCGACAAGAAGATTTTCAAGAACCCCCCCCCCAAACTACCCTATACATGAAAAAAATTTTGAAACGTTTTATTTTCTCAACAATTTTGATTAAACCTTATATTTAAGATACATGACAAATTTGAATTTTCTAGAAATAGCCTCTGAAGACCTCTTTATAATGGATGCATTTTTCTGAATGTTGCATAAATGTTAAACCGTTACACTTACTACACGAACAATGTATATCCCTGAAAACAAACAATTTATGCCATCTATTTTCTCTTGGAGTTGACCGTTTTCGAGATATTCCTCGTTATTAGTTTGTTTTAAAATACTTAAAACGCTCGCATGCGGGAACTTGCCAACCCCAGACAACGCAAAGAAACGGATTTAATCCCATAGCAACCTCATTTTAAAACATTTTACTAGTTTAGCCTAGTGTTTTCCATTATTTCCCTTCTACTTAAGGGAACCAAGTAATAAGACCGTTTCTGCTAATGTTTATATCGATTAGCATGGAGTGGATAGAAGAATACGCTTTTTAACAATAATTTGTCACAGAGATGTAGAGAAAGTCATGTGAATGGAACACATCAGATGTTTTACCAAATTGTCACACATAATAAACGTTGAAAAGCGACGAACTAACATAATATAATTATTATACTTTTCCTCTGCCACAGGTGATTTATTTTCTCATTAGTAAAAAACTGGCAGTGAGATAAACATTGTAGATTTTTGTCATTTAATGCTTAATAAAATATTACTTTCTCTACACGTACTATGTACATAGTGTATAGAGAAAGTATTGTATTGCACCCAAAAATTCGATACTGAGATTTCGCCGGAAATACCTATATGTTTTGAGACTCCTGAATCCAAAAAAAGCATTTTTAGAAAAATGTCCATTTGTGCGTGTATGTGTGTGTGTGTGTGTGTGTGTGTGTGTGTGTGTGTGTGGGTGTCTGTGGGCAGCATAGCTCAAAAACGAAAAGAGCGTTACAAATCAAAGTTAGTATTTAAGTTTATCTTCCAAGGATGCGACACGAAGATTTTCAAGAAAATTTCCCTACCCCAAACTACCCTTTACATGGAACTTTTTTCGAAAATTTTGATTTTCTTAAAAATGGCTAACGATTTTGATTAAAATCTCCTATATTTAAGACATTTACTTGCCAAAGAAAATGTATATCTTTAATTTTCTGGGAATAGCTTCAAAACACCTCTTTATTTTGGATAATCTTTATTGAATTTTACATAACTGGTAAACCGTAAGAGACAAAAACTTCCTAAACAAAAATGTAGATAACGATAAAACACACAATTTATGTCATATACATTTTTTTTCCTGGAGTTGATCGGTTTTGAGATATTCCTTGTATACGCTTAAAAACTTATACTTTTTCTAATACAGGAATTTGTCAACTCTTGTCCATACAAACAAAGGAACTTCAGTCACATAGCAACTAGCTTTTGACTATCACCTATTGTACTCCCTTATTTCGCTTCTATTTACAAGAAAGCAAGTAATACGATTATTTCTACTAATATTTTCTCAATTAGCATGAAGTTAAAAAAGAAGCATAAGCTTTTTTAACAATAATTTGTTGCAGAGATGTAGAGAAAGTCATGTGAATGGAACACATCAGATTTTTTTACATGTTCTGAAGTGCCAATGTCGAAGTGGAGGGTTGCAGCGTTTGTTTACTTTCTTTCTCATTAGACATTGTGACCTCATGGCCAGTATAATTACATGCACTTTCTTTATAGTGCACAACCGTGGTATTAACTGAGTTCATTTCTTGGAAACCTTTTCTTGCGACTCATACACATTGTCAAATACTCAAACAGGTTTTTTGGCTGCCACACCTTGAATATCCAGGAAAGAATATTCCAGAAAGAGGCAGGGCAGTTATAAAACACAAGGAAGTATTTGAATATCCATTTGTAGTAGTTTATAAATGAAATAAGTAAGAAGATAAACAAATAGAATGTATTACTTAGATAGGCATTTTTAATTTAACCTTTAAATTTAAATTAACAGGAAATTCTGGTGTTTGGGAAATGGAGTGATTTAAGTCATCTTGTACCCTTAATGTGATGCAACTGTGAAATTTGCTAAAAAAAATTGTGAAAAATTAAAACGTTGTTTTCTTTCTACTTCTCTTCTTCTGACAAGGGCCAGACGCCTACTGAGGAGTAGAGGCTCTGGAAAAGAAATGGTGTGTTATTTATGGACGCTCTTTAATTACTGTAGTTCTCAGCGTCCTATTCTAAATTGGGCGTGAAAGACCGCTTAATTTTGCTCAGTGGCCTCTCTATCAGGCTTGAGGTTCTTTTACGTGCCGCAAAATCTATGACACGGGACCAACGGCTTTACTGCCCTTCCGAAGGAAGCCATGCTAAAGATTTTTACACCCTGGACCAGATAGGTGATCAGCCCGATGCCTGGTATGAAAGCGAGGAAGTGGATGATATAAAATGACGGTGATATAGATGAAAATAAATATGATTATGTAGCAATAGGTGGTATGAATGGAGGGAGAAACCGGAGAACCCCAAGAAAACTCACCCATACGCCACTTTGTCTATCACAAATCCATATGTCGTCCCCTGGGAATGAATCGGAGCCGCCCTGGTGAAAGGAATGCCAACTAACCACCCAATAATGGAGCCGCCTTGAAGTATTTTTTACAATAAAATAGTTCTAAGCTCCAATAAAATATATTTGATTTTCAGTGCATATGAACTGCCAATTGACTTAAGCTATAAGTGAATGTTAATAAGCATGTCGAACTTTAAATCCTGTTTTCTCTTTACACTTTTTAAATATTTTTCTACCCTCATGATATTTTTTTTCTTCAAATTTGCTAGTTTGATACTGATATTTTATTTGTTAACGAAGCTGTCATTGCCTAGGATCATATCACTGCCACCAGTGTGCCAGTTGATCTACTGTTATGGGATTTCGCTTTTAAGTACACTTAAAAACCATCAGTCTTGGCTCAGTTTGAACCCACGACCTTGTGATCAGAAGGCAAATGTCTAAACAACTGAGTTATCCAGGCCTGCTTACTTTCTCTATACGCACGATGTACAGTGTATAGAGAAGGTATTGCACTCCACCCAAAAATTCGATACCAGATTTCACCGGAAATATATGTTTTAGGGTCCCCTTTATCTGAAGGGAAAAAAAAAAAGCATTTTCACAAAAAAGGTCCGCGTGTGTGTGTGTGTGTCCGTGTGTCTGTGAACACGATAATTCAAAAACGAAAAGTCGGTAAAATACCAAACTTCGTATTTAAGTTTAGCTTCCTCCAGGGATGCGACACGAAGATTTTGAAAAAAAAAAAAAAATCCCCCCCCGAAACTACGCTTTACATGGAACTTTTTTCGAAAATTTTGAATTTCTCAAAAATGGCTCTAACGATTTTGATTAAAATATCATATATTAAAGACATTTACCTGACAAATAAAATGCATATCTTGCCTCTGTAGACTACTTTATTCTGGATAAATTTAACGGACCTTTAAATAACTGCTAAACCGTAAGAGATGGACAAAAACTTACTACACAAAAAATGTAGAGCACGTTAAAACACACAATTTATGTTATATGTACATTTTTTTCGTGGAGTTCATCGTTTTTGAGACATTCCTTGTTTTTGGTTTCTGCTATGAAAAACTTATACTTTTCTCATATAGGAATTTGCCAACTGCTGTCCATACAGACAAAGGAACTTCAGTGACATAGCAGGCAGCGTTTGATTATCAGTTCAACCTATGGTACTCTCTTATTTCGCTTCTACTTACAAGGGAACAGGTAATAATACTATTTCTTTTAATTTTTTCTGATTATCATGAAGTAAATAGAAGTATAAGCTTTTTAAGAATAATTTGTTGCAGGGATGTAGAGAAAGTCACACAAGATTTTTTTAGTTTTTGTTTGTTTTAGTTAGTTTTTTGCACTCCCTCTCAAACGTATATTAAACAAAATGATCATATACTCGAAATAATGCATCATTTTGAGAAATAATAATCATTTATATTACAAATGGTTTAAACAGACTACTATTTGTAAGTTCAAATTCCTCATGAGGAAATAATAGTCTACTAAGCCACGTTGTAGAACGTTTTATTCTATCCTAATATTAGCTGAAAATTTCTTTTAATATTATTAGGGACGTCATTACGAGGAATTGAATTTTAGTCGTGACTTAGGTAGTGCTTTGTTCCTTGCTGCGTAACCCGCCGGAATAAACAGTTTCAATTCTGGTTGTTTAAACTAAACCAGATAACTCATTAAATGAATGAAATTGGATATTCCCGATGAAGTTTTAGATAATGCTAAAAAAGCTGTACATAAAATAAGAACTATAGCTTTCCTGGCGACGTGTTAATTCAAGATCTTCTCGGGCTTCTAGCCAGGTAAAAACTTGGCTTGACACCAACGTTTCGAAGAAGTGCATCCTGTTCACCCTGAAGACGAGGAAGATGCACTTCTTCGAAACGTTGGTGTCAAGCCAAGTTTTTACCTGGCTAGAAGCCCGAGAAGATCTTGAATTAAGCTGTACATAGTTTATTACCCGGCAAGTCGAAGGACTTATATGACAAGAACTTTTCATTATTTAAAAAATGAGGACCTGCTAAAGGAGTTAAAATAAAGTTTTTTATTTCACGATGAATTAAAGACTCGTTTTTGTTTTTTTCTAGGATACAAGAAATGTATACACGAAGTCTACAGGATAGGATACAGTATAAAACTTTAAAAATTCAAGGATTTTGTATCGTACAATACAGTATAATGTTTCTAAATAATTAGGAGTTAATAAAAATCTGATATGGTAAATCCATTTGTGAACCCATTTACTGTAATACCTTTATTTTTGTTGTGAATATTTTTAAAACTGCACTGTATACAGAATTTTTATTAGAACAACGAATTAAGACAAAAAAAAATAGTCTACGAGCTCTATTTTGGAACACAATAAAAATATCACGCCTATTTATATTTGATAACTAGTTTAAATTTCAACAAAATATCTCACATTCAGTGTATTTACCAACTCTCATAGATGGAATATCTGAATTGTGTATTCTTTCAAAATGAAATTGGAATATTAACAGAATCACAGAGTACAACTTCAAACATCAGTGTGCTTACGAATGAAAACGTTTCTGGTGGAACATATTCCAACATTCAAATGGTTTCGTTTCATTTCATTTCGGTCTGGTCGTTTGGAACAATAACTTGCAGTTTTGTGTGGCGCTTTTAATCAAAAAGTTGGCAGCTCTGGAGAAGTTAAATTGCTGATCCTCCATGCAAGTTGAATTATTCAGTGGATGCGTCTCCCGTGAATACAGCTTCAATTCCAAATCCTGACGTCAATAGCCCCCCGAAATGGTATCGACAATAAGATCGTCTCCAGGATGTCGGCCGTCGATAACAACGAGCTTACTGTATCCCATTTCGCGTCTGGGATTCGATGCTAGAGGCGTTCCAAAACCTTATTCCGTATTCACTTTTACGACGAGTTCTGGTGTCGCGGATCTTGACGGTAGAGGGGAGACAGTCAGACCAAAGTAAACAATAGAAAGGATGGTATTGATTTAATTGTTTTTTCACACAAGCCGTATGTAGGGCAGGAATTGGATATGTAGAGTCAGACTCAAAATTCAATGCCGTGATTCGATCCACGGATCTCCCGGTCTCTAGCCGGTTGCTCTACCACTGAGCTACCATGGCAACATGCCGGCATAGCCTTGACCATAATGATTGGCTATACTATGAATCATGGAACTTAAGTACTTACGACATTGTAAGCCGCCTTTGGGGTTGTCATCTGAAAATACCGGGAAACATGCGAGTCAGTTGAGAAATTCAATGCTATGCCGGCACGTTGCCATGGTAGCTAAGTGGTAGAGTAACCGGCTAGAGACCGGGAGATCCGTGGTTCAAATCCCGGCTATGGCATTGAGATTTTCAGTCTGACTCTACCTATCGAAATCGAAAGGATGAATGATCACCTTTTGCTAGGAGGCGTTTTAATGGAACTCATGTAATAGGCCTACAGGAGGGTTTATTAGTACTCCCGAGTATAGGCTTCAATTTAGGGGGCAAGAAACTTTCTGCACCTCATATGTAGCGAGAAATCCACTTACAAGAATTATTGCGTTTACTGCATTTTTGGTAAGAATATTTCGTTTGCAGATCAGGTAGAAAAAGCGAATGGAGTATATTAGATTTTTAAAAAATTATATTTATTTGTACTAAGCACCTATACAAGGATATATATCAGTCCAGGCTGTTATCTTGCCATATTCCTAACCAAGTTTTCCTTATAATCTAGTAAATTTATTTTAATCATAAAGATGATGATAATTAATAATAATAATAATAATAATAATAATAATAATAATAATAATAATAATAAAAGTGTGCAACAGTCATCCTCAATATTTCTTAAAACGATCTAAAAACTTCATCTACTCTTTTTGCGGATCAAATGCATTTCTTGTTTACTTTAGCCAAATGCTCGCATACCTTTTTGCCATCCTTACTAAAAAGTTTGATTAAGGCTCTCTTTCCATCCATTTAACATTTATACACTGTTTCCTCCAAAGCTCTGTCCCAATACAGTCAAAAACTAAATGTTCCATATTTTCCTTTTCACCACATATTGGGCATTGCTTTTGTTGGAGTCCTTTTCTCACACCCTTTAGTCTCCACACAGGCCACGCCGTGGCCGAGTGGTTCAACCTAGACGGCCTGGGTTCGATCCCAAGCGACCGCATGTGAGATTTGTGTACTACAAAGCGGCGCAGGGGCGGGTTTTCTCCGGGTTCTCCGGTTTCCCCCGCCCTCGCATTCCACCGGTGCTCCAACTTCACTCTATGTATCACCAGTGTCATCACCTGCGGTGCCAGAAGTAATAAAAGTGGGCGTTAAACACCATCAAAAAAAGTCTCCACACATCCGCTCGTACCCAAACAATACTCTCCCTTTGTATTTAATTTATCCACATATATTTCTCTTTCCCATGTTTTTATTTGTATATATGTTTCTAATGATTTTTCCCCATATATTGCTGAACAAGCTTTGTATTTCTATATCTTCCTAGCTCCTTTCCCAAAATCATTTGAATTGTTTCTCCTCTTTCTCCAAATTTCCCCCAATCCATTATTTTCTAAATCAATTTGTATTAAATAATTCCACCCATTTTTCTTCAATTTTTTTTTGTATTATTTTTTTTTATATATATTCTAAGCATTGCCTTAACAAGTTGCGTTCATCTAAATTTAGTATTCTATATCAATACTTAAGAGCTCTCTCCATAATCACACCTTTCCTTCCCACTCTCCCCATTTCAATTAATTTATATTAGTTTAACGTCCTTTAGCCTGGTAGGTCATATCGGACGATAAATGAAATCTGTGAAATGAGCCCGAGGCCATAGGCTTAAAAGTATTCGAAAATCGTTTTCTCAGGATAAGGAAAAATCGTAGAAAAACCTCACTCTAGCCGAGATTCCAACTCGACACCTCTTGAATGTGAGGTAGATACGCTATCTACCTCTATTCACATTTTCCATATAATATTAATAATCGAATACGCTCAAATAGGAAATCTAACTCGGTGTACCACACCAGAGACACCTTTACAATTACTTGCACGTGACGTGCATAAGAACTGTTGCAAAACATGAAAGAGGGGAGAAAGTACATCAAGTATGCATTACAATATGGAAATTTACATCCCAAGAGACTTGAAAACGAGCGTCGACGAGAGCTTTGCAGACAAACTAAGGGGTACTGTTTAGCATTTAAGGGAAGCCATGCGTGAAATTTGTGTGTTCCACAGTAATATGTTACTTCAACATAAAGTTCTAATGATATCAAGTTAATAGCTTTGAATTATGATTTTACTTTCTCTACACGTTCTATGTACATAGAGTGTAGAGAAGGTATTATAATGCATCCAAATTCGAAATGCCGAGATTTCACCCGAAATACATCTTTTGGATCCCCATGAATAAAAAAATAATAATTTTTAGAAATATTGTGTGTGTGGACAGCATGGCTCAAAACGAAAATACCGTTAAATACCAAACTTGGTAATTAAATTTAGTATCTTCCAAGGATGCAACACGAAGATTTTCAAGAAAACCTTTCCACCACATTTTTTTTTTTTTTTTTTTAGCTTAACGTACTTTAACCTGGTTGATCGTATAGGACGATGAATGAAATTAGTAAACTGATGCTCAAATAATATCAGGGTCCATGTAGCTACTCGACATTGGTCTTTTCAGGATAACGGAAAACCCCGAAAAAATCCTTATCGGGTAACTCACTATAAGCGAGATTCGAACTCGCAACCTGTGGAATGTGAGGCAGAGACGCTACAACCACACTACCCAGGAGGGAAAATTACACTATACATGGAAAAATTTTCGAAAATTTTGATTTTCTCAAAAATGGCTCTGACGTTTTTGATTAAAATGCCGTATATTAAAGATATTTACATCCCAAATAAAATGTATATCTTGAATTTTCTAAGAATATCCTCTGAAGACCTCTCTATTCTGGATACATTTTGTCGAATTTTGCTTAACTGGTAAAACATGTGGGATAGACAAAAACTTACTACACAAAAAATATAGATCTCGTCAAAACACACAATTTATGCCCTTTACATTTATGTTGTGGAGGTAAACGTTTTCGAGGTATCACTTGTTATTACTGGTTGTTTCAATTGTAAAGTACTTATACTTTTATCAGACAAGAAGTGTCCGTTTTTCATTTGTTCTACTCCTCAAGCAAAGAAACGATTTGCAATGACAATCACCACCCAGCTGCAACCCGCCAGACACCATCGCCTGGTCCTTAAACCATGAAACAGATGGTAAGGAAGTGCAGCAACAGGGAATGATGGACAGGAAAATTGGGGGATATAATGAACGTCCCCACTATTCTCACAGTGACCCAGGGAAACCCCCGAAAAAAACATTAATTGGTCAAGTAATCCTTAGTATGGCAATGTCCTCTGCTTACAATTTCTTGGTAAGGCAGACTTTCTGGTAAGTCAGACTTGCTAGAGCCTTTTAGAAACAAGGTGTTTAAAAATAACCCTTCACTCTATCATATCTAATTGTGAATGCAAAACACTTTATTACTTTATATAGTACATATGTACAATGTATATAGTAGATACAGAAGGTATTGCATTCCATCCAAAATATGATACTGAGATTCCACTAGAAATATATTTGGAGACATCCCCGAAATTAAAAAAAAATTAGAACAAGGTTCGTGTGTGCACGTGTGTCTCTGGGCAGCATAACTCAAAAACAAAAAGTCCCTTAAATACCAAACTAGGTATTTAAGTTATGCATATTATAAGAATGCAACACAAAGATTTGATGGAAAATCTTCCAACCCCAACTAACCTTTACATTAAAATTTTTTGAGAATTTTAATTATCTCAAAAATGCCTTCAACGATTTTGATTAAAATAACATATGTTTAAGATATTTTGATGACAAATGAAATATACCTATGTATAGCACTTTTTGGGATAGTGTTTAACGCCTGTTTATCTATTTGTGGGACACTGATAATGGAAAGAAAGTGGAGCACCGTGGAATGCGATGGCGGGGTAAACCGAAGAACCCAGAGAAAACCCGTCCCTGCGCCGCTTTGTCCATCACAAATCTTACCTGCGGTCGCTTGGGATCGAACCATTGCATTTTTTAGGAATAGCCTCAGAAGAACTCTGCATTCTGGACACTTTGTTATAATAAGCTAACCATAAGATATAGAAAAGAAACTTTCTACATATAAATTAAACATCTCGTTAAAACAATTTTTATACTAATCGTTTCCGAAATATTCTTTATTATTGCTTTCAATTTTAAACTACTTAAATTTTCTGAAGCAAGAAGCCATCTTTCGACTCATCTCTCTTTACTCGTAAAAGAGAACCGAATTTCAATTTTTCATAAAGCAGCTTTTAAAAGTTTTGACTATCACTTTAGTCTAGTGTACTCCCTTAATTCTCTTCTACCTAAAAAGAAGCAACTAATAGGACTACAACCGTTAATGGTTAACTCTAAGAGCATGATGTACCGATAAGAATAATCTTTTGTAAGTTTAGTTTGTTTGCAGAATAAATAGATAAAGTCATGTGAATGGAACAAATCAGATTTTTTCTCGTAGTTATATGTAAGGTAAGGTATGGTTTTCTTTAAACGCATGTTTCAAACAAGAATAATAGTGCGATTTTTCTCGACATTTTTAGGGAAGGCTCTGCTTTAGAATCAATGTCCACCGGCGTCAGTACCATGCTTACCTTAAAAAAATATGATGTGTTCCATTCGCATGACTTTCTCTACGTCTTTGTAACAAAATATTGTTAAATGGATTAAGCTTCTATTTACTTCATGCTAATTGAAAAAAAAAATTAGCAGAAATAGTCTTAAAGTGATAGTCAAAAGCTGGTTGCTATGTGACTGAAGTTCCTTTGTTTGTATGGACAGGAGCTGACAAATTCCTGTATGAGAAAAGTATAATTTTTCAAAGCTGAAACAAAAAAATAGGAATATCTCAAAAATATTTTAAGTGTGGTATGATTTTTACCGTCTCTTACGGTTTAGCAGTTATGCAAAACTCCGTAAAATTCGTCCAGAATGAAGTAGTTTTCAGAGGTTATTCCCAAAAAATTCAAGATATACATTTTATTTGTCAGATAAATATCTTTAATATACGAAATTTTAATCGAAATCGTTAGAGCCATTTTTGAGAAAATCAAAATTTTCGAAAAAAGTTCCATGTAAAGGGTAGTTTGGGGTGGGGGCATTTTTCTCAAAATCTTCCTGTCGTATCCCTGGAAGATACTAAACTTAAATATCAAGTTTGGCATTTTACCGACTTTTCGTTTTTGAGTTATCATGTTCACAGACACAATGACACACGGACCTTTTTGTGAAAATGATTTTTTTGGATACAGGGGACCCTAAAACATATATTTCCGGTGAAATCTCGGTATCGAATTTTTGGGTGGAGTGCAATACCTTCTCTATATACTATGTACATAGTACGTGTAGAGAAAGTAAAAATCTGAAGTGTTCCATTCGCATGACTTTCTCTACATATCTACAACAAATTATTGTTAAAAAGCTTATGCTTCTGTTTACTTCATGTTAATCAAGAAAAATTAGCAGATATAGTCTTATTTCTTGCTTCCTTGTAAGTAGAAGCGAAATAAGGGAGTAGCATAGGCTAAAGTGATAGTCAAAAGTTGGTTGCTATGTGACTGAAGTTCCTTTGTTTGTATAGACAGGAATTGTTAAATTCCTGTATGAGAAAAGTATGTTTATTAACGCTGAAACAAAAAACAAGGTATGTTTAAAAACGATCAACTCCACGAAAAAAATGTACATAACATTTTTTGTGGAATAAGTTTTTATCTAACTTTTACGGTTTAGCAGTTATGCAAAATTCCGTAAAGTTCATCCAGAATAAAGTAGTCTTCAGAGGCAATTCTCAGAAAATTCAGGATATACATTTTATTTGTCATGTAAATATCTTTAATATATGATATTTTAAGCAAAATCGTTAGTGCCATTTTTTAAGGAAATAAAAAAATTCGAAAAACGTTCCATGTATCGGATAGTTGGAGTGGGGGGATTTTTCTCAAAATCTTCATATCGCATCCCTGGAAGATACTAAACTTAAATACCAAGTTTGGTACTTTACCGGCTTTTCGTTTTTGAGCTATCGTGTTCACAGACACACTGACACACAGACACACACACACGGACCTTTTTGTGAAAATGATTTTTTTGGATACAGGGGACCCTAAAACATATATTTCCGGTGAAATCTCGGTATCGTATTTTTGGGTGGAGTGCAATACCTTCTCTATACACTATGTACATAGTTCGTATAGAAAAAGTAAAAAATTGTCTGAGATATTAGCAGGTACCCAAGAGATGTACTGGACGGTTCGGAAAACTGCTCAGGCAGGAGAAAATATTGCGATTATGGACAGTATTAAGATAATTGGTTCACAAAGCAGACGAGGACGAAAGCAATGGAATGAAGTAGGTTATCAGTGAAGTGACGTGCTGATATTGATTGATCCGAAAACAGAGAAAGCAACAATTTCACGAGCCTCGTTACCCCCGTGGGAACTCGGCATGCAGACCGTAACGTGGTATGGGAAACCGGAGTTTAAGGTTACATAACGCTTACCTCACCTCTAGCTCAACTTGACCTTCCTGAGACAGGGGTCACCAGCCTCTGGATCTGGCAAACTCAGCCAAAAAGTGAAAGGCTAAAGCATTTGAAAATTATCAATCCTTCTCTGGCCCCGTATACATGTGCAATGTACATAGTGGATAGGGAAGGTATTGTAATCCATTCAAAAATTCGTTGTCGAGATTTCACCGAAAATATATGTTTTGGGGTCCCCTGAGTCCGAAAAAAGTATTTTTAGAAAAAGGTCCGTGTGTGTCTATGGACGGCATAGCTCAAAAACGAAATGACCGTCGAATACCAAACTTGGTATCTAGGTTTAGTATCTTCCAAGGATGCGACACGAAGATTTTCAAGAAAATCACTCCACCACACACTACCCTTTACATGGAAACATTTTCGAAAATTTTAATTTCTCAAAATGGCTGTAACGATTTTGATTAAAATATCGTATATTACAGATATTTACATCCCAAATAAAATGTATATCTTGAATTTTCTGGGAATAGCCTCTGAAGACCTATTCATTCAGGATGAATTTTATATAACTGACAAATCGTATGAGAAACTTACTGCACAAAAAATGTAGATCTCATTAAAACACAGAATTTATGTCCAACATTTTTTGTTTTTGTAGAGTTAACTGTTTTCGAGATATTCCGAATTATTGGTTTCAATTTTAGCCACTTAAACTTTTGTCACACGGAATACATCTTTGCCTTTTTTTCGTTTGTTTATTCCTGGCAAGTTAAGAGATAGGAATTTCAACTGTTTCACATAGCGACCGGCTTTTAAAAGACTAGACTATCTCTTTGGCATGTGCATTTTCTGATTTCCCTTCTACTTACAAGGAAGCTAGTAATAAGACTAATTCTGTCTATGTTTATTTTGATTAGCATGGTGTAGATAACAGATTAATGCTTTAAATAAAAGGTTTGTTTACGGATCAGCTAGAGAACATCGTGTGAATGGAACACATTAGAATTTTTCCCTTCTACTTACAAGGAACTAAGTAATAAGGCCAATTTCCGCTAACGCTTATCTCGATTGTCATGAAGTAGATAGAAGAATAAGTTTATTAAAAAATTTGGTACACGGTTTTAGAGTAAGTCATGTGAATGGAAACATCAGATTTTTTTTATTTTTATGATTTTTCATTTTAAGCTATGATATTCGCAGTAGCACATTCAAATTGTTGTGTTTGAATACTTCTATTCCCACTGAAATCTCGCCATCGAAGTTTTTTGATCCCAACGCAATATGCACTTAAGGTAAGTGGTAAAGAAAGAAAAAAAAAATGCAAAAGACGAGATAAAGATAGCGTTTGGGATGGGCAATTAAAGTTGAAAGAAGGAAGCAATAAAGAAATAAGAGCTTAGTTAAACACAGAAGTAGGGGAAGGGTAAGAAAGAGGAAACAAAAAATATTAATTTACAACATTAAAGAGCAGAACTGAAGAAAGAAGGCAAGGAGTCGGCAAGAGAAAGAGAATTTTAAATTTCGAAGGCAGGGATGAGGAAACGGATGTTAGATGTGGGCGATGGACCATAACCTCGAACCCCACACTCCTTAGATTAAAACATATAAGCTATAAACAAAATGTATGACAACACTATACGTTTAAACTAGTTTTATGTTCTATTTTTACTTTCTCTACTTAGTACATAGGTATAGAAGGTATTGACTTCCACCCAAACATTAGATACCGAGATTTCACCGGAAATATATGTTTTAGGGTCCCCTTTATCCAGAAAAAAAGCATTTTCAGAAAAAGATGCGCGCGCGCGTGTGTGTGTCTGAGAACAGGATAACTCAAAAACGAACAGTCGGTAAAATACCAAACTTGGTATTTAAGTTTAGTATCTTCCAGGGATGCGACAACACGAAGATTTTGAGATAAACCCCAAACTACCCTCTACATGGAACTTTTTTCAAAAAGTTTGATTTTCTCAAAACTGACTCCAACGATTTTGATTAAAATATCGTATATTAAAGATATTTACCTGACAAATAAAATGTATATCTTGCATTTTCTGGGAATAGCCTCTGAAGACTACTTTATTATGAATGAATTTTACGGAATTTCGCATAACGCTAAACCGTAAGAGATGGACAAAAACTTCGCCCACACAAAATGTAGAGCACGTTAAAACACACAATTTATGTTATATACATTTTTTCGTGGAGTTGATCGTTTTTGAGATATTCCTTGTTTTGGTTTTAGCTTTAAAAAACTTAACTTTTCTCACACAGGAATTTGTCAACTCCTGTCCATACAAACAAAGGAACTTCAGTCACATAGCAACCAGCTTTTGATTATCACTTTAACCTATGGTACTCCCTTATTTCCCTTCTACTTACAAGGAAGCAAGTAATAAGACTATTCCTGCTAATTTTTTCTCGATTAGTATGAAGTAAATAGAAGCATAAGCTTTTTAACAATACTTTGTTGCAGAGATGTAGAGAAAGTCACGTGAATGGAACAAAGCAGATTTTTTTCTCTACTTAATGCATAGGTAGAGAAGGTGTTCTACTCCATCCAAAAATTAGATACCGAGATTTCATCGAAAATACACGTTTTAGGGTCCCCTGTACCAAAAATTAACATTTAAATAAATGGCTGTGCGTGTCCGTGTTTCTATGTGTCTGTGAACACCTTAACTGAAAAACGAAAAGTCGATAAAATGCCAAAATTGATATTTAAGATTAGTATCATCCAAGAACATGACAGGAAGACATTGAAAAAAAAATCCCCGACCTCAAACTACCCTTTTCATGGATAGAATTCCGAAACTTTTGAATTTCTCAAAAATGGCTCTAATGGTTTTGATCAACGGACACTATATTAGAGAAAATAAAGTGTATATTTTGAATTTTATGGGAACAGCCTCTGAAGACCTCTTCTTCTGGATAACATAACTGGTAAGAAATAGACAAAATTTTGCTTCGCCAAAAATGTGGATCTCATTAAAACACACAATTTATGTTTATATAACATTGCAAGAAAAGTCACTGGAAAGAAATTCACAAAATTTACCGCTTAATAACTTTACAATATTTTATTTATAAAAGCACAGAGCTGCAAATAAATCTGCATGTGTAAAACATCTGATGGTTCCATTCACATGACTTTCTCTAGCTGTTACACAAACAAATTTTCTTACAGAAAATTATTTTATTGCGAAATACTAATCAACGTAAAAATATCAGAAACTGTTATTTCTGGCTTCCTAGCAGTATAAGGGGAATAAGGGAATACACGATGCTAAAACGATATTCATGCCTTTTAAAAGCTGGTCTTACGTGAAATAACTGAAGTTCGGTTCGCTTTGGTCTACAGTAAAACAAGAGAGATGAATCGAAACGCTATTTCCCGTTTGAGAAAAGTTTTAAGTAGTTTAAAATTGAAACTAATAACAAGGAATATCTAAGTCCAGTTCTACATAAAAAACGTACATGAAATAATTTGTGTGTTTTAACGAGATCTACATTTTTATGTAGTAAGTTTTTGTCTATCTCTTATGGTTTAACTATTCTGCTGAGCTTATCCAGAATAAAGAGGTCTTCAGAGGCTGTTCCCAGAAATTTCAAAATATATATTTTATTTGTGATGTAAATATCTTTAACTTAGGGTATTTAATCAAAATCGTTAGTCATTTTGGAGAAAAACAAAATTTTCAAAAAAAAAAGTTCATGTAAAGGGTAGTTTAGGGTGGGGGGATTATCTTAAAAATCTTCCTTGTCCTATCCTTGGAAGATACTAAACTTAAATACCAGTTTGGTTTTAAAGTATAAACATTGATATTTAAGTTTAATTTTATCCAAGGATGTGACAGGGAGATATTGAAGAAAACACCCACTTAAACTACTTTTTTCATGGAAAAAATTTCGAAAATGTTAATTTTCTCAAAAATGGCTCTAACGATTTACCTGTTTAAAGTACACGTTTTATGTTATACACTGGGAAGAAGTTCACAAAATGTATCGCTTAATAACTTTATAATACATTTCTACGTTTGTTTATAAAATCATAGAGTGTAAATAGATATTCACGTGTAAAAAATATGCGACAGTCAATGAGTTTTATAACCAACATGACAAATTTAAAGAGCTCTTATTAATATATGCTGTCTTCTCTTGATGAAGATTAAAATCTATAAAAGCTGAAAGAGATCCATTAGCCCTTCATACGGGTCGCGCATACTAGTACACCGATAAAAAGGAGAATTTTTATAGCCGTTGTTTCATGTTGTTCACGGTATACTTGATAATTTCCTAATAGAAAGGCTTATTTAAAAGCAACACGCCAGTAATGTAATTAGTCATGAGTTCTTGGTTAAAACAAATGAACATCACATTCATATTTATGTAAAATTGACGCCTTGGTAATTGAAGAAAGAAAACAGGAAAAAAGAAAGAATCGCTAACTTCCAAGAATGCCCGTTAGATGGCGCTTAGGAAAGGGTAACACTTTAACAGAGAACATCTTAAAAACTCTACAAGAAAGTGTATTTGACTCAAACTGTATACTATAGGCCGTGGATCGATTAGATCAAATGTCGCCTAGTTTCAACCAGTAAGAGTCATCCTCAGAAGATGCCTGGCGGAGTAACGGGCGAAACGTCAGGTGACATTTCATATAATCGACCACGGCCTACAAACCCGGAAACCTCTACATTTTACTGGATTAACGCCGGTCGTGAAAGCCTAAGTACGTATATCAAGTTATATATTTTAGTGGCCTCTAAGTGTTATCTGTAGTAAGATTTTTTCTACGTCTTATGGTTTATTATTTAAACAAAACTCATTCCGAGCGAAGAGGACTTGAGAGGCTATTCCCAGAAAATTCAAGATATACATTTTATTTGTCATATCTTCAACATATGTTATTTTAATAAAAGCCAATTGAGACATTTTTGAGAAAATCAAAAATTTCGAAAAAGTTTCCATGTAAAGTGAAGTTTGGCATTTGGGGTTGAAAATCTTCGTGTGTATCCTTGGAAGATGCTGCTGCACTTAAACATCAAGTATGGTATTTAACAGACTTTTCGTTTTTAGTTATCATCTTTATTGACCCGCGCGCGTGCGGATCTTCTTCTAAATGCTTTCGGTGAAATTTCAGTATCAAATTTTTGGGTAGAGTGCTACATTTTCTCTACGTACGCATCGTGTACTATGTAGAGGAAGTAAAAGTCCTCTAAATTGTTAAATTGAACATATACTGTAATATCCTAATATACTGATAGGTAGAACCCAATTGTTAACTGGGGTTTGGTTATAATCAGTAGGTTTTTAATGCTGCGGATGAATAACAAAAATTGACTGCACTGCAGTAGATAGACTGGCTCACTCCTCCCTAGTGCACCATCAAGACAGGAGGCCTAACACCACTTCATTCTACTCTATCGGTTCCGATCATTATAAGCATATTTGTAAATAACGCATTATCTACAATATCAAGCACGGGCATTCTTGAACCCGCGAGTCACGCGTGTCAAGTGACTTCACACCTCCCTTCTGATCTGTTGTTTGGAAACACAAGCAAGCGTTTCACTCAGTAGTGGGACAGTGCTGTGCGGAATTACCACAATTGTTGGTTGAACATTCTGGGAACAATAGGCTCAAAGATGTCTCAATGGACTGATACATACATACATTTGTATACAGTGCCTTCGTTTTACGTCAAGGCCGCGTAACGCGCGAATGTGCGTATCACGACAGTGATCTCGATATTATGCCACCGCGCAGATGCGGCGCAGGATGTTTCAAGGGTACGTTTATCAGCTACAGGCTGTCTCAGTTGTTGGCTTGTCTTCCTACTATGAAGTGTTTTGGCAATACGTGTGTTGTGTGTCTTTCTTAAGAATGTTAATTCCCTTATTAGTCCACAGAAATGCCTGCCAATAAATTCACACTTGAACGGCGAATTTTTATGTACGATACATATGTGAAAGCTGAATTATGTAGATAGGTGAGTAGACAATTTCAGCAGCAATTTCCTGGTTATCCAGTTCTGGGTAGAGATAGTCTTAGATGTTCAATAAATGGTCAATAAATTTAGATCAGCGGGATCGCTAAACGCTAAACCAAAGAAACGAAAACGACATGTAACGGAGAAAAAGGTAGACGAAATTGATGCTACATTCGAACGCTCACCTAAGAAGTCTCTCAGCCGTGTTGCACAGCAAATGTTTCACAAAACTCTGTTCATATAGCAATTAACTTTTAAAACTGAAATCCTACTGCGCGACTATAGAACAGAAATTATGAACGCCCAAAGCCGTTTTAGAAAAACGTCAGCGGGCCCGCTGAAATGTTGGATAGATATAAAACTACATATATTTTATACATATATCTATATATAGATATAAATAATTTTATAAAACTATTATCGAAAAAATCCTCCCACCGTAAGTTACCCTTTACATGGAACAACTTTCGTTATATTTTTGAATGAAAAAGAGCTTGAACAGTTTAATTAAAATATCAAACATCTTAAATATTTTGCGCTGAGTCTGTGAGATTCTCTTCGTTTTGAGTAATTTTTGTATTATCTGTGTGTTACTGATGAAGTGGTAGGCAAACATTTTCTAAATGAAACATCTCGTTCTACGTTTAAAAGAAGACAATTTATATATTTTTATGTTCGTGTTTTCTGTTTGAATTCTTTAGGAATGTATACATTTAAGTAGTAAATCACTGTTCTTTTGTTTCTCTAAACACTATACAGAGTATGGAATTTCAAAGCAAGCACATTGTGACCTCTGCTTCAAGATTTGACTCTTCTCCTGTGTATTCCCCTTGTACCTACAATAAAATACATGACGCAATCATTTCAGCAATTGTTTATTTCAATTAACAAGATAGATACAAAAATAACGCTTTTGTAAGAAGAGACAAAAATCGTTTGTTGGTAGAGCAACTAATGTGAACGTAAAACTATTTTTCATCAATTATGAGATAAATGTAAATGCAAGCCAGAAAAATCTGATGTGTTACATTCACATGACTTTCTCTAATCTCTATCGTTTATAAGTGGGTATACAAATTATACTTCGCAAGTCCGTAGTTCTACGTACTTCACTTTAAATGAGATAAACCCTAGCACAAATAGCCACTACAAAAGGAGCAGCTGACTTCTCACCCGGAGGTTCCGGGTTTGATTCCCGGATGGGGCGGGTAACTTTCCCTTAATCAGAATTATTCCCTATCCCCATCAGAGTCTGGAAGTATAAACGTGAGAGTGAATATGTGAGTCTTTGAGGAAAATAACACGATTTAAACCTAGCGTAAAGAGCCTATAGACGTTTTGTTTCCAGTGCAAAGCCCCCGATATGACCTTAGTTGTTAAAGGGGGCTATATAATTGAAACAATAAAAATAATATAAAACGAACAGCGACAGTCAAATGTTCTAACAACTGGACGCTTTACGAGTATGATGCCTTATATTCTAAGGTCTTTGCCTGCAATTACGAGAAACAACGGAACATCGAAAGGACTTTAAAATAATGACAAAGTATTGAACGACGGAACCATTAATAATAATGAATATCTTGTAAATGGCTTACGGCACAAAAATGTATTTAACACAAATTATGTGTTTGTTTTTTATGTAGTACATTTCCGTCTATCGCCTAATATTTACCAGAAATGAGATAATAGAAAATTACTTGCAAATGAAGACGATTTCACAGAGTATTCCCAAAAGAATTCATCACGTACACTTTAGCCTTCGAACATCTTTAATACACGGCGGCATTTGAAACAAAATCGTTACAGCCATTTTTGAGAAAATTGAAAATTTCTAAAAGTGTTTCATGTAAAGGGGGTGGAGGATATTATTGAAAATATTTGGAAGCTACCGACATTAAATAGCAAGTTGTTGTATAACCAAATTATGGTTTTTAATTATGCTACACACACACACATGTGACTTTTTTTTTTCTACAATACTTGTTATTTATTCAGGGAATCTCAAAACGTACGTTTTCGGAGAAATCTGGATATAGAATTTTTGGGTGGAATACTATCCTACCTCTACTTTGTCCATTAGTGGAGAAGGCTTCTTGAAGTTAAAATAGGAAGAAGCGGAAGGTAATGGAGAGGAAAGAACATTTTGTTCAACTGCGGAAGAAAATCACTAGACCAAAGTGAAATTGGTACAAAAGATACGAAGAAAACAGAAGAGGAGAAGAGCAGAGGCAAAAAATGATTAATGTTTTGGAAACAAAAACAAAGATCAGGAACAAAGTAGCACATTCTGAATATAACTCATACTCAAAAGCAGCGCTTAGAAAACATGGATTTCCAGAGTAAGCTTTCGAATTTAAAGCTTATCCCATTTTAATGTTTCCGGAACGTCGCAGACAAGACGGTCGGCACATATATGAGGACATGTCAATTTGTCGCCCGCTCCCCCCCCCCCCCCCCAGAACTTGTCTGCAGCTGAAATACGAGCGGAAGACTGGAGACTGCGACGTCATATACTGTATTGATTCTTGGCCACGCCCCTTGCTAGTGAATTCCATTCATGAGCACCATTTACACCCATCTGGATGTCGCCGACAGAGTAAGGCTCGTATATCGAGCACGCTTACTCGAATTCCACAAGACCGAGCAAGCGAGCAGAAAGTGTAAGGTAAGGCGAGTATAACTCGGTTGGTAGGCTACATGTGTGGACCGAGTACAATTGCCATGACTGGATCCTAGTGTTTCTGGGAGTATATAACTTATGTGACAAATATCAATTAGGGCCTAACTGCTGCTGTCATATCACATGACAAGTGGAATATTGCCTCTGAGTGCAAATTATCATACCTTTGTTTTTATTATTACTTTCTCTACACGTACTATGCACATAATGTACAGAGAAGGTGTTGCAATGTGCACCCAAAATTTGATACCGAGATTTCCCCAGAAATACACGTTTTAGGGTGACCTGAATAAAAAAAGCATTCTTATAAAAAAAGTCCCCGCGCGCGCGCGTGCGTGTGTATGTATGTGAACACGATAACTCAAAAACGAAGAGTCAGTAAAATATCAAACTTGGTATTTAAGTTTAGTATCTTCCAGGGATGCGACACGAAAATTTTGAAAAAATTCCCCTCACCCCAAACTACCCTTTACATGGAAGCAATTTCGAAAATGTTAATTTCCTCAAAAAATAGCTCTAAGGATTTTGATTAAAATACCGTACATTAAAGATATTTACATGGCAAATAAAATGTTTATGTTGAATTTTCTGGGAACATGCTCTAAGTACCTCTTTATTCGGGAAGAATTTTGCGTAGCTGATAAACGCAAGAGATAGACAAAAATTTACAATACAAAAATGTAGATCTCATTAAAACATACAATTTATGTCATATATGTTTATTTTCGTGGAGTTGGCCATTCCTGAAATATTCTCTGTTATTGGTTTCAGATTTAAAATAATTTTCTCACACGGAAATTTGTAAACTTTTGGCCATGCATAGAAACGGATTTCAACCACATGGCAACCAGCTTTTAAAAGATTTGACTATCGTTTTAGCCTAATATATGACCTTATTTCCCTTTTATTTACAATACAACAAGTAATTAACACAATTTCTGCTAATGTTTGTATCGATTATCATGGAGTAGACAGAAGAATAAACAATTGAACAATAATTTGTTACAGTGATATAGAGAAAGTCATGTGAATGGAACATATACGATTTTTTTAAAAATAAAATACATTTTGAATTGTTTCGTTTGTATAGCGCCCTTAAACCTCCATAGTCCTATAGAGGATCCGTCTTGAGAAGCAATTCGTAGTGCTGTTTTTCCCTTTCGCTCTATTTTACATAGCGTTACTACGTGGTCATATCGCGACAGATCCGCTAAAAGCTGTTCCAGCTTGGGTGCACGCCAAGAGAGCAGTGAGTAACTCGCATCTCACAGGGTTATACCTGCAACATGCAATACAGTGCAGCACTGAGGGTAAGTTATCGTTACGGCTGAATCAAGTGTTAAAAACGAAGTGGCAGGACGCAAGTATTGTGATATGGTCTTGCCCAGTGACATATTGACTGCCACGACTTCCCCTCCAGCTCCAAGCTTTGTGGTTGAGTATGAGCGTGGTTAACTCCACATAAAAAGCAAAACTTTATTTGATATAAATTTTGTGCATTAACGAGATTCTAAGATTCCCATTTTGTATGTCCCTTACAGTTTACCAGTTTAACAAAAAGACATTAACAAAGAAGATTACTTCAAAGGGTATTCCCAGAAAATTCAAGATATACAATTCATTTGTCATCAAAACATCTTAAACATTTGGCATTTTAATCAAAATCCTTTACGTCATCAAAAGTCTCTAAAACTTTTGTATGGGGAGTTTTCTTGAAAATGCATGGTACTTAATACCAATTTCAGTTTTTAACCAACTTTTTGATCTTGAGTTATACTGCACACACCACACAAACACACAAACACCACACACACACACACACACACACACACACACACACACACACACACACACACACACACACACACACACACACACACACACACACACACACTTTTCTTTAAAACTGCTTTTTTCTCAGATTCAAGGGGGTCCCAAAATATATCTCAGGTGAAATCTCAACATTGTTTTAGAGTGGAATGCAATACTTCCCCTACTTATTATACATAGTAGAGAAAGTGAAAATATGAGCTTAATTATCGAGTTTGGTATTTAACCATCTTTTCATTTTGGCTTATGTGCTCTTCACAGATACATAGACTTTTTTCTAAAACAGCTTTTTTCATCTTGTTTTCTTTCTTTTTTGGACTCCGGGGACCTCACAAAATAATCCACTGAAATCTTGACATTTTTTTAGGTGAAATACAATACTTTCCCTACTTAAAATACATAGTAAAGAAAGTGAAAAGACGTTGAATTGATAACTTGCACTAAATTAATTTTTCATAAACTTTTAATACATCAATTTTTCTCAGCAAATCATATTCTTTTAATGAAGTGTAACTGCTTGCTTTAGAAGAAACACTCTTTTCAATGAAGGGAGAAAATATCTGATGTGTTCCATTCACAAGACTTTCTGTAAATCTCTAACAAATAATGTTAAAAAGCGTGTTCTTCTAACTACTTCATGCTAATCAAAACAAACATTAGCAGAAATTGTCTTTATTACTTGCTTCCTTGTAAGTAGCAGGGAAATAAGGGAGTACACTAGGATAAAGAATTAGTCAAATCCTTAAACAGCTGGTTGCTATGTGGTTGAAATTTTTCTCTTTGCAAGGCCAAATTCCTAAATGAGAAAAGTTGTATTTTAAAACTGAAACCATTAACATAGAATATCTCCGAAATGGTCAACTCCATATAAAAAAATGGAGATGACATAAATTGTGTGTTTTAATGAGCTCTACATTTTTTATGTAGTAAGATTTTGTCTGTCTCTTACAGTTTACAAGTTATGCAAAATTCAGAAATTCATCCAGAATAAAGAGGTCTTCAGAGGCTATGCCCAGAAAATTCAAAATATACATTATATTTCTCATACAAATAACTTTAATATGCAGTATTTTAATCAAAATCATTACAGCCATTTGTTCAACATGTTTTTCCACATAAAGAGTGGTTTGAATTGTGGAAATTATTGTCAAATCTTCATGTCACATCCTTGGAAGATACTAAACCTAAGTACCAAGTTTGGTATTTTACCAACCTATCGGTTTTAAGTTATCATGCTCACATACACATGCATGTGCTTGGGCACACACACCACTTTTTCTAAACTTTTGTTTTATACAAGGGTCCCTAAAATGAGTATTGCCGGTAAAATCTCAGTATACAAATTTTTGGATGTATGTACCATATACAAAGCAGAGAAAGTAAGAAGAACACTACTTGCATTCTACAGTGATACACTATTTCACGTTATGTTGAAATTGAACCTCTTCAGGGCACACAGTAGAAATAAACAGTATAACTAAGTCTATTAGCCACAGCTGTTAAATGAACTCCATTTTCCAAACCGGAGTAGTTCACAACTTCATTATATGATATTCCTGCCTCCCAAGATGCTTATTGAACCGTTCTGACCAACTTCTGAACTACTATACTACTTTCAATCATGAAAAATTCAAGCACAAGCTACGGAAAATGGAAGTTGGAAACTCTCTGCCACTCGCACGACTCACAGTAATAACTCTGATTCAGATTTTACTTAGCATGGGTGCAACTTGAAACCAAGCTCTATGGTGAAATAAAATACTGTTTTATTATAATAATAATAATAATAATAATAATAATAATAATAATAATAATAATGTGATTACTGATTGATGATGAAAAAATTAAATTGGATTTTTAATTTCTCTATACTTACTATGTACATACTGTATATTGTAATGCAACCAAAAATTTGACACCGAGATTTCACCGGAAATACATGTTTTGAGTCCCCCTGAATGCAAAAAAAGCATTTCTGGAAAAAGGTCCATGTGCGTGTGCCTGTGTGTGTGTGGACAGCATAACTTAAAAAACGAAAAGGCTGTTAAATACTAAACTTGGTATTTAACTTTGGTATCTTGCAAGAATGAGACATGAAGATTTTCAAGAAAATCCTCCCACACCCAACTACCCTTTACATGGAACTTTTTTCGAAAATTTTGATTTTCTTAAAAATGGCTCTAATGATTTTGATTAAAATATTGTATACTTAAGATATTTATCTGACGAATAATATGTATATCTTGCATTTTCTAGGAATAGCCTCTGAAGACGACTTTATAATGGATGTATTTTACGAATTTTTGCATAACTGCTAAACTGTAAGAGATGGACAAGAACTTACCACACAAGAATATAGAGCACATTAAAACACATAATTTATGCTCTATACATTTTTTCATGGAGTTGATTGCTGTTTAGATATTCCCTGTTATTGGTTTCAGCTTGAAAAACATATTTTTCTCACTCAGGAATTTGTCAACTCCTGTCCATACAAACTAGGAAACTTCAGTCACATAGCAACCAGCTTTTGACTACCACTTTAACCTATGGTACTCCCTTATTTCCATTCTATTTACAAGGCAACATGTAACAAGACTATTTCTGCTAATTTTTTCTCGATTAACATGAAGTAAACAGAAGCATTATTTTTTTAACAATAATTTGTTGCAGAGATGTAGAGCAAAGTCATGTGAATAAAACACATCAGATTTTTATTTATGGAGTTTCTTTAACTATTATGGTTCTTAGTCACCAATTCTATATTAGGTGTGAAAGACAGAAAAGTTTGCTCAGAGGCCTCTATTAGGCTTGAGGTTCCTTGAATGGGACACACGACAACCTGTTTGACTTCTCTTTTAAAGGAAGCAATGCTAAGGATTTTTATGCCCCCCCCCAAAAAAAAAAATCATTGTACTCTGCCAATTCTTGTAATTTTGTAATTTATTCTTTTATAGTGTTTAACGGCCAATTTTCCACAATCCTACCACAGGCAATGACACTGATGATACATGAAAGGAAGAGATTTTTCCTCAAAATACTAACACTACACCTGTTCACGTTTTCCTCTAATGAGGAATGTTGTATCATTGAAAATTATTTTTTCTGACGGATTTTCACTATCCTCCATTAGTACCAATAAATTTTCAGGAAATTCTAATCATTTTGCAGGGTCAAAAGGTTTCAACTTATGCACAATTGCAGTTTCTTAGGGTGAAACTTCACTCACATATGCAGGATCTTAGATACATAGGGACTGCTCTATGGACAGACTTCTTAGGACTAGTACTAGTACCTCCTGCACTTGTTCCATAATTACCACATTGAAACATGCTCATCCTGAACAGCTTTTCCTTTGATGAAATATGTAGCCACGATCAACATGGTATCGCTTCAAAATTGACATGTGTGTAGGAGCTTGATGTTGAAACCTTCACCTAAAAGTATGTCCCACCTGCAGCAAACTCTGCATGCTATGATATTCCAAAACGTATAACTACATTCTTGTGGCTTTGTCATTACTCCTTAAAACTTCTTTAATAATAAATCAATTTTAAAAGCCAACATTCACCCAAACCTGCCAGCTAAATATCCAACAATAAATCCTTATCAATTTTTTTTGGATGGTGTTTAACACCCCCTTTTACTACCATAGCACTGCAGGCAATGACACTGATGAGACATGTAATGAAGGTGGAGGAGCACCAGTGGAATGTGATGGGGGGGGGGGGGGACCAGAGAACACGGAGCAAACCTGTCCCTGCACCGCTTTGTTCCCCACAAATCTCATATGCGGTCGCTTGGGACCAAACCCAGGCCATTTAGGTGAGAGGCGAGTGGTCTAACCGAGTAGCTTAGATGGCCACCGCATGTGAGATTAATCATAAATGTGAATGAATTTTGTTTCTATGTTTGTTTCCTGCAACCCTGTCCATTGTAGCCTAAGCACAAAAATATTTGAATTTTTTTTCAAATGTCATTAATTTCATTTAAACATAATTATCTGAGGCAAAGTGGTACCAGTTTGGAGTATCACAGTATTTTTATGGACACAATGTACATGTTTTACTCTGTTGGTAAATTCATGAATTCACTGTTTTAATTACGTTATGTATAGACAGTGGTTTCACTAGTATTCAGTTGTCTTAATGAATATAAACTACTGAGGGGTTGCAGGGAACTGCGCAGATGAGTGCATGACACAGTCCATCATGTAATGCTGTAAACAGTGGGTATTTATGTTGACGCTCCATTTAGGTCATTAACACTAGACAATAGGCAATACTTATCAGGCACATTATAACTCACCTACTGTAATGTCAGCACTACTGTAATGGGGCATAGTACATGATGAGTGAACATGTTCATTTAACACAGCAATGTACTCGAACAGTCATTTAATGCACACTGATTTTCCACAGCTCTGTCCAATCTAACAGTTAGTGCGAGTGTTCACCATCGGTAACATGAGGTGGGATGGGTTGTACTAAACTGCCGTTTATTTTAAATTTGAATTTTGATAATTTTGCTAAGTAAGCCATCAGGCTTTTTATCTGTAACATAGTTGATTTCATAGCACTGAACCATTGTTTGATTCAGCAAAGTATGCGCTTGAGATCAAGAGAAATCTTGATGACAGCCTTCAAGGCCAAAATTATATTTAGCATTAATTGTTTTTATTTTCATTACTTGTAAAATATATTGTACACAGAAATGTAATCAATTTGTTCAAGAACGTATAATTTTCTTTTTGATGAAGCCATGAGTTCATTGAATTTCTTACAGTGAATGAATTCTATTTATATATGTTCTATTGCTAGAGGTGTCATTAGTGATACAGAAACGTTTTAAAAATATTTGGCATTGAAATGATGGACAAAATAGTAAAAACACAAAGCTAAACATCCCAAGTGCTTGCTTGTGCAACGCAAGTCAGCGAGGATTAAAGATCCATTACAAGTGTACAAAAAATTGCAAATGTCTGTAATATTCACAAGTGAAACAAATCTTAACACGCATGATGATACAAAGATGATTCTTTCTTTACAAAAAACTTCTAAACTATAAAAGGATGCAACAGGAGCTACAGAAAAGTATTATCTGTTCGTACTGCATATTAGCAGATAGAACCATATTAATGTAACCAATACATGCCAAGCATATGCTATTGATGTGTTACATATTGGCAATGCAGTGATGGCATGCACAGTTTCTAAAGAAATGTCCTAACTTTGGTTCATCTACACCAGGTTTGACCAACTTGCTTGATTTTGTGCTAGAGGTAAGTAGGCTTGCTTTGTACATGCTGTGGGTAGCACATGACAGCAGTGGATGGTCTTTCTTGTTGTTTGTTGTGCATCAGTTTATAATGCCAGAAACAGAAAGCAATATGTAGATCAGCAACTACGTTTTTTTCTGCTTAGGGGGAATCTTTATTATTTATAGAAATTGGGGAATAAGTGTTTAGTTTGTGGCAAAATTCTCCAATGTCAGAAAATTAAAATTGCATGTCATTACACAATCCATGCAAGTGAGTATGACATGGAGAAGATCATTTCTTTCAAATTGTGTTAGATACCAATTAACAAACAAGATGCCTGTTCCTACTTAGTGCTATAACTTGAAAGTTTTGCGTTACAAATTAATTTTCATACTGTTAGCATCACAATGTGATTACAATACCAGTGACCTAGGCAAGGAGCTTGTTGTTTTACTATGTTAGTGCTAAAATAACTCATTATTTTTTGCAATTATTTATGTTACAACTACCAATTACGATCACTACCAACCTATGCAAATATGATAGGTTCATATCAGAATTATATATACTGATGTAAGGGAAATCATAATAGTACGATTGTTCTACAAATCATGAACAATCATGGGGATATTAATTTATGAAAGGTTGAAACGGATTTTATGAGTCAAAGCCCAGGAAATTGCCTTTAAAAAAAAAAGTGTAAAAAAATATAAAGAGAAAATAAATATAATTCTAATTTCTAGCCAATACAAAAATAAATTTCTGTAAGGAGAAAATGCGCCGAGTTCATGCATAAGTAAATAGTACATTTCTAAAGGAGAGGGATATTATAAAATGTAATAATTGCTAAAGAGATGTAATCAAATGTAATGTTATTTCAGGGAAGAAAATGTATGTTAAACTATGAAAATATAAATATGTATGCATAGCATTGTTGATGCATGCAAAGCATCATCTAAATACTGAAGGAACAATGGACTTCTTAGCGTCGCTTTGAATAATACAGACACTACCCATGTGTTCTGTATGCGTAGATTTGAAGTATAGTGTAATCTTATTGTATTTTTAGCCATTCACTTTTATTTCATTGAATCTTAAACAATAAAAAGTATATTGTTCTAACAGTATGGATCCAGTTTCTTATTTTTGGTAATATAAGGATACTTGCATTCCTTTGCAACAAGTCACCTAAGATAACTGCACCATCGAGACACCCATTGCTCATGGCCAGGGTGCAATTGTTAAAAGTTGTTGGGTGGGAAAGAAGTTTTATATTGCCATGTTAAAAGAAAAGTAGATGTTAAAATATGTCAAATAAAAGCAGTTGTGGTCCGCATGGTGAATTAGTTGACTGTGATTGACAAGAGACCAATCTGCCGATAAAGTCCAACAATCAGTGTTAAAAGGCAAACAAAACACTGGAAATTGTTAAAGTTTTATTTTTAAATATTCGGGGAAAAATATGAAATATTGAAATTCTCATACATTTTGTGTACGAGCAGAGGTTTTGCTCATATATCATATAAAAAGCTTAGCTCTCGTATGTGTACAGGAATTCTTGTATGTATGTGTGACAGTCCTGATTTATAGTTTCTTTCATTGCAGTCATTCCAGCCTAGATGCTTTCCTTTGTAAGCAACAATGAAACATGAATTCAATAGGTATTTCCAATGGATTATTGCTGATATTTTAATTTATATTCATAAAGTTTTTATGCTTTATTTTTAGTCATCTAATGAAAAAATATTCTTGAAATGAACTATTTTAGTAGTGTATGTTTTTCTTTTTGTCTCTTTAAAATACCCCCCCTCTCCCAAGGTTATTTTATTTGGGAGAAAATTCTGAGTATAAAATCACTGATGGGGGCGGGGAGAATCCTACCCATCCCCCTCGGCATCTCGTATACTGCTCATGGCTCAGCTGGGCAGAGGATATTCTAACAGGAGAGAAAGAAAAATAAAAGAAGTAATGGTTCATATAATGTAGAGCGAAGGTAGTGAGAAATATCACACACTACGACAGCCCACCATATAAAAGTAATACAACAAGATGTAGTATGTATTTCAAGCCAAAATGAAAGATACTGCTACTGCACTGAAGGAATTATCTCCTGCTTTCTACCCAGTTGAAGGTACGCTGTGCAGTATAGGCAATTTAGCAGATGCATAGAGCAAAGCTGTTCTCTCTGATTTGCTCAAAGAGCAACCAATTGGCAACACCAGCTCTACACACAGCAGGTCATTATGAGCTACAGAAAAGTATTATTTTTTTATACCAACCACAGGGCGGAAATGCTATGCTTTGCTGAAGCACATTTTGTGTCCAGCCGCCATGTTGTGGTATTACTACCATATACTCATGCGTAACATGTCAAATTAATTGTTTTTCCAAGGTTTTTAATTAAAAAACAAAGTACAATGGAAAGGGAGAGATCTCTAGTTGAAGGAATGTTTAGTAAAATCACATTTTTCAGCCTGTCAGCAGTTATTATTGATAAATTGGTATTATTGATTATTACAGTAAACATTGTGGCAAGGTCATAACTTAATTTTGTTAGAATTTCTTGGTCTAAAACTGAAGGAGGACAAAACATCAGATTTTGACCAAACCTTATTGTTTGTCTCTCATGCCTATAGCCATTAATTCCACTACATAAGCTTATGAAGTTAATCTACTCTAATTCCTCAATAAAACACATCCCCACATGTTTGGGAAAGGTTTGGAATCATTTCTAAGTGTAAACCATAAAGGGGCGACAGGATCCCAAAGAATATAATGACTTTCACTGTGGACTGTAAGGAACATGCCCCCTTTTCTCACAGTTCTGTAAATATTTCTTGTAATATCTGGGCAAATTAGTAAGAGATTTCTTATAAACCAGAGTAGGTTGCCAATTTTGCCTGATTCTCAACGGTCTTTCAGAATTGGAAATCTAAAATATAACAAACAATACAGAATAATTCCATTGAAAATGTATAGCATATTTCACTAAGTAAATCACTAAAATAAGTACACCAACGTGTGAACTGAAACATTTCACTAAGTACACCACCGAAAAATCACTTAAATAAGTACACTAACCCATGTATTGGAACACATTTCCCTTTCCTTGTTTTTGCTTCTGCTATTTGAGAAACTACAACCAAACATCACACACATATTGACCATTATACTGATTTAAAACTTACACCCTAAATTTACTGCTTAAGTGAACATTTAACACCATAAAATCATAACTTTGGGTGCACATTTAACTCACGCAAGGTATATTTATTTCAAAAGTATAGTATCTAAATATAGCTGCTAGGCAAAAATGTGCTTCACCAACCACAATGCATTAGGATAGGGCATTTCTTATCTATTCTCTCTATATCTGTGATAACACCGGCCAGGAATATGCTACCCACATGTTATATATTAGCAATGCAGCAATGGCACAGATAGTGGCATCCTAGCTTTGCTTCATTTACACACTGCTATGAAATTTAATCCCCTCCCATTATTTGAGCCTCTGTCCCACAAGTTCCAAAAATCTGATGTGTACCATTCACATGACTTTCTCCATATCCCTGCAACAAATAATTCTTAAAAAGCTTATACTTCTATTTACTTTATGCTAATCAGAAAAAATTAGCAGAAATAGTCTTATTACTCGCATCCTTGTAAGTAGAAGCGAAATAAGGAACAACCGTAGGTTAAAGTGATAGTCAAAAGCTGGTTGCTATGTCAATGAAGTTCCTTTGTTTATATGGATATGAATTGACAAGTTCCTGTATGAGAAAAGTATACATTTTTCATAGCAGAAACCAAAAATAAGGAATGTCACAAAAACGACGAACTCCACGAAAAAAATGTATATAACATAAATTGTGTGTTTTAAAGTGATCTACATTTTTTGTGTAGTAAGTTTTTGTCCATCTCTTACGGTTTAGCAGTCATTCAAAATTTAGTAAAATTCATCCAGAATAAACTACTCTTCAGAGGCTATTCCCAGAAAACTCAAGATATACATTTAATTTGTCAGGTAAATATGTTTAATATCCGAAATTTTAATCAAAATCGTTAGAGCCATTTTTGAGAAAATCAAAATTTTCGAAAAAAGTTTCATGTAAAGGGTAGTTGGGGTGGGGGGATTTTTCTCAAAATCTTCGTGTCGCATCCCTGGAAGATACTAAACTTAAATACCAAGTTTAGTATTTTACCGACTTTTCGTTTTTGAGTTATCGTGTTCACAGACACACGGACACACACACACACACGGACCTTTTTGTGAAAATGCTTTTTTTTTTTAATATTGGGGACCCTAAAACATATATTTCCGGTGAAATCTCGGTATCGAATTTTTGGTGGAGTGCAATACTTTCTCTATACACTATGTGCATAGTGCGTATGGAGAAAGTAAAAATGACAATCATTTGCCTAATGTGTATGGAATATAAATACTAATCTTTTAAATGTATAATTACCAAATGGTTAAAGCTAAAAGCTTTTTATATTTTTGAGTGCTATATGGATGATTTTTTGTATTTGTTATAGTAGGCATTAGATAATTTATAATTTTGATAATTTTGTTAAACTTTGGGCTTATTATATAATGACAAATATTGTAAATATGAAGGCTTAAAATGTTGTTATACAGAAAGGAGACTCGTTAATTGCTTCTATAATTTGAGGACTTAAAGGAACTGATCTAAACAAAATTATGTGATGAACTAAAGGGGAGGGCTGCTTACCAATAAGCACTGGTCAGCTTGGTGAGTTATTGACCTGGACTGATATTTCATCCTTTCCACATATAAGTTCCCCTCTTTTACCTTTCCTGTCCAGTCTTGCTTGACTCAACTCTTGTTTTCTTCGACCCCGATGGTATTAGGGTATTCGAGGCCATGGGGACCATTTCATTATCTTTCCTGTCCATGCCATACCGCCATTTATGGTGCCCAATTTTAAACAATTACAAAAAAGTTTAAACATTTGAATATGCTGCCCAATCTAGTCAACAAAATAAGATCAAAATACTGGAATGTAAGAGAGCAAATTGCTTCACTACCAACTACTTAACATTAGATACCAACCAACCAACATTGTAAATATACCATATAACAAATACTGTAAATAGATTATGGAATAAGACAAATATTGTACATCGCTACTGTGACGAAGCCAATATCTCTAAGATTTGATGGTGAATGAATTCTGATTCTGATAAAGCAAGTTGAAAGCTTAATTCCTTAATGGCATACCATACTTTTAGGTGTTTTATTCATTAGAAAATTTGGTATATTTATGCCACATTATACAACCATTTACAGTAATATATACAATAGACACACACAAATTTAGGGTAGGGTATCCACCAAACACCAACTTGGGCTGACTATGCATGCACAAGAGAAACATATTCAGCACTCACTCAGTGAAGTGACGGCCTTGCTGGTGCTGCTCTTACATGTGGATGCCACGGAGTTGCATGTTTGACTCACATCGCTCAAGGAACTGTGCTGTGAACTGGTGGGAGAGTTTGCTGTCACACCAACACCTGTACCACTTTGTTGGGCTGCAGGCGATGCTCTGCTTCGACCTCGGCGACTGCGGGTAACATTATGCAAAACTATTTTGGCAAACAGTATTTTTAAGCAGGTGCACAATTATACACTTAAATAAAGAATTTATTTATTCCTTTAACCAAAAATTTTATATACAGATTTCATTGGAAATGTTTTGAGTAGGGTTGCCAGATTCTCAAACTGAAAATAACAAAACATTTATTGCTACAGTGTACAGTACTCTTAAGTCATGAAAGGTGATTACTAATAGCAGCATCCCATGTAGGATCACTGGCAACTCCTGCATTTTAGGTTAGGGGATGCAACTGATTTAAAAAAAATATGAAAAACAGTTCAATATAAAAAGGACAATTAACACCAAAGCTCCTTACACCAAATTAAAACTCTAATTAATAACTAAAAATATTATTGATTTATGTACATTTATATTTTGTTGAGAAATTGTCCACCAAGAGAAAATATTGCATACCATCCTGTATCTCCTCCCCCCCCCCCAAAAAAAAAGAAACAATGAACGTAGTGCTCTACTCTTTAAAGAACTGTATGTCTGCCAAGCCTACTTTTAAGGCACCCTGTGGAAAGCATCTTTAGAAAATAGTTTATTTCTGTATTCATGTAAGTAGAATGACTCAGAAAAGAAAAGTTGTATAAATTCAGTGCTTTCTAAGGCTGTGAAAAAGATTGAGAAAATTCTTCTCATTCCAAAGTGTTCTTTACATGGATAATTGTTTGTTATTTTTTATTTTATAAAAACTGGCTAACAATTTTGATTAAAATAACAAGTTTTAAAGATATTTACAAGCCTAATTAAATATGAACAGCCTGTGAAGTTATTTACATTTTGAATTAATGTTGTATTAATAATAAACCATAAGAGATAGAAAAAACATTTATAATAACGTAACAAAAGTCTCTTTATTTCTTCCAACTGATTACAATAAAATCTGTTTACAAATAAACATCTTTATTTTGATTACTTTTCCAACAATTCTGCAGTGTAATTTTCTCTCATAGCTTCGACATAATGCAATTCTTGTCTCATAGCTTCGATGTAACTGCTGCACACTGGGAACTCAGTCAAAACTGACTCACCTGGCTTATAGCTCTTCCTTTTATAGCTGGTCATGATGTCATTAGAAATTTTCAAAAAAGCAAACATTCTTGCTAACATCCATTATGCCAAGGCTTTGAGGTAGTGCCACCACTCTTCCTGCGTTAATTTCTTGCATATCTGTGACAATGAGTGTGATTATTAAAAGGAGCCAGCTGAACACTTGCAACAATCGACTATAAGCTTTCCAAAGCAAACCTCTAACACTTGTGCGGTAATGACAGACCGGCAAGGTAGTGTCACAATAATGGTGCTGATGACAAAGAAGAAGAGATGTGTGTTAGTCTTGGTTCTTACTATAATCCACTAGCAATTTTGCTCTGTTTGAGCATGTACTGAAATGATACGCCATACATGATTTTCCCACATAGTTTAAGCATGCATTCTGAAACAGCATCATAATAATCTGATTTTCTGCAGAGTTTGTGGTAATACCTATACACTCCTAGTCTTGTTATTGCATTGTAGATCTTGCTATTTAATCCCTTCCAGTTCCAAATGATCATCATGTCAGTCACACAAAACTTGATGGATATTTCCCTTTGCTTCTGTTGTCTGTTCTCATTTAGTTAAGATTTTTGTTGAGTAACTGTCAACAGAAACTAATGTACAGGTCTTCCTAAAGGAATACGTCATGCAAAAGCTAATATCTGGCCTTGATGGAGACAATTTGGTATCTGTTTTGCAGCTTTCAGGAATCTTGATTTCAAGCTTTTCATGCTTTTAGATCATTGTGGCTGAGGTTCCATACAATTACTATCATGTCATCTCATAGGATAACAAATTCTTTATCACCCCATGCAGATGCCAGATGGCAGATGTGAGGAGTGTATATTGAAAGGAGAGCACTTTTTGTTGTAATGTAAAGAAAATCATAGACAAGATGGAAGGTGCCTATCATGGACAAAGAGGAACTGCATAGTATTTGTGGAAGGAAGTAGTCAAAACAGCATATATTCATAAACATCTGCAGTGTGTAGTCATGAAGCTCCTGCACAAAAGGCTTTATAACTAGATCTGCCTGATTCATCTGCAGGTAAGCAGATCTCCATCTTTTGGCACACTTTGACATACTACTAATGGAGACTGGCTTCCACAAGGAACAGTAGGTGTACAGTACGTTTGTTACAAAACTTGGCCACGAGGAGAATGGCCCATGTGACCTTCACTGCATTTCCGTGTGCGCGCATCCTACATCCATTCTGTCATCACATATGCATTAGCCTTACTTCTGTTCTAGTCCAATTCACAAGTGAATGACATTAGGAATGAATAATGAAACTATTTTCCGGGCTTGTAGGCTGTGGCCCATTGGGACTTGAAGTTCCCAACATTTCACCAAGGGCTGTATTTGGCATCAAATCTTAGTTGATCCTGGAGTTCTCCTCCGTCTGTTAATCTGAGAACCATGTTGGTAGATATATATATTACCCTTCATGGGCAGCATATCTTTATCATCCTCTGCAGTCGTGGGGTAACATTCTAGTCTCTGGTTCCCAAGGTTGTCAGTTCAAACAGATGAAGGGCAATGAATTTTTTTGGGCATAAAAATCCTTAGCACAACTTCCTTTGGAAGGGAAATAAAGTCATTGGTCCCTTGACACAGATTACGACAAATGAAAGAACCTCAAACCTGATAAAAGAGGCAAAATTAAACGGTCTTTCATGTCCAACATAGAACGGGATGGTGAGAAGCACACAGTTAAAGGGCGTCCATATATAATGGCTCTCCACAAACATTGTAAAGAATGAAGATCTTCAAAACAGCGTCAATGCTCATTTAAAATCATTGGCGGCAACATTTTTTTAAGTGCATATTGCAAAGCTTGTGCACAGGTAAGATAAGATTCTCAATCTTTTTGGTGATTATGTTGAAAAGAAACCATAAATGTTATTTTAGTAATAAAATAATTATTTTCTATGAATTTGTGTTTTATTTATAGCCTATCTGAGGTTGAAAAAAAAAATGCACCTCGTATAACAACAAAGTAACAAGCATTGTTCCACACTTTTTACTCACACCATAGAAACCAAACATTTCAAAACAGTTTTGCATGTACAGCAGAATGCAGACTGTACTAACTTAACTCATCTGAGTCAGAGTATTCACACATACACAACACTAAACCTTGGAGCAGGACTGTAGGGGAGAGCGTGGTAATGCATACATTACTGGTCAAAGGGCATACCACGATGCTAGCATCCTGCCACTTCCAATACTTAATTCAGATATAATAATAGCTTGTCCTCAATGCTGTGCTGTATTGCATGTTGCAGATAGAACCTTGTGAGTTGCAAGTAACTTGCTGCTCTTTAGGCATGCTCCCAAGTTAGAACAGCTTGCTGTAAGGGGTAGTTGTGGGAAGGAGCATTTTTCTGAATTTTTTTTTTTTTTAAGTTTAGTGTTCTTTAACTTGGTAGGTCTTACTGGATAATGAAAGAATGAACTTCATGAAATGATACTCAAATGATCCTGTGGTCCATAGAGCTTAAAATTACATGGCATTTGTCTTGTCAGGTTAAGGGAAAACCTTCAAAAAATCTTTTTCGGACAACTCACTTTGACCTACATTTCAACTCAGGATTTCTTGACTGTGAGGTAGACATGTTACCCCAAAATTACAGAGTCAAACTGAAAATCTTTGTGTCATATCTTTGGAAGACATTGAATTTAAACACCACATTTGGTTTTCATAAGGAAGATTTAGCTTCAAGAGGCAGTCTACACCGGAAACACTGGACCAAGATAACCAAATTTGGTATTTGTATGACTTTATGTTCACGAGTTAAGATTTTCAGATTTACATAAAGGTCTCATACACCATTTTCTAAATAGCATATTTACTTTTTCTACCACATACTAGTAGGTAGAGTAGGTATTGCACTCCAACCAAAAGTTGATACAAAGATTTCACTGGAAATAATCTTTTGTGGTTTCCTGAATCCAATAAAAAGCCACTTTTAAAAAAGGTCCAGCAGTGTCTGTGCGTCTGTGAACAGCATAAAAATGAAAAGTCAGTTAAACACTAAACTTGATATGTGTCTACTCACACAGGTGTAACAAACACAGCTGTAATGTCAAAAGAACTTGCTGCTGGCACAGGTGTCCACTGATGCAGTGTAACAATGGGTGCCAAAAATCAGCTGACTTATGAAGCACACATGTTTGACAATTACGGCCATAGGGTGTAGTCACAATATTTAAGTTTAGCGTCTACCGAGGATGCTACATAAAGATTTTCAAGAAAATATCTTCACCACAAATTACCCTGTACAAATTACCCTTCAAGAAAATGTTTAATTTTTCAAAAATGGCTGATAAAAGTGTTGATTAAATTATCATAGGTTTAAGATATTTTCATGACAAATAAAATGCATATCTTGAATTTCCTGAGAACAGCCTCTGATATGCTGTTCTTTCTAGATTACTTTTGCAGAGGTGGACAAAACTTATTACACAAAAAATGTAGTTTTGCTGAAACATGCAATTTATATATATATATGGGAGCCAACGGCATGAACCACAGAATGAAGAACCTGGAATGAGTGGCTGGCCCATAGCCAGGCATAAGCGTGAGGAAGTGCATGATGTGAAATTAAATCAAAATGGCTGATAGCAAAGTTGATGATGGAGCATGTGGTGGAATAAGTGGTGAGGGAAACGGAGGACCTGGAGAAAATCTGTCCAGATACCATTTCATCCATGACAAATACCAAAGGTTGGCACTTGGGATAGAACCCGCGACTCTTAGGTGGGTGGCAAGCACCTTATAAATATACTTTTTTTAGTAAGTTAGTCCTTTTTATGATTTAAACTTTCCAAAACTTCTACTTTTCTCAAATGGGAAGTTTTCATTTGTTTGTCTTCCTTTCTTTTTTTCTGCTGGCATGGCAAACAGAATGGAATTTTAATGTCATCACTTAGCAAACGGCTTTTAAAAGATTTGGCAATTGCTTTATCCTGTTGCATTCCTTTATTTTTCATATACCTACAAGGAAATAAGTAATAAGATCATTTCTGTTAATCTTTATCTTGATTAGCATGGAGTAGATAGACATATAAGCTTTGGAAAGAATAGTTTGTTGCAGAATAGGCAGAGAGAGTCTTGTGGATGGAATACATCAGATTTCTTTTTTATTCAGGGTGCCACAAAATGTGAATTTCTGGTAAAATCTACACATCAAATTTTGGGATGAAATGCAATACTTACTCTACCCACTAGGGTACACTGATAAAGGAAAGTAAATGAGATTGAACTTATTTTGTTGAGACCTTAGATCAATATTTAGTCCTCAAAAACTCCATGGAAATTTCCTCAATATCCAATGAGCATATATGCAGAACCAGTTTTAATATTAATAGGAAATAACTAACCATAGCTAATAATCATAACTAACATAGGAGTTTACAATATATTGGTATGAATGTATGTAAATGCATAAGTGTGTGTATGCTTCAATTGACTTGGAGTGGCATTCACTGTACACTAACTTAGTCAAAATTCCTCCGAGTATTAATATTAATTATTGAGAAGCGCTATGCACAGTGTGTTTCTGTGTTTCAGATAGGTCAGCCCTCCAGTCAGGATGGAGCAACTAATTGCATGAGACCCTCACCTTATTCCCTCTTACCATAAGCCCGCATGTCAACACTGAGCCCTAGGTCCTGGTCTGGGTTCAATACCAAGTCCAGATTCTAGCCCACCGACTACCCAAGGTCATCTCTATGTAGTCACCCACAAATATCAGGTTGCTGCTGTGGTACCTGATTTAACAGTTACCAGCTTCCTGATCATCCCCCTAGACAGTAGCTCTAGTGCACGGTAGAGGAGGCGATGTAGATCCTTTTCGGATGATCGCCACCAGGGGTGGCAAAGGAGGGGCAACCCCTACACTCCCTTGGGGGGGGGGGGGGTAATTAAAAAAAAAAAGAAAAAACAGAAAGAAACCAATTGCATAGTTGGATAAGTAAAGTCAGACTGAAAAATGCAATGCCATAGCCAGGATTTGAAGCACGGATCTCCCAGCCAGTTTCTCTTCCACTGAGCTAACATGGCAACCTGCCGGCATAGCATTGAATTTTTCAACTGATTTGCATGTTTTCCAGCAAACCGCAAGGTGATCTCAAATTATTTTGAGATGACAACCCCAGTGGTGACTTACAATGTTGTAAGTGCTTTAAGTCACATGGTTTCTGTGAGAAATCAACTAAAATTATCACAACTGTCCATAATAGTTGGCTAAAACAATGAATCCTGGGACTTAAAGTGCTAACAACATTGTAAGTCGCCATTTGGGTTGTCATCTCAATATAATTTGAGATCACTTTGTGTGATTTACTGGGAAGTTCAATACTATGCCGGCATACTGCCATGGTAGCTCAGTGGAAGAGCATTGGGAGGTCCAATCCTGGCTATGGCATTGAATTTTTCAGTCTGACTCTACCTATCCAACTCCTATCCTACACATGATTTCTGTGAGAAAACAATTAAAATTATCACCAATTGCATAGGTTTGCAACCTACCACACTTTACTCTCTGCACAGCATGAAGTACAGATTACTCACGTTTTAGAACTGTTAATGTTGCTGGTTTTCCTTGGTGGTGCAGGACTTGGTGAGATGCTGGCCAGGACTTTGCTCTTAACTTCCTTCAATCGACTTGGTTTCAGCTTGTCATCTGCTTTTCCCTGCTCTATTTTGCTCATGACAGCATCCCAACGTCCACCTCCAAACTTGCGAGCTGGCTTCCCTGGTCGCCGATTTTCCTGATTCTCATCATCCCTGGCTGCAGGACTTGCACTGGATTCTAACATTGCCTTTATCTTGGAACCCACATTCCTCTTTGGCATTTTGTACTTCTTCAGGGGTGCACTTCCACTTTCTTCTTTCGCATGCTTTGTAACTGAAATAAAAAAGTTAAAAAATTAAAGGTGAGCTGAAGTTGAGAAGGTCTAACATCTAAAGTAACATCTTAAAAAAATTGGCAACAACAAAATGAGTTAAAAGACTAATAAAGGTGAGCTCTACTCATTAAAACGTTTATCTTGAAAATTATACCTACTTTCTTAATTGTTTACCTTGGAGAGCATATTTTACCTTTACCTTGTTTCTGTACAATCTCACTTGTCTAATCATCCTTACTCCTCAATTAGGATCTTCAATTTTGCTTTACCTCTATCTAATGTTTACTTTTTCTACATGTACTGTACATAGTGTACAGAGAAGGTGTTGTAAACCACCCAAAAATTTGACACCAACATTTCATAGGAAAAAATGAATTGCCATAAAACCCTTTTTAGGAGGGAGGGAGAGAGAGAGAGAGTGTGTGCTTATGTGTGTGTGTGTGTGTGCACATGTTTGCGCACGTGCCAAACTACCCTTTAGATGAAAAAATTTGTGAAAAATTTCATTTTTTCAAAAATGGCTCTAACGATTTTGGTTAAAATATTGTATATTTCAGATATTTACCTCACAAATAACATGTATATCTTGAATTTTCTGAGAAGAGCCTATGAAGACCTCTTTACTTTGGATGAATTTTTGCATAACTGGTAGACCTTAAGAGACAGAACTTACTTCACAAAAAAATGTGGATCTTGTTAAAAACACATTCATTCATGTATGTTTTTATTGTAGAGCCGACTGTTTCCAAAATATTCCTTGTTATTGGTTTCAGCTTTAAAAACTCATATTTTTCTTATATGAGAATTTGTTAACTCCTGGCCATACAAACAAATGAATTTATCACATAGCGACCAGCTTTTAAAAGATTTGATTATAGCTTTAGCCTAGCAAATTCCCTTATTTCCCTTCTACTAACAAGGCAACAAGTAACAGAACAATTCTGCTAGTGTTTATCTCGATTAGCATGATGTAGATAAAAGAATATTCTTTTATAAAACTAGTTTGTATGTGGAACAGCTAAAGAGAGTCATGTGAATGAAACACATCAATTATTTTTAAATATTTTCTAAGCTTTCTACTTTACATATTGTATTCCAACCAAAAAGTTCATACTAATATTTCACTAGAAATACTCGTTATGAGAATCCCTAAATCCAAAAAAGAATTTTAGAAAAATGTGCATGTAGAGCTCACTAAATCATACCAAATTAGGAAGGAAAAAATCACGATCACAATTAGGTTGGCAATTGTGATTGTCAAACATTCTCTAAATTAGAGCTTAGTATTATTTGTAAAATTAACATATTACAAAATATTAATATTTTAAGGTTAATTTAATTCTGCAGAATTTTAATAGTTATTTTGGTTTATGTGGCACACTGCCACCTGAAAACTTCCAGATTGTAAGATTCATTTAATTTGCAGCAATGCATGCGATTATGCAATAATAATTATTTGGGTTATGTGGCACACCATCACTGTAACAAAACATTGTATTTGCTAAATATATCACACAACAGAATTTCTGTTGTGCTTGTCACATTGCTGATTGGGGTTTTTAGATCAGCCAATCACCCAATTATATTTTGTTCACTTCTCTCCTAAAAACATCCCTTGGCTACACCTTGTGGTTTAGGATCCTCAACATTGGGCTACATGTAAGTGTGTGACAAGTATAACAGTGTACCCTATGATATTCCATATTCTTAGGTTAGTTCAGCATTGCAAAAATATGGGAGGTTATGCTTTAATAGTTTTTTGGTTTATGTGACCAACTACCACCTGCAACTCTGTGGCAGAATTTTGTATTTGTTAAACAACCAAATATTATGAATCATATACAGACTTTAATTTTCTTTTTCTCCTTTCTGTTTTTCTTGTTTGTTTTCCTTTTAGGTTTCTGTTTTTTTACAAATACACATGTATTTACAAGAACACAAATTCCATACCTAAGGCAGGCCTCAAACCCACGATCCCCTGCACCACGGAGCACCAAAGCTAGACATTTTAGTGAGCATGACCATGGGAGGACTGCCAATGTTAATTTAATATTTCAGAATTGCACAAAGTCATAATTAAATAGTTATTTCACATTATATGGCAAATAAATGAGTCATATTTTATCCTGACATGAAGGAGCCTTCATTATTCTGTAACAGAAAACACATTTTGCTATCTGCTGTCCATATGTGCATAATTAGTTTATTTCCTGCCTTAGTCAACCATAATGGATGCATTTCATCTGTAGTGCAAAGTTCAATCTAATTCAAATTTATTCACCATAGGATTTCATTACAGAAACATCAACTTTGTCAGTTACAAACAATGTAATATTACATATACAAATAAATTATAGACTAGTATGTACAGATTAATGAAAGCAAAAACTAACATATAAATGTTTCTATTCACAATAAATTGCAACATCAAAGCATGGTTTAATGATTTCAAAATATAATACACATATGCATAACCAAATTAATTTACTGGACAGTTTTCAGGTATGCATTGACAGAATAAAAACAACCCAGTATTAAAACTGTTTTTAATTCTTTGCTAAATACAGCCATGCTTGGTAGTTTCTTAAATGATGGGGGCAGTTTATTATACAATTTAATGCCATTAAGGCCTTAGGGTTCTTTTATGCCCTCTAATGTGAAGGTTTGATTTACCCCTAGTATTATGGTTATGAATTTCACAATTTGTGACAAAACTTTTAATTGATTATGTGTGAACACCAGCATTTCATAAAGGTAAACATATAGAACTATTAGAATATTTAAGTATTTGAAATAAGGTCTACAGCTTATACAGCATTAATCATATTGCCCTCTTTTGTATTATAAAAATTCTGTTATAGTTCATAACCCATTAATGACATCAGCCTGAAATTGTGTTAGATTTGGTCTTCATAGGTTGCCTGCCTGATGTTATGCAGTTTCAGTTGTAAAGGATGCAACATTACCCAAATAGCATTTATATGTTGAATTTCCAGTTATATAAGGTTTTCTTTTAATTCCACCAAAAGCTTTTAGAGTTATATGAAAACTTACTGCAGGAGAAATACAAAGTTCATTAATATACACAAATTGTAATAAGAAATTATTTTGCAACGACATATGCCTCTAAAATGTTCAGTGTTGTATGATTGTATTCTTCCATACATTGTGTACTGTAATGCACATTTAAAAGTGTACATTTATTTGTTTCTTTTTATGTAACCCCATTTCTTATAAAATCATATTGTGGTATGCAGTAAAAATATTTGGCTGTTGTTTCTATTCCTTCAGATATGCAGGTTAATCTAAATTGTCCTTACTTATGCAATTTTGAATCAAATTTTTTTAAATGCTACAAATTAATTTCTTTAAAGGTTATAAAATTCTTTCTTAGTGGAATAATGCACAGTTTATGAAATAATTTAAAAGTTGTTTTCATGTAATATCGGATATATATTCCAAACTTAATAAGACTGTATTCCTCTTACATCAACGTTAAGCTAAAATTAAATGACTTGAATCATGTAGAAAATATTTTAAACAGTTTAGAATTTTACCATTGTTTTGTATATATGTAATTTTTTAATTTTATATGTTAAAAAGCAGTCTACAGAATCCCTTAAATTAAACAAAGATATACATTGTTATTTTACTCGGAATCAAAATTATTACTTGCTCTACACGTACTATGTACATAGTGTATAGAGAAGGTATTGTAATGCACCCAAAAATTTGATACCGAGATTTCACCAGAAATACATGTTTTGGGTCCCCCTGAATCCAAAAAAAAGAAGCATTTTTGGAAAAAGGTCTGTTTATGCATATGCGCACGTGTGTGTGTGTGTGCGTGTGCGCGTGCGTGCGCGTGTGCGTGTGTGTGTGTGTGTGTGTGTGTGTGTGTGTGTGTGTGTGTGTGTGTGTGTGTGGACAGCATAGCTCAAAAATGAAAAGGCTGTTAATACCAAACTTGGTGTTTAAGTTTGATATCTTCCAAGGATGCCACACGAAGATTTTTCAAGAAAATCCCCCACCCCAAACTACCTTTTACATGAAACTTTTTTCGAATATTAAAGATATTTACCTAACAAATAATATGTGTATCTTGAATTTTCTGTGAATAACCTCTGAAGACTATTTTATTCTGGATGAATTTAACAAAATTTTACATAACTGCTAAATCGTAAGAGATGGACGAAAACTTACCACACAAAAAATGTAGAGCACATTAAAACACACAATTTATGTTATATATATATATATATATATATATATATATATATATATATATATATTTTTTTTTTTTTGAGATATTCCTTGTTTTTGATTTCAGCTTTGAAAAACTTGTACTTTTCTCATGCAGGAATTTGTTAACTCGTGTCCATACAGACAAAGGAACTTCAGTCACCTAGTAACCAGCTTTTGATTTCACTTAAACCTATGATACTCCCCATATTTTGCTTCTACTTACAAGGAAGCAAGTAATGATACTATTTCTGCTAATTTTTTCTCGATTAGCATGAAGTAGATAGAAGAATAAGCTTATTAACAATAATTTCTTACACAGAAGTAGAGAAAGTCATGTGAATGGAACACATCAGTTTTTTTTTTTTATTAGATCATACAGGGATGTTTTTGGTGATAAAAATATAATATATTAGGGCTCCAAGTATTTCAATGCACTACCAACAAACTTAAAAACAATCTTGGACATAAAATGCTTTAAAATAGGTCTTAAAATTATGTATTAATACACTGTTTTTATAATTCAGAAAAAATTTTTAAATAGTTAAAGAGATTATAAACATGTTGTTAATTGGATGTTTTAGGTTGGTTAATTTTATGTTACATTTTTGGTAAGCTGAAATTTGTGTTTTCCTTTTTTGATCCAGTTGTAAATTATGTTAGTAGGATAATGTATGTATCTCATGTAAATACTTGTGGTGTTAAGAATGATATTTTTGTAATATGCACCTTGTACATGATTGAAATTTTGTTTTAAAGAGACTTATTGTAACCAGTGGCGGCTCGTAGCCAAATTATCTGGTGGGGCACAATTTTAAGATTGACTAAAATTAAAACTAAATTGAATGTTATTTATGGATGCTCTTTCAACTGTTACGGTTCTAAGCGTCCCATTCTATTTTGAGCGCGAAAGACCTGTTAATATTGCTCAGAGGTCTTTATCAGGATTGAGGGTTTTGTTACGTACCGTAAATTTACGACACGGTATCAGCGACTTTACTTCCCTTATGAAGGAAGGGATTTTTACGCCTGAAAAAGAAATCAGCCGGATTGAACCCGCGACCTTGAGAACCAGAGGCTAGCTTGTTACCCCTTGATCACGCATGACGACAGACTAAAATTAGTGGATACTAAACGCTATCAGTAGAAATGAAATGGTAACCTTTTTATTTGTAGATGAGTCCATCCTTCGATCGATCCTTTGCTTGAAAAATACTTCCATAACTTTTTGATTTAAGTGAGAAACTGAACGCGACATGTTCCGATAAATTTGAACACGAACCGTCACCTTCCCTGTTTACCATATGTCAACAACATTATCAGAGAGGTGATCCTGCTGCAAATTGATGCACAGCTCGTCTTAACAGACGATTCCAGTCTTCAATACTACCTTACACAACTTTAATAGCTTATGTATGTCAATTGCAATGTTCACGATGTTTCTTTTCACAACGAAGCTCGCTTTTCTCTCAGAAAATTATGGAAACTACTCTTAAATTAAAGTAGATCGCGATCATGATATTAATGTCTTAAGCATTTTCTTTATAAGCAATTGTACACCTCACAAACCACTGCCTTTCGTAACAGTGTTTAGGATTTTCCCTCATAAAGAGAGTTTTAACACTGCCGTCTCTGTGAACGCTAACATGTAGCAACTGATAAATCGACATATTTAATTTCACCAAATTATTCTCCAGCGTATTCGGATTATGTTTCATTAACACGTGAAATACATTTAAGGCAATGTTTCACACTTATCAGTTTATTCTTAAGGTGTATATTGTAACTGAGCACTCATTCTCAAAACACTATCCACTAATCACCTCTCGCAAGTAAGGTCCCTTTTACTGTTTGTTCACGTCCATAATTTCAATAACTATTGGTTATTTTGCCTTTTTCTGTTTTCAAGCGAAGCTTCAAATGTATCACGAATAAATTTCCTAGTAAACTTAGGTAATTACACAACACACTGCTTGTACACCTTGAGCTTTGGCGCGCGAGCGTACCTGGTCGTCTGCTTGGCAAGGAGGAGAGAATACCAAGTACCAACATTGTACATTTTCACCACTTAAGTTTCTTTTTGTATATTTCGTTCGGGAGGTTTATAGATCAGCTTTGTTTTCAAATAAGAAGACATCCAAACTTAAAAAAATGCTTCTTATTATTTACTCTTACACGTGAAGCAATCTTTGGCTAAATATTTTTGTCAGGGATTGGACTCAAACTTTAATTTTTGGTTATGGTCGGTTCTTATTTTCTCTTTGCGCATGCGCAGGAAATGACCACGGAGGCTTTCGTGTCCTAAGAGCACCTTTCCCTCTCGGCTCCTTGAATCCCGCACCCTCAAATTAACTGCATCTAAAAACACTGAATTCTTCTGCGCGTGCGCATAGGATGACCACAAAATTGCTTGTGTCCGAAAAATGCGGCCGGTTACTATTTCCGACAGCCATCTTCACTACAACTGTCCAGTGTGCATAGTAGGTTTAAATTTATACAAAATGCGTTATAGATTATAGCATTTTACCTAATAACATAATGGAGAAATTGTTGTAGGGAGGGCACGTGCCCCTAAAGGCCGGCCCCACTGATTGTAACCAGGACCAAGATCTACGTAATTTACTGTAAATATATTTGTAAATTTAGTCTTGACATGATCTTCTGTAACACTGTTCTGATAGAAAAACTCTTAAGCAAATCTACTATTTCACATACAAAGTATGGAACTATTCTTTGGGGAAATATTACAGAAATAGAAACAAAAAAAAGTATTCACATTACAAAAAAATCTGACGTGATACACTCGCACGACTTTCTCTAGCTCTTCTACAAACTTCTTTCACAAGATTATTCTTCTTTCTGCACCTTGCTTATCGAGATAATCATTAGTAGAATATTCTTATTACTTAGTTCCTTATAAGTAGAAAGAAAATAAAGGCATACACTAGGCTAAACCGACAGTCAAATGTTTTAAAGTCTGTCATTATTCAATTGTCATTGCAAATCGCTTCTTTGCTTGGCCAGGAGTAGAACAAAAGAAAAATGGACACTTCCTGTCTGAGAAAAGTATAAGTACTCACAATTGAAACCAAAAACAAGGAATATCTTGCAAACGGTTACCTCCACAACAAAAATGTAAAGGACATTTATTGTGTGTTTTGATCAGATCAACATTTTCTGTGTAGTAAGTATTTGTATCTCTCTTACAGTTTAGCAGTTAAGCAACATTTAGCAAAATTCATGCAGAATAAAGAGCTCTTCAGAGAACATTCCCAGAAAATTCAAGATATACATTTTATTTGGTATGTAAATATCTTTAATATACAGGATTTTAACCAAAATCATTAAAGCCTTTTTTATAAAATCAAAATTTTCGAACATTTTTCCATGTAAAGGGTAGTTGGGGGTGGGAGGATTTTCTTGAAAATCTTCGTGTTGCATCCTTGGAAGATACCAAACCTAAATACCAAGTTTAGTATTTAACAGTCTTTTTGTTTTTGAGCTATGATGTCCACAGACACACACATAGACAGACAGATACGCACAGATATACACAGACCTTTTTTGAAAATGCTTTTTTTTGATTCAGGGAGTCCTAAAACGTGTATTTCCGGTGAAATCTCAGTATCAAATTTTTGGGTAGACTACAATACTTCCTCTATACACTATGTACATAGTATGCATAGATATATGCATAGATATATATATATATATATATATATATATATATATATATATATCAACGTATAAAATGTATTGTACTAGACGAGGAGCAAAAAAATAACAATGTACACAAGTATTGCTTACGAAACGATAATGAATATTTTAGATTGACACTGAGGGATACTTTAAATAATCAAGATATAATAGGTATGTGGAAACAGCTATTTAATAACATACCCAAAGAAATTAAAAGTAATAAAAATAACAAGTGAAAGTTAACATCTGTAAAAAAGTAGTCATTAGAGAATGCTTTTTATAGCACAGAAGAATTTAAACTAAGTAATACAAGTTAACTAAGTTGTAAATATATATGTATGTATTCTTGACATGTCCTTGCTAAGGACATGTCAAGGATTGGCTGATAAGTGTCGGGCCTCACACAGATATGGCACCACTAGGCCAGTTAGATGATAACATTGTATAGTTTAACTCTAGACTAGCTTGTATCCTTTGTTACAGGTCAATAGATTATTAAGTTTTCAAATGACAGCATTTTAAGTAAAACAACTTTCGAGTTCTCACGAAAATGGAGGATTTGGAAAACAAGCAGCAATTAAATACTTATATTGAAAGGCTTAATGCCTAAAAGAAATTAAGGAGGAAATGGGTAGTACATTGAAAGACTCTGCCCCTTCATATTCAATGATTAAAACATGGGTTGCAGAGTTTAAAATGGAATGTACGAGCACAGTGATGAGCATTGCTGTGGATGCCCTGTAGAAGTGACAACTCCAGAGATCATTGAAAAAATTCATCGTTTAGTACTGGAAGACCACAAATTAAAGTTGTTTGAGATAACAGAGGCTATAAACATATCAAAAGAATGTGCAGATAATATTTTAAGTACTTTTTTGGGCTTTCTCAAGGTCTGTGCAAGATGGGTGCCACGTTTGTTGACACCTGATCAAAAGTTGCAAAGAAAAACTGTTTCTGTTAAGAATGTGGAGCTTTACCATAAAAATCCCAGTGAATTTTTCAGACGGCTTATTACCATGGATGAAACTTGGACACATCACTACACTCCAGAAAGTAAATCAGTCAAAACAGTGGATTGCACCAGGTGAACCAACTCCAAAAAAGGCAAAGTCAATTTTGTTAGCTAACAAGGTTATGGCAAGTGTTTTCTGGGATGCACAGGGAATTATTTTTATTGATTACTTGTAAAGGGTAAAAGCATCGCTGGTGACTACTATGCAAGCTTACTGCAACGTTTGAGTGATGAAATGGAAAGAAAAAGACTTCATTTGGCAAAAAAATAATCTTGTTTCATCACAACAATGCTCCATGTCCATCGTTCAGTCATTGCAATGGGAAAAATGTGCGAATTAAAATTGGAATTGGTTGAACATCCACCCTATTCACCAGATCTAGCATCCAGTGACTACCATCTATTCCCCAACCTCAAAAAATTTCATGGAGGACGAAGATTTCACAGCAACGAGGAGGTCATTGATGTGGTAAACAGCTATTTTGAGGACCCTGATAAATTGCACTACAGAGATGGTTTAATTAAATTAGAACACCGATATGACAAATGTATTAGCCTTTCTGATGATTATGTTAAGAAATAAAGCAAAATAACTTTTTTTTAAATGCTTTCATTGAGAGGCCCAGAACTTATCAGCCGACCCTAGTATGTAAAGGATGAATAAAATGAGTTAATGTGTATACAGTATGATTGAAATAAATAACTAATTCTGTTGGTCAGAGTTAATATTCAATTTTTATTCTACAGATTCCAATTTAAATGCAATAAAACATACCTGCTGGAGAAGTTGAGTGTGTTGGTGTTTTATTGTTACTGCCAGATGAGATTGAAAGCTGTGAGGATGCTACAGGAGTGAGGGTCTTGTCCACAGCAGTGTCTACGATACTCATAGTTTGGTTCTTGAGGTTGTTCTCGGCTACAACCTGACTCTGGTCCGAGTGGGAGGAGACAGTTTTGGTTGATCCTTCGGGAGTGGCAATCACTTCCTCTTCTTCCTCCTCCTCTTCCTCCTTGCCTCCAAGGTCGGAGTTGGTCTCCTCAGGTCTTCGTTCAAGATCCGAGTACACTCCTGAGGATTCCATCTCCTCATTGGTGCTGGAGGCTGTGAAGGCTGGGCAAAGTTGGTGTTGTTGTGACCCTGGAACAAAACAATATGATGCATTAACACAGTTGCCAAGTGAATGATTGTTTTCTTTGAATTGATTCTATGAGTGTATGAGTTTTAAGTCATCCTCCATGTCTAGAGGTAACATACTAGCCTCTGGTTCCCAAAGTCATGGATTATTTCAGCATAACAATCCTTAGTATGGCTTCCTTCAGAAGGAAAGTAAAAGACAGTGGTCCCATGTTGTAGATTTATGCCACATAAAAAACTTTGAGCCTGAGAAAGAGGCCTCTGAGCAAAATTAAGCAGTGCATAGAGGGGATGCTGAGAATCATAGCAGTTAATATAAATTTAACTCAATTTTGCAAGTTTCAAACTGATATTGAGCCATCCTTGTTCTGCTGATCAGCATATTTCACTTTTTTATTTTCAAATATTGGAAGTTCATGACAACATTATTGAAAACAATTAAAAGTAGACTGAGTTGATTAATAATGCTGAACAACATTCACTTTTTAAAGTTTTTGGAACATGTTTCAGAAGTTAGTTTTTTCCGTTAAGAACCAGACATTACTTGATGCTTGGCAAACACAAACATTTAGAAAATTCAGTAGTTGCCACAGAGTTTTGAACGAAAAACAGGACATAAACTCAGGAACAAAACTACTAAAACACATGACAAGAAAGCAAGAAGTGTCAACTTGAAACCTCAAAATTCCCTAGAACAATCTATTGTACAAGTTCCTAGAACAGACCAGAGCAGTCTATAGATGAATCAGCTTCAACACGAAGAATCAGTTGATGTCCAGTAGACAATGGGGGTAAGTGCTTCTGAAACAAATTTGGGAAATTTAAAAAGCGAGTGTTGTTTAGTGTCGTTAATAAACTTGGTTATTAGTTTTGACTGCACTTCTCTATTTTTTGCCTTCTTTGATTGATTGCTATTATGATCCTGCCTATGAAAAGGGTCCTTCAATCCCATAAATCAGCAAATAATCTGAATCAATAAACATGTTCCATGGATATAAACAAACTTGTTCTGACCCTCTTGACCAAAAACAAAACCATCTGTATATGTGTCTGTGAACTACATAATTTTAAAATGAAAACTCAGTTAATTCCAAACTTGGTATTTAAGTTCTCCATCTCCCAAGGGTGCAACACAAAGATCTAAGAAAATCTCTGATCTCAAATTACCTTTTACATGCTACATTTCTTTAAAATTCTGATTTTCAAAATGGTTCTATCAGTTTTAAAATACCATATATTTAATCATTTTAATGACAAATGAAATGCATAACTTGAATTTTCTAAGAAAGGCTCTGAGCTCCTCTTCATTCTGGATGACTTTTGCATAACTGCTGTATCTTAAGAACTGGACAAAAATTTACTGCAAAAAATGTAGATGCTAAAGCACACAATTTATACTAAATGAATTTTTTATGAAGTTAACCATTTATGATATATTCCTCATTATGGGTTTGAATTTTCCAATACTTGTCTCAATGGTCATACATAGAGAACAGAATTTCAAAGGCATTACATAGAAATCAGCTCTTAAAAGATTTGACTCACTTAAGCCTACTGTATTTCCCTATTTCCCTTGTACCTACAACAAATATTAATAAAACCATTTCTACTACTGTTTATTTCAATGAATAAGTATATAGAAGAAAAAGCTTTTGTAAGAAAAAAATTATAGAAGTATGGATAGAGAATGTCATTTGTATCATCATGTTTTTTTTTACATTTATAATGTTACTGTTGGTTCAATGTATTCTGGTATTAGGATGAGACAACTTGTTTATCAATTCTTACACATTTAGTGTTATTGAAAATACATAATATTAATTAAAATATGTCTGAACATACCAGTTGGTCTTAACTAACTAAACTGTTATATTCTGAACTTAAATAATCAGAATGGAATCAAATTTATTGTAATGTTTTACTAAAGAGTTTAAATGTTTAGAAAATGTAGCTTTCAACCTTGGTATTAATCTTGGAGGTTATATGGGTCTTCTAAAAGCAAGTGAAAACATTGAACTACTATAAGTATTATAACTTGTATAGTTATTAAAAGAAAAACTATCACAGTTTGGACAAAACATTGGGAAGTTGCCATCAGTGTTGGGCAAACAATGAGGTTTACAAAGTATTCTCTTGTTCGTCATTCTGTCTGTGACACCATGCTCAGCATTTTGTAGATAATGTCCTGTAATATTGGAATCTTTCAGTTACAGTGAATTGTTACATATGTCAGGACATTGGTTTTGTAAGGTAACCCCATAACCAAGAGTCAAGATCAAGGGAGTCACATTGTTGGGAAGTCCCTTCTGATGATATGATCGTCAAACATCTGCGTAATTAATTGTTTTGCAGGGGTGTAAATATTGGATTGAGCACAAGCTTGCATGAAGATTATGTTTTCCATGTCATGCTTTCTAGTCTAGGGATGTTCTTTTTTTTCCTATCTCAAATATTATAATATTTATGGTGGTGTAATATTTGAACTTACTTGTGAAAGATCCTATACAATGAAACAATAACTAGGACTATTAGGAAACCAGGAATATATTTCCATAGGAATAATTATTTTTCTACTGTAACTGTATTTGAGTTATTTGTTTATTGTTTATAATTATATTAATTACTTGATTTTTGGATCTTGTTGGTTTTATTGTTGCAAATACTAGTTTGTTCATTATTTAATAATACTGATGTTTGTATATATTTGATACTATATACCTTATTTATGATGAATTCCAACCCCCCTGCTTGCCGAGCATGAGATTATTCTCTTTCAGGAGTAGTGGTATAAATAAGTTAGTATTACTTATATTTTATATATAGTTTCTCTAGCAGGCATTATATTTACTGGTTTATGAACCATTAAAATAGTTATTGACCTTTCCACATTCAACACAAAATGCTGTCATAAAAGTTTGGTGTACATACAAGTATATACCCATGTATGACAGTCTATTAGCAAGCATTGTTGGGCCTGAACAAAGTTCTAATTGTTGTCATAAACAGATTCTAAGTCTGTATATAAAGATTTTGCCTTCCTTGTTGACAATTACTTTCTGTAATTAGGAATTATGACTTGTTGAAAGGAAGATATAAGCAAATAATAAATAAGCTTAATCAACAAGGAAGAAATCAAAACATGCAACTAAAACTTTTGCTGTGCAACTGAAACACTGAAAGGGACAATAACAAATAATATAATTGAACACAGCATTTTGCAAATAATGTCCTATTATATTGGCAATATAAATAGAACTAGGAATTTACAGGTATACTCATATTCCTTTACTAGAAATCTAAAACTACACAATCTGTTGGAAAACATTTACCTTTTTTGCAACCTCTATACATGTCAAACCTGCAAGGGCAAACTTGTATTTGCAGCTACAATATATCCATGGAAATGACATATTTTAAAATCTTTATGTTACGATAAACATAGTGTTGATCTATTTAATCCTATCTGTTATAAATCCCACACAATTCAAGATCTGGGTTATGTTTGCCTCTAATATTTGTGTGAGCAACTGTTTTCACAAATGAATTATGCCCAGTCAAAATATAGAATCTTGCTTCACTGATGAACATCTGTTGGTGCAGCTATAATAGAGGGAACCCAGACTTTGATGAAATAATGCAAATTTAAAAGAATGTAATTAAAACAAAATCTGATGTGTTACATTCACATGACTTTCTCTACATCTCATGCATTTATTACTTGCTTCCTTGTAAGTAGATGGGAAATAAAGGAATACCATAGGCTAAAGTGATAGTCTGATCTTTTAAAAGCTGGTTACTATGTGATTGAAGTTCCTTTGTTTGTATGGCCAGGAGTTCACAAATTCCCATATGAGAAAAGTATATGTATTTTAAAGCTGAAACCAATTACAAGGAATATCTCAAGAATGGTCAACTCCACGAAAAAAATGTAAATAACATGAATTGTGTTACATATGTTTTTGTCTGTCTCTTACAGTTTACAAGTTATGCAAAATTCCACAAAATTCATTCGGAATAAAGATGTTTTCAGAGGCTATTCCCAGAAATTTCAAGATATACATTTTATTTGTCATGTAAATAGCTTTAATATACTATATTTTAATCAAAATCATTAGAGCCATTTTTGAGAAAATCAAAATTTTTAAAAAATTCTCCATGTAAAGGGACGTTGGGGGTGGGGGAATTTTCTTGGAAATTTTCATGTCGCATCCTTGGATGATACTGAACTCAAATACGATGTGCGCGCACACGGACATTTATCTAAAATTCCTTTTTTTTTTTTTGGATTCAGGGGGTCTCAAAATATATATTTCTGGTGAAATGTCGGTATCGATTTTTAGGTGCGATACAATATCTGCTCTGTATATTATGTACATAGCGCGTGTGGAGAAAGTAAAAAGAGGTGAAGAGGAAAATAGACAATAAAGAGCGCAGGAAGCTTAGTTTGTAATGAACACCATCTCTTTCAGCAGATTACAAGATGTACCAACCTAAAACAACTCCTCCAGGAGCTGCACCATACAGCGTGCCGTCGATGACCTGCGCCTTCCTGTCGCCACCTCTACCGACGCCAGTGGATGCCCCCTGCACTACACTGTCAATGCCACTTCCTCCACTCCCAGCCGTAGTTGCATTGTCCTCATGCATGTCGGCATCACTCTCTGTGAAGAAGTCCGAATCGGTCATGGGATCCAGAGGTAGATGAGGGTTGTTGATGATGCGAGGCTTGGGACCACCAGTTGGGGAATGATCTGCCCCCCGGCTGGCTGGTCTGCTCCACTCGCCGTCACCCTGATAGCCGTTGTCTAGACTCGTTATGCTGGTGACGCTGGTAACAAATCCAACAGGCAGAGGAGGTGCTGCTGAGGATCTGGATGACGGGCCTGCACTCGTAGCACCTGTAATGTGCATTTCACAAACATGCTCAAACCTCATGTCAACTCTGTTATCATACCCATTACAATATACTGATAAATCCCGGGCCTCACACAATATATGCCAGTTAGACGGTAGCATCGTATAATTTAACTCTAGACTAGCTTGTATCCATAGTTACAGGTCAATAGCTTGTTTAGTTTTCGAATGATAGCATTTTAAACAAGACAAATTTAGAGTTCTCACCTAAATGGAGGATTTGGAAAAACGAGCACTGATTAAATACTTCCATTTGAAAGGCTTAACGCCTAAAGAAATCAAGGAGAAAATGGACAGTACATTAAAGACTCTGCCCCTTCATATTCAATGATTAAAAGGTGGGTGAGTTTAAAATGGGAAGTGCGAGCATTAGTGATGAGCCTTGCTCTGGACGCCCTGTAGAAGTGACAACTCCAGAAATCATTGAAAAAATTCATCGTTTAGTACTGGAAGACCGCAGATTAAAATTGTATGAGATAGCAGAGGTTGCAAACATATCAAAAGAACGTGCAGGTAATATTTTAAGTAATGTTTTGGGCTTTCACAAGGTCTGTGCAAGATGGATGCCGCATTTGTTGACACCTGATAAAAAGTTGCAAAGGAAAACAGTTTCTATTAAGAATGTGGAACTCTACCGTAAAAATCCCAGTGCATTTTTGAGAAGGCTTATTACCATGAATGAAACTTGGATACATCACTACACTCCAGAAAGTAAATCACAGTCAAAACAGTGGATTGCGCCTGGTGAACCAATTCCAAAAAAAAAAAAAAAAAAGACTAAGTCAATTTTGTCAGCTAATAAGGTTATGACGAGTGTTTTCTGGGATGCACAGGGACTTATTTTTATTGATTACTTGGGAAAGGGTAAAAGTATCACTGGTGACTACTACGCAAGCTTACTGTAACGTTTGAGTGATGAAGTGAAAAGAAAAGGACTTCATTTGGTCCCCCCTCCCAAAAAAAAATGTTTCATCACGACAATGCTCCAGACCATCGTTCGTCATTGCAATGGGAAAAATGTGCGAATTAAAATTGGAATTCCTTGAACTTCCACCCTATTTGCCAGTGACTACCAACTGTTCCCAAACCTCACAAAATTTCTTGGAGGACGAAGATTTCGTAGCAACGAGGTCATTGATGCGTAAATAGCTATTTTGAGGACCTTGATAAATCGCACTACAGAGATGGTTTAATTAAATTAGAACACCTATATGACAAATGTATTAGCCTTTCTGGAGATTAAGTTGAGAAATAAAGCAAAAAAAAAAAAAAAATTAAATGCTGTTTTCATTGAGAGGCCCGGGACTTACCAACCGACCCCCGTACTTGGTCATCTATATGTTAACCATTAGAGTTATCATTCCCATATACATATTGTTACAAAATGAAATATGGCTGTAAAAAGTCACTGCCCTAAATTTTCTGTTATATAACGGGTGGAAGCTGAAGTCATTACATTAATTTTAACCGGTATTAGATCTCTGTATTTGGAACACATTTTGTATTTTACGCTTTAGTTTCTGACCACTTTCTACGGATTTTAGTTTTATCAAAAACAAGAGACACAAGCTGGCAACACTGCATTGAATTTGAACAGAAATTGCTAGTATCACCATTCCTAATAAATACACAATTTATAGGTTGTTAGAATTGTTTAAATTAAAGAGTCAGTATTAGACAAAAACACCATCTTCTTACCAGAACTGCAAATTTGTCGAAATTTTGTAGGGTCAGGTTTGGTTGGAAAGACCCATTAAGCCGATTGAATTTTCTTTTCAGAATCATAACAATAAATCATATATTCATCTTCAGTATGATGTCTCAAACCAAATTTAAGTGCCACCTTGAAATTTTCCCAGAGTTTCTCTGCACCAACCAGTGCGTCGATGTTTTTGATAAGAAATCAGTTTATGTAGAATTCATCGACAACAAGGTTTTCTCACGTCTAACTGTTGATGTAAAATGTTTTGGACTTGACTCCCAATGCCCAATGTCGCTCGAGTAAATTCATAATAAGTCTGTCGATCTTTTTCGAGCATTGCTCGAACAGCGTCAATATTTTCAGCAATAGATAACAGCAGTTCTTGGGAATCGTTCACGAAATACAACACTAAGAAAAAAAAATGGAATTCACTGTACCAATTATACACTTTATCTTAGATGAGGCTTCTTCGTCAAATGTATTTTAATCACATCTTCCCACTGTTTAGATATTAATGACGACAAAAAATTGTAAAAAGTCTTAGACCAGAAATGTTCTCTGGTCAAAAATTATTTTGGAGTGAACACAAAATCTTTAATATAAAGTTTCTGTCAAATATAAGCAAATTTAATTTTGGCTGATCTCGTAGCTCAGACGGTAGAGCATCTATCTGCTGTGCGAGGGGTTCTGATTTCGATTCATGGGGATTTTTCTCTAGCCAAGATTATTACCTATCCTCCCTCAGAGCCTAGAAATATGATTCAGAGTGTGAATGCGGTGTTATCTAATGAACAAAACTAGAGAGAGAGAGAGAGAGAGAGAGAGAGAGAGAGAGAGAGAATGTGTATAGAAATCAAATGACAACAGAACGCGAGTTATCACCATTGCCAGTAGGAAATATGTTTCAAAGAGAAATGCCGTCAATATGACCCTGCAGTTGCAGGCGAGGCAGAGAAATATGGCTTTCTATATAATTTTTCAGTGTCGCGCTCGTTTATGACCATGAAGAATTAATGACTGTTAACATAACTTTTGTTAAAAGCTGTGAGAGATGGGTGGCGATACAAGGACATCATATGCAGCATTTTCTACGGCGAAGATTATCGTTACTGTAGTTATGGTTTGCACGAGAAATCTATTCGCTTGAAAATTAACCAGCTGTGAATATCCAACTCCACCAGCCAAGAGCATACAAGAAAATTCCCGTTAGGCCGGCCATGCGTCCAAACGAAGGTTCTGTATAATCTCTAACTGCTATGTGTTTGATGTTCGTTTTATATAATCAGTTTTAGAGTACCATTATTAATAATATAACTTGCACAACAATGGAAAACACACTTACCGGAGAGGCCGGCCGTGTCGCGGCCGCTCTCTGAGGTCAGTTCCGTCTTGTCGGCCACCATCACCACCTCCTGGTACGGGGCGTCCATAGGGAGATCCTCGGGAGATAAGGTGCGGTCTGAGATGTCAACCACGCCGCGTATGCTGGCCGGAGTGAAATCGCCTTCGTCACTCGACTTGGTGGCCGTGGCTGGTGTGCCAGCACTCAGATCTACTCGCCGACTTTCCTCCTCCAGAAGGATATCGTCCTCTGCCCCGCTCTTGGGATCGCACTCCAGAACTACACAGAATCATGAACAATATTGCTCAAATTTGCTGAAAAAATGTTCGGTGGTGTATTTATGTAGGTTTAATATAAGTCAATGTTGTACATGAAGCCTCCGAGTTTTGGCTTATGGAAGCAAGAGATTTACCGATTTTCTTTTTATTTTCTGTATACGTAGCATGTACATGATGTATAGAGAAGGTATTGTATTCTACCCAAAAATTAGATACCGAGATTTCACAGGAAATAGTTATGTTTGGGGACCCCCTTGAATCCAAAAAAAGCATTTTTAGAAAAATGTCCGCGCGTGTGTGTGTGGGGGGGGGGCAGCATAGCTCAAAAACGAAAGTCCGTTAAACAACAAACTTGATATATAAGTTCAGTATCTTTCAAGGATGCGACACGAAGATTTTTAAGAAAATTCCCACATCCCCAACTACCGTTTACATGGAAAACTTTTCAAAAATTTTGATTTTCTCAAAAATGGCTCTAATGATATTGATTAAAATCCCGTATATTAAAGATGTTTGCATACCAAATAAAATATATGTATATCATGAATTTTCTGGGAATAACCTCTGAAGATCTCTTTATTCTGGATGAATTTAGTCGTATTTTGCATAACTGGTAAATCGTAAGCGATGGACAAAAACTTACTGCACAAAAATGTAGGTCTGGTCAAAGTACACAATTTATGTCTTTTACGTTTTTGTTATGGAGGTAACAGTTTCCGAGATATCCCTTATTATTGGTTGTAAAGTACTTATATTTTTCTCACGGGAAGTGTCCGTTTTTCTGTTGTTCTAGTCCTGGCCAAGCAAAGAAGCAATTTACAATGACAATCGCATAACAACAGCTTTTAAACATTTGACTATCACTTTAGCCTAGTGCATTCCTTTAGTTTCCTTCTACTTATAAGGAACAGTGTAATAAAAACTTTCTGCCAATGTTTACATCGATTAGCATAGTGTAGAAAGAAGAATAGTATTTTGTAAGAAGTTTGTAGAGCAACTAGAGAGTCATTTGAGTAACCACCAGATTTTACTTTCTCTATACGTATTTAAGTTTGGTTTCTTCCAAGGATGCGACAGGAAGATTTTCAAGAAAATACCCCCCACGCCCAACTATCCTTTACATGGAACATTTTTCGAAAATTTTGATTTTCTAAAAAAGGGCTCTAACAAATTTGACTAAAATCTCTTATATTTAAGATATTTATGTGAGAAATAAAATTTATATCTTCAAATTTCTGGGAATAGTCTCTGAAAACATGTTTGTTCAGGATGATTTTTATTGAATTTTGCATAACTGGTAAACCGTAAGAGATACACAAAAACTTACTACACAAAAGTGTAGAGCACATTAAAACACACAATTTATGTTATATGGATTTTTTTTCGTGGAGTTGGTCGTTTTTGAGATATTCCTTGTTTTTGGTTTCAGCTTTAAAAAACTTACACTTTTCCCAACCAGGAATTTGTTAACTCCTGTATTTCGCTTCTACTTACAAGGAAGCAAGTAATAAGTCTATTTCTGCTAATTTTTTCTCGATTAGCATGACGTAAACAGAAGAACAAGCTTTTTAACAATAATTTGTTGCAGAGATGTAGAGAAAGTCACGTGAATGGAACACATCATTTTTTTAAACTTTTTATTGTGCTTTCAAACAGTAGCAGTTACAAACACGCCTAAAACTTGTATTCGATTGTTTCCTCGATATATGAACCAGTTTATGCAAGAAGAAACCTGTACTCAAGTTGAAGAACCCCTGTGTCGAACCCAGGTGGTAACCTGATTCCAGGGGAATTTGAACCTGAGAAGCTTCAGTGATCTACACCTCACGAACCGTAACAAATGACTCGTAGTTTTCTTGTGTAAACATGGCGCTGCGTAAGAAAATATCTCTCAATATTTTTTCGTGTCATTATTGGAGCCTCATTTACAAGGAACACATTCTGAAGTATATTAAGCCCGTTCTTTATTTCATTGAGAAATTAAAGAAAATTTGAATTTATACAACTAAAAGTTAAAATTCAAGTATTTTAATTCCTCTACTACCTATAGTAATCAGGGAAGTATTGATATATTCCATCCACCAATTCAAACCCGCCATTTCAAAGGGAATTTAAAGGCTTTGAGATTCCCTGAATCCAAAAAGGGCAGTTTTGGTAAAAGACGTGTGTGTTGTGGGTGTGTGGGTGTGTGTGTGTGGGTGTGAGTATGTGTGCGTGCGCTTCATTTAAATTCCAAACTTGGATTTATGTTCGTATCTTCCATATATATGACAAGAAAATCGCCCACCTTAAACATGAACATTTTTCTGAAAAGTGTGATTTTCTCAAAAATTGCTGCAACGATTATGATTACAATATCATAAGTTTTAGACATTTTCATGGCAAATACACATCTTATGAAAATAGCCTCTGAAGCATTCTTTTGATAATTAGTAAGCCGTAAGAGATAGGCAAAAACATACTAAGTGCACAAATAATGTACATCTCATTAATACACCAACTTAGGCCAAATACATGATTTTTTGTGGAATTAGTCAAATCTGAGATTGGTTCAATTGCTTTTTTTCACACAGGCCGTGTGTAGAACGGGAGTTGGATAGGTAGAGGCAGACTGAAAAATTCAATGCCATAGCCGGGATTTTAACCACGGTTTTCCCGGCCTCTAAACGGTTGCTCTTCCACTGAGCTACCATGGCAACATGCCGGCATAGCACTGAATTTCTCAACTGACTCCTTGTCAAAAATAGTTGGCTATACTATGAATCCTCGGACTTAAAGTACTTGCAACACTGTAAGTCTCCATTGGGGTTATCATCTCAAAGTAATTTGAGATCATTTTGTGGTTTACCAGGAAACATGAGATATTCCTTGTTTTTTATTTAAATTTGCCAACACTTCTTTTCTCAAATAAAAAGTCGTAATTCGTGTTGTTATTTTTTCTCCAATGCTGGTCATGCAAATAAAACGGAATTTTAAAAGATTTGTCTGTCGTCTTAGCCGAATGTATTTCCTTATCCTCCTTGTAAGAAAATAGGCAATTAAACCATTACTTCTGTTTATCTCGATTATCATGAAGTACGATCGATTGAAGAATAAGTTTATGTAAGAGTATATGGGGAAGGTCACATGAATAAGCGCGCTGATTAACTTTTTGCTTAGTAATGATTTCTATTTAGGCTTGGTTGCCTACATATGGAACAGCATTCAAATCTTTGTTCGTGATAATGAGCTATTGCGATGGAAAAGGAAAGAAATGGCCTTTCAAGAATTTCGTTTGTTCAGACACTCAATATAAATTTGCAATGTGAAATATTTCGAAAATGGTTAACGCTACGGAAGAAAATACCGGTACAAATGATGTATTTTGATGAATTCTACATTTTTCCTATGTCAAGTTTTCATCGCTTTATGGTTTACCAATTATACACAATTATATAACACTCAAGTTATGTATTTTATTAGTCATCTCAATTTCACGTCATATACTACATTTATTAAACTTTTTGGAAAACTTAACGAAAAATTCCCATGTAGGAAGGTTTTCTCGACAATTTTCGAATGTTGAAGGGTGTCAACAGTTTGTTTTGAGTTATACCTCTTTCTCAGAGGCACAGAAGCTTTCTAAGTATTTTTAAGATCACCAAAACGTGTAGGATTGTATATTTCCGGTGAAAGCTCGAAATCTAATTTTAAGATAAGAGTATACCGTGCCTTCGTTCTATGCCAAGGCTATAAACGCCTTATATGCGTATCGGCCGAGACGGCAGCAACCTCAAGGGTTATGCCACTGCGCAGAAGCGGCGCAGGACGTATCAAGGGTACTATTATCAGCTGTGAGCTGTCTCAGTGTTGCATTATCTTCGTGTTGTGAGGCGTTCGACAATACATGGTTGTGTGCTGTTTTGTTATGAATATTATTCTCTTATTGGTCAATGAAAATAACTGCCAACAAATTTACGCATATTTTTATGCTCGATACGTACATGAAAGCTGAATCTTGTAGACAAGTGTGTAGGCAATTTCAGCAGTAATTTTCTGATAGAGACACTGCGAGGTGTTTAATCAATAAATTTAAAACAACGGGAACGCAAAACCAAAGAAGCGAAAACATGTTCTAACAGAGGAAGAACTAGATGAAATTGGTGCTGCATTCGAACTCTCACCCAGATCTCTCAACCTTGTACAGCAAGCGGGTGCTTCACAAATGTCTGTTCTACAGCTACTAAACTTTTAAAACTGAAGCCCTACCATGTGACTATTCTACAGAAATTATGAACATTACGCAAGAAGCTATGCTTGTGGATGGAAATTTCATCCGACGATGTAAAAAATGTCTTCGAACAGATGACACCACTTTCAACAACACGTACTAAAAGGGTATTCATTACATATGCAGGATGATTCAAAAATACTTTCATAACGTTTGGGGATGGATTCCTTATATCTAAACAAGAAAATCGATTCATATAAACATGTGCTCTAAAACCCTTCGATTTCGCGTTATCAATTTACTAACGAAAGTTTACGTTCAATGGTTTTCCGGGTCCAACCCAACAACTTCATTTATCTATGCACTCATTCATGGAAGGCCTTGACCCATTTTATCCTGTGTTACCATGGCTACTCATTAACATTTGTCATTTATCAGATTGTAATCCATTCCCCAGCACGCCTTACAAGTGCTATCTACAGGGACTTCCTTTAGAACACTCTCCCAGACTTATTAGAAAACGTGCCTCTGCAAATAAGATGAAACATGTGCTTTATGTATGATGCTCTAGCACATTTTAGTCTCATTGTTTGAGATGCACTGGCTGGTATCTAGCATGACAAATGGATAGATAGAGGAGGAGCAGTTCCATAGCCTGCACGATCATCGACCTCAATCCTTTGAATTTTTATGTTTTGGGAGCACCTTAAACGATTGATTTATGCAGCAGACATCCCGGATGGAGAAACTCTTTATCTACGTGTCAAGGAAGCCTGCGAAATCATACGACACCGACTGGGAGTATTTGACATTCCATGCTTCAACGAGTACATGCGTGTGTATATGCACGATAAGGGCATTTGGATAGTGTGCTATAAGTGCTGTCCGTGTGGAACATCGCCTAACAAGCTAACAATGTCAATAATAGAATCTGTCACTTTAAAATATTTTGATTAATAGTATTTTAAACCTCAAGAAATCGAGAACGAAGGGTTTTGGGACATGTGCTTATATGGACAATTTTCTTGTATTGACGTAAGGAACCAGTACCTAATATTTGTAAAAATATTTTTGAATCACCCTGCATATTACTAACACTGGCGAGTAAGTAACGCAGGAGCTACGGAACGGAAAATCGCGCAGTATATTAGACTGTGTACAGAATATGTATTCGCGTGATCCGGGCCTTGGCTTAAAACGAAGGCACTGTACTACTTCATCTACGATGTTATTGGTAGACAATATTTGTTTTCATGCCTTGGAAGATCTGGTAACCTGGTATACAGGAGCGAAGATGTGCGGATGGCCTTGTCGTGTAACACTCACCCGTAACATTGTAATCCGGAAAGGATTGGTTCTCCAACAGCGTGATGTCCTTGCTTAGCTGCTCCAGTTCCTGAAGCGACATGACTTCATTCCTGGCGACCACGTGGCTATCGTTAGGCACTACATCAATAGGGTCGCTGGCAAAGGGTGGTCCGCAGTCCCCAAGGAGATACGAACCCATGTCCTCGAATGAAGGCGTCCGGCCGACACTGGGACTATCCTCGCAAACCGTGAAGTCCAGCATTTGGTCCGGAGTTAGGATGCCGAGACTGCTCTCGTCCAGCTCAAAAGAGCTCTGCTTGCTCAACTCATTTTGTTGCTGTTGGGTTGTTAGTCCTAGTTGCTGATGCTGTATTGAGCCAGCGGAGCCGGAGCGCTGATAGTTCCAGCTTTCTCGTGGAGAGGCGTTGGTGGTAGAAACAGCGGACGTGATAGGGCTGCCATCTGATCCACACTGAAATACAAAAATAATCATTAACCACAAGCTGACAACGGCACAAGATGTACACACAGCGTTGACTATGTGTTTCAATGAATATAAATTTCTGGTGAACAATGCACTTTAAGGGCATTTTCAACAATTTTACATAATGATCGAGTCAATTTTAAACATTTTTACTTTCTCTACACGTACTATGCACATAGAGTATAGAGATGGTATTTTATTGCACCCAAAATGCGATATCTATCGAGATTTCACCGGAAATACATGTTTTAGAACCCCCTGAATATTAAAAAAATATATTCATTTTTAGACGAATGTCCCTGTGTTGTCCGAGGGCAGCATAGCTCAAAAACGAAAAGTCCGTTAAATACCAAACTTGATATTTAAGTTCAGTATCTTACAAGGATGGTTTTCCGGCGACACGATTTTCAAGAAAATACTCTCAGCTCCAACTACACTTTTCATAGAACTTTAATCGAAAATTCTGGTTTTCTCAAAAATAGCTCTAACAATTTTGATTAAAATTTTTTATGTTTAAGACATTTTATGACAAACGAAATGTATATCTTGAATTTTCTGGAGACCTCTTCATTCTGGATGATTTTTGTATAACTGACAAACCGTAAGAGATATACAAAAACTTACTACACTTTTTTTAGGGTTAACCGTTTTCGAGATATTCCGGATTACTAGGTTCGAATTTTAAGGCACAAACTTTTCTCGAACAAGACACGACATCTTTTTTTTCGTTTATTTATTCCTGGCAAGAAGAGAGAATGGAATGTTAATTGGCTCACATAGCGACCGGCTTTTAAAGGCTTTAACCTGTGCATTTTCTTATTTCCCTGCTACTTGCAAGAAAACCAGTAATAATACTACTTTTGATGAGCATAATGCAGCTAAAAGATTAATCTTTTGAATAAAAGGTTTATTTGTGGAACAACTAGAGAAAGTCATAAGATTTTTTCAAATATTCTGCAATTTCCTACATTTTCTGATTTACACTACCTAATTTTAAAATTAGAATCACCTAAATATTACAGAGAAGTAGATTATACGTTTTTCGTAAAAAATGGGAAGATCAGTTAAAAATCTTTTAGTTATGTCGCTCACACTCGCACACGAAACATTCTCTAAATTCTCTTCTTAAATCTGATGTTTCCCCTTCACATGAAGCACTTTTTGTAGTGTGAAGTTACAAAAAGTGGGGTAGGGTTAGTATTACAATGGACGTGATCTATATGATTTGTATAGTAAGTTTTTGTCTATCTCTTACTGTTTACCAGTTATGCAAAGGTCAACCAGAATGAAGAACAGGCGATAGGCGAGAGTGACTAGATCCATTCGATTCTGCTTCTGTTTATCTTAATTAGTATGAAGTAGATAGAAGAATACGCTTTTGTAAGAATAGTTAGTAGCAGAATATGTAGCAATAGTCAATTTTTTACTTTCTCTATACGTACGATGTACATAGTGTACAGAGAAGGTATTGCATTGCATCCAAATATTTGATACTGAGATTTCACCGGAAATATATATTTTGTGACCCTCTGAATTCCAAAAAGAAATTTTTAGAAAAATGTCCGTGTGGGTCTATGTGTTTGTGCGTGTGTGTGTGTGTGTGTGTGTGTGTGTGTGTGTGTGTAGCTCAAAAACGAAATTACCGTTAAAAACCAAACTTGGTGTTTAAGTTTAGTATCTTCCAAGGATGCGACACGAAGATTTTCAAGAAAATCCCCCCACCCCAAACTACCCTTTACATGGAAAAAAATTCGAAAATTTTAATTTTCTTAAAAAATGACTAACGATTTTGATTAAAATGTCTTACATTTTAAAATATTTACTTGCCAAATAAAATGATAATGTTTGGAGTTTTCTGGGAATAGCTTCAAAAGACCTCTTTATTCTAGATGATTTTTATTGCAGTTTGCATAACTAGTAAACCGTAAGAGATAAGACAAAAACTTACTACACAAACAATGTAAATTACACAATTTATGTAATACACATTTTTTTTTCGTGGAGTTGATCGTTTTTGAGATATTCATTGTTTTTGGTTTCAGCTTTGAAAAAACTTATGATTTTCTCATACGGTAGTTTGTCAACTCCTGTCCATACTTCAGTCAAATAGCAACCAACTTTTGACTATCATTTTAAGCTAGTGTATTCTTTTATTTCCCTTCTGCTTACAAGGAAGCAAGTAATAAGACTATTTCTGCTAATTTTTTCTCGATTAGCATGAAGTAAATAAAAGCATAAGGTTTTTAGCAATTTGTTGCAGAGATGTAGAGAAAGTCATGTGAATGGAACACATAAGATTTTTTTAAAAGCTGTCGCTATGCGGTTGACACTGAAATTTGATTCTCCTGGTATGACCTGGAGTAAAACAAACAATCTCCTTTTTGAGAGAAGTATAAGTATTTTGAAATTGACACCAATAACGAGGAATATCTCGAAAATTGTTAGGTCCACAGTAAAAATATGTAGGACATCAATTGTGTGTTTTGACGAGATCTACACTTAGGGTGGGACAGATTAGCGGTCGAAATTAAGGTTATAAAGCAGTTTAAATTACTATAATGTTATTAAAATAAAAAAGAATGGTGTTCTATTCATATGATTTTCTCGACATCTCTGTAACAAATTATTATTAAAAGGCTTACTCTTCTATCTACTTCATGCTAATAGAGATAAACATTAGAAAATCTCTTATTACTTGCTTCCTTGTAGAAGATGAGAAATGAGGGAGTACACTTGGCTAAAGTGATAATCAAAAATGATATAAGCTCGCTGGTATGTATGCGTTACCGATTTCTGGAATCGCAGACTCGATCCGATTCTAACTCGGAATTACTGCCTGGTATGTGCAACGCATGATTGCCTGATGCACATATGATGATATTTTTGTTCACAAGTGTACAAACACAAGGTAACTTGTGATACAGACAACTGCAAGTCAAGAAATGGCGCCGGAGTGTTGTAACATCGGTAGCTAGATTCAGAATTTCATTTTGTTTTCCTCGCAGGATACAGTTGTGCCAAATTTTCGGCAATCTTTGCCTTCACATTCTTAATGAGACTTTCGAATATTTAGACAACCAACAATTAAGTTGTCCACCAACCAATACATTTGCTGAACAAACTTTCAGCCAGGGATGGTCATGTCAGATACTAGAACAAAACGATCATGGCAAAAAGTAGAACCATAAATATCGTGGCCATATATTAAAGCTACCGTTCATGTAGGTAATATTAAGCAGAGGTTCAAGTAAACAACTTTAATGTTGCTTCAATTGTAATTTAATGCTAAGACATTCTAGCTTGCACAAGAAGTAACAACAATATGATGTGTTCCATTCACATAACTTTCTCTACATCTCTACAACAAACTAGTATTTAAAAGCTTCTATTTACTTCATGCTAATCCAGAAAAAAATTAGTAGAAATAGTCTTATTACTTGCTTCCTTGTAAGTAGAAGGGAAATAAGGGAATACCATAGGTTAAAGTGATAGTCAAAAGCTGGTTGCTATGTAACTGAAGTTCCTTTGTATATGGTTGACAAATTTCTGTATGAGAAAAGCATAAGTTTTTCATAGCTGAAACCAAAAACAAGGAATATCTAAAAAACGATCAACTCCACGAAAAATTATGTTATGTATATAACATAAATTGTGTGTTTTATCGTGATTTACATTGTTTGTGTAGTGAGTTTTTGTCTATCTCTTAGGTTTGCCAGTTATGCAAAATTCAATAAAAATCATATACAATAAAGAGGTCTTTTGAGGCTATTCCCAGAAAATTCAAGATATTATCATTTTATTTGTCAGGTAAATATCTTTAATATACGATATTTTAATCAAATCATTAGAGCCATTTTTAAGAAGATCAACATTTTCGAAAAAAAGTTCCATGTAAAGGGTAGTTGCGGGGGGGGGGAAGGTTCCTGAAAATCTTCGTGGAAGACACCAAATTTAAATACCGCATACACACGGACCTTTTTCCAGAAATGCTTTTTTTGGATTCAGGGGGACCCAAATCATGTACTCCCGGCGAAATCGCGGTATCGAATTTTTGGATAGAATACAATACCTTCTCTATACAGTATGTACATAGTACATATATAGAAAGTAAAAAGTACATCTTTAAACAGAAACAATAAAAGTCACAAGTTTTATATGTATAGTACCTCCAGAAATAAATTAATTGAACAGTATATAACAGTTTTTACGTTTATAATTTTTAAAGTGGACTTAATATTCGGTATGTTGTGATAACCATTTATACTTTTGTAGGCCTGGTACTAATTTTTGTCATTTATTACGTATGTGCTCCTTGGCGCCATAAATGTATGTAATAAAACAACTTTTAATAGAAGAAAAACTGATAATTTCACGTTCATCTATATCCTTCAAACAGTTGATATGTTCCTCTTTTTTGGCACTCCTGTCTCTCATTCCTGATTTATGTGTGTGGCCACCCTATCGGTAGCGCCGCCAACCTAGCCGTGGTTGCTATAACAACGGATTCCTCACACTCACTTGTTTTTGTCCAACCGCAACGCTATTTGTCAGAACCCAACTTCTGAAAATTTGCACTATAGTTTCTACTTCCGCAATAACTGTGACATGCTGATTGAACGTATTCCCCGAAACGTGATTTTAATAACTGTTCTTTAATGTTATGTAGGTGGTTACATAAATTTAAATCATTAAGCTCCTAAGAACACCTTCAAACGTTCAACGGGCGTCCTAATGAAATAATTACATCCTGTTCAACTTTCGATGAAGCCATCATACCTGAAAATAAAATTTTGGCAGTTGGTAAACTAAAATGAAAGAAAAACTACTGCCAAACAGTAGAAGGAAAACACAGACAATTGGTGCAGTGGCGGTTGCTGTTTCCTAAATAAGTAGCAGTGATTTCTTTTTGTATACAGTAAACATGACAAACAACATCGTACTTCTAATTATATTCTTTTACGTCTACCATTTCATTACAAAGAGTGCTTACGCCAACAGAAATATCTTCAGTTGCACCAACAGACGTCGATCAAACGAGATTTGCATTTTGACTAGGATAATTCATTTTCGAAAGCAATTGTCCACACATATGTAGAAGCAAGCAAAATATTACAACTGCGTTTTTTTCTTTCTTTCTTTAACACCTAACTTTTAAACAGATTACAAAATGTTTAAAGTGGCGTAAATATTAAAAAAAATCTGATGTGTTTCATTCACATGACTTTCTCTTCATCTCGGTAACAAATTTTTGTTAAAAAGTTATTCTTCTATCTACTTCATGCTAATCGAGATAAACATTAGCAGAAATGCTTTCTTGTAAGAAGAAGGGATATAGTGGAATGCACTAGGCTAAAGTGATAGTCAATTCTTTCAAATGGTTGCCACGTGGATGAAATCCGTCTTTGCATTGTCAGGAGCTGACATTCTCGTAAGAGAAAAGTTCCAAGTATTTTAACAGAGAAACTAGTAGGAAAGAATATCTAAAAAATGATTAACTCCACGAAAAAAAAATGTATATGACATAAATTGTGTGTTTCATCGAGATCTACATATTTTTTGTTGTAACGCTTTGTCTATCGCTTACGGTTTCCTAGTTACACAAAATCCAGCAAAATGTATTCAGAATATAGAGTTCTTCAAAGGTTATTCCTAGAAAATTCAAGATATACATTTTATTTGCCGTGTAAACATCTATTTAAATCAATATCGTTAAAGCCAGCTACAGCATTGCATTCCACCCAAAAATTTGATACCGAGATTTCACCGAAAATATATGTTTTAGCGTCCCCTGTATCAAAAAAAAAAAAAAGCATTTAAGAGAAAGGTCCGTGAGTGTGTATGTGTGTCCGTGTGTCTGTGAACACGATAGCTCAAAAACGAAAATTCGGTAAAATACCAAAGTTGGTATCTTCCAGGGATGCAACACGAAGATTTTGAGGAAAACCCCCCCACTCCAAACTACCCTTTACATGGAACTTTTTCGAAAATTTTGATTTTATCAAAAATGGCTCTAACGATTTTGATTAAAAGTTCGTATATTTAAGATATTTACCTGACAAATGAAATGTATATCTTGAATTTTCTGGGAATAGCCTCTGAAGACTACTTTATTCTGGATGAATTTTGCGGAATTTTGCATAACTGCTAAACCGTAAGAGATGGACAAAAACTCACAATACAAAAAATGTAGAACACCTTAAAGCACACAATTTATCTTATATACATCTTTTTCGTGGAATTGATCGTTTTTAAGAAACTCCTTATTTTTGGTTTCAGCTTTAAAAAGCATACTTTTCTCATACAGGAATTTGTCAACTCCTGTCCATACAAACAAAGGAACTTCAGTCACATAGCAACCAGCTTTTGACTATCACTTTAAGCTATGGTATTCCCTTATTTCGCTCCTACTTACAAGGAATTAAGTAATAAGACTATTTCTGGTAATTTTTTTCTGGATTAGCATGATGTAGAGAGAAGAACATGCTTTTTAACAATAATTTGTTATAGAGATGTAGAGAAATTAATGTGATTGTAACACATCAGATTTTTCTTTATAGCAAATATAAACAGAAATATATGCCGTGTGTTCATTCCAAGGCCGTGTAACGTATGCAAATTTAAGCAATGCACATAGTATAACTCTGCCTCTCTTTCTATCATTGTTGTGATTGTTGGTCACGTCTCTAGCCAACACATTACAAACTCCTTTACTTAAACCTTTTTGCGTTAGAATGAACACAACGTCTTCCAAATATGTATATTAATAACACAGGTAAAACAATTCACACAAAAATTAACAGTTAAATACATGTTTTAAGATATTTAGCCAAATAAATGTCAAGTTAATAGAATTACGAAATAAAAACCTTATATCTCGTGGCCTTAATCTTGTCACATCTTTGAGAAGCACCATGCCAAAGTTTATATCGCGTGCTTCAAGACGTTTTACTCTTATTTTCCTACTTCCTGTAGGATCAGTGGCTAATTGAAAACTTGTGTTCATCAAGAACAGGTACTTCAAAAGGTCTCCTTGTCTTGTTGACAAACTATTTAGTTACTGTGTACATCACTAGTCTGAAGGTTAACATCCATGGCTATGCTTGTTTACAACTGCCGAACAGATTCCCACACAACTTCTAACAGAGTGCCTACCAATGGAACAGAAGTTTGTACGATCGCTTCCATCGGAGATTCGTTCGCAACTTGTAAGATGTTTTAAAAGCTTTCTGGGAAACTTAATGGAAAATACGGGGTCTATATTCAACTAACCTCCTTAAAATATAGGCCCATAAAGGCGTCTTTCAGAAAATCTATTACCTTCTCTTGTCTGTAGCGAAATTAGTTCGAGTAGTGGTGGGCAGAATTTGAACTTATTACCGGGTTTTTGTTAAGGGACACTAGGACTCATTTTCTAACTTTCTACTTTCTCTAAACGTACTATGTATATAGTGTATACAAATATTCGATACCGAGTTTTCAACGGAAATACATGTTTTGAGACCCCCTGAACAATGAAAAGAAGTTTTAGAAAAAAGTCAGTGTATATCTGTCTGTGTGTATCTGCGAGCACCATAGCTCAAAAACGAAAAGTCCGTTAAATACTGAACTTGGTATTTAAGTTCATTATCTTCCAAGGATGCGACACGAAGATTTTATAGAAAATCCCCCCCCCGATCAAATATTTTTTACACGGACAATTTTCGAAAAATTTTATTTGCTCAAAAATGGCCCCAACAATTTTGATTAAATGTTGAATATTAAACATATTTGCATGACAACTAAAATGAATATCTTGAACTCTCTGAGGACCTCTTTATTCTGGATGGAGTTTGCTGAATTTTGCATAACTGGTAAACCGTAATAAATAGAAAAAGAAAACTTAATACACAAAACATGTACAACTCGTTAAACTACACATTTTATGCCACACAATTTTTTTTAAGAGCTGACCGCTTGTTATTTGGTTTCAGCTTTAAAATACTTATATTTCACTCATACGGGAATTTGTCAATACCTAGGATCTTCACATAGCAACCATCTTTTGAGATGGGACTATCACTTAATCTAATATACTCCCTTATTTCCCTCCTACTTGCAAAGAGGCAGATTTTTAAGCAATTTCTGTTACTTTATCTAGATTGGCATGAAGTTGTTATGACAATAACCTTTTTAACAATAATTTGTTACAGCGATGTAGAGAAGGTCATGTGAATGGGACACATCAGAATTTTTAACGTTTAAAGCCATCTGGGTGGAAATTAGTACGAATAAATGGAAATAGAATTTTATTTATGGACGCTATTTAACTGCTGTGGTTCTCAGCGTCCCATTTTATGCTGACAGATCACTTAATTTTGCTCAGAGGCCTTTTGCAGGCTTGAGGTTCTTTTACGTGCCATAAATCTACGAAACGGGACCAACAAGCCTTACCAACTTACCTTCCTAAGGAAGCTATGCCAAGGATTTTTACGCCCGAAAAAAAGCCATCGTTCTCCGCCGGGTTTGAACCCGAGACCTTGCGTATATGGAGTTAGCACGGTAACCATTACACCACGGAGGACATCATGAATAAATAAAGAAATACCGAGCGGTATGGCTCAGACGGTAACTTGAAGCAGTGTTGTCTGGGGTTATAATCCCCAGGAGGCCAAACGAGGGCGCTCCAATAGAGAATTCAACTGGCGTAGAATTTTTCAGCCCGATAGCTAATTTCATCCCCCACGTATGGAAAGGACGAGGCTTCGTGAAGCAGTCTGACTGGGAAGGTATGGTATACAGCATAGATAGCCCGAAGACCTGTATTCTGCACCCTTTGCAGGTAAATATACTGGAGTCTGCGGCCATGCCCCAGATCTCGCAGGGGTAAAAAATAGAGGGATTATCAAATGTCTGAAAAGGTAAAGCTTTAAGGCAACTGGCCATCTCCGACCTAAGCATGGCGTACAATGATTGGCCTGATATGACAGGTCTCAGATATCAAGTAAATGATGAGCACAGCTAGGAAGTTCGAACTGATTTCCTTATACAGGGTAAGACCTCATCCCATTTCTCTCAATGGGACCCACCGCGACTTCTATAAGGTACTTCGGCCCTATCTTGTACAGCCGGCTTACATGGAGTCCCCATCTCTCCAATCTAGGGCAGAAGATTCGTCATCGCATCCGCGACGTCCATCATCTTGTGTCCGGTTCCTCGCTATTGCCTTTGCGGTACAAGCGTCTTGTCTACACCTTAATTCGCCCCATGTGGCAATATAGTTGTGGCATATGGGGTTCTGACGCTCCGTCGCAGACCATCAAGCTCCAGTGCACACAGAACCGTTTTCTCCGCCTCATGGCTGGCGCTCCGTGGTATGTGCGCACTCAACTCTGCACGCTGATATAGGCCTGCCGGAGGTAATGTGTGTCCTCCACATCAGCTACAAGAGGTTCCATTGCTCCTGTTTGCGCCACCGCAATTCTCTTCTTCGCCATATTTATCTTTCTCCTGAACCTCAACGACGAAGACTGAAGCGCCGCTGGCACTCTGATCTACGACTGAACATTTAGTTCTCTTATTATTTTCTGTGCTGCTTTCTTTAGTTTATTTGTACTCTTTCTTTGGGCCCATCGCTGGATGGTACCCCAACCACATGTTACATGCTGTTATGTCTGTCTAGTTAGCTCAACTGCATTGTACAAAAGAGTTTTCTTCCAATAAAAAAAAGTTAAGACCGGCCAGGGTTGGCAATATCATGCGGCTCTACATGCACAAGCAAAGGTCAACGTAGAGTGCAACAGACTACTGCAAAACAGCTATCACTGTATAACACAGAACCACGTCGGTAGGAAGGAAGGCGTTCGAATAACGTATTTGTTCTGTTTAAATGTGAGCAAAATTAATTTGTTTTACAACCTTAGTAAGTTTTCTAGTAGTGTACTTTATGCATGTACTTATTCAGAAACCGATGGTAGTTCTAGTAAACAAACTGTCAAAGGTCTAGCAAAAGAAAGGCTTCACAGAAACATAGTATTGATTACAAATTTGTTCACAAAGTTACAAATATCAATTTTTACATACAGAGATATGGAGCTGAACTGAATCTGTGCGGCATGTCTAGACGGATTTACTAATCCACAAGCATCCTACCTGAATTAAAGATGAAATGGAAAGTGTAAATGAAAAGAATGCAGGGTTCAGTATGAATTGTCGCATACAAGCTGCACTTTTAGGTCCCAGCAAATGCTATTTGCTTGGTGATACAAAATATCTTGCGAAGTGGAACGAACTTTTTCGCATTACAAATCTTGTTTGTCGGAACGTATGTAGACTGAGGTTTTCATTTGAAAAGCTTCAGAAGTGCATATAGTTTTCAGTAATTTGGCTGCAGATGAGTGAACATTTAGTTTAATTCCTGCTTTCGTTTTTACCTCGTCTGAAGATATTTAAGAAATTCATTTTATTATTTGGATATCATTTTACATTCTATCATTAAATATCACAATTCGTGTTATAATTGCTTGGGCGTTTTCATAATGTACATATATAAAGAAGGAAATCATTCAGAGTCAGTCTTATATGTGTAACAATTTGTATGTTGTACATAATGATCTGCTTTTACGAATGGCTCATTCTTGTTCTCTGGAAACAGTACTGTTTATTTGACTAACAAATTTGTTTACCTCTCCTCCTTGCGTTCTTATCAAGCACTTGTGTTGATGTGGGGAGATGGTCGGTCGCAACATGTATGCGGACGATGAACGGCACGAACTTCCCAGCTCTGGTAATGAGGTTTGTCCACTCAATCCTTCGGCGGAAATACCTGAATGTGTGGGGGTTCGTTGGGAGCTGACGCTTCGGCTTTCGTCCGAGTTGTCGGACATCTGCCATCGTCTGCACCAAACTTGGATGAGGTGGAGGTGTGTCTGTAAAGGTTTGAAGGCTCTGACTAAGTTCCTGTCTGTACACGCGTCGTCAGCTTAAGGTGATATATTGACGTGCTGCTGTTTAGGCAGGTCGGCAATGAAAGACCGTGGGTTTTAAAACACAGCCTTCTGGGACTCTTCTTCGTACTGACCTTGGTGTACATGTTCTAGCTGCGGTGCGGGAGCGGCGGACCAGCTTACCATTCCTACCCCAGTTAACACTAACAATTTGCAACATATTAAGATAACCTTCGTTATAAAAATCTTACGTGTTCCATTCACATAACTTTCTCTAAATCTTTGTAACAAATTATTGTTAATAAGCTTATTCTGCTATCCATTTCACGTTAATCGAGATAAGCACTACCAGAAACGGTTTTATTACCTAGTTCCTTATAAGTAGAAGAGAAACAAGGCAATACACTAGACTAAACCGGCAGTCAAATGTTTTAAAATGTCCCAATGGGATTGAAATCTGTTTCTTTGCGTGGCCAGGAGTTGACAAGTTACTGTATGAGAAACATTTCAATATTTTAAAACTGAAATCAATAACACGGAATATCTCGAAAACTGTCAACGCCAGGAAAAACTGTATATGACATAAATTGTGTGTTTTAAGGAGCTCTAGATTCTTTGTGCAGTAAGTTTTTGTGTATCTCTTACGGTCTACCAGTTATGCAAAATTAAAAAAAAAAAAAAAAAAAAAAACATCCAGAATAAAGAGGTCTTTAGAGGCCATTCCCAGAAAATTAGATAAGCATTTTAAGATATTTTTACATATAAGATTTTAATCAAAAAGAGCCATTTTTGAGAAAATCAAAATTTTTTATTTTTTTTTTTTTCATGTAAAGGATAGTTGGGGTGGGGTGATTTTCTTGAAAATCGTGTTGCATCCTTGGGAGATTCTGAACTTAAATATAAGTTTGGTATTTAACGGACTTTTCGCTTTTGAGCCATGCTGCCAATAGACAATACATACACACACGCACACGCGCGCGGACCATTTTCTAAAAGTGTTTTTTGGGGATTCAGGGGATTCCAAAACAAGTATTTGAGGTGAAATCTCGGTATCAAATTTTTGGATGCAATACAATACCTTCTCTATACACTATATACATAGTATGTACGTGTATAAAGTAAAACCTGTGCGAAATTATCACATACAAGATCGGCATCTTTTGGACAAATTTTTGAACTTTCGATAGGCGATACATAGGAAAACGCATCCCGGATTCACAATTATCCCATACACATCCCTTTTGGCAAGGACCTCTTTCGAGTAAAAGGGAGCTGGAGTTTGCAGTCCTAGTATTTTTGGAAAATTCAACTAGTTTGTTGTTCTACAGGCCATGTCTACTAGTTACTTTCTCTGCTTCGTAGAATAGCTTCTTGCATATATTATGGGATTTTTAAATTGAGTGGTAACATTTTTTTTTCAAGCTTATAGCACTGTATTTATTGCATTTAATACCTATTGTCATTTCGATTAATTGCTCATTTTTTATGTATTTTAGGATCTTAGTTGCAGGAGGAACATGTTATCATTATGAAAACCCATTACAGAACAGGGGAGTGCTATGTAGAGTCTGCCCGTAGACTTCGCAGATCTTCGGATGGAATAATGCTCCTACAGCATCAAACAGTTCTGAGGTTGATAAAGAAATTCAGGAAACTGGGTCCGGTTCAAGCATAAAACTCACTCAGTCTGTGACTATACTTTGTGGTGACTTGAAATGGCCTCCAAGATCTTGATACCTTACTCCATATGACTTCTTTTTATGAGGTTATGTGAAGTCAAAAGTTATGTGGACAATTCTCCAACTTTCGGAAGAAATTCAATGTGACTCAACGCCATCAACAGAGATGTCTGTGAAAGGGCCATCACGAAGTTCATAGATTGACTGCCTGCCGAGTTAGTGGAGGTGGACATCCTGATATAATTTTACGTACTTAAATGGGTGTGTATGTAAATGAAAATTAAAAAAAAAAAAAAGAAGAAAGAAAGCAAATTATTTCGGTGCATTTTTGACTTAGTTATGCGTTTTTAAAATGTCCGTAATATATTAAAGACCCTTAATGTTGGTAGAGAGGGTACTGCATTCTACATTACAATTCCATAGAGATACTTCACTGGAAATGCTCGTTTTAGTATCCCTCTATAAAAAAATAATTCTTGGAAAAAGGTCCATGTGTGTCTATCTTATCAGTCCGTCTGTCTGAACAGCGTAACTCAAAAACCAAAATCCGATTAAATACAATCTTGAATTTTCTGGAAATAGCCTCCAAAATCCGGATGATGTAAATTGATTAGGTTGCAATTGTCTGGGATTAGATCTCATATAGTGGCCACAAGCGCGGTTTAGTAAGTACCTAGTTCAAAAACATGTTATTTAAGGGGAAGTTGGTGCTATCACGATGTACTGTCGTTTGTTACACGTTGCTATATATATATATATATATATATATATATATATATATATATATATATATATATATATATATATATATATGGTACTGATTCACAGGTTACTCTGAAATTGCCAGACGATTTCTGTTAGTCGTTCAAAGTGCTTTCGTCAAAAGGAAGAAATGCCGTATCGTTCAGTGATTCGCTTTTTACTTTTGGATAGGAAAAGTTGCGAGGAGATAAATATGCAATTGGATACAGCTTATGGAGATCTCTCGCCATCTACGCCAACAGTTACATATTTGTTCTACGACTTTAAACATCCGTTTTGAATGAGAAATGCTCAGGACGCCTGGCAGATCTGATTACCGAGGAAATCATTGAAACAGTCCACGATATGATTCTCACTGATCATCGAACGGAAGTTCGCGAAATAGCAAAGGCCATAGATGTGACGACGGGAACGGTAATTCATATTTTGCTTGATAAGTTGGAGATGAAAGAGTTGTCGACTCAATGGTGCCGTGATTTACACGGTAAACAACAAGCTTTTAACTTCGAAGCTGTGTTTGAGATATTTAAGTGGAATCATAATAATTTTGTATCGTATTGACACCGTAGATGAAACCTGGATTCGAATTATACTTCGGAAACCACGCAACTTTTAATACAATGGGTTACTTCCAGTAAACCTGCTCCAAAGAAGGCAAAGGATAACGATAACTTTTTGGGGTACGAAGGCTGTCGTACTCATTGACTTCTAATAAAAAACGGTTATTGAACAATACTCCAGTGAGTTATTGACCCGATTGGACAAGAAGTTGGAGACACAGCTCTAAGAAAGTGCTGTTTCACAATAATAGCAACGCTAAAATGCATAGACTGAGTTATGGATTACTGACGCACCCCTCACTTAACCCGACCTGACTCACTGTGATTTCTTCATGTTCTCAAACATGAAGAAATGACTTGCGGGATATAAATTTATATCAAACGAGAAGGCCGTTTTCGGACAAAGGCATATTTTATAGAGTTTTATAATTCCTATTTTTGGAGGGGTTGGAAAATGGCAAGAACATTGGTTGAAGTGTATATGCCTAAAAGGTTGAAATAAATAACTTGTGTTTGAAATACAAACACATCTTCATTCTTAACACTGACACTTACTGAACCACCCTCAATGGTGCTGAAAAGAAATCTGGCACTGAGAAGTGAACACACTTACCTCAGGCTGTATGGTGAATGTTTCGGAGCGTTTGGGGCGGAGAGAGCGCTGAGACTCAATATCCCCCAAGAGTTCTTCGTTCGGATCGCCTCGGTCTGTAAGGCCCTCCAGAAGACTGTAGGGCCCGGAACCGTCGATGTCGTCTTCCTCTTCCGCGGAGAAACCCAACTTCCTTCTTTTGGGCGTGTGCCAAGAGCTACCCGATAAGGGTCGTACCTGTAACAACCATAATAAGTGTAATTTGATTTTGTATACGTACGTCCATAAATGGCGGGTAAGAGTAAACAAAGCAGTAGTCATTGTCTCGAGCGTCGGTGTTGATATAGACACCTTAACACAGCTAATGCGGGCTGGAATATCCACGTCAAACTCAAGGAATAAATGAGGGGTCTAGTATCAAAGTCTGCCACGTCCACTTTTATAGTTTTAGAGAAAAACTTATAGCTCTTCAAAGGATTTCATTTTTTTTCCCCTAGTAAGTTGTATTCATTAAGATCTAAAGAAACAGTGAAACACACTAAATCACGCACATAAGAATAATGCTATTTTTAACATTATTTGTTGGGTAAAGCAGGTTTTGATAATACGCTCCATTACTAATCATATTAAATATTGCTAATTTTCTTTCAACTGAATTACTGAAAGTTGTATTCTGAATATTCAATTTCTCAACACAGTTTCACACAATGCATTCGTCATGGTGAGTGATGATCTGTCCAATTTCACAGTATTCATCTTCTAGTTGATCTTCAGTTAATGTTGAATTAAAAATATCTACATAGAATCTCTCAAGCGGTCTAATGAGAAAAATACGCCACATTAACAATGAATACTAATATATTATTAAGACCAATAAATAAAGCAGATGTTGAGTTTAGCTACTATCGTGCAGTATAATACAAAAATAAAGTTTCTTATCTATTCTCTTTCAACTTTGTAATGTCCATTTTGAGCGCTGAACGACTTTTTTCCGTGCTGTTTCAGGTGTTCAAGGAACAATATTCGGTATCTTGTATGTTGCCTAAAACCGCTGTAACTAAACTGGCTTTACAACATGGCTTTTACGAGATTAAATACGCAATTAAAGTACTCTTAATGATTGGTTAGTGCACGTGGCAGGTTTAGAAACACACGCAGCATCTTTTTCCGATGGATATAACAGGTTCTGAAACAAATTATCATCTTCGCATTCCATTTTAAATGAGATATTGATGGTACTTGAAAATACCAAATAGTGCATATGGTAGCCGCTGAAATGCACTGTTAAAGGTATAACAAAACTCAATATTTTTAAAAAATTAAAGCTATAGAAGTTGATACTAGACTCGTCTAGCGGATGTTTGGTTCATCCTCCCCCTTTATCCCTTACAATTGCAATTTCGAACAGTCCAGGAATTCCTAATAATGAGTGAAAAATGCCGGAATTAACGTAAATGCAACGTTTGACTTGTTAACAGTCTTCGCAGTTTGTTCTTTTATAAATTCAGTGTGTTCGTATTCCAATACATATGCTTTGCAAGTCTTTATTAGTATTTTATGAATTTTACTTTGATGAATTGAAATTATAAGCCATTTTATAGCCCCAGCCGGTTACAAAATCTTAAGACTTTTCAATGGTGAAAGAATTATCAAAATCAGTTAAGAGTTTTTTAAGATTCACTCACATACACACATTTTTTTTATTCTCTCTAATATCAATAGGCACAAATTTGGGCGTAGGAGACGGAGCATAAGGAAACGAGAAATACAACAGCAAATAGTGACCAACAGAGAAGTAAGGTTATGTGAAGCCTGACGGAATTACTAGCACCCCCAGGTTATGGCATCAATCTTTATGTTCCCGTGCAATTTTACATGCTTCTACGAGTTTTAACACACTTTCGCGGTCGTCATGAGTGATGATTAGAGCCTTGCTTCACGTCATCTCTTCCATTATATTAAAAAACATGGCAAAAGAATTATCCTGATATAGACCATCTTTCATTTTGTTTGTTGTGGCCTGCTTCGCATGGCAATTCTCAATTGCTTTTTTGGTTTACGAATTTCCCAACTGTAGCGCTTCCATCGAATTCAGAACGGTAAACTTAACAATCAACAAGCTATCCTGAGGAAGGTGTGTGATAGTAGAACCAAAGCGTTTCTAATCGGCCAGACAAAATTATTTGGCGAAAAACTGCAGGCAAGCTTATCGGGCCATTGTAGAGCTGGTCGTAACACACCTTCGGCCCGCCAATTGCTCGTGTTATATCCACTGTGTTGAGTTACTTGCCGAGCTTGCATTGGCAGTACAATCAACAGGATAGGCAACGCATATCTCATAGTTGATATGACCCAATGATTGATATTGTCTTCAATTATCCCACCCCATACATTAATGCTGTACATGTATCGATTACTTCCAATAACTTGCGCACTTGGGATTTCCTCTGCCCAAACATTCATGTTGCGCAAGTTTGAATGACGTTTCTAGTAGAAGGAAAAGTTGGATAAAACAGTATAATATGATAAAACAAAGTATCTGACTTTTTACCTTCTCTACACTACTATGTACATAGTGTATAGAGAAGATATTGTATTGCACCCAAAGTAATGAGATTTCATCGGAAATTCATGTTTTGGGACCCCCTAAATAAAAAAAAATATTTCTAGAAAAAGGTCCGTGTGCATGTGTGTCTGTGGACAACAGCTCAAAAACGAAAAGATCGTTAAATACCAAACTTGGTATTTAAGTTAAGTATCTTCCAAGGATGCGACACACAAGATTTTCAAGAATATCCCCTCCCCCAACCCCAACTATCCGTTACATGGAAACATTTTCGAACATTTTGATTTTCTCAAAAATAGCTCTAACGATTTTGATTAAAATTTTGTATATTAAAGATATTTACATGACAAATAAAATGTATATCTTAAATTTGTTGGGAATAGTATTTGAAGACATCTTTATTCTGAATGAATTTTGAGGGATTTTGCGTAATTGGTAAACCGTAAGAGATAGACAAAAACTCATTTTACAAAAATGTAGAGCTCGTCAAAACACACTATTTATGTTGCAAGCATTTTTTCCTGGATTGACCGTTTTTAAGATATTCCTTGATATTGATTTCAGTTTTAAAATACGTATACTTTTCTCATACGGGAACTTGTCAACACCTGGCCAAGAATTGGATTTCTACACCATAGCAACCACATTTTAAAACATTTGACTGTCGGTTTAGCCTAGTGTATCCTCTTATTTCCCTTCTGCCTATAAAGAGCTATTAATAAGACCATTTCTGCTAATGTTTATCTCGATTAGCATGAAGTGGATAGAAGAATAAGTTTATTAACAATAATTTGTTACAGAGATGTAGAGATTTTTTTCACAGCAGAATGCTGCTATCTGCCGATTGGTGGATTTATTTTATTCATAGAACAGATAACTGTTGCGTGCAATGTTCTGTTAGTGGATAAGAAGCTTATCAGTGTTGTGCTAAATAGTCTAGAACGCGCTGTTTTGGTAAATTGATTCGATCGGATTTAAGCAGTTCCAATGAAAAAGTGAGCTTCAGCATAAAAAGGTATTTGATGTATATACACTGCATGATTATGTTTTAATTCTACGCCAGTATTACCCATCTGCTTTGTTGGTTTTGCTGGACCTAATTATTTTGCTTTCCAATGTTTTGTTGGTTAAAACGGGATACCTGATGGTAGGACAAAACGGGACAGTACTGTGTTTCATCCAATTACAATTCCTTATGTGTCTGTGATGGTGGGTAACATGAAATGAAATGGTGTGTTAATTATGGACGCTCTTTAACTATTGCGGGTCTCAGCGTCCCATTCTATATTGGGCGTGAAAGCCCGCTTAATTTTGCTCAATGGCATCTCTATCAGGCTTCAGGTTCTTTTACATGCTTTTATTGTACACTAACATGAGGAAAATACAAAAGAAATTCGGAACGTCAATCGTGCATGCGACAAGGCAAAATGGGTTATCTTAGAGCATTAAAAGCACATGGAGTTCCTAGCAGACTAGCAGTACTCTTGAGAACAGAGTTTTAAAAGTAAAAAATCTGATGTGTTCCATTCACATGACTTTCTCCATATTGCAATGACAAATTATTGTTAAAAAGCTTGTTCTTCTATCTACTATATGACAATCGAGATAAACATTACCAGACATTGTCTTATTACTTGCTTCCTTGCAAGTCGAAGGAAAATAAGGGTATACACTAGGTTAAAACGATTGTAAAATCTTTTAAAAGCTGGTTGCCATGTGATTGAAATCCGTTTCTATGTATGATCAGGAATTAACAACTTTCCATGTGAGAAAAGTGTATTTTAAACCTGAAACAAATAACAAGAAATATCTCAGAATTGTTCAATTCCACACACACACACACACAAAAAAATGTAATAAATGGCGAGTTTTAACGAGATCTATATATTTTATGTAGTAAGGTTCTGTGTCTCTTACAGTGTACCAGTTATGTAACATTCAGCAAAATTCGTCCAGAAAAGTAGTCTTTAGAGGGTATTCCCAGAAAAGTCAATATAAACATTCTATTTGTCTTTAATATACGGTATTTTAATCAAAATCCTTAATTTTGTCCGTGTAAAAGGTAGTTTGGGGTGGTGAAATGTTTCTCAAAATCTTCGTGTCGCATGCTTAAATATCAAGTTTGGTATTTTACCGGCTTTTTGAGTTTTTGAGTTATCGTGTTCAGACACACGGACACACACGAATCTTTTTCTAAAAATGCTTCTTCTTTTTAATACAGAGACCATAAAACGTGTATTTCCGGTGAATTCTCGATATCGAGTTTTTGAGTGGAATGCAATACTTATCTATACACTATGCACATAGCACATGTAGAGAAAGTAAAAAGGGAGCGATTTCTATTGGGGAATAATAATCTAATAAAGGTTATTATGAGTTGTCTGCAAAAGACTTCATGACAATCTCTCAAGTTGAACGCAAGACTAAAATGACTAATAAAAGGAAGGAAAAAACTATAGTTCTGACCTCTACAGCCTATAAACAAGAACTTTTTGAGGCTGAACAGAAAAAACAGGAACATTTGCAAAAACACTTAACTTAGAATCAAAGAAAGATACTGCTAATAGCTTGCGAGATAAAAATATAAAATAGTTTTCAAACCAATCAGTAAAACCAACCGACACTGGCTGTAGTTCTTGCTAAGATAAAATAGTAGACAACTATGAAGCATGTATTCATTCCGGAGACCTCTTCTCAAATTAAAATCACAAGAAGAGTTGATAACATCCATGTTAAAGTCAATGATGGGCTCATGAAGCATGCGCTGCAATCGATTCAGAAGAATACCAAGAGTTCTATTGCGAATATTGCAAATAAGTGGAACTTGAAGTGATACTTAAACAATGTACCTAAAATTCTAGGTAAAACAGTACTAGATTAGTAGTACTGAGTCTGTTTCTGAGAAATTACTGTGTAATGTAAATCCTGCCAGGAAAATTTAATATTATTCTTCACTCTGATATAGCTATCGCATTTTACTCAACTGGGAGCCAAAATGGAACACTTGCTCTGTTTTTAAGAAAATAAACATTCCTCTTAAACTGATTATTAAAATTTACTGTAATTATGTATTATAAAAGGAGATGGAACAACGGGTTTATTAAGGGTAAGTATGACTGAAATTTCATGAAAATTCACTATTTTAGTTCTATAAAATAATTTAAAAATTAAGATAAAAATATATTGCGTATTAAAAACTAAGTTATACAACTGTAAGTTTCCCAAGCATTTAAGATCTGATGAGTAACTTATAGTTCGTGGTTAGCTAATTACTTTTTGAAATACTTGAAAAAAACTGTAAAAACAATAATAAATCAAAATGTTTTTCAATATTTTATTGAACATTAAGAAAATATGATTCTCGATGTAAGCAAATGAAAGGCTACTTCTAAATTATATGGACAAAGCCTTTTTATACACCTTTTTTTGTTAATGAATTTTACAATAGATTCTTTACTTGAAGTAGCACATGTCTGGAGTGTTACATCATTTCCTAATTGTACTGCAAGTATTAATGACCTCTCAAACTACTTGTAGGTATGGCAATTAATAAATGAATTGTAAATTTAGCTGACATTACCAAACATGTGTTCAGAATGATTAACTGACATATCGAAGTATTTAAAAAATGTAATTTCTGTACTATTTACCGCCTGCTCGTAAATCGGACTAATTATGTGTCTTGGATTAACCTCGAACAAGCAGACAGGCAGGCGACCGTGAGTGAGGAGAGAATCCGGCCTTGACAGAGACTCAGAACCTTGTGACAGTGGTAAGGTTATATTTTGGAAACCCGATACACAAAGGCTTGGGAAATGCTAGTCTTATACTCTAAAAAAGTAGTTGATCAAAAGTACCTTTCCGACGGGAGCGAAGATGCCGTGCAGAGGTTTGCAAGTGAAGTAACGCACACCTTGCACGGAGCCGTCGTTGAGACCCGCAGGTTCGTTGAGTTCGACGCCGCAGTAAAATCCACCGACAGAGCCCAGCTCCATCTCGCCGTAGTACCTCAGGATACCCATCTTCTGACCACCTACGCACACCCGGTGTCCTATGTTTGCAGCCGTCACTCCTTCCTCGTGACCGACCTTAGGCGACCGGAACTTATCCAAGGAGCAGCGAACGGAGGTAGGACGCCGACGCTCGGTATCCATGTTTATAGGGGTCGAGGTCGCCCTGGGCGAGGACCAGCCGCCCGATGAACGTCCTGAGGAGCTTCTCCGAGACTTTTCCAAGTCTTCGAGCGGCTCCGATAGCGTCGGCGAGGGGTCCGCGGAACCCTTGATGGAGGATGCCGCGGAGCTCTTGCCTGATGATGTGCCTCCGTCTTCGGGCATGACCTTTTTCAGTTTGGCTCTGTTGGAAGAGAAGAGGCCCAGGAGGCGCTGTGGACGGGCGGGAGGACCCGTGGACTCATGCTGGTGGTAGTGCTTCGGCACTCTCACATCCTCTCCAAGATTTGGCTTCGGACACCGGAACACAGGGATCCGGCTCTCTCCAGGGGGCTGCAACACAAAACACAACACCTTAGCTAACGGCCAAGTCACAAAAACAAGCACATTCATTGGATAATTCATTTTTACATTCTCTACAACGTAAATGGTAGGTAGAGATGGTTATTGCATATCAGACAATAATTCGATACATAGATTAAACTGAAAATACACATTGTTGGGTCCCCTCAATGAAAGATGTGTTCCATTCACATGAGTTTCTCTACATCTCGGCAACAAATTTTTAAAATGCTTATTTTTGGATTTACTTCATGTTAATGGAGAAAAAACGAGCAGAAATGGCCCAGTCACTTCTTTCCTTGTAAGTAGTAGGGAAATAAGGGAGTTCCATAGGCTAAAGCGTTAGTCAAATATTTTAAAAGCTGGTTGTTAAGTGGTTGGAGTTCCTTTGTTTATATGACATGAGTTGACAAATTTTCGTATGAGAAATGCATAAAGTATTTTAAAAAATTCATCCAGAAAAAAAGATTTCCTCAGAAGCTATTCCCAGAAAATTTAAGGTATAAATTTTATTTGTCCTTGAAATATCTTTAATATGATATTTTAATCAAAATCGTTAGAGCTATTTTTGAGATAATCAACATTTTCGAAACTTTTTTATGTAAAGGGTAGTTCAGAATGGGGAATTTTCTTGAAAATCTTCGTTTCGCATCCTTGAAAGATATTGAACTTAAATACCAAGTTTGGTATTAAACGGAATTCTACCCACAGACACGCACATGCAGATACACGGACATTTTTTTAAAAATGCTTTTTTTTTTTTTTTTTTTTTTTTTTTTGGTTTCAGGGGGTCCCAAAACATATATTTTAAGTGAAATCTCGATATCGAATTTTTGGGTGCAATACAATACCTTCTCTATAAGTAAAAATGCATTTTTAGAAAAAAAAAGTGTGTGCGCGTGTATGTGAACAGCATAACTCAAAAACGGAATATTAGTTAATACCAAACTTGACATTTAAATTTAGCAATTTTCAAGGCTAGGACACGAAGATTTTCAACAAAATCTCTCTACACAAACTACCCTTTACATAGAAAATGGTGATTTTCTTAAAAATGACTAACGATGTTGATTAAATTAGTTTTATGACAAATGAAGTGCTAGGAAATGAAATGGAAATGTAGTTTTTTATTGATGGACACTCTTTAACGGCTGTTGTTCTTAGCGTCCCATTCTATACTGGGCGTGAAAGACTGCTTAATTTTTTTGAGGGCTCTTTATCAGGCTTGGGGTTCTGTTACTTGCCTAACTCTATGTCACGGGACCAACTGCTTTACTCCCCTTCCGGAGGAAGCCATGCTAAGGATTTTTACGCCCGAAAAAATCCACCGTCCTCCGCCGGGTTTGAACCCTTTTCATTCAGGATGACTTTTGCGTAACTGGTAAACCAAGAGATAGACAAAAACTTATTACAAAACAAACGTAGATCTCTCTCTAAAAAAACAACAACAAAAAAACAACAATTTGCCAATTCTCAAGTGGGGAGTTGTCTTTCGTTTTTCCTTTATATTACTCATAGGCATGCAAAGAGAACGACATTTCAAAGTCATCACTTAGCGACCAACTTTTAGAGACTGTATATCACTATGGCCTAATGTATTCCCTTATTTCTCTAGTACACACATGGAAGTAAGTATGACCATTTATTTATGTTAGTGTTTATCTGGATTAGCATGAAGTAGAAAAATAAGCTTTCGTAAGAATTGCTTGTTGCAGAATTGATAGAGAAAGTCATGTGAATGTAAGACATCTGATTGTTTCCTCCTTTAAGGCCAATATTGCCTTAGCATTTTCCACAATCTAAATAATCATAGAATACTGTATAACTACCACAAAAACAACATATTTTAAAAGTAACACCACATTTGTTGTTTATTAATTTCACAAATAACCCACAAACCTACACAAGAGTAGTATCAGGTCCCATGCTTTGAGACCTCCTGAATAATAATAATAAAAAAAAAAAAAAAAAGTTGAAAAATGTCCGTGTGTGTGCGTTAAACACCAAACTTGGTATTTAAGTTTGGTATCTCCCAAGGATGGGACACGAAGATTTCCAAGAAAATTCCCCCACCCCAACTACCCTTTACATGAAACATTTTTCGAAAATTTTTATTTTCTCAAAAATGGCTGACGATTTTGATTAAATTATTTTATATTAAAGATATTTAGATGCAAATAAAATATATATCTTGAATTTTCTGGGAATAGTCTCTGAAGATATATTCTGGACGAACTTTGCGGAATTTTGCGTAACTAGTAACCCGTAAGTGATTGACAAAAACTTACTGTACAAAAAACATTATTTACTTTTTTTCGTGGAGTTGACTGTTTTTGAGATATTCCTTGTCATTTTTTCAGCGTTAAAATCTTATACGTTTCTCATTCAGGGATTTGTCAACTCCTGTCCATACAAACAAAGGAACTTCAGTCACATAGGAACCAGCTTTTGACTACTTTAATCAATGGTACTCCCTTATTTCGCTTCTACTTATAAGGAAGCAAGCAATAATACCATTTCTGTTATTTTTTCTCGATTAGCATTAAGTAAATAGAAGAATACCCTTTTTAACAATTTATTGCAGAGATGTAGAGAAAGTCATGCGAATGGAACACATCAGATTTTTAGAAAAAGGTGCGTGTGTGTCTGTGGGTAGCATAGCTCAAAAGTTTGGTATCTTCCAAGGATGCGGCACGAAGACTGTCAAGAAAATCCCCCCACCCTAAACTACGCTTTACTTGGAACATTTTCCAAAAATGTTGATTTTCTCAAAAGTGGCTCTGACGATTTTGATTAAAATACCTTATGTTTAAGATATTTTCATGACAAACGAAGCGTATATCTTGCATTTTTTAGATTAGCCTCAAAAGAATCCTTCATTCTGGATTATCTTTGTATAACAGGTAAGCCATAAGAGATAGACCAAAAACTTATTGTACAAAAAATATAGAGCTCGCCAATAATCCACAATTTATGTCATATACATTTTTTAAATGATTTACCGTTACTGAGATATGTCTTGGTATAGGTTTCAATTCTAAATTATTTAACCCTTTCTCAAGCGGAAACTTGCTTTCATTTCATCTCTAGTTTTTCTTCTGAGTATGCAAGAGAACGAATTTTAATCATATAGCGACCAGCTTTTAAAAAATTTGATCATCGCTTTAGCCTACTATATTTCCTTATTTCTCTTCTACTTACAAGGAAGCAAGGAACAAGACCTGCTAATGTTTATTTCGATTAGCACGATGTGGATAAAAATATAATTACTTTCTCTACACGTACTATGTACATAGTGTTTAGAGAAGGTATTGCATTCCACCCAAATATTCGACACTAAGATTTCACCAGAAATACATGTTTTGGGTCCCCCTGAATAAAAAAAAAGAATTTTCAGAAAAAGGTCCGTGTGTGTCTGTGTGTGGACAGCATAGCTCAAAAACGAAAAGGCCGTTAAATACCAAACTTGGAATTTAAGATTGGTATCTTCCAAGGATGCGACACGAATATTTTCAAGAAAATCCCTCCAACCATAACTACCCTTTACATGGAACTTATTTGAAAATTTTGATTTTCTTAAAAATGGCTCTAACGATTTTGATTAAAATATCGTACATTAAAGATATTTACCTGACAAATAAAATCTATATCTTGAATTTTATGGGAACAGCCTATGAGGACTACTTTATCCTGGGTACATTTTGCGGAATTTATCATAGCTGCTAAACCGTAAGAGATGGGCAAAAATTTACCAGACATAAAATGTAGAGCACTTTAAAACATACCATTTATGTTATATGCATTTTTTTCATGGAGTTGATCGTTTTTTAGATTTTCCTTGTTTTTGTTTCAGCTTGGAAAAACTTATAATTTTCTCATACCGGAATTTGTCAACTCATGTCCATACAAACAAAGGAACTTCAGTCACATAGCAACCAGCTTTTGACTACCGCTTGAACCTATGGTGCTCCCTTATTTCGCTTCTACTTACAAGGAAGCAAGTAATAAGACTATTTCTGCTAATTTTTTCTCGATTAGTATGAAGTAAAGAGACGCATAAGCTTTTTAACAATAATTTGTTACAGAGATGTAGAGAAAGTAAATGCAACACATCAGAGTTTTCTTTTTTTGTGTAATTAGAAAAAGAAAATGTTTAAATTTCCGACTCTTTATAGATTACGTCAGAAGACAGGAAAGAACAGGTAAGCCGTGAGAAGATCACGCATGGCTTGGTGTGAAACCGGAATAGGATAAAAGGCATAATCTCTGTAGTTAAAAGCCAACATTCTTGTTGTAAGTGAAACCTGTTTTTTGTCAAGTAAATGGCAGTGACATAAGACAGATTCATGGCTGGCACAGACCAGACAAGGGATTCCACGTTGAGGCTCTAATCCCACATTCCCAAGAAAGCGACATCCGGGCACAGCTTTAGTTATTAAATCCATGGAAATGCACAACTTTCCCTGAACATTCCTGGCAGGTCGGCGTCGTCACTGGGCGTCCTTGATCTCTTCACAAAGCTCGCCGCTTTACAATAAGATTCGGTTACATCACGCCGAGAAACATCTACATTACTCGGGCAGGGCAGATCGGAAAGTAACATCATGATATATATTTACTTTACTCCAGCAACAATGATGGAATGTTTGCCATTAACTTCTGAGGACTACTCGACTCTTTAGGCTCGTTTGACACTGGGACACTGGTGAAGGTCGTCAGTTGCGGTCACCGGTGATTGTGGTGGACACTCCTGGACCACTGGTGTCCGACACTGCAGGTATTGCCAATTGATTAGTTTGTGAAATGAACTCGAGCGAAGAGCAACTTTTGTTAGTACTTCTGAGGAGGAGGAAGAGAATGAAGACAAAAAGTTCATTACACGTACATCTACTGCTATGTGATCGCCTGGAGAAAGGATTGTTTTACACTCTTTAGGTCCATCTGAGACAAGATGCTACACCCGTCGCTTTTGATATCCCAAATAGCAGGATGCCTTTCTACTTCAAGTTATAACATCTTTTGTGTTAACAAAATCTAAACTCTTGGCTACAATGTGTACAGTATAATCAGGCCCAAACTTAGGACTTCTGACGCCCCTGGGTAAAAAAACATTTGCTGCCCCCTCCCAACTTATAATACATATATTACTTAAATTTTCACAACATAGAGAATGGTTTCACTAGTTTGGATACTTAAGTATGAGTGGCAAACAATAAGTGAGTTTATTAAAATTTAAGTAGAAGCATCTTAATAGAAAGAACTTACACTAAAGAGGCACCACCCCATATTAGATGTCAAAACATATACTGTTTAAATAACAAGAGGCTTCCTTTTTGCCCTGTCATTTGCAAACAAGTTTATGAGTTCGTCATAGTCCATTAACGTTAGAAAATTAACGTTAATGAATAACAACACACACGTCTTGATCTTACAATTTTTTGCGTGTGTTAATCGATTCTTACTATTGGAATGCGTTTCGCTTTGTCCCCGCTACGTGCGCATAGCGGGCAAACTAATCAGCATAGCCAACATGCGTCAATTAATATTCCTCTGCGAGCGGAAAATTTAAATGAACTTGACGTTTCATGTCTATGCTTTTTTTTGTGTGCAGCTTTCCAGTAATTTTGCCACCCCCTAAAATGTGACGCTCTGGGCAGTTGCCCGGTTTTCCTTGCCGAAAATAGAGCCCTGAGTATAATTTTTTGCTGTACCAATCTGCTCAGAAATACCTGTCTGTTGTCAAATCTGCAACACTGTGTCTGTGATCTGTGTCCCAGTGAAAACACTCCTAGTCAAACCAATGCATGTCCGGCAGTGACTGCTCTGAACACAGTGACCTTGTCCGTCACATGTGGCGAGGGCGAGACACTTGCTGCTGCGTCACAGTGACTCGGTGAGGCAGTGAAGTGCCCCGGCATGAATGCTCCAATTCAAACGAATGTATCTTGCCAGGGACCGTCACCAGTGTCCCTGTGTGAAACGATCCTTAGGTCTGTCAGGATTACTGGGGCAGGATCGTTAGAAAAGAAACTGTAAGCCCAGATCTGCATTTTAATTGCCAAGTTCAATATCGAAAGGAAGTTAGAAATGTAAATTTCACCAAAGACCTAAGCTATCAATAACTGAATTTCAGTTAGGATCTATAAAGTTGGACAACGAGAAAACGACGACCGGGATCAGATATAAGAAAGGGGGGCCTACAGACTCCTCACTTACTTGATTTGTTTGCTACGAGATGAATGAATATATTACCTGTCTGAAGAATGGATGCAGACGACAACGAGTGGAAGCTTGCGTAAACACAAACAGATAAAACATATGGTATTTTAATCAAAATCGTTTACAGCCATTTTTGAGAAAATAAAAAAAAAATTAAAAAATATTCTATGTAAAGGATAGTTTAGTATGGGAGATTTCTTGAAAATATTCGTGAAGATACTGAACTGAAATACCAAGTTTGGTATTTAACGAAATTTCCGTTTTGAGTTGTTATTAAAATACACACACACAACCATGGTCGGACTTTCTCTAAAATGCTGCTTTTTTTTTTTTTTTGGATTCAGCGAATCTCAAAACAATTACTTCCAGTGAAATCTCGGTACCAAATTTTTGGGTGGAATATAATATCTACTTTCTCTACCTACTATGCAGAGAAGTATGTACGTGTAGAGAAAATAATAGATTAGCCATGTTCACATAAGGTGTTCATAGATCATGTTAGATATTTTTACTTTCTCCACACGTACTTTGTACATTGTATAGATATAGAGAAGGTATTGTATTGTACCCAAAAATTCGATCCGAAATTTCAATGGAAATATATGTTTTGAGACACTGAAAAAAAAAACATATTTAGAAAAATGTCAGTGTGTGTTTGTATGTAGCTCAAAAACGAAAATTCAGTTAAATACTAAACTTGGTATTTAAGTTCAGTATTTTCCAAGCATGCAGCACCCCCAGCCACCCTTTACATGGAACATTTTTTGAAAATTTCGATTTCCTCAAAAGTAGCTCTAACAATTTATATTAAAATACCCTACATTAAAAATATTCACATCACATATAAAATATATATTTTGAATTTTCTGGGAATAACCCCTGAAATACTCTTTATTCTGGTTAATTTTATAGAATTTTGCATAGCAGTTAAATTGTAAGAGATAGACAGAAGGTTAACACACAAAAATGCAGATCTCGTTAAAACACACAATTTATGTCATATACGTTTTTCTTGTAGAGATGACCGTTTTCGAGATATTCATTGTTGTTGGTTTTAATTTTAAACTAATCAACTTTTTTTCAAACGGAACCGAACTTCAATTGTTTCACATAGCGACCAGATTTTAAAAGATTTGGCCATTGCTTTAGCCTAATGCATTCCCTTATTTCCCTTCTACTTGCAAGGGAGCAAGTAATAAGAGCATTTCAGCTGATGCTTTCTTGATTAGCATGAGATAGTAAAATAATCTTTTGTAAGAAAAACTTGTTTGTGGAACAGCTGGAGAGAGTTTTAAACCTAGAACTTATAATGCTTGTGCGTATTGTATACATTACTCTTTTTTGACGAAGTCGCTCCATAGGCCCATCAGCTGAGGACACCAGTAAGAGCTCAACAAACGATCACAATTCCTGCGTCCAATCGAATAGCCAACATCTGTTCCCAAGGTGTTGAGGCCACGAGGAACATACTCGCAGGCAGTCTAGCACAGCGTTTCAAGTGCACTACAAGAATACATTTAAAGCCTATCCTATAATCACTCCCGATTTCTTTTCGGCCTTGGTTCACCTGTCGAACTCAGAGCCCAAACTGGTGCATCAGCGCGGAACCCTGCACACTGACCCAGAAGGGCAGTTTCCGGTGCTCGGCGCCCTCCAGACCGGAATCACAGTTCATGCACTACAGTAAGGTGCATTACCGTCCAATGCACTCAGGTTCTTGTGGTTTGCTTTTATGATGTACTTGTACTATTGAGCCTTTCGTTCGAACCTCTAAGCGGTCAGAGGAAGGCTAATGTACTTGGAGCGAAATTGTGGACCAACTCTCTCAGCTGTTTATTAGTTTTCCAGTTTTTCCTCCCAGTATGGGAAACATTTTTACTTTCTCTACAAGTATTATGTACATAGTGTACAGAGAAGGTACTGCATTCCACCCAAAAATTCGATACCGAGATATCACCGGAAATAGATGTTTTAGGGCTCCCTGTATAAAAAAAATAGAATAAGGTCCGTATGTCTGTGAACACGTTAACTCAATAAAAAAAGTATAACTCGTAAAATACCAAACTTGGTATAAAAGTTTAGTATCTGTCAGGGATGCGACACGAATTACAAGAAAATCCCCTGTCCCAAACAAACCTTTACTTGGAAAAAAGTTAGATAATTTCGATTTTCTCAAAAATGGCTGACAATTTTGATTAAAATCTCTTATATTCAAGATATTTATATGGCAAATAAAACATATATCTTCAATTTTATGGGAATAGCCTCCGAAGATACATTTATTCTGTTGAATTTTGCGGAAGTTTGCATAACAGGTAAACCGTAAGAGATAGACAAAGACTTACCATACAACATTTGTAAAATACACAATTTATTTATATGCATTTTTTCGTTGAGTTGACCATTTTTGAGAAGTTTCTTTTTATTATTTTCAGCTTTAAAATTCTTATACTTTTCTTATACGGAAATTTGTTAACTCCTGTCCATACAAACAAAGGTATTTCAATCACAGAGCAATCAGCTTTTAAAAGATATGATTATGGATTTAACCTATGGTACTCCCTTATTTCCCTTCTACCAACAAGGAAGCAGGTAATAAGACCCTTTCTACCAATTTTTCTCGATTAGCATTAAGTAAACAGAACAATAAGCTTTTAAACAATTTATTACAGAGATGTAGAGAAAGTCGTGTAAATGGAACACCTCTAACTTTTAGAAAAAGGTCCGTGTGTGCCTGTGTTTCTGTGAACACGATAACTCAAAATACCAAACTTGGTATACAAGTTTAGATCTTCCAAGGATGCGACACGAAGATTTTGAGGAAAATCCCCCCCCCAAACCACACTTAAAATGGAAAAATTAACGAAAATGTTGATTTTTTCAAAAATGGCTGTAACGATTTTTATTTAAACACCATATATTAAAGATATTTACACGACAAATAAGCTGTATATCTCTGATTTTATGGGATTAGCTTCTGAAGATCTCTTTATCGTGGATAAATTTTACTGGATTTTGCATAACTAATAAACTCTAAGAGACAGATAAAAACTTACTGTACAAAATATGTAGATCTCGTTGAAACACATAATTTATCTCATATACATTTTTGTCGTGGAGTTGATATTTTTGAGATACTTCTTGTTATTGGTTTCAGTTTTAAAATACTTAAAACTTTTCACATACGGGAATTTGCAACTTCTGGCAATGTAAAGAAACGGATTTCATCCACAAGCAACCAGTTTTTAAAAGAGTTGACTATCGCTTTAGCCTAGTGTATTCCCTTATTTCCCTTCTAGTTAAAAGAAAGCATTTCTGTTAATTATATCTCGATTAGCATGGAGTAGACAGAAGAATAAGTTTTTTAACAATGACTTGTTACAGAGATGTAGAGAAAGTCATATGAATAAAGCACATCAGATTTTTAAGCAAACAAAAGTCACGCAAATGCCGTATCAAATTCTAAAATAGTATTGCTCATGTAACCAAGGATGCAATGTCACCAGTAATTAATTTAATAATCACATATATGAAATATCCTGTTTCAAGGTTCACACTTTTCTTCACAGCAATTTTTTTTACTTTCTCAACACCTATTACGTACATAATAGGCAGCGAAAGTATTGAATTCCAAAAATTCTATGTCGAGACTTCACCGGAAATTTATTTTGAGGTCCTCTAAATAAAACAATTAAAAAAAAAGGTCCATATGTGTGTCTGAACAGTATGACTGATAAACGAAATTTTGGTTGAATACCAAATTCAATGTTAAGTTCAGTATTTTTCAAAAGATGCGACACAAAGGTTTTCATGATAATCTCCCACCCCAAACTATTCTTTACATGGAAGATTTTGCGAAAAGTTTTAATTTCTCAAAAATGGCTGTAAGAATGGTGTTTAAAATACCATATGTTTAAGATATTTGTTTTGACAAATGAAATGTATATCTTGAATTTTGGGGGGGATATAGGGGACCCTAAAACATGTATTTCAGGTGAAATCTCGGTATCGAATTTTGGAGTCAAATGTAGTACCTTCTCTATACACTATGTATATAGTACGTGTAGAGAAAGTAAAAATCGAAAATCTTTTCAGATAAAAATTCAGTCTTTCAGTGTCTCTTTAACTTAAGATGGAGAAGTGCGTTTTTCATCTAGGCATACAGTTACTATCATATACTGTTTTTGTGACACTTAACTATTTTAATACATTCAAAGACACTTTAAACATTAAGTTATGCACATAACCTCAACTAGAGAGCATCATGTGACATTCTCACGTGCCACATTATATGTTGGTGAGGACAGTTTTAGTAGGAGAGTCGGCTTTGATTCCAGATGCTTTCTCTGTCCCGATAACGGTCTGAATGAACCAGGTCCCTTGTTTCCATGTCATGGTCGCCAGGCAGCGAGTTACTTACTGTATGACAGACAGCGGTCGTATCACCAGGTTAAACCGATCTTCATTCTCCGACTCTCAGCATTACACGTTCAGTGTGTGAAAGTGTTGTTTTCCTTGGATATTAATTAAAAGATTCCTCGCACCGGCCACCTCTTACATCAGCCACTTTTATACTTTGGTACTGTTTTATTTATATATCAACCTGAGTCATCCGGGTGCAAAATCAGCTCCACTCGACCACGGATTGTTTTAGTTCATTTCTCAAGACAAAAGGCACGCGAGCAGTATTGAAACACTATGTATTATATCTGCATTACCATGTACTATACGCACATGGAATGGTCTTCTTAGCGCGGCTGTTTGCCAAGCCGGAGACCTGGGTTCGATTCCCGCTACCGTCGTGGGGAATTTTCCCCCTCTGGGAGATCTGGCCCGGAGTGCATTCAGCCTCGTGAGGTCCCTGGGGGGGGGGGCAAATTGAGGAGTTACTTGATTGAGAAGTAGTGGCTCCAGATCGAGAAGACCGCATCAATGGGCCGGGAGGAGCTCGAGGCACTGATCACGTCTCACTCTCCAGCACTGCAACCCATTCAGTCCGAGATGGGGGATGCAGCGGCCGGGCGGTAGGCCAAGTTCCCTCTTATACTGTCGTGCCATGGACTTACGTTATACCCATATGGAATAGTGTTATGCAATGTTCTACTTCAGACTGCAAACCAAAGCAGGGCAACGAGAACCTTGCTGCATGTGCAATGATAAAAATAAGGAAGATTTTTCGAAATACTCAATTTTCTAAAAAAATGGCTCCGAAGATTTTAACTAAAACACCATATATTACAGATATTTACATTACAAATAAAAGGTTTATCTTGAATTTCCTTGGAATAGCCTGTTAAGACTTCTACATTCTGGAAGAATTTTGCCTAACTGTAAACTGTAAGAGGTATACAAACTCTTACTGCACAAAAAAGGAGATCTTGTTAAAACGTACAATTTATGACATACACTTTCTGTGGAGTTCTCATAACCGAGATATTCTTGTTTTTGGTTTAAATTGTTCAATACTTAAACTTTTCTCAAATGGAAAGTCGTCAATTTTTTTCTTTCGTTCGTTATTTTTTACTTTCTCTATAGGCACTATGTACATAGTGTATAGAGAATGTATTGCACTCCACCAAAAAATTCGATACCGAGATTTCACCGGAAATATATGTTTTAGGGTCCCCTTTATCTAAAAAAAGCAGTTTCGGAAAAAGGTCCGTGTGTGTGTGTGTGTGTGTGTGTGTGTGTGTGTGTCCGTGTGTCTGTGAACACGATAACTCCAAAACGAAAAGTAGGTAAAATACCAAACTTGGTATTTAAGTTTAGTATCTTCCAGGGATGCGACACGAAGATTTTGAGAAAAATTCCCCACCTCCAACTACCCTTTACATGGAACCTTTTTCGAAAATTTTGATTTTCTCAAAAATGGCTCTAACGATTTTGATTAAAATTTCGTATATTAAAGATATTTACCTGACAAATAAAATGTATATCTTGAATTTTCTGGGAATAGCCTCTGAAGAGTAGTTTATTCTGGATGAATTTGACTAAATTTTGAATAACTGCTAAACCGTAAGAGATGGACAAAAACTTACTACACAAAAAATGTAAAGCACGTTAAAACACACGGTTTATGTTATATACATTTTTTTCGTGGAGTTCGTCGTTTTTGTGACATTCCTTATTTTTGGTTTCTGCTATGAAAAACTTATACATTTCTCATACAGGAATTTGTCAACTGCTGTCCATACAAAGGAACTTCAGTGACATAGCAACCAGCTTTTGATTATCATTTTAACCTATGGTACTCCCTTATTTCACCTCTACTTACAAGGAAGCAAGTAATATGGCTATTTCTGCTAATGTTTTATTGAATAGCATGAAGTTAATAGAAGCATAAGCTTTTTAAGATTAATTTGTTGCAGGGATATAGAGAAAGTCATGTGAATGGTACACATCAGATTTTTTTTATTCCTGAGGGAAAGCCGAATTTCAATGTCACAGCGACCAGCTTTAAAGGATTTTACTATCACTTTAGCTTAGTGCCCCCTATTTTATTTAACGTAAAGGAAATAAGTAATGACACCTCTGCTCATGTTTATCTCGATTAGGATGACGTAGACAAAAGACTCAGCTTTAATACGAATAATTTGTTGTAGAGGAAGTTATGTGAATGTAACACGTCAGAAATGTTTTTCTTTCTTTTCTTTCTGCTCATGGCTTTAGTTGTCTCTTCCATTATTTCCGAAAAATATAATGTTAAATCAATACAAAAAAAAAAAAAAACACAACAACAAAAAACAAAAAACCGCACTATCTCTCTGTTTTCTTGTTGAGTCTTGACCTCCTCTAACGGTTTCTTGATCAATGGAATCTCTACTTCGCGAGTTCACTACAATGCTTACACGGTAATGAGAAACCAATTCATCGCCCATAGATGACACCATAGGACGAAGTTTAAGACTTGCGGACTTTAAAATGACTGAATTTAGCCCAGGGAATCTTTATTTGTCTTGCAATGGGGTTCTTTTACCTGAAAATAAACATTACGCTTTAATTCCCTTCCAAAGGAAGCCATGCTAAGGATTTTTACTTCTGTAAAAATGTAAATCACCTTCTGCCGTTTCAAACCCGCAACCTTGGATATTAGAGGCTAGCATGATAAACACTATACCACGGCTCTGATGATCTATGCCTATGACAGCAGACACCTGGCTTCTATGGTTACATCGAATATAGAATAGAGGACTCCGGTCCATCTATTCTGTGTGTCGACGCTTCCCAGTGAGGCTACTGCATGAAGCTTCAGCTCTCCCATACGTAGAGGATGTAATTAGGCGCCGGGCTGACAATTTCTATGCCAGATTGGGTCAAATAAGAACACCTTTGCCAGAACACTGGGGAACTAATTACCAACTGAACGCCGATGCAGGCAGTACCGGGTTCACGGCATGGCTTGCGGGTACCCCCGGTAACAACGGGTTCTACCCAGCCAACAGCACAAAAAGCTGAACTAAAACTAAAACTCAACATCAACTAAAATTAATAAACAAGACACCAGCGGAGCGACGGAAAGGATGCTGCCCCTGAAAATAACAACCGTTGAGGAGCCTACCAGTAGCGCTACCTCTTTAACCTCTAAACACCAAAATATGCCATCCCTACAATCCTGGTTAAGCTCTTACTAGGATTGGTACACAGCTACGACACCTAGGCTCACCACGAGTCTACTATATCTCGCACGCACACACTATACCACGGAGGGCGATATTCTTGGAATAAAATACAAAATCATTTATAAGCATTCGCTGTTGGTGTAATGGTAAATGCTAGAACATCTGTTGTCGGTGGGAGTCTAATCAACTACCCAGTGCTTCAAAAAGACGCTGTGTAATGAGGAAATGTCCACCGACATAGAACATCCAAATGCATGAGATGCAGCTTACTGTGGGTTACTTTCGTACGTGTTTGGGGACGTTAAAAGAAATGCTTTAATGCAGAGACAGGGACATTAATCCTCTTAACTGATACGGCAGTTATGTCTTTTAAGGTTTCAGCCATTCAGAGTCCGGATTCTCTGAAAACTTATCCATATTCATCACCTCAAGGTTGTCTCTTTTCTTTAAACTTTAATCAGCTCCGAGAATCTCTATGCAATGTCTCAAGTGTTTCCCATCTGGATGAAATATCGTAGAAGAGGCATACCTAAAGGCTGGTTTACAATAACTGGAGAACTGAAGTAGGGAAGATTTTGCTGGACAGTCTGGTAACGAGAACGGGAATCTTTTTTTTTTTTTTTTTTTTTTTTTTTTAGCTTAACGTCATTTAACCTGGTTGGTCATATGGAACAATGCATGAAATTGGTGAAATGATGCTCAAATGTTCTCAGGGTCCATGGAGCTTTAAAGTTACTTGTCATTCGTCTTCTCAGGATAAGGGAAAACCCCGAAAAAACCTTATCCGAGCAACTCACCCTAAACGAGATTCGAATGTGAAGCAGACACGCTAACCACACTGCCCAGGCGGTTCATGTGGATCTCAAACTGCAAAGTCGATTTAGCGCATTGGTATTCATTTGTTTTTAACTGACCAATGGATTTTTACATTCTCTGCCACGTACAATGTAAATAGTAGGTAAAATATTGCTTCAACCTAAAGATTTTATACCTTGATTTCACCGAAAAGACATGCTTTTTGGATTTCTTGATAAAAAGTAATAAACAAGCATTTTAAAAATCTTTTGCGCTCGTGTGTATGTGTATGTACGTGTGTATGTGCGCGCGCGTCTGTGGACAGCATATGTTTGGTTAAGTATCAAACTTCGTATTTAAATTCAGTATCGTCCATGGATATGAGCGAAGACTTTTTTTTTTCTTTCCAAAAATGGCTCTAATCAATTTGAATAAAATTAAAGATATTTACATGGCAACTGAAATGTATACTTTTGAGTTTTCTGGATATAGTCTCTGAAGACGTCTTCATTTTTAATGAATTTTGCACAACTGGTAAACTCTAAGAGAAAATCTTTCTACATATATGTAGATCTCATTAAAGCACAGATTTTGATCAGATACATAGTGTAGTTCACAATTTCCGAGATTTTCCTTTTTATTTATATACATTTACCAATACTTATACTTTTCTCAAATAGGAAGTCTTCATTCGTTTTTCTTTCGTTTTACTTCTGGCCATGTAAGAAAACCGTATTTCCAAGTAATCTCATATCGACAAGCTCTTAAAAGAGTTGCTTTGCTTTAACCAACTGTATTTACTTATTCCTCTTGTACCCACAAAGAAATGTGTAACAAAACCATTTCTATCAGTGTTTATCTTGATTATCATGAAGTAGATATTAAAATAAGCTTTTGTAAGAATAGTGTGTCGCAGAATAGGCAGAGAAGTCATGTGGATGCAACACATCTGTTTTATTTATTTATGTTTTACCGTTGCTTTCTCTTCTTCTTATATTGTGACGATTACAGCAGATTTGTTTGTTTTTTCTCTCAAGTCAGATTTAATCACACAGATAGCCTTTGTTTCGTGGCAGTTACCACGTTTCCATGCGGAATTTAAATCGATTCCAGACCAATTCCATCTCAATACGTTCATTGTTTTACATCTTAAGCTCAATACGAATTGATATCGTTTTGAATACGCAAGCTTCGAGAGTAAATTTATTCATCCATTTATGTTGGTCAACTTGGAATTGCGTTGCCGAACCGGTTAAATATACAGTTGTTATTTGTATATTTTAAGAGGGTTCAAAAGTTACATAAATGTATTTTAAAACGCACTGCATACTACGGAAACCATAAAACTAATATTTTATAATCTATCGCAGAGCAATAAACAACAAGCTTTAACTTAATACTGCCGCGTGCAACGAGTATAACAGAAAAAGTTTCATTACTAGGGCGACATTTAATGATTTTGCATCTTTTTCCTATAATAATGGAAATAGGTTTACACATATGAAAATGTATTACATTGAATAATGGGTTAAACAAACAGTTTTTTGGGGAATAATGCATTTTTGGCACTTTCAGGTCACTTTGAGCATTTTAAGGGGAGTCGAAATGGGATTTTCGTAATTTTTTTCCATTTAATGTTTAATTGTATATGAATATTTCAAATCCCCCACTCATTTTGGTATAACCTTCATAGGGGTACGCTAATTTAAATATTTTTAAAATATTATTGAAAATAATCCTGTGTAGTAGTTCTTTAGAACATGTTGGTACACCCACTTGGTAAAACATCAATGAGTTTGTAAACATTAGTTTTAGAGAAGATATCTTTGTTTATTTTGATCGGAAAGTTTTACTTTGCCTGTTGGCAGCATTGGCATTCCGCTCGTATTGCCTTTATGCGAGTGTTTCGAAGTATTGCAATGCTGTGTTTATTAAAAGTTAGGTTACACTTTTTTTTTATTTTTATTTTTTTTTAAGCTTAATGTCCTTTAACCTAGTTGGTCATATCGTACGATGAATGAAATTGGTGAAATGATGCTCAAATGTTCTCGGGGTCCACGAAGCTTAAAGTTACTCGACATTCGCCTTCTCAGGATAAGGGAAAACCCCGAAAGAACCTTATCCGAGTAACTCACCCTTAGCGAGATTCGAACTCACAACCTTTTGAATGTGAGGCAGACAAGCTACCATCACACTACCCAGCGGGCTTTTTTTAATGTTATGTTTGAAGGCAATTTCTGAAAAAGTAAAATTTTGTATAGAAATTTCCTGTTATTTCAGTAACTAATTGACACACAGGGCTGAAATTGTTACCACACATTTGCACCCAAATGGGCTTTATTTTAACGGAAAAGTTTTTATGTATATAGATTAGTTATTTATTTTTAAATTTAAAAATTATGTTTCAATAAAATGTATAGTGCTTATAAAAATACCTTTTCTTCTAAAGAAAGAAGTGTTCTATTTTTCATCAATCAACAGTAAATACATTGTTGAATATACTTTGAAAATTTTAGCTCGTTATCTTAAATTATTGTCGAGATAATGAGTCCAACTTTAACATTAGCAAGAAAGGGCATTTCGACTCTTCTTGAGCACTTTTCCATAAGACTGTGGGATTATTTGTATTTAATTCAAGATCTTTATGTTAACTTAATTGCTTTTCACTGTACTACAGGTCGTTAATCTCTAGCTATCCAACGTCTGTGGTTAATCTCTATGCAATGCCTCAAGTGTTTCCACGCAGTATTCAATACGGTAAGTGTACTCAAATCGATTTCAATTCCTCACGGAGACGTGGTAAGTATGACGTACCCTCTGCGTATCACCTTCCTGTATCATCCATTTTGTCGCTGTTGAGTTTTATTGGAACATGGATTTTGTAGTATAATGGTTCTCTAACATTAAAGTCCATGGTGTAATGGTTACCATGCTGACTTCATATACCCAAGATCGCGGGTTCAAACCCGGCGGAGGTGTAAAAATCCTTAACATGGCTTCCTTCGGAAGGGAAGTAAAGCCGTGGGTCCCGTGTCGCAGATTTACGGCACGTAAAAGAACCTCAAGCCTGATAGAGAGGCCTCTGTGTAAAATTAAGTGGTCCTTCAGGCCCAATTTAGAATGGGACGCTGAGAACCACAGTAGTTAAAGAGCGTCCATAAATAACACGCCATTTCCATTTTCTCTAACATTAACCTCGCTTTTCATTCACTTTTCACTGAGTTCCATAGTTGAGATCTGAGAATAAACTCACGTTACAGAGCCTCTCAGTTGTCGGACACTGTTTGGCAGCTTTGTATTTTCATTTCACTGCCATATCTCGTCACTTATTTGTACATTCATAATAAAAGAAGTGCTCCACAGCGTTTAAGTTAACATAAAACTTCAATTTTGTTTATGTAATAACTTTACCAAATTGTGTATTGCGGAGCAGTATGTACTGGGGGGGGGGATACCAACATTTCTCAAGCAGCACCGAGCTGGTTGGCTCTGACGGTCATATCTGTGGTTTCCATTGGGGAAATCCTGCGTTCGGTTCATGGCAATAGCCCAGTGTCCCATGGGTTTTTCGTGGTCCACTTTCTACGACGTTCCTATTCATCATTTACTCTTCCCATCATTCCCTTGTATGTCTGAGGGTTGCAGGGACAGTGACGGTTTTCAGCGCTTGCGGCTGAGCGATGGCTTTCGTTCTGTGGGGTCGTTGCGGTAGACTTTCTTTCAGGACCTGTCCCCGGGATGCTTCCCCCGCGGTGCCATCGGAGTTTCACGAACTTTTGGGTGTGCGCCGGGCGACGTCGGATGCGTTTATTTGCAAACGTTAGGGCGCTGATTTGTTTACGCCCGTCGTCATTCGGATCTGATCGCCCTTCGGGTTTCTCCCTGTTATATCATGGGTCACGTCTGTCACCAAGGGTTACTTTTAGTTCTATGCCCCAGAGGTTGGGGATCCCGTCCAGGATAATCCTACACTCACCTGCCATCTACAATATTTTTAGACACATGCAAGAGGTCGTCATTTTTAGTATATTTTTGTAACTATCTGTTAAATGACCTCCAAATCATCTTCTGTTCTATTATTTAGGTATATTTTTTCTCTACAACGATTAGCAGAAAGAAAATGCGGGAAATACGCTGATACGTGCAAGAGAAATACTACATCCAGTATTGGTGAGAACTGGGCCAATGTTACAGGAAGGTGTGTTGCATTGTTGTGAACGTCCTTGCCGCTTGCACGCGCACCCTACAATTTAATATTCAATGATGCAGCCACACACATACGTCATTATTACGGTAATATCAGGGACATAATGACAAGGTTTACATTTCACACAAACAGACGTGAGATAGATTACAATTCATGTTTTATTTGTGTCTGTAGATCGATCTACAGATTATTCTACTAATGTAAAAGTGAGGCAATAACATGTTTGAAACATTTTATAATACTCCATCCATTATAATTTCATAGAAATTATACAGTAGTTATTTTACACTACTACTAAATAAATTATGAATTACCTTACAAGTTAAATACAGGCAAGGTTGGGTTTTGAATAAGAGAAAGAAAATGACCCTTTCTTTGCAATCGTATAATATTCTCTCTTCCATCTGATGTAAAAATGACAATTACCAGTATACACTGGAATATATATTGAAGAAACAGGAAGAAATACTAATTTACATCACCATTACACACAAGACCAATCCGTAAACACAGAACAGTGATAGGTAAACATTTTGTTTTCCATAAACGTATTACTAGAAAGTGTAATCTAAAACGCCCGAGCATAGTCAAACTCGTTCGCAGGGGCGTGTTCGAAGTGATATTTGCTGACTATAACGGATGGTCATATCCAATCAAAGCTGAGTAAACCTACATTTACAAAAGAAAGAATTTTTTGGCTTATTGGATTTGCGTAACCCAAACCAAGTCAATAACTTTTTACTTTCTCTACTCGTACTATGTACATAATGTATAGAGAAGGTATTGTAATGCATTCAAAAATTCGATATTGAGATTTCACCGTAAATACGTGTTTTGAGACTCCCTTAATCCAAAAAAGTAGTTTTAGAAAAATGTCCGTGTGTGTGCGTGTGTGTGAGCAGCGTAGCTCAAAAATGAAAAGACCGTTATATACCAAACTTGGTATTTAGGTTTGGTATCTTCCAAGGATGCGACACGAAGATTTTCAAGTAAATCCCCCCATCCCCAACTACCCTTTACATGGAAATTTTTATCGAACATTTTGATTTTATAAAAAATGGCTCTAACGATTTTGATTAAAATCCCGTATATTAAAAACACTTACATCCCAAATAGAATGTATATCATGAATTTTCTGAGAATAGCCTCTGAACACCTCTTTATTTTGAATGAGTCTTATGGAATTTTGCATAACTGCTAAACTCTAAAAAATGGGCAAAAACTTGCCGCACAAAAAATGCAGAACACGTTAAAACACACAATTTATGTAATATACATTTTTTTCGTGGAGTTAATCGTTTTTTAGATATTCCTTGTTATTGGTTTAGCTTTAAAAACATACTTTTCTCATACAGGAATTTTCAACTCCTATCCATACAAACAAAGGACTTCACTCACATAAAAACCAGCTTTTGACTATCACGTTAACCTATGGTAGTCCTTTACTTCGCTTCTGCTTATAAGAAAGCAAATAATAATACTATTTCTGCTAATTTGTTCTCGATTAGTAGGAAGTAAATAGAAGCATAAGCTTTTTAACAATTTGTTACAGAGATGTAGAGAAAGTCATGTGAATGGAAAACATCAGATTTTTTTATTAATTAATAACATTATGATAATAAGTAATTTGCAATTCGTCCCCATTTGTAGATAGCGTCTCCACTCTAACAAACTTCCCTTTGGGTATGATAGTGAGCAAGGATGACATTTTCCTAGAATTTTGAGATGTTTGGGTTGTAACAACTGGTTACTTTGCACCGTCATTATTTCAGGTTATATAATTAGTGGTTATTTTTCGTAACATACTTCCATTAATTTATGTGTGCATTTATATAAAATACATATTTGGTAACGGCAGTAACGAAATATAGATTATACATATGAGGACAATCTAATAGTTTGTATTTATCTCCCGTACACGAAAAGAAGGCCATGGTTGAATGGTTAGACCTCTCGCCTCGCATCTAGGCCGCCCGAATTCGCATGTGGAATTTTTGGTGGACGAAGCGGCGTCTGGGTGGGTTTTCTCCGGGTATTCCGGTTTTCCCCGCCACTCATTCCACCAATTGTTCCATCATCACCTTTTCTATCACCAATTATCTTACAATTGATATCATCCACTTCCTCATGTTCATGTCTGGTAACAGGTTGCCCATTCTGCGGTTACATGCCGTTGGCTCTCAGACGGGCTCTGACATCCTAGGCATTGGCTTATAACTCCTAGAGGGGTGTCAACCCTGCGGATACCGTACAGAAGTTTTACCTGTGGGTAAAAGAGCTATCGTGAGAGACTCCATCGAGGAAACAAGGGGCTAAGTCGCTTGCCTCCTACTTTCTGTAGTAGTCACACTCGAACACAGAGCGTGTTGTCACGACATTAAAACCATATATGCACAAACACACACAGAATCAAGTTAAGATATCCGCGAAAAGATTGCAAATGCAGCGGATTCCGCTAAACTGGCAACATAGCACGGAGTAGTAAACAGTCAGCTTGAGCAGTATAGAACGCGATCTGTCGTTTCTAGCATTGTGGTACGGAGAGTTTTTACTTTCTCTACTCCATATATACAATGTACTTAGTGGATAGAGAAGGTATTGTAATCCACCCAGAAATTCGATACCGAGTTTTCACCAGAAATATGTTTTGAGACCCCCTGAGCCGAAGAAAGCATTTTTAGAAAAAGGTCCGTGAGTGTGTGTATGTGTGTGTGTCTGTGGACAGCATAGCTCAAAACCGAAAAGACGGCTACATACCAAACTTGATATTTATTAAGTATCTTCCAGGGATGCGACACGAAGATTTTTGGGAAAACGCCCCACCCCAACTACCCTTTTAATGGACCTTTTTTCGAAAATTTTGATTTTCTCAAAAATGGCTCTAACGATTTTGTTTAAAAGATTATATACTAAAGACATTCACATCAAAATAAAATGTTTGTTTTGAATTTTATGGGAATAGTCTTTGGATAGCTGTTTATTCTGGTTGAATTTTGCAAAATTCTGCATTAACGTTTAAACCGTAACAGATAGACAAAAACTTACAACACCAAAAATGTAGATCTCGTTAAAATAATTTATGTCATGTACGTTTTTCTTGTAGTTCGCCGTTTTCGAGATATTCATTGTTAATGGTTTAAATATTAAATTAATCAACATTTTTCAAGCTCAAACTTGCAAAGAGAACCGAACCTCAGTTGTTTCACAGCTTTTAAATGATTTGACTATCGCTTTAGCCTAGTGTTCTCCATTATTTCCCTTCTAATAACAAGAAAGCAACTAATGGGAACAATTCTGCTAATGTTTATCTATATTAGCATGACGTAGATAAAAAAAAATAATGTTTTATACGAAAAATGTGCTGTGCCAGAGAAGCTAGAAAAAGTTAATGCGAATGGAACTCAGATTTTACTCATTATAAACGCTGCACAGCAAAATATTAGCAAGAACTTCACCTAAAATGTTCTAATTGATTTGTTGTCCATTCCATTAAATGTGACCATGACGAAAGAGACTAAAGTAGTACAGCATAGGTAAATTACTATATCTGCTAACCACAAGTTGCGCACAAATATTGTAAATATGCATATACATTAACATATGTTGCATTGTATTCTGTAATAACATAGGTTACATGAATAGGATGTGCGTGTTTACATGCAAATGTTTAATAAATTGTCTCATTAAAGAAACAAATCCATTCTGACAGGTCCGGCCGCGCGCTTTAAAGCGTTATCATGGTAACGAAAGCTACCATTCACTCACTTTTGGCCGCACATCGGGCCAGTTTACCTTCACCATCACTGTGCGGGTGCAACAGCGGTACCGCAGCATTCCTCACCTCTCACTACCGGTGGAGAGGCTGTTTAGTCGGTAGACCCACTCTGGGATACCCCGACACTCCGAGCCAGCCAGTCCGGGTTAGTCCTTAAGGTGGATATTTCCTCTCCACTATAAAAAATAAAAGCTACCTCTAATCACCAGTCGCTGTTACACTACGCCCCTCACATACCCTCGCCAACAAGTTTTGAACTCATCCTTAGTAGTCATGATTTTAACGTAGTAGTTTTTCATTACGGAAAGAGAATGATATTCTTTTCAACTCGAAAACAACACGATTAAAGATCAAACTCTTTCACATTTGAAAATCATTGTTTTGTGTGTTATGAGTTAAGAAGGGTGTTCATAAGTCCTTAGAAAAAGATAGGAAAACAGATTATTTTTGGCGGAATTTTTTTTCAACATAATCTCTTTTTAGCTCGATACACTTTTCCCAGCGTTTCTCCGACTGTTTTAACCCTTTCGAAAAGTAGGATTTCAGAAGGTCCTCAAAAGAGGCGTCTGCTTGGGAGATGACCTCTTCATTAGACGTGAATGAGTCACTTTTTCAAGTTTGGAAATAAAAAAAATTCATTGGGGGCTAAATCTGATGAACATGGTGGGTGTTATAGTAATTTGAACCTTAATTCTAAAATTTTCGCCATCGAAACTGCATAGGTACGCACCTTTGCGTTGCCTTGATAGAAGAGACGATTTTTCTTTACCAGATGATGGCGTTTTTCTCGATTTCTACGTTTAAAGGGTCAATAACCGTGTATAATACTCTCTATTTATCGTTCTATCTTTCTGCAAGCAATCAATGTTCCACGTGCATCCCCCCCCCAAAAAAAAAAAAACCCGAGGCCATCAGCTTGTCTGCAGATTTCACCCCCTTTGACTTCTTCAGAGCCGGATGGCCTTTAAAAACCACTGTTTCGACTGTATTTTCGTCTCTGGAATGTAGTAGTGTGTCCATGTTTCATCCACAGTTATGTATTGACGCAGAAACTCGTCAACAATGCGACGGAAGAGTGCCTAACCAGCTTCCGAATCTATCACACGATTGCGTTTATTCTCCATTGAGAGTAAACGCGGCAACTATCTTCCCGATACCTTTGTCAGGCCTAATATTTGGTGAAAAATTGAGATATGTCTGTTGCCTCTACTATTTCGCGAACTTTGATTCGTCGATCACTCAAAACCATATCCTGGATTTTATCAATTATTTCGGAGGACGTCACTTCTGCTGGACATCGGAACGGTGTTCATCATTTGTGGATGTACAGCTACGCTTAAATTCATTTATCCAATTGTAAATTGTTGCAAGCGCAGGAGCAGGTGTGCCATGAAGCTCATCCAACTCGGCTTTTATGTCTATCTTTTACGTAAATAGAAGTGTTTAATAACCGCAGAAACACTTTTTTTCTCATCTTTCTAAAGAAGTACAAGATTGTTGATTCAGTCACCTATGACAACAAAACCACGTGATGATATAGCTGAAACTTTAACCGCCATCTAGCAAGAGACGACGGTTACTAAATACATACTTTTTTCAATGCTGCAAGTGTAATTTCTTGGCTTTTCTAAGAACTTATTGAACGCTCGATGTAGCTGTCGGCAATTCGCGAGGCACATACTTCAGCTAAGGGAGAAACGGGCAACACAGCTCACGCGCACTGCAGCTTGGCGATCAGAATGGACTTGTTTCTTTAACCAGGCCGTAAATATAAAATGCAATCGTGAATAATTTCACTCTGCAGAGCCTGTACTCGCCCCACCTCCTTTTTTTTTTTTCTTTGCTGTTCAAATACCGGTTCATGGAGCACGTGCTGCTTGCGACTACAAGTACATTTGCAGTAAAATTTAGTGTTTACGTACTCCAAATGCTGTCTTTAGTCATCCCCAGTATCACTAACCATAACATGTGGAAGAATGACCTTGCTTGATCGTATTGTTAATTCATGTATAGCAATAATCCATTCCAAAATTATTGATGCTTCGCCCAGTATACTGATCGTTTTCTGCTGTGGCAGCAAGAAACGGAAAGCATATATAATATATCTTACACAGTCATAAACATACTCGTAACATACACATAGGTATAGATGTATTTCGTACATGGGATACATGACATTGTGACGTATAAATGAAAAATGTATAACCGAAAAACGTTGGAGTTAACAAAGTTCGATGCCTAAAAATGTAACATATAATCTACGAAAAACGTAAAAATGAATAACAAAAAAACGAGGTTTTACTGTACATATATTATATCAGCGCCTATAATTAGCCGGAAGATTTAAGCCGGGTTCACAAAAACCGAGAACTAATGATAACAACTAATTTAAAATACATATTTAAATGGGAGTATTCACAATTAATGGGAAGCCTTATGGACCTGGGGAAGGGAAACAAAGTCGGCCAAGTTTTAACTTTCTCGTTTTCGTTCCCACGCACGGCATATTAGATCCCATATTGTGCATATTCGACTGTTTACTATAGAGATTACTCTATGGAGCCGTGACATGAAACGCAATTCTCTAGTCACAATTCATTCGAATGTTGACGTTCGCTAACCCACCTTGTTGGTTGATTAGGCAGCAGGTAAACAATAACATTGGTCAACTGAAAACAATATGCATTTCCGATGCGCAAACTCGCTTTACACTACAGGATCGATATAGTTATTGATATGCATTCTCGTTCTCGTTTCAAGACTATTGTGAACCCAAGACCTGTATATAGCACCACTCCCTGTTTCGTTTCTGTTTTGGTTACCGTACTCAGATTTGTTTGGGGGGGGGGGAGGCTTAACGTCATATCGGACGATGAATGAAATTGGTGAAATGATGCTCAAATGATCTCAGGGTCCATGGAGCTTAAAGTTACTCGACATTCGTCTTTTCAGGATAAGGAAAAACTCCGAAAAGAACCTTATCAGGGTAACCCACCCTAAGCGAGACACGCTACCACCACATTACCCAGGCGGACCATATTCAGATTGTTTTGAACCAGGCTCTTTACCTGGTTCGGGGCAACGTTAAATTAACCTTGGTCAAGTTTAAAGACTAACTTTTTCGTTCCCAAGGACGGCATATTAGACTCTTCACTGTAGAAATTATTGAAGACGGCCGTGACCTAAAACAGTCGGTAGAGTTCTCCCACTCTCAAAATGGGAACCTCAAACCACAAGAGAATCTGACAAATGTGAGTCAGATTTATTGGATGTTAGTTGTAATTTGTTTATATGCAACTCAAAAAGAAAACTTGGCATGTTCCATTCACATGATTTTCTCTACCTCTTTGTGAAAAGTATTGTTAATAAGTTTATTCTCAATCTACTTCATGCTAATCGAGATTAACATTAGCCGAAAAGGTCTTATTACTTAATTCCTTATAAGCAGAAGAGAAATAAGGGGATACACTAGGCTAAACAGACAGTCAAATACTTTAAAATGTGATTGATATGGGATTGAAATCCGATTTGGTGCGTGGTCAGGAGTTGACAAGTTCCCGTATGAGGAAAGTTTGTATTTTAAAGTTGAAACCAATAACAAGGAATATCTCGAAAACGGTTAAATCCACGAAAAAAATTTACAGACATATATTGTGCATTTTAAGGACATCCACATGTTTTGTGTAGTATGTTTTTGTCTATCTGTCTATTTACCAGTTATGCAAAATTCAGAAAAATTCATCCACAGTAAAGAGGTCTTCAGAGGCTACTCCTACAAAATTCAAGTTATACATTTTATTAGCCGTACAAATATCTGAAATATAAGAGATTTTAATCAAAATCGTTTCCCATTTTTAAGAAAACCAAAATTTTCTATTTTTTTCCACGTAAAGGGTAGTTTCGGGGGATTTTCTTGAAAAACTTAGTTTCGCATCCTTGGCAGACATTGAACTTAAACATCAAGTTTAATATTTAACGGACTTCTCAGTTTTGAGCTATGCTGTCCACACACATACACGCACGCGCGCATGTGCGCGGACCTATCGCCCTCCGTGGTGTACCCAAGGTGGCGGGTTCAAACCCGGCGGAGGACGATGACTTTTCTTAGGGCGTAAAAATCCTTAGCGTGGCTTCCTTCGGAAGGTCCCGTGTTGTAGATTTACGGCATGTAAAAGAACCTCAAACCTGATATAGAGGCCTCTGAGCAAAATTAAGCGATCTTTCACGCCCATTATAGAATGGGATGCTGAGAAGCACAGCAGTTAAAAAAGCGTCCATAAATAAAACGCCATTTCATTTCACACACAGACCTTTTTTCAGGGGACTCAAGGGACTTCAAAACATACATTTCCGATGAAATCTCGGTATCGAATTTTTAGGTAGAATACAATATCTTCTCTATCCACATGTACATTGTACTAACGAGCTATTTAAAATAAAACGAAAATCTGTATATTAACCTGGTACCTAGTAATGTTTTGTGTTAATTATGCATGTACGTATGATGTGTGTTTGATGTTATAGTTTATTATTTAGTATATAATATTTTAGAGATTTTATTTTATTTATACTTGTTTAAAGTTATATATTTCTACTTTTATATTTATAATGTATATTTATAATGTAAACTTATAATTATGTTAGTTTAAATTTATCTGTAAATGATATATGTATAAATGTAAAGTTTAATAAATATTAAAAATCTAATGTGTTCCATTCACATCACTTTCTCTACATCTCTGCAACAAATTATTGCTAAAAAGGTAATGTTTTTATTTACTTAATGCTAATCGAGAAAAAATTAGCAGTAATAGTCTTATTACTTGCTTCTTTGTAAGTAGAAGCGAAATAAGTGAGTACCATAGGTTTTAAGTGATAGTCACAAGCTGGTTGCTATGTGACTGAAGTTCCTTTATTTGTACAGACAGGAGTTGACAAATTCCTGTACGAGGAAAATATAAGTTTTTTAAAGCTGAAACCAAAAACAAGGAATATGTCAAAAACGAGAAACAAAGTTATATAACATAAATTGTGTGACTTAGTGTGCTCTACATTTTTTGTGTGGTACGTTTTTGTCTATCTCTTAAGGTTTAGCAGTTATGCAAAATTCCGTAAAATTCTTCCAGAATAAAGTAGTCTTCAGAGGCTATTTACAGAAAATTCAAGATATACATATTATTTGTCAGGTAAATATCTTTAATATATGATATTTTAATAAAAACTGTTAGAGCCATTTTTGAGAAAGTCAAAATTTTCAAAAGAAGTTCAATGTAAAGGGTAGTTGGGAGTGGGGGGATTTTCTTGAAAATCTTTCTGTCGCAAGATACCAAACTTAAATACCAAGTTACGTATTTAACAGTCTTTTCAGTTTTAAGCTATGCTGTCCACAGACCTTTTTCCAGAAATGCTTCTTTTGGATTCAGGGGGGCCCAAAACATGTATTTCCGGTGAAACCTCGGTATCGAATTTTTGGGTGCATTACAATACGTTCTCTATACACTATGTACATAGTACGTGTAGAGAAAGTAAAAAATGTGGCATGTTAGCCCTGGTTTAAGTAATAAGGTACCAGGGTTATTATATAGATTATTTTATTTTGTACATACGGCTAGAGAAAGTAAAAACAATGATGTGCGGTGTTCGCAGAAGTGAGCACGATGTGCGTGACGCTGTCAAAACAAACAGCCGTTGTCACTGCTGTTAGCGATAACTAGGATGGAACTGTTGTGAATACGTCAGCTCAGTGGAACGGCTGGCTCTCTGGAAAGCTCATACGTGCCAATTTGGAAAGAAAGGAACAAACGGTATATTGTATCACTTTCGCATGACTTTCTCTACCCATTCAACACACTATTCTTAAAGAAAAAAACACACACACACAATCTACTTCACGTTGAACCAGATAACCAATTGTATATTTGTTTTATTAAGCTCTTCCTGTAGATACAAAGAAATAAGGGAATGCAGCACATTTAAGCGATTGTCAAACTTGTTAAGATCTTGTCACTCTGATATAGCCTTGAAATTCCGTTCTCTTAATTTGAATAGGAGAAACCAATTCCTACTTAAGAAATATGCAAGCATTTTAGAATTGATGGTTTGATGGTTTCATTTTAGAAAATATTTTTGAATAACTGCTGTGCTTTAACGAGGTCTACATCTTTTGTAGTAAAATTTTGTCAATATCTTAGGCTTACCAGTTATGCTAAAGCGAACCAGAATGAAGAATACCTCAGAGGCTATTCGCAGATATTTCAAGATATAGGTATATTTCATTTGTCAAGAAAATTTCTTAAATGCATGGATTTTTATTCAAAACCGTTAGAGCAATTTTTGATAGAAGAACATTTTCGAAAATTTGTCCATGTAAAGGGCGGATTGGGGTTCCGGAATTTTCCCGAAAATCCAAGTATCACACCCTTGGAAGATTCTGCGCTTAAATGCCATGTTTGGCGTTTGACAAACTTTTTGAGTTATGCTGTTCACAGAAACACAGGGGTCTCTTTTTCGAAAACAATCTTTTTTTATGTAAGGGTCTTCAAAACTTGTGTTGAAATCTCGTTATCGAGTTTTTTGATAGAATACAATACCCTTTCTACCTACTGTATACATAGTAGGTACATACTGGTCGAGAAAGTAAAATTCTTATTCTTCTATTTACTTCTCGTTAAGACAGATAAACAATTGCATAAATGCCACGTTGAACAACTAACTCAATTGCCTGCCAAATCATAACTAGGGTATTCTTGGGGGACTCGCATATGTGCGGGCATCCCCTTTATTTTGTATTCTTTAGAGTGATATTTTCTTTAATTTTTTATGTATCTGCAATTTGTATAGCACGATGACATGATATCAATTTATTTTTACTTCCTCTATACGTATTAACATAGTATATAGAGAAGGTATTGTATTGAACCTAAAATTAAATACCAAGATTTCACCGGAAATACAGGTTTTGAGACACCCTTAATAATAAAATTAGAAAAATGTACTTGTGTATGCGTCTATGGGCAAACTGTTATTTACGTTTGGTTATCTTCCAAGGATGCGACACGAAGATTTTCAAGAAAATCCCCTCACTCCAAACTACCCTTTACATGGAACATTTTTCAAAAACGTTCATTTCCCAAAAATGGCTAACGATTTTGATTAAAATACTTCTTGTTTAATTTATTTTTATGACAAACGAAATGCATATCTTGAATATTAGAAAGAAGAATAATATTTTTAACAATAATTTGTTACAGAGATGTAGAGAAAGTAATGTCATTGTTTTTATGACAAAACATTTGTTTTAGTGACGTGTAACAAATAACAGTGCACGATGGTTACACCAACTTTCCCTAGCAATATCATCTATTATGACACATGTGGTATACAAAGAAGTCTCTTCCGAACTCTTTAACGTAAGAAAAGAGTAAAAGTTGAGAAATGTTAACTTCTTCCAAGAAGAGAAAACAGCGTGACTTACTTGAAATAATGACTGCTCGAGCGGTCAGTACACCTAGCACTAACCTTTCAATTGTGTATGTGGTGTACAAGAGTTAGTTGCCAACTCTCCCGGAATAGCCGGGAGTCTCCTGGAATTCAATGGGATTTCCTCTCTGCGACATTGCAGATTCTAGTTCAGTTTTAGATTTGACTCTACCATTGGTCGATTGACCAACATGGCTGCCCATGTACGATCAGACAAAAGGAACGGAAGACGGTGCATTTCGCAGAAAGCAGAACCGATTTTCAGTAAGTCCATTTTACCCCTTATTTCGATCGAGCTCATTTACATACGCCTAAGGACCGCGCCGTGGCTCAGTGGTTAGACCACTCACCTCTCACCTAGACGGCCGGGGTTCGATCCCAAGCGACCGCATGTGAGATTTGTGGTGGACAAAGCGGCGCTGGGGCGGGTTTTCTCCGGGTACTCCGGTTTCCCCCGCCATCGCTCCATCATCATTCATGTATTATCAGTGTCACCGCCTGCGGTGCCATAAGTAGTTAAAGCGGGCGTTAAACACTACAAAAAAAAAACCATAGCTTAACCTGTAGTTCACCTGTTACGTAGCCATTTTGTCTCCGTAGTCAAAAGGAAAGGCTCAGGAAATAGCCTTAGTCTAAAACTTAACTAGAACCTGCAATCTCGCCTTCACCTCCTCGCTTCCGCAATTATGCGATATCTCCTTATTCCTTCATTATTATTATTATTATTTATATACTATACTTTTATACAATACGAGTTTTTCATCTGTTATATCCAAGGGTTGGCAGCGCGTAGAAACAAATAGTAGTATTTTGATTCGTGTGCCGGCAATGCTGAAGTTGGAGGGAGAAGGGAAACTAATTGTTGCGTCAATATTAAGTCACTGGTCTTACTTTATTTACGAATAGAATTGGTTATTGGTTATTGTAATGAATAGTTAAATCGGAATGTAGAAATGAAAAAGAAATACTATTGCACGTTTAACGATCCCTGGAAGAGTTCATATGCTGTTTTTATCAACTTTTCTAGCTTTACTATTGTATCTAATTTTCTCCCGGAATTCAGAGTTCAGAAGTTGGTAAGCCTATGTGTACTCCTGGATGCCAGAATGTTTCCTTCGCTTGTATCGGAAATTCGCGCCTTCACCCTATTATTATTACTTTCACTACACATACTATATACATAGTGTACAAAGTAAGCATTGCATTTCACCCAAAAATTCGATACCGAGATGTCACCGGAAACATGTTTTAGGGTCTTCTGTATAAAAAAAAACATTTTTTGAAAACGATCCAATGTCTGAATGTCTGGGAACACGATAACTCACGAAAAGAAGGTAAAATACCAAACTTGGTATTTAAGATAAGTTTCTTCCAAGGATACGACACAAAGATTTTGAGCAATATCTCCCAACCCCAAACTACCCTTTACATGGAAAAAAATTTCGAAAATTTTGATTTTCTCATAAATGGCTAACGACTTTGATTAAAATACCTTATCTATATCAACGATATTTATATGGCAAATAAAATGTATATCTTGAATTTTCTGGGAATAGCCTCTGAAGACCTCTTTATTCTGAATGAATTTAGCGTAACTGGTAAACCGTAAGAAATGGACAACAACTTATTACACAAAAAAGTAGATCACGTTAAAACACGCAATTTATGTGGTAGGTACACGTTTTTTTTTTTTTTTTTTTTCTCGTGGAATTGACCATTTCTGAGATATCCCTTATTATTTGTTTCAGATTTAAAATACTTAAAACTTTTCTCATATAGAAAGTTGTAAACTCCTGGCCCTACATAGAAACGGATTTCATCCACATGGCAACCAGCTTTTAAAAGATTTGATTATCGTTTTAGTCTAGTGCACTTCTTTATTTTACTTCTACTTGCAAAGAATCAAGTAATTAAGACAATAATTTAAGTTTTTTAACAATAATTTGTTACAGTGATGCAGAGAAAGTCATGTGAATTGAACACATCAAATTTTTATTGGTGTTTGCAATCCACTCACTCATCTAGAACTAACGAACGAGATTTGCCAGCTAACGGTAGTAAGGGTTGGGCGTTTTGCCAGGAATGTACTGTACTATACTTGTCAACACTAGCGTGACTTTGAACTTGAAGAAGCAAATTGAGTGTGAACAGCTGTTACGGAAACTACACTTTGTATCCGCTAGATATCTGCAAAGAAGAATTGACTAGAGACTGCAATCTCTCATTTTAAGTTTTATTACCTCAATTTCGTTGCGGCCGCTGACGAAAAAAGCTGATGTGTTCCATGCACACGACTTTTTTTGCCCGTTCTAACAACGTATTCTTACAAAAACTTATTCTTCTCTCTACGTTATGCTAATCAAGATTAACAAAAATCATTCTATTACTTAGCTCCTTGGAAATACAAAGAAAACAAGGGAATTCAGCAAGGGAATACACTAGGCTAGAGCGATAGTCAAATCTTTTAAAAGCCGGTTGCTATGTGAAACAATTGAGGTTCATTTGGTCCTGTTTGAGAAAAGTTAAGTAGTTTAAAAGCGAAACCAATAAGGAATATCTCAAAAACGGTAAACTCTATAAAAATGAATAAAGAGGAAGTAAATGACAAATTATGTAACGATATCTACATTTTTTTGTGTATTAAGTTTGTCTATCTCTTGTGGTTTAACCGTTATACAAAATCCTGCAAAACTGATCCATAATAAAGAGGTCTTCAGAGGTTATTTTCATAAAATTCAAAATGTACGGTTTGTGATGTAAATATCTTTAATATATAGTATTTTAATAAAAATCGTTAGAGGTAATTTTGAGAAAAACAAAATTGCTGAAATTTTTCTCCATGTAAACGGAAGTTTTTGGTGGTGAGATTTTTTTGAAAATCTTCATGTAGCATCCTTGGAAGGTGCTAAAAAAAAATATCAAGTTTGGTTTTTAATGGTATTTTCGTTTTTAGCTATCCTGTCTACACACATACACATACGCACGGACCTTTTTCTAAAAATCTGGTGTGTTGTACCTCACATGACTTTCTCTACCCTTTCTGCAAACAAACCATTCTTACAAATATTCTGGTCTTACTACTTAATTCCTTATAAGCAGAAGGGAAATAAGAGAATACACCAGGCTAAAGCGAGTCAAATCTTTTAAATGTCGATGGAATGTAAACAATTTAAGTTCGGTTCGCTTTGCATTGCCAGAAAAACAAAAGAGAGAAGAATCAAAGGGCGTCCCCGTTTTAGAAGATGTAGTTTACAATTGAAACCAAACAAAGGAAACGGTCAACTCTACACAAAATGTATAGGTATGATAAATTGTTTGTTTTAACAAGATCTACACTTTTTGTGTACCTCTTATGGTTTACCAGTTATGCACAATTCATCCAGAATGAAGGGGACTTCAGAAGCTATTCCCAGAAAATTCAAAATATACATTTTATTTGTAATGTGAATAGCTTTATTATACGATATTTTAATCAAAATCGATTTTTGAGAAAAACAAAATTTTCAAAAACCTCACATGGAAAGGGTAATTTGAGGTGGAAATATTTTTTTAAAATATATATCAAGTTTGATATTTAACGTTCTTTTAGTATTTGAGCTATACTATTCACAGACACACTCACACACATGGATCTTTTTCTGAAAATGCATTTTTTTGGACTCAGGGGACTTCAAACCCCATATTTCCGGTGAAATCTCGGTATCGAATTTCTGGATGGAGTGCAATAATTCCTCTATACACTATATACATGGTACGTGTAGAGAAAGTAAAAATGTTGTTTTCGGACTGAGGGGACCTCAAAACAAATGTTCGGTGAAATCTCGATATCGAATTTTTAGTTGACTTCCAGTACCTTCTCTGCGTTGTATGCCCATACGTGCTAGAGAAAGTAAAAATGGTATTGGCAGTCCAAATGCATGTGCTTTGCTTTGCTTTGCTTTGCAGCCTGATCCTACCTACATAAAATGTGAGTTCTCTAGAAGGCATTAAGAACGTTGGTGCCGAATTTTGTAATGGCACTGAAGTGGCCAGTACCACTTACAAGACAAGACGTCCAGTAAGGCAGGAACGCACTTGACACAAGTTGACCTAACATGCGTGAACAAGTACTTTAATGAAGAACGAAGCCAACTTAAGCATGTCAGATGTTTCGGTAAATCACTGCATGCGTTGCTTTGGGCAATAACCGCTCTACTTCCAAAGCTTTATTGCTCCTCATATCTCAAGTGCTAGCAGCTTCAGAAGCTGAATTACTTGAAGCTCGTCATTTAGAAACTGTATCTTGACTACGTTAAATATTCTAAATTAATGACCCATTAACTCAAACTGTTCAAGAAATGAACTGAAATTTATACAGATCGTAGATGAATGCTCTTAACTTCCCAAATAGTTTTTATATCCAACTAGGCTGTTTATTAAATAAGAATTTACTTCCATTTACCACATTAACATTAAATTTTTATTAGCAGTTTTATTATTACTTTCTCTACAAGTATTATATACATGTATAGAGAAAATATTGCATTCCACCCAAAAATTGGATATTGATATTTAATGGGAAATAATCGTTTTAGTGTCCCTTGTATCCAAAAATGAATTTTTAGAAAAAGATCTGTGTGCGTGTCCGTGTGTCTGAACACGATAGCTCAAAAACGAAAAGTCGGCAAAATACCACACTTGGCATTTAAGTTGAGTATATTCCAAGGATGTGACACAAAGATTCTCAAGAAAACTCCCCCACCCCCAATTACCCTTTACATGGAAGATTTTTCTAAAGTTTTGATTTTTTCAAAATGACTCCAACGGTTTTGATTAAAATACATTATGTTTAAGATATTTTTATGACAAATGAGCCTGCTCTTCATTCGAAATGGCATTTACATAATTGGTATACCGTAAGATAAAGACAAAATCTTAGTATGCAAAAAATGTAGATCTCGCTAAAACACAGTATATGTCAAATACTTTTAATGGAGGTTAGCATTTCCGAGATATTCTTTGTTTTTGTTTAAAGTTTTCACTGCTTATACTTTTCAAAGAAGTCGTTCATTCGTTTTTTTTCTTTCTTTTTCTCCCCATCCTGGTCATGCAAGATGAATTGAATTTCAAAGCATCACATAGCTACCAGTTTCTAAAATATGTCACTATCGCATTAGCCAAGAGCATTTCCTTGTTCCTTCTGCTCGCGATGAAATATAAAATAGATATTTCTGCATACAAATATAAATTTGTGTAATAGTTTTTTTTTCAGACTAGGTAGAGAAAGTCGTGTGAATGTAACACAAGGCTTTTTGAAGGTGTTCAGTCACCTACCATCAGGCGATGTCATTCAAAGACATGGAATTTCAAAGCCAGTATATAGCAACTCTAGATTTGACTATCGCTTCAGCCTCGTGTATTCCCTTTACACCTACAAAGAAACGCGTAATTAACCTAATTTGGCAAGCGCTTAGCTCAATATGCAGAACGGACAGGACAATAAGTTTTCGTAAGAATATTTTATAGAAGAATAGGTAGGAAAAGTTATATGAAGGACACATTTTTGCGTACAAATGTGTATCTGCTTTCCGTTGAGTTTTTAATGGTTTTGAAAAACGAGAGGATGTGACAGAAGTGACAGCTGTCAGTATACAGTAATCGACGAGGCACCATCAATAGTGAGGTTAGAAAAAAATATGATTATCCAGAATGATGTATGCAAGACGGGGCACCACCTCATTATGCAACTTTCATACGCCATTGATTGAGCTGCGAATTCCCTATAGAGGACATGTTTAAAGGTAAACATTTTGGAATGTAACTCAATTCGGGAAAATGATAGTAGTGTCGCAGCTCTAGTTCCCCACATATTTAAGAACATGATAAACATTTAGGAAGATTTGCGATATGTGGACTAAATCCTTTAACTGGGGAGTGTTTTATTTTGTGTTCATATTATGCAATAGCTATTCACGTTGCATAGATTCTCTGTAAATTTAAATACAAGGGGAGATTAAAAGAGTTTCTGAAATTTCAGATTTTACAAATTTGGTTCATGATTTTTATTAAAATACCATACATCAAATATATTTACACGACAAGTCATTCGTCATTCTGAATGATGAATGCCTTTGCATAACTGGTAAACCGTAAGAAACAGAAAAAAAATTACTATCTTCACCAAAAATTTAGATCTCATTATGAAACACAATTTATTTCAGACACGTAATTTTTGTAGAGTTAACCATATCTAAGGTATTTCTTGCTACTGGTTTTAAAATTGTCATTACTTACGGATTTTCTCAAATGAGAAGTCGTTATTCACTTATTCATTCTAGTCTTGCAAAGAAAAGGGAATTTCAATATCATTATACAGCCACGTTTAAAAAAGATTTGACTGTCGCTTTAGCCCAGTAATCCCTTATGCTGCTTCTATTTTAAGGAACTAAATGATAATGTTTATCTTGATTAGCATAAAGTAGAGAGAAGATTAAGCTTTTGTAGCAATAAATTGTTGATGAGAGGTAGGGAAAATCATGTGAGTAAAATACATTAGACTTTCAAAAATGCTCAACTTATACCATTTTGTATTGTGAATACTGCACCACTACACAGAGATAGGTCTTATTCCTAAACAGATTGAAGTAGTGGGGTAAACCCATCTTTTAGATGTTTTTGCTCTATAAAATTATACTACTATCAAATTTGGTACTTTTCGTGTACTCAAAGTATGTGGTCTCTTTGAATATATATAAACCTATGTGAATTTGCTTATTAAGTTTTTACGATCCACAACTTTTTCTGTGAATGCCGAAATATATAAATGGCCGGGTTTCTTAGAAATTATTAAAGGGAGAATTTCATCCTTTAGGATGATAAAAACAACTTTTAAGGCTGTTGTGAATCTAATTTGTGTTAATCACATTGCTTGATTAATTTTTACTTTCTCTACATGTACTATGTGCATAGTGTATAGAGAACGTATTGTGAAAATTAAATGGCCTGTTATTTATGGACGCTCTTTAACTGCTTTGGTTCTCAGCGTCCCATTCTATATTGGGCGTGAAAGATCGCTTAATTTTGCTCAGAAGCCTCGCTTATCAGGCTTGAGGTACTTTTACGTGCCGTAAATCTACGACACGGGACCCACGGCTTTACTTCCCTTCCGAAGGAAGCCATCGTCCTCCGCCGGGTTTGAACCCGCGACCTTGGGTATATGAAGTTAGCATGGTAACCATTACACCACGGAGGGCGACGAGAAGGTATTGTAATGCACCCAAAAATTCGAAACCGAGATTTCACAGGAAATATATGTTTTTAGATCTCCTGAATTCAAAAAAAGCATTTTTAGAAAAATATCTGTGTCTGTGTGTGTCTGTAGGCAGAATAGCTCAAAAACGAAAAGACAGTTAAAAACAAAACTTGGTATTTACGTTTAGTATCTTCTAAATGTGCGACTCGAAGATTTTGAAGAAACCCCCCCACCCCAGACTACCCTTTACATGGAAAAAATCTCGAAAATTTTGATTTTCTTAAAAATGGCTCTAACAATTTTGATTAAAATCTCTTATGTATAAGATATTTACTTGCCAAATAAAATGTATATCTTGAATTTTCTGGGAATAGCTTCTGAAGACCACTTTATTAGGGATGAATTTTACGGAATTTTGCATAACTGTTAAACCGTAAGAGATGGATAAAAACGTACCACACAAAAATGTAGAGCACATTAAAATACACAATTTATGTAATATACCTATTTTTTTCGCGGAGTTGGTTGTTTTTAAGAAATTCCTTGGTTTTAGTTTCAGCTTTGAAAAACATACTTTTCTTACACAGGAATTTGTCAACTCCTGTCCGTACGAGCAAAGGAACTTCAGTCACATAGCAAACAGCTTTTGACTATGACTTTAACCTATAGTACTCCCTCATTTCGCTCCTACTTACAAAGAAGCAAGTAATAAGACTATTTCTGCCATTTTTTTTTTTTTTTCGTTTAGCATGAAGTAAATAGAAGCTTAAGCTTTTTAACAATAATTTGTTGCAGAGGTGTAGAAAAAGTCATGTGAATGGAACACATCAGATTTTTTAAAATAACATTGATAAATACTATTTAAAATATGATATAATTAAGAGAATAATCGTATTTTACTAATGAAGTAAACATTTCACTTTCTCGAGCACGTATGCATAATGTATACACATAGTAGGCAGGGAAGGTACTGTATTTCACCCCCAAATTTGATACCGATATTTCACCGGAAATACGCATTTTGAGGACCCCCCGGAATAAAATAATTTTTAGACAAAAATCCGTTTGTGTGCGCGCGCTTGTATATGTGTGTGTGTGGGAGGGGGGGAGAGGGGCAGCATAATTGAAAGACGAAAAGTCGGTTAAATACCATAACATGAATACCGTATTTATGTGTATTTTCTTCCAATGATGAGACATGAAGACTTTCAGGAAAATCCTGCCTATCCCAAAATATTCTTTATATGATACAATTCGAAATTTTCGATTTTCCTTAAATTGGCTATAAGAAGTTTGATTAAAATACCGTGTATTAAATATATTTACATGGGAAATAAAATGTATATAGAAAATGTCTTGCGAATAGCCTCTGAAATACTCTTCATTCTGAATGACTTTCCTCAAATTGGAAGGCGTTATTCACTTTTTTTATCCCGGTCATGCAAAAAGAGGTGAATTTCAACTGCATCACATTCATCATCTTTTAAATGGAAATGGTGTGTTATTTATGGACGCTCTTTAACTGCTGTGGTTCTCAGCGTCCCGTTCTATACTGGGCATATAAGTATAGATAAGTAAATCTACGACACGGGACCAACGAATTTTACTTCCCTTCCGAAGGAAGCCATGCTAAGGATTTTTACACCCGAAAAAATCCATCGTCCTCCGCCGGGTTTGAACCCGCGACCTTGGGTATATGAAGCTAGCATGGTAATCATTACACCACGGCGGGCGACGCAACAGCTTTTATAATATTTGACTATCATTTTAATCAAGTGTATTCTCTTATCTCCCTTCTACTTAGAAGGAACTAAGTTGTAAACCCATTCCTGCTAATGTATACCTTAATTAGCACGAAGAACTTAAAAAAAGAAAGAAAATGCTTGTGAGAATATTTTGTTGCAGATCGTGTGAATGAAACCCATTAGATTGTTTTGGATTAGATTAAATCAATTTATCTAGAAGGTGCATCTACATCCTGTAAATATTTCAGAGTGTTTGTGATAAAGGGTCGTGAATTTAGCAAATTTAACATTAAGCTTAATAAAGGTAATGATATTTTTTGTACTACTGCATCAAATATGTTCCGCACTTACTGAAGCTTCAATCGTAACAACATTGAAAGACTTAGTTCCCTGGCATGTGATTTGTATGACAGAACAGTATCCACCTTGGCAGGCATTTGGATCTGTCCTGGACAATGTCCAGGAGTAACCCCATATTGTTCTGGCACACGTCCCGCGATAACGAGGCTTACTCGCTTGCTGTTAACCAAGGCTTGCTTCCTTCTTTCGGCAGTTCCAATATTGTATCCATGAAACTGCATGCTTTCAGCGGTTGTACCTCAAATTCGACAATTTCTTCATTTTCAACACGTTTCTAATTATATACATTTTATTACTTTCTCTACACATACTATGTAAATAGTGTATGGAAGAAGTTTTGTATTGCACCCAAAAATTCGATTTCTAATAAAATGCCGTATAATAAAGATATTTACGTCCCAAATAAAATGTATATCTTGAATTTTCTGGGAATAGCTTCTGAAGGCCTCTTTATTGTGGATGAAGTTTACTGAATTTTGCTTAAATGCTAAACCATAAGAGATACACCAAAACTTACTACACAAATCATGTCAAAACACATAATTTATGTCCTTTACATTTTTGTTGTGGAGGTAACCGTTTCCGAGATATTCCTTATTATTGGTTTCAATTATGAATTACTTATACTTTTCTCAGACAGGAAGCTTCCGTTTTTCTTTTGTTCTACTCCTGCCAAGCAAAGAAACGATTTGTAATGTCAATCGCATAACGACAGCTTTTGGAACATTTTAGTTCTTTAGTTCCCTTCTACTTATAAGGAACTAGGTATTAAGACCATTCTGCCAAAGATTTACTCCATTAGCATGGTATATAAAGAAGAATAATCTTTTGTAAGAGGTTTTATAGAATAGCTAGAGAAATTCATGAGAGTGTAAACAGATTTTTTTCTTATCGTAATATGTATATATATATATATATATATATATATATTATATATAATAGTTATAAGACATTTTTATGTAATCAATTTATTGCACAATCGAGTTTTGATAGGGAGAAGCGTATTGAGAGCACTTATAACATCCCCCCCCCGCGCCAACTCAATCGTAATGTTCACATGGCTATATTTATAATATTTTGTGTTTTGTTTTTTGAATATATATTTAAATTATAAAAACTACCAATGACCCAGCGCTCGTAATAGGTACAAAACATAAGTACATGCATAAGATTACATAAAGGTGGAGTTATACATACATCACTGACATAGAATATTGACACACAAAAGAAACGAAAGAGAAAAAATCTGATGTGTACCATTCACATGACTTTCTCTATATCTCTGCAACAAATTATTCTTAAAAAGCCTATACTTCTATTTACTTCATGCCAATCAGAAAAAAAAAAAAAAATAGCAGAAATAGCCATATTACTTGCTTCCTTGCAAGTAGAAGCGAAATAAGGGACTACCATAGGTGAAAGTGATATTCAAAAGCTGGTTGCTATGTCAATGAAGTTCCTTTGTTTGTATGGACAGGCTTTGACAAATCCCTGTATGAGAAAATTATAAGTTTTTCAAAGCAGAAACCAAAAATGTATACAAAATAAATTGTGTTTTTTAACGTGCTCTACATTTTTCGTGTAGTACGTTTTTGTCCATTTCTTGCGGTTTAGCAGTTATTCAAAATTCCGTAAAATTCATCCAGAACAAAGCACTCTTCAGAGGCTATTCCCAGAAAACTCGAAATGTACATTTTATTTGTCAGGTAAATAGCTTTAATAAACGATATTTTAATGAAAATCGTTAGAGCCATTTTTGAAAAAATCAAAATTTTCGAAAAACGTTCCATGTAAAGGGTAGTTGGGGGTGGGGGGATTGTTCTCAAAATCTTCGTGTTGCATCCCTGGAACATACTAAACTTAAATACCAAGTTTGGTATTTTATAGACTTTTCGTTTTTTAGTTATCGTGCTCACAGTCACACGGACACACACACACACACACACACACACACACACACACACGGGCCTTTTTCTGAAAATGCTTTTTACTTTCTCTATACGTACTATGTACATATGTATAGAGAAGGTATTGGACTCCACCAAAAAATTCGATACCGTGATTTCACCGGAAATATATGTTTTAGGGTCCCCTGTATCCAAAAAAGGTATTTTCAGAAAAAGGTCCGTGTGTGTGTGTCCGTGTGTCTGTGAACACGATAACTCAAAAACGAAAAGTCGGTAAAATACCAAACTTGGTATTTAAGTTTAGTATCTTCCAGGGATGCAACACGAAGATTTTGAGAAACATCCCCCCCCCAACTATGGAGTGTTTTTCGAACATTTTGATTTTCTCAAAAATGGCTCTAATGATTTTGATTAAAATTCCGTATATTAAAGATATTTACCTGACAAATAAAATGTAAATCTTGAATTTTCTGGGAATATCTCTGAAGAGTACTTTATTCTGTATGAATTTTACGGAATTTTGAATAACTGCTAAACCGTAAGAGATGGAGTAAAACTTACAACACGAAAAATGTAGAGTACGTTAAAACACACAATTTATGTTGTATACATTTTTTCGTGGAGTTCATCGTTTTTGAGACATTCCTTGTTTTTAGTTTCTGCTTTGAAAACTTTATTATTTTCCTCATACTGAAATTTGTCAACTGCTGTCCATACAAACAAAGGAACTTCATTGACATAGCAACCAGCTTTGTCCATCACTTTAACCTATGGTGCTCTCTTATTTCATTTGCACTTACAAGGAAGCAAGTATTCACACTATTTCTGCTATTTTTTTTTTTTTTTCTGATTAGCATGAAGTAAATAGAAGTATAAGATTTTTAAAAATAATTTGTTGCAGAGATGGAGAGAAAGTCATGTGAATGGTACACATCAGGCTTTTTTCTGTCTACTCCACTTTAATGTTAATAACCATGCTTTTAGTATGTACATTTCCATGTAGACATAAAGCAATAAAGAAATATACTATGCTGAAGCGATATCAAATGCCTTAAGGGCTGGTCGCTACGTGGTTCCTTGAAATTCTGTTCTCTTTGCTTGACTAGGATCAAGAAAAAAAAACAAACTACATCCTAATAGAGATAAGTATAGGAATTTTAAAATTTAGATTCAGATCACATTAAAAACACACAATTTATATCATATGCATTTTTTGTAGAGCTAACCGTTTCCGGGACCTGTCTTATTATTGGTTTCAACTTTAAGCTACTTCAACTTCTCAAACAGGAGGTCATCTTTCGCTTCATATTTCTCTTGTTTTACTCCTGGCTGTGCCTGGCGAACCGAATTTCAAACGATTTGACTATCGCTTTAGTCTAGTGTATCACCTTATTTCCCTTCTACTTACAAGAAACTAATGCAACAATTTTTGTTAATGTTTACCTCAATTATTACAAAGTAGATGTTAAAGAATAATCTTTTGTAACAATAGTTTGTAAGAGAAAGTCATGTGAATAGAACGTATCAGATTTGCGATATTTTTATATACTCAAAATGCTCCACACGATGTAATTTCACTCAAATTTAGTACCGACTCTCAAAAGCACATTGAAGAAAATGATCACACACATTTTCAAAATAATATATTTGTATTGGTGAGAAATTATTCGAGCACGCGCTCCTCCAAGCATCAAAACAGTAAAAAAAATCTTATGTGTTCCATTCACATGACCTTCTCTACATCTCTGTAAAAAATTATCGTTAAAAAGGTGAAACCAAAACAAGGAACATCTCGAAAACGATCAACTTAAAGAAAAAATGTATACATCATAAATTGTGTGCTTTAACGTGCTCTACTGTTTTGTGTAGTAAGTTTTTGTTTATCTCTTACGGTTTAGCAGTTATGCAAAATTCCGCAAAATTTATCCAGAATAAACATGTCTTCAGAAGCATTCCCAAAAAATTCAACATATACATTTTATTTGTCAGGTAAATAACTTTAATATACGATATTTTAACCGAAATATTTAGAGCCATTTTTGAGAAAATCAAAAATTTTGAAAAAAGTTCCACGTAAATGGTCGTTGGGGGTGGGGGGATTTTGTTGAAAATCTTCGTGTCGCATCTTTGAATGATACCAAACTTAAATACCAAGTTTGGTATTTAACGGTCTTTTCGTTTTTGAGCTATGCTGTCCATAGACACACACACGGATCTTTTTCTAAAAATGCATTTTTTGGATTCAGAGATACCCAAAACATGTATTTCCGGTGAAATCTCGGTATCGAATTTTTGGGTGGAATACAATGTCTTCTCTATACACTATGCACATAGTGAGTAGAGAAAGTAAAAAATACTGGAAATACATTTATTATACATTCTCTCATTCTTGACGTTTATTATCTATATATAGTCATGAGCAATGTCTTCTGAAATTAATGAGCCCCAGTTCGATCGTCAAGAATGAGGCCAACACAGTAAGCGACCTTGACAATGCTGGGCCGAGGGCGACGCCGCCTATCGACCAGCGTCTCGCCGCCGCCAGGGCTTGGCATTTTGTGCCAAGTAATCAGCCCATTGTGAACACAGCGCTTCTTTTGTTTCCTTCTGCACTTAACATTTTCGCGTAAGTGTTCCTTATGGACGAGGTCTGCTCTGGACTTGATATGCAGCTTCTCGCTGTATACATCCTGAGCGAAGGAATTCACCAGAGTCAAATAACTAGCTGTTATTGGTGCATTTTATTCCTATGCATTTCTTCTTTTCATCGTAATGAAAATATGCAATGTTTAAAGGGAAACGCGCATTTCTGCGCTTTACTACTTTCTCTGCAACGCACCTACTTGTGTTTAAATAGAGTACTTCCCCTACTGTCAATACAGAACCACGGTAACGTGTGCAACTCACATTCTGGAGATCCCGAGTTCGATTCCCGGTGACTATCCACTGTGATGCATGGGTTTTCGGTGTTTTTCAAGGTCGTTAGGATAATGCTGGAGTGGTTTCTCTCATTCTCGGATTTCCTGCCCCCGCATATGGTCCATTAATTATTTAATTCATCCTTCACCCCGTTCGGTCTGTTTTCAGGTCTGTTGGGAGTGTTGACGATGGTGTTTCGCTGCAGCGTGGCAGGGGAAAAGGATGCTCTTTGTGGAACTTTCTCAGTCCCTCAGCCTTCGGGTGGTTGCCGGGGTCTATGGGGGGGGCGTTGTACCCTCTCTGTGGGGGTGAGGGTTCCTGGTCTGCCGGTCAATCTAATTCTGGAAAATTTACCAACCCTGTAATTGATGTGTCGTCATTCCTAGTTCCGACCACCCAGTTTCTCCTCTCTGGTGGACATAGGTACAATATCCTTACTGAATCAGTGCCGAGTTTCCTTCGAAAACGCCCTATCCTTACAGACGGTTGAGAAAATAAAAACGTAAGGTCAGTTAAATACAAAAATAGGTATTATAGATCGGCATCTTTCAAGGTTGCGACATGACAACATTTCCCAACTCAAACTATCCCTTTATGTTTAAAAATATTTGTTATTTTATATTCTAAAAACTACACAACGCTTTTGGTTAGTAGTAGTAGTAGTGTCTACAATTTTCTAGGAATAGCCTCTGAAGATTTCCTCATTCTCAATGACTTTTGCATAACTGGTAAACCGTAAGAGATATACAAAATCTTACTAAAAATCTTATGTGTTCCATTCACATGACTTTCTCTACTTTTCTGCAACAAATTATTGTTAAAAAGCTTGTGCGACTATTCATTCATGCTAATCGAGAAGAATTAGCAGAAATAGTCTTATTACTTGCTTCCTTGTAAGTAGAAGAGAAATAAAGGAGTACCATAGGTTAAAGTGATAGCCTAAAGTTGGTTGCTATGTCACTGAAGTTCCTTTATTTGTATGGAAAGGTGTTGAGAATCTCCTGTATGAGAAAAGTATAAGTTTCTTAAAGCTGAATAAAAAAATTAAAAAACAATCAACTCCACGAAAAAAATGTATATAGCATAAATTGTGTGTTTTAACGTGCTCTACAATTTTTGTATGGTAAGTTTTTATCTACCTCTTACGGTTTAGCAGTAATGCAAAATTCCGTAAAATTCACTCAGAATAAAGTAGTCTTCAGAGGCTATTCCCAGAAAATTCAAAATATACATTTTATTTATCTTTATATACGACATTTGAATCAAAATCGTTAGAGCCATTTTTTAGAAAATCAAAATTTTCGAATAAAGTTCCATGTAAAGGATAATTTGGGGTGGGGGGATTTTTCTCAAAATCTTCGTGTCGCATCCCTGGTAGATACTAAACTTAAATACCAAGTATGGTATTTTACCAACTTTTCGTTTTTGAGTTATCGTGTTCACAGACACACGGACACACAAACACACACACACACACACACACACACACACACACACACACACACAGGAGCTTTTTCTGAAAATACTTTTTTTGGATGCAGGGGACTCTTAAACATATATTTCCGGTGAAATCTCAGTATCGAATTTTTTGGTGGAGTGCAATACTTTCTCTATACACTATGTACATAGTACGTGCAGAGAAAGTAAAGATATATGATATGTTCTATTCACATAACTTATAATGGTTGTTCCACAAACAAAATGTTGTTACAAAAGATTATTCTTTTATCTACCTCATGATAAACATTAGCAGAGTTAGCCTTATTACATGCTTCCTTGTAAGTAGGAGGTAAATAAGGGAATTCATTAGGCTAAAGGATAGAAGTCTCTTAAATGCTCATCGCTCTGTGAGGCAATTAGCGTTTTTTCGCTTTGCGTAGTCCCGTTTAAGAGAAGTTAATTAGTTTAAAACTGAAACCAATAACAATGAATATCTCTAAAACAACTACAACAAAAAGGTGTATAACAATTACGTGTTTTAACGAGATGTACATTTTTTTTAGTAAGTTTTTATCTACCTCTTATAGATTTACCGTTATGAAAAATTCTGCATAAAGAGCTCTTGAGTCGCTATTCCCAAAAAATTTAAAATATACATTTTATTTGCGATGTAAATGTCTTTAATATTATGTATTTAAATCAAAATCATTAAAGCCATTTTTGAGAAAATCAAAACTTTCGAAAAACGTTGTGCAAAGCGTAATTGGGAGTGGAGGAATTTTCTTGAAAATCTCCGTGTCGCATCCTTGGAAGATACTGAACGTAAATACTAAGATCATATACAGATCATACACACAAAGACCTTTTTCTGAAAATGCTTTTTTCGAAATCACGGGATCTCAAAACATATTTCCGATGAAATCTCGGAATCAAATTTTTGGATGGAGTGCAATAGGCACCTTCTCTATCCACTATGTATATTGTACATACGGGCCAGAGAAATTAAAAATGTGGAAGGTAATTTTTGCCACACAAATTTTTATGGCGTTAACAATTTCCGATATTGTTACTCGTTTGAATTTTCACATACATTCTTTATAGTTTTCTAAACTGCAATCGCTATTCATTTTTAATGCTCATGCAAAGAGCGCGGAATTTATAAGCCATAACATAGCGACTGCTTTTGATAGGAATTGAGAATCGCTTTAGCTTAAATCTTGCCCACAACGAAATGTGAAAACATATAATGCAGATTTATCTGCATTAATAAGAAGTAGATGGAAGAACTACTTTTTGTAAGAATAGTTAGCAGAATTGTAAGGAGGGAAAGTGTGTGAATACCACGAGTCTTAAATTTGTAATAAATTGAGAATGTTTAAAACATCGGTATGATCCCAAAAGTTGCAGGTTTGCCTGAGCCCGTTTAAATATATCACGAAAGCAAGACAACTACCATTAAATGTAAATAAAACTCAGGCAATCTCATAACTTCATCAAACATCCCATTAAACGCTTAATCCTCAGTCATGTAGATAGTTGTACAAACTGTTCACTCATCCATATAATTAAATATTATATCTGCTTTGTTGGTATTATTTAAATAATCAGTGTACATGTCTAGGGAATCATAACAAATGAAAAGCGAATATTCATGTATGTAATTTGTTTAAAGCGCACTACTTTTAGAATTATTATACACATTTAGGATCTTCTTAGAATGTAGATACTTGTGATAATGGCTCACTTACGCCAGACAGATGGCCTTAGATTTGTCTTATGTGCTATCATTTCGTTTCTGTTGCTATTCACACTTAAACGATTTTGATACGGAACTGTCCCCTTATTACTCTTATTGTCCCTTTTACTGTCATGTGGTCTTCCAGAGTCCTGGAGACTGAATAATAAATACTCACCTGTGCAGTTGGAAAATACACTGAAAGTCCTAGTTGTGTTGGTCGGATATTAACCCTACATTGCCATTTGTAAACAAATACGATTAATGAAAGATTTTATTATTTTAGTGGGCTTCTTTTCTAATTTTATATTACACTAATCGTCAACAATAAAATTAGGCTATTTATAGCTTTTATGTTGTAAAAATGTTAATATTTTTTGCAATAAAACTGTAGTGTTTAATAATAAAGTGCAAAATCCATGCAGCTGCAGTCAAATGTAACCCTGTCAGCATCCAAGCGTGTCATCACACCAGTTGTCTTACTTGGGCCCTCCCCATCCTTTACCACAGACACATTTGACTGCAGTCGCTGGGACTCGAACTCGCCACATTCGGCTTTGAATGGATGGCCAGTGCACCTCGTATCGCACTAACAAACACGGCTATTCAACACGCTTCAGTTGTGGTGCCGGTGAAAGATACATAAAATCCGGTTAGAGAATTAGAGGAAGAGCGGCATATGCAACAAAATATACAAGCAATATTGGGTAAATAACCTTTAATTCCTTCCAAAAAGTTAGCTACAGCGTTACTACGGAACAATCAAGTTCAGTACGGAGTTATGTTGAAAACTGCACAAGTTGGTATCCAAGCAAGCACGTGGCAAACTTTGAGATAAAGAAACGGAGTGGAGCATAACGGACTGCTGAAAGTGATTTAGCACTGGCATACGTGAACACAAGGACGAGGTTTTACGACCCGAGAGTAAAACAAAGAGATAAGTAGAACATGGGGCCAGAGATAACACGTGGAAATGTTTGCTTGCCTAGAGAAAGACATTTCTTTTACGCTATTGTAACTTTCCCAGCACACCCACCTTTTTTTTTTTTTAGGACGGTAATTATTATCATCCGCTTCATTGCTTAAATAAGGTAAACCTCTTCATTTCACGAGTGCCTGCCTATCTTTGGTTTTGTGTCAGATTCTAATTTAATTCCACTAAATTGTATTTACCTTATTAGTGAAGCGCATCCTCCAAGCGAAATTAGGAATTAGCTAACTCACTAGAGTTTTGCAAATGATGTAATACATACTTTTTCATGCACAAGAATTACAAAATGTCTTTGTAATGAACGTAGATTTATTACTTTCTCTACGCGTACTATGTACAGTGTATAGAGAAGGTATTGTATTGCACCCAAAAATTCGATACTGAGATTTCACCGGAAATACATGTTTTGGGACCCCCTGAATACAATTTTTTTTTTTAGAAAAATGTGTGTATGTGTCTATCTGAGTGTATATGTGTGTATGTTTGTGTGGGGGGGCAATATACCTCAAAAACCGAACTCAATATTTAAGTTTAGTATCTTCCGAGAATGCGACACGAAGATTTTCAAGAAAATCCCCCACCCTAAACTACCCTTTACGTGAAAAAAAAAATTCGAAAATTTTGATTTTCTCAAAAATGGCTAACGATGTTGATTAAAATATCTTATATTTAAGATATTTACATGAAAAATAAACAGTATAATAATAACTCCATGGCACGACAGCTCACGAGGAACCTTTGCCTACCGCCCGGCCGCTGCATCCCCCATCTCGGTCCACTATAGACAGCATGGATGGGGTGCAGTATTGGAGGGTGAGACGTGGTCAGCGCCTTGAGTTCCCCGGCCGGTTAATGTGGTCCTTATTATCTGGAGCCGCTACTTGTCCATCAAGTAGCTCCTCAATTGGCCCGCCCAGAGACCTTACAAGGCTGAGTGCACCCCGGGCCAGGTCTCCCAGCGGGGGAAAATCTCCACGCCGGTACTGGGGATCGAACTCAGGTCTCAGTAGTTAATATCCCAGATTAAGCAATGGATTAACGTTAATCCTGCCGCTAGGGGCGCTAGTGGCGCTGTTAATCCGCGGATTAAGGCGGATTAAGAGCGCTGTTGTGAGATTTGAAAACTAGCACCAAGAGCGGAAGGATTATCGATAAATCCACTGCTTAATCTGGGATTATTTTTATTTATTTTTTTCCTTTTTTGATACAGTATGATACATAATATTTATTGAAGAAATTGTATTATACAATGTGAGCAGAATTGACGCATTATTACGTCCTATTTATTTTAACACTATATGATGATACACACACTATTACACTACTTAGCAATTTACAAAATACATGATGATAGTATTACACACTATTATAATACTAATGCACTGGTCACACAAAATAGATTTAAAGTTTGTGGTGATGGAGCACATTTTTTTTTAATACTACTGTACTGTTCAATTGTTTTTTTCGGTTTTCACTTTTTCACACAAAATAATTTTAAAGTTTGTGGTGATGGAGAGATGGTCGGTGTCTTCGGAATCACTGCTGTCGCTGTCGATCCTGAAAATGGTGCGATCTTGCATAGGTTTGGTGATGCAGGTGAGAAGAAGATGATGAAAGTTGTGTGTTTCTATGGTTGGTATGGCCACCACGAACTCGTTGGAGAAGCTGGTGGAGAAGCACCCATCCGATGTGGCGTTGATGTCGAGGTTGGGAATCTTGTTGTGGCACAGGTATATGGATAGATGAGCATTTGATCCGTGAGGATTAGCCTTGGAAGGGAGGCACTTGACATGGATGGCTTGGGAATTTTCGGTGATGAGTTTGACGATGATTTGTTTTTGATTGCCGAAGAAGGTGGTTTCAGTGGAGAGTAGGGCAACTTGGGAATATTGGCCATTAGCGGCGAGCTGGGGTAGAAATAGGAGTTTTAGGAGTAGGTTATTTCCTACGTGCACGGGATCGATTTCGCAGGGGTTCATTGTGGATCGAACTTCACTAGATATTTTTTGAATCCGTTTGAGAGTTTTTCTTCGCCTTGGTAGGTGAGGGTAAACTTGGTGTTAGAGAGGTTTTGGATGAGTTCAGGAGTAGCCTTACCAAATCTTGCAGGTAGGAAGACTTCGGTTTCTTCGTCGATTTTTACGACGGTCCTGGGTCCGTATTTTGTGCCGAGGGATCTGACGGCTTGCACTGAGTATGGCACGTTTTGCTGTAGCTGAGAAACGCTGAGAATGTCTGTGTTGTTGGACAGGTCTTCGAGGAGACGGAGGGGGTCTTGGCCCATGGTTCACTTGTTGCACCAATGACAGTTTTTTATAAACGGCGGTGGTCCGTCGAACTGTGTTCTTTGTGACGGGAGGTTATAGTGGTTTTTGCACCGTTGGTATGGGGCACAAGTGTGTTGGATGTGAGTAGGAATGTATTTCCACACGACGTCCACGTCTTCAGGTGGGTAGCGGTTGAAGATGGCGCTACAGTTTTCTAGAAGAACTTGGCGTTCCTGAGGAAGAAGTGCCTCGATGCGTCTGTGGTTGTCCAGGTACTTGACGAGCACGGCGAAGCAGCCACAGGTCATGAGCAGCGCCTGTTGTTGAAGTATCTGTCGCGAAAGTTGTCGATTTGGTCTCGGAGCTTGGCGAGTTGTTGGAAGAACACCGCTTCACACCTGGAGCACAGGTTTGTATTGCTTGGACTGGAGATTTGGCAGCAACAATGTTTGCAGCGGAGTGGCTTTGCGACTGGCATTCCCGAACGCTGGATCCACACTGTGTAAGGCGGAAGCATTGGAGTGGGAATTTATAGGGATTTGAGAAACCGCAGTTCCGGGAAGTGCTAATTGGATGTTATCACATCCGCACCGTGTAAGGCGGAAACGCTGGTGTGGGAACTTATTGGGATATGAAATATCACAGGAAACCAGTGACCGTTGGGACCGTTGGTGGGAAAGTCCGTTGGGGATTCAAATTTTTTCAAATCCTTTGTGACGCCTCCTGTTTCCTGAGAAGACGGTTTTGATGGACGCTGAATATCCAATCACCGTGGATGTGATCGGGAGAGATGAAGAAACCGGTGTGATCCAAATACACCGCTAAGCATGTACCGTAGCATATGCGATCTTGGTTGATCCAGTGCTGCATTTTAGCTGTGGAGATGTATTGTTGTTCGTAGAAAATGATGTATAAACCTCTTGTAGCCACAAATTGGAATCGTTGGTCCTGCCGTTCCTCGTCTGGCCACTCGTCTGATGTGAACTGGATGTCGGTGAAATTGGTGTTGGAGAGGACGTAATGGATTTTATTTTCGCAGCTGTGAACTTTGACGGTGATGAATTTTCTGTCGTAGGTATGATCGATGAAACGCAGTGCATAAGGGACATTCTTCTTGGGATGATTTTCCACTTCGTAGTTTTTAAACACTTTAGATGCTTCGCAGTACACAGAGACATAATTTCTGTAACCCATGCTGAACGAGCAGCGGCACCAACTGGAACTGGGTACGGTAAGAGTAGAGCAGAGGACATGTTGGAGCATGCGCACTAAGGCGTGTTTTGCGAAATGGATAGAGCAAAATGGGGTTTGAGAAAGAGATCGGCTTCTAGGAATGTTCTGAAATTGGCGCACCGGATGTACTTGGTAAATTGGGTGAAATTCATGTTTTCGAAAGGGGTGCCGGCGGCGTGGCAGTGAAGCATGTACTTGTAGTATGCCATAATTTGGTTTTGCACGTCCATTTCTTCTTTCTTCTTGTGATACATGATGTCGGTGATGATGCGCTGCAGGCTGTGCAAGGTGTTCCACTCTTCGCGGTTGAGCGTGACTGAGGTACCGTGAGGATCTCTGAAGACAATTTTTAGTTTCCCGAACACGTTCTTAAAGAGGACGGTGACGGTGTCGCTGAATCCATATTCCTGTAAACGACCCTCCGGATGATCCAGGCGTCGGTGAATGATGGGTATGGCGTCGACGAGTTGATTCCACTCTGTGGAACCCAGGACCACAGCGCTTCGCTGGCCGCATTTGGCAATGGCTACCACCAGCTGGTGCGGGGACAGGGGCGAAAACCCGACACACACAAATTTGGTGTGTTTGGTGTTGAGGAAATAAATGTCTGATAGAGGGCCTACAAAGGTGCTAGGATGGGTAGGAGGTATGCAGGGTTGCAGATCGACATCGTTGAGGCAAATCTTTCTTTTTGCTCGGACGATTTTCGGTGCCTTCGGTGTCCCACTGAAACAATAGAGAGAGAATAGCATGTGAGTGTTATAGACCAACAGCCACGTGGCAAAGACAAGTGTGAAAAAAAAGAGGTATGCACAAACCTGTGTGGCGTGATGGCCTCGGCGCTCTGCATGGCTCTGGAAGACGAGCGATGGTGGGGCGGACCTTTTATAACAGCAGGAGCGTGTTCTGAAAGCACATGCGCGAGACAATGTTAAAAAAAAAAGAAAAAAGCAATATGAGACGGATAGTGACGATGAGGTACATCCATGAACTTACCTGTAACGGTTGGCAGGTTTGCTGAGCGTTAGAGCACTTTGTGCGACATACGGCTTTGTAGGTTTTGCGAATGACGTCATCGTTATGAGCGTAATTGCTGACGTGAAATTTGGAAAAGAACGTATGCTTAGGGAGACCGGAACAGCGGTGAGCGAGGTAATCGATGACGTAATGACCGCAAGTGGTGCTGTCAAAACCTTGCAGTCTTCTGGCGTTGGTTGACCAGCGCGTTCCGCAGATTGAATTTAAGAACCGAAGAAAATAGGGGGAAAGGGGGCCTATGCCGTAACTGTCAAAATATTCCCCCTGTGCTTGCTTATCCACAAAGATGCAAACCCAGTGTTGACCAGATTTGGTGCTGGGATCGGTGTTAGCCACAAGGGCCACGGGAAGCGTTTGAGGACGGTGAAGTGCGGGTAGGCTATCGCAGGGGTAGACGCCTAAAAAGTGGGGGCGCGTAGAGGGGCAGGTGGATAGAAACTGTTGAATTTGGAAGGTGTTCATGATACCAAAATGGATCTGTTAGCGTCAATTTCGACGGTGCGATGTATTTCCGCCATCACCAGCAGAATGACGGGTTCTGTCAATTTGTCGGCAAAACCGATGTTTATAGACACGCTACCGTGGCGCTGGCCGGAGATGTGAGACTCGTTGGCGCTCATGTCTGCAGTGAGATCGAAAGCCATGACGGTATACCCTTGCGGGTAGGCTTCTCTAGAGATGGAGTGTCCTTCGTCCTTGAAATGAATCCCTAACCCGTCCTGCAGGGTTTGAAAGCATTCCATGTAGTGGCCTTTTGAAAAGTCGGGTTGAAGCGGTTGGGAGGGTACGGGCTGACCGTTCACATAGAGTTGAAAGAAGTTCATTTTAAAGTGTTGTAAATTGTACGGATTTGCGTTAAAATTTCCCGAATAAGCCTTGTCGGTGACCATAGCCACGACCACTCTTCTGGGGACTTGCCCTATGAAGACGTCGCTAAACGTCATTGCTCTGGACTCTTTGGGGATGCTGAGGGCGTGAAAGCTGACATCCTTGAGATGGTACTTGGCATTGCTTTTTGAGAGCACGGCTTGGTGTGCAAGTTTGATGGTGGGCGAGGGTCGTACGGATTTTAAACGTAACGTGGCTGACAAGATGTCGGCGTAGCCCTTGAAGGTGGGCTGGTCGGAAAACAGGTAAAATTGGGGAGAGGCAGGGGTAAGTTTAATGGTCATGCTGACGTTATTCAAAAGCAGCTTCTCCTGTCTGAACAGAGCATTGGAAAGAGGGGCGATGAGTTGAACCACGTTGCTAGCTTTGGTAAACCCCTGACGCCACTGAAACCCCGCGTTGGCCACAAAAACTTCCATGATGCCGGCCGTGTCCTTTCTCCAGAGGGATGATTGTAGTTTAGTGTTCATGGCATCTTCGGAGTAATTCAAAAGCGTCTCGATGTAGGTTCTGTAGGGGTACCCAGCTTGCGGCATGGATACGATGACGTTATTGAGGGAGACCTCTACCTGCTGAAACAGGGAATTTAAGGCATTGTTCACCAAAGTGGCTGTAAGATCATCCTTTAGAACGGCTCCCTTGTCATCGACGATGCGGACCATGAGTTCGAGCACCACGTAGGTCAAATCTAGGTAATCGTCCGCATTTCCGGAATAATGAAAGGTGATGGGGGCATTTTTCATGAGGGTATTTTGAGGGTTTAGATATAGGAACCTGGACTCCTCGATGTTCATCTGAACGGGCACCTCTTTAAAGAGGTCGAGTTCGGAACTCATGTGCACGGTTGTGTCTGCCATTACGAGAAGACGTCTTGTACCTTGCGCCTAGGACGTTTCAGCTTGGACTGTTTGTTCTTTTTGGGTTTGGTGCGTTTTATTCTCTTGATGCCGGAACCGAGCATCGCGTCGAGCTTTTCGTTGGCCTTTCGTTTTAAATTGGATCCGGCCTCCCTGAGCCTGTATTTGAAGGCTTCCTTGGGCGATTTTCCCGCGGTGGTCACATCGGAGAGCACGTGCGCACCCACCTTGAGTGCCTCTTTTCCTACCGCTTTCGCTCCGCTTTTCAAAAATGGCAGCACCCTTCTAAAGAGGCCTCCAAGAGCAGAAAATAGTCCGCTCCCTTTTTGGTAGCGGCTGCCCCTGTAAACGACGAAGTCGCGATCGTCGTATGCGCCTCCTGCCTGATTGAGGTAGTACTGCGTGACGTCGTGCACATCCATTATTGCGGTTTGGGTCGGAAGGCGAGAACTATAGTAGAAGAAAATCCGTCGGCAAATGGCAGCAGATCGCCATAACCGTTCCTTAAATCTATGTTTACCGTTTTGAAGTCCTGCTGTGTCAAGGGCACCCAATTTTGGGGGTAGAAGGTCTTTTCGTCGCTCATGTAAGTGTTGTTGCTCCTTTCGTATTCCACCGCCACGCTCTCTATCACCTGAACAAAGGTGTCGCCCACCACTTGCGGGGCCACTAGATTGCAATAGATGAACATTTCGTAAGGAAACCCCATATAGGGGTCTACAGGGTGTTTAGGACCTTTCTGAAGGATCACGTTGGTAAAGGGGTCGAAGCCAAGCATCTTGGCCATAGCGGGTGTTAAGAGCAAACTGTGAATGCGATGAAGGGGGTCGGATGGGTTGTTCTCCGGATCGGCACTGCCAGGGTTCGCATCCTCCTCTTCGGATTCACCTTTGTCTGGCTGCGAACCCTCGCCTCCCTGATTGGAAGTTGATGCGCCGTCGGGTTTTGGGTCCAAAGACGCATCGGACGATGATGCACCTTCGGGTTTTGAACCTGAAGGTGTCGCGATGGTAGGTTTTGTCGGGCGAGACGCCCCCTGGACGGGCTTTTGCTGCCCCGTAGGCTTCGGCTTTGGTTTCGGTTTTGGCTTTGGCTTGTAGTGGGGGGCGTCGTTCAAAACGGCGGATTGTGTTATGATGTACGGTTTAGCAGTGCGCACGACGTTTTCTATATACCCAGAAAATGGAGTGTCGGGTAATCGCTCGGGATGCGTGACGGCCGCATTCACGCTTACCGTGATCTTGCGCTCGTCGAAGAGGAAAAAGTTTTCCACCTGTAGGTGTTGCAGAATGAGTGCGTTGACGAGATTGACAAGGTCTTTTGGATTGTGCACGATGCCTTGAGGCATTTCTAAACTGAATTTGGAATGCGTAGGCAGACGCGTCATGGTGTACTTGGTGCCCACGATGTGGGCATCGTCTCGGGAAACGTTATAAAATTTTACCGGATACCTAACCTTTTGCAGGGCCACTTCCCATTCTCCGTGCAGAACTATTCTCTCGGGCAAGATGTTTGAAAATCTCGCCTTGGTGTTATCGGTGAAGTGATCCATGGAAGCATTGCTCACTAGGGTGATGGAGAACGGCTTCGTCTTAATCATAACGAATCGATCGTCGAAGCCAGGACCCACGAGTTAAACTTGGGAGGATACCCCTTCCACTTGACCAGCAGCTGTTTGTTGCGTCCCCTACCCTTGCTTTGCACTATGCGTTCGATTTTGAAAGTCTCCGGAAGAGCGACCTTTTGTAACTCCTCTGTGTAAAATATGCCGTCAATGGATTCCCCGGTCAGATCCTGCAACTTATATACCACGGGCTTGCCGCGCACGACCTCGGCTATCTTAAATATTTCGTCGGTCCAGTTCTGTTCGTACCCCTTATCGAATTTCATTTTTTCTTTGGAGATGCGCACGTGATCGCCAACGGAATATCGGGGCGCCCTCGCTCGTGGCTCGGGTCTGTTTCCGTACAGATTGTGGTAAACCTGTAAAATGTTAGTGTCGTTCACGTCCCTTGGCGCCATCTTTATCGACCTGTGATACGAACTATTGTACGACTGCATGAGAGCTGGAAGAACTTCCACGTATCTATAGCTGTTTTTAAGCGTGAAATATTTCCACATCTTCGTTTTTAAGGTGCGATTAAAGCGTTCTACAACGCTGGCTTTCACGTTATTTTTCGTGGTGTAATGTTGCACATCGTGCTTCTTTAGAAAAGCGCGAAATGTTTTGTTGGTAAACTCCGTTCCCTTGTCCGTTTGCAGGACCTTGGGGACGCGCTCGGAGAATATGGAGCGAAAAGCTTGCGCAACCTCGGTACCCAGCTTCGATTTTAGAGCAACAGCCCAACCGTATTTTGTAAACACGTCTATAACGGTGAGAATGTAGACGTAAGGTTTGTTGTGCTCTTTCACGCTGTTCATGACGTTAAGATCGGCTTCCCAAAGATCGTCCATATTGGTCACGTGATAGTATTTGGTGGGGTACCTCTTTCTCGCCGGTTTGTGCAAGGTGTAGCTGTCCTGGGTTTGAAGGAAGGACTCGATGTTCGCCTTTGATGCTCCCGTGGCCTTTCGCAGGGCCTTCACCGTGCCCAAACCGGCATAGTGCTCCGGCTTTTCGTAGTACCGTCTTAGTGCCTTCCATTCCTTCATGCTTTACTTGTACAGGGGTTGCCAGAGTCGTCTGCGAAAATGATATCTCGCAGCAGGCGATTTATTTTTTTCTTTGCGAGGCGAAAAGGGGTTGATTTTTACGGATCTGGGTTCGACCTCCAGCTTCACCGTCTCATTAACGTCTTCGTAAGCGTCATCATCAACATCATCATCATCGTCTTTGTTATGGCTAAGGTAGGGTCGTCTGACTTGTGTCACGAGATCGAGATAGTGGCCCAATTTATATTTTACGAGGCGCCACTTTTCGTCAGGCGAGAGTTTTGATCGCTGTACCTTCTCGATTTCTTTAGCCAGCCTGGAAATAGTGTGGTCGATGACGTGAAGCTTCTGCACGGTCTTTGGTTCGGGGGCAACGAGGATCTGCTTGCCGTACTTCATCCTGTCAATTTTGACACCAGGGCACTACCCAACGTAGCTAACACGGGTAGTAGAATTGCCGGCAGAAAGCCTCCCTTTTGTACCAAGATTTGCTTCTTTTTCTTCAGGGGGACTCGCTTGTCGACGAGTTTCCTCCAAGCCCCTTTATGCCTCTTTAAGCGACTCAAGCACTTTTTCGGTAGCTGCACGTGACCTCTGCACACATTGAGCATACATTCGCAAATGGCCTTAATGAGATCGCCATCGGCATTTTTTATCAACTTTTTCCGCAAAGGGGCCTTTGCCTTGGCCAGAGCTGTCAAATTCGCGTGCTGCCTCGCTATGCGGGCACTGCTTAATTTTGCAAGGCTTAACCTGCCCCTAGCCATGTTGGCACGGTAATGACGACCGCACCGAAAATGGAGCGTTATTTAACATCAGCGGTTCCAGTGGCGTAAAAAAACCCTCGATACAATGTAAAGTGTGCATCGAACCCGGGACTTCTTCTTCTTGGTATGTGCAAATCTCGGCTTAAACAAAGCAAATAATCATCGCCCTCAGTTGGGTACGAAATACGAGAGCTTCTCGTCCGGCAGCACGCCGGTTCGATACCTGTATCGGTTAGGCGTATATTGAGTGCAATCCAGCACCAGATACCTATGCGGGTGTTCGGTGGCCTTTTCGAAAGCCTCCAAGAGAAACTTTGAGTTCCTGGGTTCGATCTGCTGACACAGCCTTTCGATCTGCATCTTGTCGCGGTTGTTTTTGAACACCACGATGTAGTTTGCATTGAGAGAGATGTTGCGATATTTCTGCCCCTGAGGAAACACGTTTTGCAGAATGTACACGATGCCGAAGCGCTTGTGGTGGGAGTCTCTGGTGAAAAAATTAGACACGTCCTTTCCGCCACCCTCGACCATGAGATCGTCCAAAATGACGAGATACTTCTCGCCCACCGAGGCAAGTTCGGGGATCCCCGCGTGAGTCTCACACCGCAGGGGCAAGGCTTCGAGTCTGGGCGAATACTCCGGAGGGTGGCACCACAGCACCTTTTTGGGGCGCTCGTCGAACATGTCGTCGGCGTGGCGAATCAGGTTTTTCACAAAGGTGGACTTTCCGCAGCGCGAAGGCCCCGCCACGAGCATCGTGCTGGGAAAATTGAATCGCCTAAGGTGCCGAGATCTGGGCATCGCGTCCCCAGGGGTCCCTGGTTCGAAATGAGCTTCGCCTGCGCTTGGCGTTTCATTTATGTTTTTCTCTTGTACCCGTAGGGATGCGAGTCAAAATCCTCGGTGTAAACGCGCTTGTTGACCACCATTCTGAAGGTCTTCGTGCTCGGTTCGGTGACCACCGTCCAAAACGGTTTTCTAGAAATCTGAGTCCCCTCCAGAGTCACCGTCTTGCTTCGATCCGTCAGCACCATGTCGCGCATCACATCGGCGTTCACGTGCTGTAGATTGCCCCAATGGAGTGTAATGCCCTTCACCTTACATACCGAGACGGTCTTGTCCGTCTCCGGGCACTTGATCTCCATGCAATAGCTCTTCGGGCCCGTGGAGGCGAAACGGGTCATGTACGCACCTCGACCGTACTTCTCCAGCTCGTCCGTCATGTCCCCCAGGAGGCGTCCCGCGGAGGGGGTCCATTCCCCCGGTAACGCGGTGGTGACGACGGAGTCGGTGTCGAAGTAGCACACCCGCTCTCCGAGGCGCTTCAGGTACGAGTATAGCACCAGACGCGCATGTGCCGTGGTGTAAGCTGCAAGCACGGCGTTGGAGGCGGAGTTCACTCTCGGACTCTGCTCGCAGTACTTCCACACCACGTAAGTGACCTCACTCGACACGGGTACGTAGGTCTGCACTTCGATGCCCGGGTCATTGAGCAGGTCCAGAAGGCGGTCGTACCGGCCCACTAGCTCGCACGTGGACATGTTACTTTTCTGACCTAGTTTACCCCAGAACGAGTTCATCATCAGCTTGGCCAATTCCCGCCTGCCGGGGTTGGACGCGATGACCTCGGGATCCAGAACGACGCCTTCGTGTTCGAAGAACTGCTTCACGTACTCCTGCTTGGCTTCTGTCGTGTCGCAACCCGAGGGCCAGCCGGAGGCTTCGGTCTTGATCTTGAGGAACTGATTGACGTAGTCCTCGAACAGCCCCTTGGACCCGGTGCGCGGGTCGTACTGTGCCACGTCGTACTCCCAAATTTCGTAGACCTGGAGGAGCCGGTACCCCTCCTCCAAGGCTACCTTCATCTCGTCGACAACCCAGGTGCCCGACAAGGCCCTCTCGTCGTCCCCGTGCCGGCATTCGCCCTGGTTCTCCGTCTCTGCACATGCCCGGCATAGCGGGAACATCAGCTTGCCGCAGATGCGCGCCGGCAGCACCGGGTGGTACAGAGTTTGCGGGGGTAGAACCCGGCACTTTACAAGGCCTCCTCGCACGTCTTCTAGGCGAGGAAAGCGATCTACGTGGATCTTGGGGTGACCCACGGGGTACGGCTTTGTCTTGTACACGAACGGGTACAGGCTACACACGTCATAATACAAAATCTTCCGGTCCCCGACCGCCTCGCAGTACGTCTTTGTACAGTTTGTGCGGCCTCCGTAGAAGGCGTCTCTGGGGTTTAGGGGTTCGGGTACCGGGAAGTTCTTCGCATGGCGCACTAGGTCTTCGTTCGCCTTCATCAAGGCGTCGAACTCGCAACCCCACATTTCCACCACCGTATAGCCGGCCTCCCTGATCTGCCGGGTGAGCTTTTCGGTGCTTTCGAACCTGGAGGCCATGGTTTCTTTTCCCGTGCTGTACACCGGGGCATGGCGGTTGTGAAAACAACGCCTGCACCCGTGGTAAAAACAACCGTGGAAGAAGTACACGTACTTTACAGGTCCTTCTTCTCTGTACCCGTCCACTTTGTGGCCTAAAATTTTAACCTCGCGGCCTCTCATAGCGTGCAGTATAACAAAGTTATTTTGTAATTCTAACCAAGTAAGCCATATGCACGCTATGCGAGACTGCCTGTCGACTAGGCGGTATCCACCGACTGGCAAGAGCCCTAGCTTTTTCGGCGGCATGAAGCGATTTCTATAGACGCACATGCAAGCTTGCGCAATGGTGACGCATTCTCTGAACGGGTCAATGCCGTTCTCATCCAAAAACTGCCTTCTAAATTTTGCTACTCCCTGGCTTAACAAAAGCACGTCCATTTTACAATACATCACCATTTCCGCCTTCATGTCGAAGACGTAGTTGGAGACCACCTTTTCGTCGTGCCACAGCTCGAAGGCTCTTCGCCCCTCCACCGACATACCCCGTGGACAGTAATATCTTTTATCGGGAATCGAACCCACGTAGTTCTGGTTTTCCTTGGTGTTAAATAAGTATGGAAAGTAGCCCTTGCTATCTTTCAATGCGAAGGTCTTTGAAAAGCGAGCCAGTGGCATGGGTATAAAGTTGAGCGAATCAATGAACGTGACGTCACCGTGGCGCATGCGGTATATTTTGTTCCCGTTCATTATAAGCTCAGGCGTCCAGTTCAAATTCTGTACCATGTACTTCAATAAAAATTGCCCGTCGTAGCTTCTGAGGTTATGGGCCACCACGATCACGTCCCAGGCTTCGAACCTCGCCTGGGTAATGTGACAAAACAATTGTTTTACCGGATCGTGCATAAAGACCCACTCTTTAATGCCACACTCTGTACAATACGCCATTTTAGTGGTCTCGTCTATGCATAACGGACAGCCTTGGTATAGCACGCACAGGTTTGGTACATGCTCGTACGTTAATGGTTTGCCGACATAAGCACTGTCCTGTGTACATTCAAAGTCGATGAACATGAACACGAACCTGTTTCTTTTGTTGGGAGAAACGTACGGCTGTATGAAACACAAGTGCCCGTCGCTCACGTGCGTCTTACAGTTGCTGCAATACTTCTCCCCACACTGATGAGGTATCTTTCTATGCCTGAGATTAACCATCTTTTGGCAGGACGTACACACCTTCTCTACATCACACACGGAAAGTGCCTTTGGGTAGAAAGCCCCTTTTTTAATGTGATTTTGAAAACATGTAGGTCCCTTAAAATCTCGGTTACACGCGGCACAGTGTATGTAAGCTAAATAGCTCTTTTCGCACTGCTGGTGACACTTTGTACACTTTTCCTCGCACCTGTGTAATTCTTTTTTGTTTGCCGAAGGGTAATTACATTGGCGACAATACCACTTACACTTAAAACACATGTGTAGGTTTACTACGGCGTTAAAATGCCACTCGTGATAAATGACGTCAATATGTTTGTTTACATTCTTTGCAGACGCATATAGCACGTTCTTGCCCGAATGATCTCCGAAAACAGTCACCTTATAGTCCTTTAACACAGCGTCGAAATGTCTGACGTCATCTATAGTAAATGCTCCATTTAATTTTCCCACTTTTTCGCAAAGGGCAATGGCCCTCTGCTTTTGCAAGAACTCACTGCGTCTCATGGTTTGATAATTGACGTCATTGTCGGCTTTGGCTTTGCTAACAACAATGGCTCTCGGCAAGCACAACTGGTCTTTGTTAATTAGTTCTATTATTCCCTTATTACCGTTACAGGCATTGCACGGATTATAGCACGATCCCGACACCTGCTTTGTCCAAACAAATGTAATGTTTAGAGGTCCTGCTAGCAGAAATTGTTTATTGCTCTGCATGACCTTTTCAATGGATTTAATAACAACATCGGCATTGACTTGATCGATGCGTCTCACACTCATATTGAATGGTTTGGATGGTTCGCTATCGTTCGATATCGATATTCCTAAGAAACCGGGTTCGTTATCCAGCAGGGTCTCTTTAGCAAACTTTACAATGTCGTTAAAGAGGTCTGTCACCCACTGCACAGAATTTGCATCTTTGTGTCCCGGGTTCACAACAATTTCGGTCTCTGTATAGCCAGAGAAAAGCCTTTTCATGCTTCGCTCCCTATGCGAAATAATTTCGAACCTCGGCTGCTTAATTTCGACTTCCTCGCTGTCCGTCCATTCGTGCTCCATTGTACGAAACCACACTCTGGTCCTGGCCATTTTTTTCTTTACCTGCTTCTTTTAAATTATATGTAAACACTCCGCAAGTCAAAAGTATCTCAGTTTTATATTATTTTTAATATACACAACTAGCTATTACCGCGCACACAACCAATACCTTTCCTGTTTCTAATACATCGTTACTTATCACACACAATTACGCATAAATCCCTCGAAAACCTAAAATCGATATTCTTTTAAATCTTTAAAGCACTTTCTCACTGTTGCGAGCGCCTTATCGACACGTGTATTTAAAGGACCCTTATCATCGCCGCAACTTCCGTCTGCGCGTTCAGTTAAAGAGCTCATTAAATCACCCGGTGGCTTATCTCGCCACAATTTCCAGAATTTTAATCGGGTGTTTTTTCCGGAGTAATTCCGGTCCCACCGTCGAACCACCGCAACATCCGCTTTCGATAAAACCCAAATTTTCCTACCATTCACCACAAAACCACATTTAAAGTTTTTCGTGCTAATGAGCTTCCGTTCTCACAGCATTTTTTAAAGTTCACACGCTCTTTAACAACTTGTTATCGCGTCAGCCATATTGTGTGACGCAAATCCACATGTCGATTAGCAGTGCTTTAAATGTTGGGACTTTGTCACCAGGCCTTTACTTTCAGTTCTGTTGTCGAGCGTATAGCTTCACAATGCACCGTTCACACTTTACTAGTTTCACCGTCAGCGACAGTTTTTTTTTTCTCCATCGAGTAGACGATTGTGGCATCAAGTGGTGACTGAGGAAAGGATAGTTACAACCTCTATCTCGCAGGTCTTCAGTGCGCCGAACGATTTCCATTCTTCTTCAGTGCCGTCGCTTGCAGCGCTTCAGCAACCTGCATCCAGTACTTCGTCTCTGAACGCCACCGTAGAGTCGGGTGACGTCGCTAGGCTTTCGCAACTCTCGGCGTCGTCGCCCCCGGCGTCGCTGCCGGCGTCGCCCCCCACGTCGTCTCCGGCGAGGTGCGGCACTCCTGCTCCACCTGTGGAGCCGTCGATAATAGAGATTTCGTCTTTTATAGACGACACCATCTCCACCAACATCACCGACGGTTACACAGAAGACGACGACGCCGACGTCTCCTCTGTTGACGTCGCCAACGCCACCACCATCGACATCAACAACTGCTCCGGCTTCTCCGAGGCCTGCAACTCCTCGTCGCCCCCGGCGTCACCCCCGGCGTCGCCCTCGGCGTCGCCCCCGGCGAGGTTCAGCACTCCTCTTCAGCCGTCGTCGACTATCGTGATTTCGTCTTCAGACGTCAGCAACTCCACCAGCATCACTGCTGGATACACCGAAGACGACGACGTCTCCTCTGCTGGCATCTCCGACCCCTGCATCTCCTCCCCCCTTGCCTCCTACGCCCCTTCCTACAGTCCCGTTTCCTCTCCATCATTTGTAAATATTCGCACCTCCTCCCCCGTCCCTATTGACGTTATTGATATATCCTCCCCCCTCACTCAATTCAAATTTGAGCAACATTCTTCCCCTCAGCCATTGCCTCCTTTTCAATCCTTACTCCCTCTCCTTTCCTCTAAGTTTCCCAGCAAGGGGTGCAGGCGCTCTCTGTTGCCAGAATTTAATCAGGGTTCGATCCCCGGGCGGTGTGAGGAGGAGTATCCACTGCAGCAGGACGACGGATTTGACACAGCGTTCGCCAACGTTCGGGTTCCAGAGGACGCCGGCGACGAGCCCATCTGCGACCTTGCCATTCCCCTGCTGGTCCCGGTCTCGCCAGCATCCAGGCTGCGGCTGGGAAAGCGTCAGCGAGCCCCAATAGCCCCGCTGGTGCCTTTGTCCCCCCAACCCCGGCCGTCGTATGCCCACCTCAAAAAGCGGCGTCTGCTATCATAATTGATTCAGCGTGTTTTTTAAAAACTAATATTTTTCAGTGTTGTATAGTTTTGTGTGTGTGTGTGTGTGTGTGTGTGTGTGTGTGTAATCACCGTTCAATTTATGGCCCCAGCATAATTCTGTAAGTACTATGTGTGTTTTTTTTCTAGTTGTATCTGTCTTTTCTTCGTTTTGGTTTGTCAGTAATGCCATGTCCTTGTCTCTCCCCTTGCGATGAGAGTGAAATTAGAGATCTTATTATTAACCGCCTTCCGTTTTACACAAACGACACCCTTATGAATTATTTTATTCATATCGGTGCCGATTTGGAAGTGTTACAATTTATTTCTTTCCCCGAAGCTATCTATCAACCTATGTGCTTATTTTGCCAGGCCTATCGGCAGTGTTTATTAAATAACAGTTCAATTCCATCTCCTCATTTAATTCACTTTGTTTGTAAGTGTCCTATACAAGTATTAAGGCATTGCCTTCCTTAGATATGTTTTGCTGTACCTCTCAGACTGGCTTCTGCACATTGTGCATGGCCAAACGGTACGACGCCAGAATTTTACAATCAACTTTAAGCATGTATACTGTTTCCACAGTGTGGCACACGTCAAATCATAGTAGTTTCTCTCCCACTTGTTTGACGTGCCAGGCTCGTCGTGCCTGTTTTATTAATAATATTTCCATTCAATACCCCCATTTGCGCTACACGAACCAAGGGCCCTGTGTTCTATGTGGTGGTTACCGACCCCTAATGCGCAATTGATGGTATACAATGACATGGTTTTTTCAAATTATTTTCCATTTTATATATATATCTTAGTTTTGTGTGTGTGTGTGTGTGTGTGTGTGTGTGTGTGTGTGTGTGTGTGTGTGTGTGTGTGTATTGTTTGGTATATTTAATATTGCGAATTAGTTTTTTCAACCTTGTGCTGTTTTTTTTCTTCTTTTTTTTTATTATATGTATATATATGTGTGATTTTACGCAATGTGAATTTTGTGTGTGATTTGTTTTTTTCTTAAAAACAATTTACAAAGAGAGAGACATTTCTTTTCTCTAAACAATTGTTCGATTTTTGAACCTTGTGCTGTTTTTTTCTTTTTTTTTTTATATGTATATATATTTGTGTGTGGTTTGTTTATTCTTAAAACAATTTACAATTGTTTTGTATGCCCACACAGTAATAAATTCAATGTTTATATCTTAACTTCCTCATTCGATGTGTATTTCTTTATTTTCACTTATTGTGTTTCTCCTAACTAGGGTTCCTTTCCCTCTCCTAAATATTTTCTTTAGTAGTCATGCAATTTCAACTTCCTCATTAATTAGCATCGTATTCCATCTCTTCGTGGTTCCCCTCATCCACACCTCCTCCCCCAGTTTCCTCACCTTCTTCTTCCCCCTCTTCGTCGTATGTTGTTTCATAATTGGGAAAATTCTCCACCCCTCCAGTGCACGCGTTTTCCAATTTCCCAATCATATGCTTTAGCCCCTCAAATTCCTCAAAAAGTTTAGCTACATTTCCTTTTATTCTGTTTACCAATGTCTGTTGCCTCGTCACATTCTCATGTTTCTCCTCCAGTTCTTTTCTCATTCTTTCCATCATCCCTCGCATTTGTCTTACCCTCTCTTCACACTCTTGTTTCTCCTTATTCACCCCCTCATTCTCCTTCTTTACTTCCTTCAATTTATTTTCGCATTCCTTTTTTATTTTTTGTTTCATCGCATTTATTTCCTTTTTGCACCTCTGTGATGCCGCTTTTCTTATACTATTCACCGACACCCTTCCTACATCCCCACCATTCCCATTACATTCCGAATTTACCTTCAAGCTACCCTCCGCAGACCACCTAGACGCCCTCTTCACCCTTCCACTTACTTTCCTCCCACCACCTAAGTTCAGCTGCCACTCACCATCGCCACATTTCCCAAACATATACACAAAATTTTCAGAAAAGTAGGAATTCATCTCATTTACCACACTATACGCCATCACAAGTTCGCTTTCCTCCGGAGTCAATTTCCAATCCAATTCCAACCCTTCCGGCAAATCTATCGTTTCCATCAACAAACTACAATCTACCATCTCAACAAGAATCGAACTGTTGTCGCTAGCATACATTCTCACCGGTGTTTTATAAAATTCACACCCGGCTTCATCCTTACCTTCTCCCTTTTCACACCCACATCTTCCTGTTCCAACATACCCCTCTGGACATTCAAGCTGTCCAAACTTCACTTTCCCGTACATCATCCCTGAACATCTCCGCCCCCTCTGACATCTCGTTATCGGTTTTAAACAATTATACACGTTTTTAAGTGTACCTAGGTTAATAAAGTCAGAACCAAACCTACACCCACTGCCTTTCCGGTATACGCATGTACAGTTAGGCAACAATTCATAATCCTTATCACATCTTGTCACATTTTCCAAATGTCCCGTCTCGCCATTCAACTCGAACCCACACCTCCCAAAACTAACGCAGCTCCTCTCCGCGCCGGCAACTGCCACCATCATCAACGCTATTACAATCATCCTTTCAATCTCCATTTTCCATCCACCACCTCCCCTTTTATACCTTTATCTTCTCCTATTCACGCCAACCTATCACCAAGCGTTTTATTTCCACCAATCCCCGCCATTCTTTCCTACCCATCCACCATTCACATCGCACCTTATTTTCTCCAATCAAATCACTACACGTCACTTCCGCATGCCATTTTTACTTCTGCATTTCACACCATTCCCTCTTTTCATCCCCAGCTCCCGTCATCATCACTTCCACACGTTAATCCACTTTCGGATTACCCACACTCACATCCCAGATTAAGCCATTGGATTTAGCGATAATCCTTCCGCTCTTGGTGCTAGTTCTCAAACCTCCCAACAGCGCTCTTAATCCGCGGATTAACAGCGACACTAGCGCCCCTAGCGGCAGGATTAACGTTAATCCATTGCTTAATCTGGGATATTAACTACTGGTCTCCCACCTGGTAAGCAGCTGCGCTGCCACCGCGCTAAGGAGACGACCAAATAAAATGTATATCTTGAATTTTCTAAGAATCATCTTTGAAGACATCTTTATTCTATATGATTTTTATTGAATTTTGCATAACTGGTAAACTGTAAGAAATACACAAATTCACTTCCAAAAATGTAAATCTCGATAAAACACAATTTATGTCACATACATTTTTTCGTGGATTTGGCCGTTTTCGAGATATTCCTTGTTACTGATTTCAGTTTTAAAATACTTGAACTTTTCTCATACGGAAACTTGTAAACGCTTGGCTACGCAAAGAATGGGACTTCAATACCATAACAACCACATTTTAAAACATGTGCCTGATGGTTGAGCTTAATATATTTCCCAATGTCCCCTTTTACTTATAAGGAACTAAGTCACAAGGCCGCTTCTGCTAATGTTTTAGCATGAAACTGACAGAAGAATAAGCTTAACTATAATTAGAAATGTAGAGAAAGTCATGTGAATGGAGAACATCAGATTTTAATAGTGATTTTTGGGTTCAGATTATAAAATAAATAAAAAACGAATTTAGCGAAATCTTGGTCTTACCTAACATTCAAGAGGTTCCGAGTTGGATACAATAAGGGCGAACTATTGGGTTATTTTTTTTTTCGGGGTTTCCCTTATTTAAAGATGATTGTCGAGTAGCTTACAGCTCCATGAACTCCGGGCTCGTTTGAGCATCTATTCTCCGATTTCATTCATCTTTCGATATGACCTGCCAGGTTAAAGGAGTTTAAAATATAAAAAGAAAGAAAACGAAGGTAATTTCTGTACGTACGTGGTAGAGAAAATAAAACGAAACAGAAAAACCTCTACTTGCTAATCTCCATTTGTGCTATTTATGTGTGGTGAGCTAACGTATACGCTATTAAGTGGAGTTCCTGGAAACACAACACCTTAATAATGAACCGTAACACGTGACTGCTTTTCAAATATTTATACGTTGGACTCGCGAATCGATACTAATGCGTTTCTATCGACTTGGGGAACATTTGTGCTTCTATTCCAGGTTCTTACCACAGCGCTGTGAGAACTGCGAATGCTGTAACAAATTGGCTACGGAGTTCACGTTTAGAATTTATAATGAAGCGAAGAAACAATCGGAATCAGCATATTCGAGAGATGCAAGTTGTGAAACTTCTCTGCAAATAGGATTGGGTAAAAATGTTTTTGCGCCTAGAAAAGGAATTTTTTTTTTTTTTTTTTTTTTTTTTTGCTTTCTAGAAACAAATAGTTTTTACTTTCTGTACTACGTATATTAGGAAGGGGAAGTATTGTACTATTCCTACCCAAAAAGTCGATGTTTGGCTTTCAATGAAAATATAACCAATACATAAAAGGTTTCAAAAAATATTTTTTAGAAAAATACGCAAGTATATAGCTCAAAAATGAAAAATGGGTAAACACCAAACTTAATGCTTAAGTTCATCTTCTAAGTATAGGATACAAAGATTTTCACGAAATATCCTCACCCCAAATTAAACTTTATAGGGAACATTTTTAAAAAATGTTAATGTTCTAAAGCGTTTAATTACTCGTAAAATACATACTTTAAAGATATTTTCATGACAAATGAAATGTATATGTTGAATTTTTAGGAATAGCCTCTGAAGTCTCTCTTTTCTCTGGATAACATTTGTATAACTATTAAATCATAAGAGATAGACAATATTATACTACGCAATTGTAGATATCATTAAAATCATCGCTAATGTTAAATATTTTTGAAGTTAACAATTACAGATGTTCCTTGTTTAAATGTTCCAAATGAGAACCTTCCTCAAATAGGAACTCGGATCCGTCTTCTTAATTTTTGTTTTTAACTTTTGGCTGTGCAAAGACAACGGAATTTCAATTTCATCATACAGCGACTAGGTCTTAAACTGCTTGTTGACTATCACTTTAACCTAGGTCCGTTGTATCCGCAAGGAACTAGGTAATACAGAGATTACTGCCAATCTTTATCTCAGCCGAAATTAGAAGAATAAGCTTTTGTAAGAATAGTTTGTTGCAAAATAGGTAGAGAAAGTCTTGTGAAAGGAACACGTCAGATTTTTAGAAAACCGCTAGTGTGTGCGAGTTTAAACAGCAGGACTAAATGATCTGATGTATTCCATTTGCATGACTGTCTGCAATGATTCTTGCATAAACTATTCTTACAGACGTTATTATTTTACTTACTTTTGTTAATGAAGATAAAACTTTCATGTTTACTCACTTCATTATTGGTATAAGCATACAGCAGGTTAAAGTGATGACCAGATTTTTGAACAGAATTTCCTTACGTGATGACTGAAGTTTCATGTCGTTTGAATGACCGCTAGAGAAAATTAATAGTGACCTTGCACTTGAGAAAATTACATGTAAAACAATTTAAACCAATAACAAAGAATATTTTGGAAATAGTTAACATCACAGAGAATTGTGTTTGATAACGAGATCTACGTCTTTTGTGCAGGAAGATTTTTTCGATCTCTTAAATGACACTGGGAGTGAATTCTTGACTGTAATCAGTTGCCCTCCGTGGTGTAATGGTTAACATGCTAACTTCATATACCCAAGGTCGCGGGTACAAACCCGGCGGAGGACGATGGATTTTTTCAGGTGTAAAAATCTTTAGCATGGCTTCCTTTGGAAGGGAAGTAAAGCCGTTGGTTCCGTGTCGTAGATTTACGGCACGTAAAAGAACCTCAAGCCTGATAGAGAGGCCTCTGAGCAAAATTAAGTGGTCTTTCACACCCAGTATAGAATGGGACGCTGAGAACCACAGCAGTTAAAGAGCGTCTATATATAAAACTGCATTTACATTTATCTTTTACTATAATATACTTTTTATAGCAAATAATTGTTGGAATATTTAGGCATTCATAAAGAATTAACATATATCTGTCCCTCTTGCTTCGGTCTCTACATCCATTTAAATATCGTACAATACAGCTGTTTCCTAGCATAGTATTACGTAAACAGCGTTTTTTCTCAAAAATAAATTTTCACACTTTCAAAACGTTCCATTTGTTTCAGTTTTTGTTTAAATACAACTAACTTTTCCCAAAATATACACATTTATTATAATTTTACAACTAAAAAAATTTTCCTAATACCAATATTTATTAAAAATGATTAATATAAGAAATTTAAAAGATCTAACTTTTTAAAAAATCATAATTCAGTAATCTAAGTTATTGAAGTTATCTCCTTAAAGTTTGGTGTATGGCTCAAAGCTCCAATGCAAAAAGTGCCAACCAATTTTCTCAAACTAATAGGCGCATGGAATATTTTTATTATAGAACATTTATATACTTGTTAAATAGTTTATATCTTGAAAAGTATTTATTCAATTTAAATAAAATTTGGTGTTCATATTAGCATAACATTGCTATCAAACTAAAAGCTTTATAAAAATCTATACAAAAATACAGGAATTTGAAATTTCGCTCCCAATGTACCTTTAGACTTGAAAATGAAGATTTCACAGACCAGTCCTAGAAAATACATGATATACACTTTGTCTATAAAACATATTTCTTAAATACCTAGTTCTTTGATCAAAATCGTTAGAAATATTTTTGGAGAGAAAAAATCTTGTAAAGATAGTTTGGGTTAGGAGTTTAAACACTTTTGTGTCGCATTCTTAGAAGATACTGAGCTTAAGCAAAACACATTTGGTATTTAACCACTTTTGCTTTTTGAGTTATGCTGTTCAGACATACAGATACTGTCCATACTTAGAAAAAATTCGGTTTAGGGGGTTCCATAATTAGATCTAAACTAATAGTATCTACACATATACCATGTAACTTTTCCTTGTAAATGTGCCACTAGTAGAGACCTACTTTATCTAACGACATTTTATTTGATATGAATTCAAATGAATAAATAAAAGCAGTCAGAAGTTTGGCGGGATGGTTAAACTGTACATCCCCTCGAAATAAGACCTTGACACAGATCCGCGTGACTTTTTCTAAAATTGCTTTTATTTAGGGGTGTTAAAACGTGCAATTCCTTGAAATCTCTGTGTGGAAATTTTGTGTGGAATGCAGTACTTTCGCTACTTACTATAGGTAAAGTGTTAAAAAGAGTAAAACTTTTCTAGATCGGTGTAAAATACTTTTATAAAGAGTAAGGAAGAAGAGAATTAATTTTGTCTCTATTAAGATTTAACTAGCTAAATGGTAAATCATCTAGTTTTAATATGCTGTGAGCGCACACCAGCATTCTTTCCGTAGCAAGGAAGCTTCTAAACCAATAACCGTAGTGGAAGTACGTTACCGAATTTTTAACTTCAGTGTAGTGGTTGATGGGTAGAGAAAGTAAAAAGTTAAATTAGGTTATGCGGGAAATTCGCCACAGAAATCCTCTTCTCGCCTCCACGCCGCTTTGGCAAGTGGTACTGACCCTGGAGGCAGACACGTATCGATTGCTCGCAGCTTCCGACCTTCACAGTCAGCTCACGTCTGGCGCTGATTCACTTCCTTCTCCGGAAATTGCTCTGCCATACATCAGGTGTTTCAACCCTTCATCTGTTTTTATACTGGGGCATTCTATTGTAACAAGCCGTAAAAAAGGAAACAGGGGAGTGCCAGCTTTTGACACAGCTTTATAGTGTACTTTTAGCTTAGAACAGAAAACAGATTTCTAATATGTTACATTCACTTGCATTTCTTTCTCCACCCTCTTACAAACTATTCTTACAAAAGCGTATTACTTTCTCTATATAAGTAGAAAAGATATTACACTCCAACCAAAAATTCGATACCGAGGCTTCACCGTTAAGCACACGTTTTAGGGACCCTGTATCAAAAAAAAAAAAAAAAAAAAAAAAAAATATATATATAAAAAAGTCCCGTGGGTATGTGTGTGTTCCGAATGTCTATAAACACGATAATACGAAAACAAAAAGTCGGTAAAATACCAAACTTGGGATTTAAATCTGATAGCTTCCAAGGATACGACAGGAGATTTTGAGGAAAACTATCTCACCCCAAACTACTGTTTACATGGAAAAAAATTAGCCATTTTTGAGAAAATAAAAATTTCGAACTATTTTGATTAAACTACGGTATATTAAAGACATTTACATGACAAATAAAATGCATATCATAAATTTTCTTGGAATAGCCTCTGAAGACTCTTTATTCTGAATGAATTTTGCTGAATTTGACAGAAACTTATAACACAAGAATTTAGATCTTGTCAAAACACACAATTTGTCATATACAAAATTTTCGTGGAGTTGACCATTATTTAGATATTCCTTTTTTTGTTTTTTTGTTTTAGTTTTAAAATATTTTCTACTTTTTTGATACAGGAATTTCTCAATTCCTGGCCGTGCAAAGAAACGAATTCAGCCACGTGTAAACCAAGTTTTAAAAGAGTTAACTATCTATCACTTTAGCCTGTGTATTCCCTTATTTCCCTTCTACTTACAACGAAGTAATAAGACCATTTCTGCTAATGTTTATCTTGATTATTGCAGATAGAACAATACATTTTTAGCAATAATTTATTACAGAGATGTACAGAAAATCACGAGAATGGAGTATCAGATTTTTATACTATCTGCTTAATGCTAACCAAAACAAATGTGCATAATCATTTTTTAAAAATCGGATTGTCACATACTACCTTTGAAACATAGGTGCATAAGAAACAAGATAATTGTGACTTTGATAGAAAGACATGAACCAGTAATAACGAATATCTCGGAAACTTTTAATGACACAAAATGTTGACATAATTGTGAGCTTTAACGGTTTACAAGTTGTATGGAATTCATTCGGAATGAGGGAACTTCAGACTACTCTCTACAACTAACTCAAGGCATACAATATATTAGTCAAGGAAATATCATAAACATATGGTATTTAAGTAATATATTCAAATACGATGACCATACAGAGATAAAATAACTATTTGACATAACTAAATAATGCAAAAGATATCGACGCAAAACTTTATTTGCAAAGTTACAGTATCTTACTCTATTTCTCCACTGTTGCTTCCAAGGCATTTATCGTAAAGTGGTACCAGTTTTTCACTGTCTAAATATTGCTTTATATTTTACTACTTCATAATATTTATTTTTTGCCTCACATTCAAGAGATACCGAGTTCGAATGCCGATTAGGGTGAGACGCGGATAAAGCTTTTCATCGGGATTTTTCTTTATCATGATGTCGAGAAACTGTGCTCCGAACTCCTTTAAGCACCATTTCGCCCTTTTCAATGTCTGATATGGCCTACCAGGTTAAAGGAAGTTAAACTTGAAGCAAGCCCCTTCTCCAAAAACGTTAGATTCGTGCATCATTTTTACTTTCTCTACACATACTATGTACACAGTGTATAGAGAAGGTATTGCACTCCATCCAAAAATTCTATACCAATATTTTACCGGAAATATATGTTTTAGGGCCCCCTGTATCCAAAAAAAGCATATCCAGAAAAAGGTCCGTGTATCCGTATGTCCGTGAACCTAATAGTTCAAAAACGTTAAGTCGGTAAAATACAAACTTAGTATTTAAGTTTAGTATCCTCCAGGGATGCGACACGAAGATTTTGAGAAACATCCCCCCACCCCAAACTACCCTTTACATGGAACCTTTTTCGAAAATTTTGATTTTCTTAAAAATGGCTCAAACAGTTTTGATTAATATATCGTATATTAAAGATATTTGCCTGACAAATAAAATTAATATCTTGAATTTTCTGGAAATAGCCTCTGAAGACTACTTTATTCTGGATTCATTTTACGGAATTTTGTATAATTGCTTAACCGTAAGATATAGACAAAAACTTACCACACAAAAATTGTAGAGTACGTTAAAACACACGATTTATGTTATACTCATTTTTTTCGTGAAGTTGATCGTTTTTGAGTTATTCCTTGTTTTTGGTTTCAGCTTTGAAAACCTTACACTTTTCTCATACAGGAATGTGTCAACTCCTGTCCATACAAACAAAGGAACTTCAGTACATAGCAACCATCTTTTGATTATCAGTTTAGCCTATGGTACGCCCATATTTCTCTTCTACTTACAAGGAAGCAAGTAATAAGACTATTTCTGCTATTTGTTTCTCGATTAAAATGAAGTGAACAGAAGCATAAGCTTTTTAACAATAATTTGTTGCAGAGATGTAGAGAAAGTCATGTAAATGGAACACATTAGTTTTTTCACTATTTTGCAAGCAGAATTTCTGACATCACGTAACCCTTGTGGTCTATAAAATACGTCTATTTCATATGAATGACATAAAAGAGTCAAAGTCTCAAAAAGACTATTTGTTGATAAAAATTTAAACCAGTAAAAGAGAATACTCAGACACAATTCTGTGCATAAAGAAAACGATTCGATTTAGAACATATTTCCCCCTTAAATAAAACTAGTTTTACTATATGGAAGGTTATTTTTGGACTATATGATGGCGGCGACTGATTCCAGGAAACTGGAGGGGCAGTCACGGAATATGTCGTGAAGCTCAATGTGGCTCACGTCATTTGAGTGACGACCTTACTGCTTCTACAACCTTTTCTGTAACGCAACATTTTATCAAAATGCTAACGCGTTTCACATTTCAATGCTTCATTACATAAGAATTCGAGATACTGCTAATGTACATAGCTGCATAATGTCTGCACCGTGTTCATATACAACACACCTCACTAAGACACCTGGAGCTGCTTTTATCAGTATTCTCACTATATATTAAACGCTCCGTATCCCTTATGTTCTTCCTATATGGCAAATTTAGTAATAAATAAAAGACACAAACAGGTCCAAAATGCTTCTGCACCTAATCTTTTTTTAAGGTAATATAGCTGTGAAATTTTGAAAATCTAGTGTGCAAGATGTCTTGTTGAAGCATATGACAATGTTATATACAGAGGCAAGATTTCGTGTTGAAAATTATTTGAAAAATTCACATTAATAGTTTTAATTAATGGCGTTTGTGTTGAACATTGCACACATATTTTCATTAATTTCGTAATTTCGTAAATATTTTCGGGCAAAACTGATGAGTAATAAGCATTTCTGAAATGAAAATTGGCAGGTAAAAAATATAATATTAGTGTTAAGAACCCTTATTTCAAAATTTAAAAAATATTTATCTTAAAATAATGTCATGAATAGAATCATATATATACATATATACACACACACACATATATATATATATATATATATATATATATATATATATATATATATACATACACACACATATATATACATACACACATATATATACACACATATATATGCACACACATATATATACACATATATATACACATATATATACACATATATATACACACATATACATATATACACATATATATACACACACATATATACACACACACATATATACACACATATATACACACACACATATATATATATATACACACATATATATACACATATATACATATATATACATATGTATACGTATTTTTTAGCCCACCGCCTGGGTAGTGTGGTGGTAGCGCGTCTGCCTCATATTCAACAGGTCGCGAGTTCGAATCTCGCTTAGGGTGAGTTTTTTTCGGAGTTTTCCCTTATCCTGAGAAAACGAATGTCGAGTAACTTTAAACTCCATGGATCCCGAGATCATTTTAGCATAATTTCACCAATTTCATTCATCGTCCGATATGACCAATCAGGTTAAAGGATGTTAAGCTAAAATATATATTAGACACCACCAAACTGTAACATACAAGTTGTGACATTTTCGTTTTTTGTTTTTTTTTTGTTTTTTTTATCGTAGTCCCTCCGTCTGTTTCAACTAAGTTATACGAAGAGAAAACTCTAGCTGTAAACATTTGAAATGAAGGCCTTTTTTACATAAAACGTTGTAAGAATAATCTTTCTCTTTCAATGCCAAAAATATTGTTTCTACAACTAATTAGTTACCATTACCACCATGGCTTAGCTGTTCAAGATTGGCACAAAGGTCTTTGTAACAAAGAGGCAAATTAGAATTAACACAAATAGTTTTAAAAGCGTTTACGTGGTTAAATGTTGATATTATTTAAAACACCGATATGCATTTACTAGCTAGTCTTGAAGGTTAAAATATTATGCAAGTATTTTATTGTGCGTACCCTTACTTGGGTATACGGCTTACTTCGTAAATCACGGTTGATTGTAGGCATCCATTGTGACACTCCGATAGTGGACACCTGTGCCGGTGGCAACTTCTTTTAACATCACAGCGGCGACAGCCACGGCGGGTATACGCTACGAACCTCCCGTCAAAACTCACTCAACCGCGAAACTGAAACCCTGGGCACGGCTTCGTTGTTCCCCTTACACCTCCCGATCACGCGACTGGAAACTTTCAGAAGCCGTCGCACGTGCAGTACACCGCAAGTGTTCACAAACCCATCCCAGCTTCTACGACAAAGAACACACGTCCACTCGCACAAGTGCAATCACAGCTGCGATGTCAAAGGAACTTGCCGCCAGCACAGGTGTCCACTAAGCAGTGTAACAATGGATGCTTACAATCAGCCGCCGCAGAGCGTTGTCACTGTACTGAAGCCACTAGATATTAGTATTTCATGTTTTAATGTGCTCGCTATGCTTGCGAAATTGCGCAAAACCTACGCACGGCACTATATCCTTAATAATGGTTTTAGAATCCCGGATTATACACCTAGATTGTTAAACAACTCTACAGATGTACACAATGTGAGGAAAACTCAGCTTTCTGCAACTTGGATGCTTCCATTATGTGACGGTTGTTAGGGCCAATAAGAAACCTCAAAAACTTGGCTGAGGAATAACAAGCCTTATTATTTCTAAGATTGGCCTCTTCAATAAGCTCACTAGAATGCCGATCCCCAGATGGGTCTTCAGCGTGTAAATATCAACTTGACTCCTTGTAGGAAGTAAAAAATAATGGGCTCTGTCTCGCAAAAGTCACCATTGCGTCCTTTTAGAAATAGAGAACAGGTTATGTTACGTTAGCATAAATCTGATTACAAACAAACGCCTTTGCTCCGCTACTTTCACAACAATTTTTCAGTATAATTTTCTCTCGTCGCTTCGACGCAACTGCTGCACAAAGTCGAAACTGATTTGCCTGGCTTGCAGCTGCTCTTTTTATATCTGTCGATGACGTTAACAGAAATTTTCAGAAAAAGCCAACGTTCTCGCAATATCCATGCGCCCAGGTATTGCATTCCAAGGTTTCAGATGTTAAATTAGGGCCTCTTCTACAAAGAGTGCGGCTACTTAAAGGAAACCGACCCGGACACGTGCAACAATAAGCTATTAGCTTTCTAAAACAAAAAACTAAAACACGTGCGGCGATTACGGGCCGGCACGGCACAGTTATTCTATGTATCTGCTAGTTCGCTCCCCTTTTATACCCGAATGGAACAGCGCTACTGTATAAGGGGGCACAGTCACTGAAGTTGTTCAACGTCCTTTGGCAAACCATCGGGATTGTATATAAACCAGCCATCAATACTCGATGAAGGTGGGCCTATATAAGAAAAACACTTTCAGCAGACTTAACTTCATCAGCCTCTTATACACATTCCTTCAGACTTGAAAGCTGCTATTGTTTAATCAAGTATATCCACAATTATTGGTCTCCAACGAGCACTCGCACGAGAAGAATTCCATAACGATACCGAAGATCAAACCAAAAACCCTCGCTTCGAGAGAAGCCGTGTCAACACACCCCCACAAATTAGTTTTGAAAGTGGAAGGCATTGTTTAAAATAAAGAAACCGAGAAGCTTCCCACGCCACAATTTCTGGAGATAAATCAATGAGGCCAGTAGGAGCCCAAAATACCGCTATTCACTTTTTTGTTGCTTGTGTAAACATGGGTACATGTGGCAGCACGTGTCAGATTTGATCTCGTCATTCCTGAGTTAATGGTACGTAAAACAAATTCCAGAGGAACAAAGCTGGAGTTTGTCGGCGGCTTCCTCAACATCTTGTGGCGCCGTAGCCTGGAGAATTGCACATTCTTTACCATCGCCATCGGGCTCGTAACCTATGAATCGGTACCTAATTAAAACAACATTATGCTAAAACGTTTCAGTTCGATAACCCAAGTTCAATTGTTGCGGAATAAAAGTATTAAATACTATGAAACTGGATATATGAAATTTTGAATTACAGATATAGAATAAAGCGGAACCATGGTCGAGTGGTTGGACCACTCACCTCTCATCTAGGCAACCCAGGTTCCATCCCAGTAGGATTTGTGATGGACGAAGCCGCGTCTGGGCGGATTTTCTCAGTTTTTTCGGTTTCCCCGCCATTCATTCCACCAATTGCTCCACAATCATCTAATGTGCAATCTACACTACCTTTATTTTCAACCCGTCATATAAAAAATGTATTGTTTCTCCCGCGCAAAGGATAGTTTGGGTTGGAGGCATTATTTTTTTTGGAAACCTTCGTGATGCATTCTTCAAAGGTGCTGAATATGCAGGATATTTGGTAGGTAAACAAATGTTTGTTTTAAGTTTTGCTGTTCCCTTCCTCCCTCCCTCCCTCCCTCTCTCTCTCTCTCTCTCTCTCTCTCTCTTCGGGTTTCTTGGACTGTGTGCGTTTCCAGTGAACTCTAAATGTCGAACTTTGGGCGTGATATAATGTTTACTCCACTTACTATATCTGACAGAGAAAGTAAAGTAGTAGAAAAAGAACTAAAGAAAAAAGCAGAAAATTTACCTTTCTAAAATACTATTAAGATATCCGCAAAATGCTAAACTGGTGACGAAAAGGCAGTTGTGACAAATTAGATTTACTGCAATGTTTCACATAAATTTAGTTAGAAAATATGTCATAACTTTGTTTATATAATTAGTGGTCAAACTGCGATACTTTTCTCATGACTGGAATGCGACAACACGTCCTTGAAAACACTGGTTTCCAACAAGTTTGCGATGCTTATAACAAGTATAACAAAACAAAACCGGAAAGCGCACACCACGTGCAGAGCGGAAACATTTCATTACTAGTACTAGGTACGCAAAACAGAGAATGTTTAGTCAAATACAATCTATGGGTGATATGCGAATCAAAGTAGCATTCAGTTAATAAAGTACTGTTTAATAATAATAATAATAATAATAATAATAATAATAATATCTGACGTAAGTTACAAATCAGCTTCCAACTTTGAAACGAAAATCTGATGTGTTACATTCGCATGACTTTCCCTACCTATTTTGAAACAATTCATTCTAACAGAATTTTATCTACTTCATCCTAATCAATATAAAAGTTAGCAGAAAACGTTTTATAACATATTTCCGTGTAGATCAAAGGGGAATTACACTAGACTAATGCGATACTCAAATAATTTAAAGAGCTGATCGCTATTTGAAGAATGTAAAATTTCGTTCTACTTGGGTGACCAGAGCCAAAAAACTTCCCATTTGACAAAAACATATACAAAAATTGGAAAATGTAAACTAATAACAAGCAATATTTTGGAAATGTGTTCGCTTTAACGAGATCTACTCTTTTTTTTTTCTCTTACAGTTTACCAGGCATGCAAAAATCATCCAGAAGGAAGAGAACTTCAGGAGTTATTTCTAGATCGTACAAGGTAATCATAGGTACATTTTATTGCTCGTAAAATATCTTAAACATATATCATAGACAAAATTCTTAGTGGCACTTTTGAGAAAATCAATTTTTTTTAAAATACCCCAATGTAAAGGGTAATTTGGTGGAGGAGCTTTTTGGATATCGTCGTGACGCACCCTCTGAATTTAATTACGAGTATAAAATTTGGTATTTACCCACTTGTTTTCGAGTTATGCCTACTGTTCACAGACACATGAAGATTTTTCTAAATCTTTTCACTCTCTCTCTCTCTCTCTCTCTTAGTTCAGGAGACTTCAAAACATATACTTCCGGTGAAATTTCGGCATTGGGTTAGTGCATTACTTCCACTACCTATTATACGTAGCGAAGAAAGTGATAATCAGGTACATGTACTTCTTTTAATTTTAATGAAAATGTATTTTCATGCTTTTTAGCATTTACTAAAAAATGGTAACTTTTTATTTAACATCACTTTATCTTCTTGGTAATATCGTGACGATTCTGTTCTGTATGATGGACAATAGCCTTCCCGTGCCCAGCATACGGTGTAAGGGTGCCAATCACTCTGACTGCTTTTTCACAATGTGTGGTCAGACGTCATATAGCCAGCCTTCCAGTTCTCATGGTTTATACACCATAACACTTTGCTCCGCAACAAGCACATGGGCTGGTGGAGGTAACCCTTCAGTATAGTTGCTGTCACTATCTGCGGATAGATGGCAGCACAATTACCGTCTATTTTTACTTTCTCTACACGTACTATGCACACCAAAACATTCGATACCGAGATTTCACCGGAAATATATGTTTTAGGGTTCCCTGTATCCAAAAAAAGTATTTTCAGAAAAAGGTCCGTATATGTGCGTCCATGTATCTGTGTGTCTGTGAACACGATAACTCAAAGACGAAAAATCGGTAAATGCGACACGAAGATTTTGAGAAAAATTCCCCCACCCCAAACTACCCTTTACATGGAACTTTTTTCGAAAATTTTGATTTTCTTAAAAATGGCTAACAATTTTGATTAAAATATTGAATGTTAAAGATATTTACCTGACAAATAAAATGTATATCTTGAATTTAGTGGGAATAGCCTCTGAAGACTGCCTTATTCTGGATGAATTTTACGGAATTTTGCATAACAGCTAAACCGTAAGAGATCGAGAAAAAGTTACCACACAAAAAATGAAGAGCACATTTAAACACAACATTTATTTATATACATTTGTTTCGTGGAGATGATCGTTTTTTAGATATTCCTTGTTTTTGGTTTCAGCTTTATTAAAACTTAACTTTACTTTTCTCACAGAGCAATTATTTGTCAACTCCTGTCCATACAAACAAAGGAACATCAATCACATATCAACCTGCTTTTGATTATCCTTTTAACCAATGGCACTCCCTTATTTCGGTTCTACTTACAGGGAAGCAAGTAATAAGACTATACCTGCTAATTTTTTTTTTTTTTTTTTTTCGATTAGCATGAAGTGAACAGAAGCATGAGCTTTTAAACAATAATTTGTTGCAGAGATGTAGAAAAAATCATGTGAATGGCTCACATCAGATTTTTCAGTTTTGATGTTTTTAAACTGAAGCTGGAACTTTGGGTCGTGGTATTAAATATCCAATCCGGTATTTACTTTAGCGACTGAGGAAAACCACATAACAAATCCACCAGTAAAATTAGCAGAGAAAAACATTTATTTTTACTTTCTCTAACACGTATTTACAATAATGAAGGTAGAAAAGGTATTGTATTCCATCCAAAAATTCGATACCAAGATTTCACCATTTACTTGTTTTGAGCACCCCTGAACTAAAAAAAAAACATTTTAAAAAAAAAAAGGTTCACGTATCGCATCCTTGGAAGACATTCAACTTAAATACCGAGGTTGATATTTTACTTTTTTCGTTTTTGAGTTGTCACGTTCATGGACACACGGACCTTTATCTAATTTTTGGGGGTACAGGGAACCCTAAAACGTATATTTTCGGTAAAATTTCGGTATGGAAGTTATGATGGAGTACAATGCTTTCATGTACTACGTAGTGCCACGCCGTATAGGGAGAATTTAACACGCAATAACGCTAATGAAAAGCAAGTGCTTCTTGAATCTCGTTTTAAAGGACATTTTAAAGGACTTTAAATGAGTTTGATGAAACCGGTTCTGACTTCTGGCACATGAAGTTCACGATAAAATGTTATTCCAAGCAGGAAGCACGGTGAAAGAGTGAAACACATAAAGAGATCCAAACTACAAATCTTGACATGTTATATTTCCCGAGGGATGATCCGAAGTCCTCCCATCTGCACTTTATAGCTTGATGGGGATGACTGCTTACTGCCAGGGTTGAATCTCGCTGTGGGGATTGAAGTCTTTCGCTTACTCAAGTCATTTACAGAGCTGCGACGGAGTTATTTTCGGCGTAGTGAGTTGAATATCGTCATTGTCGAACGGTTAGACCGCTCGCTTCCCATCTAGGTGACCCGGGTTTGATTCCAAAAGATGTGGGATTTGTGGTGGATGAAGCGGCGCCTGGGCGGGTTTTCTCCGGGTCCTCCGGCCTCCGCCGCCACCGATACCTCCAACTGCTCCATCATCACCTTTCCTATCATCCATTTAGCATGGATTTCATATCATCCACTTCCTCACGCTCATGCCTGGCTACGGGCCGACCGCTCGATTCTGTGGTTTCGTGCCGTTGGCTCCCCGACAGGGTTCTGACCCCAAGGCATCCGCTTGTAAGCATGTTCTATGGGGAGTGTCAGTGCTACATACAGGGAGGGTAAATAAACTACGAACAAGAAAGCTGAATAAGTACCTACTCAGTATATTCTTTATGAAAGTACGCCTCCGCTCTGAATTTGTCAACCTAAGGAATGAGGAACGTTCTAATCTCGAAGACTGAAGTTTCACAGGTTGGAAGGAAAATGAATATAAATGCGCTTAAAGTGAGCCTTCAAATAGTTTTTGTCCATCTTACAGTGAACAGAAGCGGCCCCAACCGGAAGCCAGAGATCAATTCATGCCGTATTGGTCATGGAATCATGAGTAAACAAACATTAAGCTAAATGTTTCCTTAGTTTTACTTTCTCTACACGTTCTACGTACATAATGTATAGAGAAGGTATTCCACTCCACCCAAAAATTCGATACAGAGATTTCATCGGAAATATACGTCTTAGGGTCCCCTGTATCAAAAAAAAAAGTATTTTCAGAAAAAGCTCCGTGTGTTTGTGTTTCTGTACGTGTGTCAGTGTGTCTGTGAATACGATAACTTAAAAACGAAAAGTCAGTAAAACACCAAACTTGGTATTTAAGTTTAGTATCTTCCAGGAATGCGACAAGGAAGATTTTGATCAAAATCTCCCACCCCAAACTACCCTTTACATGGAACTTTTTAAGAAAGTTTTGATTTTCTCAAAAATGGCTCTAACGATTTTTATTAAAATATCATATATTAAAGACATAAAATGTATAGCTTGAATTTTCCGGGAATAGCCTCTGAAGACTGATTTATTCTGGATGAATTTTACGGAAGTTTACATAACTGCTAAACCGTTAGAGAAGAACAAAAACTTACCACACAAAAATGTAGAGCACGTTAAAACACACAATTTATGTTATATACATTTTTTTCGTGGAGTTGATCGTTTTTGAGATATTCCCCTTTTTTGGGTCCACCTTTAAAAAACTTGCACTTTTATTATACAAGAATTTGTCAATTCCTATCCATACAAGCAAAGAAACTTCAGTCACATAGCAATCAGATTTTTATTATCACTTTAACCTATAGTGCTCCCTTATTTCGCTTCTACTTAAAAGGAAACAAGTAGTAAGACTATTCCTGCTAATTTTTTCTCGATTAGCAGGAAGTAAATAAAAGCATAAGCTTATTAATATTTATTTGTTGCAGAGATGTAGAGAGAGTCATGTGAACGGAACACTTCAGATTTTTGGAAGTTAGTTTCCCTACACACACTTACCAATTGACAACTGACTTCTAATATCAGTTTTGATGTTGCCTACCTATATATGCGCAACTAATTTCTACTTTATTTTTGGAAGTTGACTGGCAATTAGGAACTGATTTCTAGTTTGTATTTGGATATTGCTTACCTTCTGTATGTTCTAGAAGTTAGTTTTCCTGCACATATTTCTCAGCCTGAATCTAATTTTACCTGATTTTGGAAATTGTTTATTGTGCATGTTTGACAATCATATTGTACCTTATTATTGGAACTTTGATATGCAATAGGTACATGCCTAACCGATTTCAGCCAGTTCTACTGATGAAACACACTGATTTATCATGTTTTCGGGGTTTCAAGACCTTGGAAGGAAATTCAGGCACGAAAAGATAGACTGAAAAATTCAATGCCATAACAGGGACTTGAACCACGCCATTTCCCAGTCTCCGTCTGATTACTCTTATCAATTGAGCTGCTTTGCCAATATGCCTAAACGGCATTATACTCGATTCAAATTAAATAGAAACGTCAAGCTTTTACTTTCTCTATTAATACATAGTTCATAGAGAAGGTATTGCATCCATCCAAAAGTTTGATACCGAGGTTTAACTGAAAACACAGGTGTTAGGGTCCTCTGTATCGAAAAAAAAACATCTTTAAAAAAAGGTACGTGTATGTGTCTATTAATTTGTAGACAGCATAACTCAAAAATGAAAAGTCTTTAAGCGCAAAACTTCATAAATAAGTTCAGCATCTTCCATTGATGCGACATAAAGATTTTAAGAAAAATGCCCCAACCCAAGCTACCCTTTACGTGGAAAAATTTTCGAAAATTTTGATTTTCTCCAAAATGGCTAACGGTTTTGATTGAAATACTATATATTAAAGACATACAACAATTTTTACCTTAAATTTTCTAGGAATAGCCTATGAAGAACTCTTCATTCTGGATGAAATTAAGATAACTGGTAAACTGTAAGAGATAGACAAAAAGCTAGTATACAAAAAATGTAGATCTCGTTCAAACACGCAATTTATGTCATATACATTTTTCATACAGTTAACGATACAAATGGAAATGGACGCTCTTTAATAATGTGGTTAACCTGGTGCATTGCCTTGTTTCCCTTCTACTTATAAGGAACTAAGTAATAACCCCATTTCTATTAATGTTTTTCTTAATTATTATGAAATAAATAGACGGATAATCTTTTGTAAGTACAGTTTCAGAACAGGTAGAGAAAGTGATGTGAATGGAACACTCAGATTTTTTAAACCATAGTTTGAAGAAAGGACACAAACAAATGTTATTGACAATAAGAAGTCCAGTGAATGGAACTGGTCAGCTTTTATTGATTAGAAATTACCAAAATGATTATCCCATATTTTAAGTGATAGGAATTTAGAATACTACAAACGTGTCGGACAAGTTTCCTCGGTACGGCGACGCTATAAACCGATGTTGACGAATCAAATTAGATGAACGCTCTCGGCAGTTTTCAATTACGGCTAGATTTCCGCTTTTCTTGGCAAGCGCGACGCCGCGGTACGGCGCAGAATCTCCAGCTAGTCAGGCAGATATTGAAGACGATGACGCAAGACGTTGCGTGGGGAGTAACCACGTGACTTGAGATGCTTGGCCTGGATCTCGGGACTTATAACAAGTGCGTGAGATGAGTGCAGAGCTTGTTAACGAACAACCCCTTTCCGTAACAGTACTGCCCACTGTCTCGTTAAACAAGTTTGGTAGCGAAGGTTTGAAGTTCCCTGGTAGAAATTCTAAGCATACATTTGATATCAGAGCACAGTTGTCATGGGCTGTCTAACCAAACAGACATTTTAAAATAATGATTTGCCGCGTAGCTGATAGAGATCTATTTCCAAGTTTAAAAGACTGCCCAATGGACCAGTTTTTTACTTTCAGTGCCTAGCATTACGCTCAAGCATAGCAGAGAAGGCACAGTATTCCACCCAAAAATTCGATTCAGAGATTTCACTGAAAATATATGCTTTAAGAACTCCTAAATCAAAGATTTTTTTTTTTTTTTAGACAAAGGCCCATGTGTGCGTCTGTAGACAGCATAACTCAAAAACAGAAATTCGGTTAAATATCAAACTTCGAATTTAACATCAGTATCTTTCAGGGATTCGACACCAAGATTATCAGGAAAACCTCCACCCCAAACTATCCTTTACATGTAACATGTTTGGAATTCTTGAGTCTAACTGAACTTCTCAAATCCTGTTGACTCCAGCGCAATCCTGACACAGAGAGCTGCATTTCCAAAGCGCATTCACCACCAGTGAGATCAGCTGCGGGAATCAAACCAACGACTTCCCGGATGCCAGTCCTAAATGAATCTGAGTGTGTCATAGGAGAATAACAAACGAGAAAATGAGATCCATCATCGTATAATAAAGCCATCAAGAATATTTTATTTCCGTTGTGACTGAAATGAGTGGTATAAGAAAATAATATTGTCAAGGAAGTTCCCGTTAGACCGGCATTGCGTCCAAAACGAAGACTCTGAACATATTTGCAATTTGTAACGCAATGTCTTCCCTGCATTAGAGCGCTTTGAAACTGATTTTAAAAATCTGATGTGGTCCATTCACATGACCTTCATTAGCTATTCTGCAACAGATTATTCTTACAAAAGCTTATCCTTTCTCTCTACTTCGTGCTAATCGAGACAAACAGAAAATGACAGAAATGGTCGTATTAATTACTTATAAGTAGAAGGGAAATAAGAAATGTGCTAGGCTAAAGCGATAGTCAAATGTTTTAAAAGTTGTTGCTATGTGATTGAAATTCGCTTCTTTACATGAAGAGGAGTTGACAAATTTCCGTATGAGAAAAGATTTAAGTATTTATAAAACTGAAACCAAAAACAAGGACTATCTCGGAAATGGTCAATTCACGAATAAAATATATATGACATAAATTGTGTATTTTAATGAGCTCTACAATTTTTGCGTTGTAAGATTTTGTCTATCTCTTACGGTTTGCCAGTTATGCAACATTTATCCAGATTAAAGAGGTCGTCAGAGGCTATTCTCTCTTAATTAAATATATGCATTTTATTAAACAAGGTACTTAATTAAAATCGTTAGATTCATTTCTGAGAAAAACAAAATTTTTAAAAAAGGTTTCCATGTAACGGGTGTGGACATGAAGTTTTATTTATAAACGCTCTTGAGCTGTTGTGGTTCTCAGCGTCCCATTCTTTACTGGGCGTGAAAGACCGCTTAAGTTTGCTCAGTGACATCTTTTATCAGGCTTGGGGTTCTTTTACTTGCCGTAAAAGGGACCATCTTCCCTTCCAAAGGAAGCCATGCTAAGGATTTTTACGCCCGAAAAAATCCACATTCTCTGCGGGGTTTGAACCCGCGACCTTGGTATATGAAGTTAGTATGGAACCGTTACACCGCGGAGGGCGACGAGGTTGAGGGGGGGGGGTCCTTGAAAATCTTCATGTCACAATCTGGAAGATACTAAACGTAAACACCAAGTAAGGCATTTAACGCTCTTTTCGTTTTTAGATATGCTGTCCACACACACTCGGACCTTTATCTAAAAATGCTTTATATGGACCCAAGGGACCTCAAAAAATTTTTCCGGTGAAAGCTCGACATCAACTTTTTGGGCTGCATATAGATACATTGTATGTAGCTATATACGTGTAAGAGAAAATAAACATGTTCTTTTTGTTTAGATGTCCTTCAAACTCGTATTTCTTGTGAAATCTCGGTATCGAATTTTTGAGTGGAATATGATATCCTCTCTGTACACAAGCATAATACGTATGTGAGAGGAAGAAATAATGGTTTACCGGAATTACAAAATACTGTAAAGTGCAACATTAAAAGTGCCATAGGCTGCCTTCGTGGTCGAGTGGTCAGCGAGCTGACTTCTCACCCGGGAGTCCAGGGTTCGATTCCCGGCTGGGGTGGGGAATTTTTCTCTAACCAGAATTATTCCCTATCCCCCACAGTGTCTGGAAGTTTGTATGTGAGTGTGAATGTGTGCGTGTTTGAGTAAAACAAAATGATTTAAACCATCGTAAAAGAGCCTACAGACAACGAGTTCGTTTCAAGCGGAAAGCCCCCGATATGACCTTAGATGTTAAAGGGGGGCTATATAAATGAAAAAATGCCATAATAACTAATTTTTTTTTTTTTTAGCTTAACGTCCTGGTTGGTCATATCGAACGATGAATGAAATTGGTGAAATGATGCTTAAAGTTACTCGACATTCGTCTTCTCAGGAAAAAAAAGCCCTTATCCGGGTAACTCACCCTAAGTGAGATTCGAACTCACGACCTATTGAATGTGAAGCATACACGCTACCATCACACTACCCAGGCGGGCAAATAACCTTTATTTAACCAATTATTGAACTTTTGTTTTGCTTATGCCTGAATAATTTACAACGGCTAGGGGTTCAGTAAAAGGGCAAAAGCACAATATATTCAAGAAGACACTGCTGAGGTCAGAAAATGTATTTACCAATAATGTAGGCAGCCAGTAGGACTTCAAATTGCTGTAAAACAGGAAGATTTAACTTCAAGATGATATGGACGCCTCAGAACTTGATGCCGCAAGTCGACGCCACAATCAATAAAGAAAAGAAAGAACAAAACCGGAAAACAATCGATACACTTGGCATTCATCGCCATGACGATGCCAGCAGCTTCACTGTAAGGGACGTTAGGGATGACAGCTCTGGATTACGAGATATGATATTAGCCTCTACGTGCAAGATCCACTCGGGACGGCTCCGAGAATAGCAAGGAACGATGGCAAGCTTGTGGTAATGTTGCACAAGTGCTCCGTTTTTAATTTATTTTATGCTTTTTAGCTCAAGAGACTCGACAAGCGAAATTAACGTCGCATGTCTGGGACAATGAGAGACGGATTCTGTCTAAATCAACTTAGTCCTCGCTCACGAAAATGTCACCAACAAGATACGAATGTCTGCGAGTCTGAACTGTTCCACACTGACATTTCCCAGCGGATGTGTAATTAAAGTTAAAATAACTCCACAATTTTGTTTCAAAGGACAGACTGTTGAACTTGTACTTTCACCACGTAGGAAGAGGCATCTCGAAAAGTGTAGATAGATGAAAATACAGCTTTCTTAAATTATTTATCTAAGGTCGCAGAACTCAAGTGTTTGTTACTTTCTCTACACGTATTATATAGATAAGCACGCAAAAATTCGATACTGAGATTTCACCGAAAATGCTTGTTTTGGGTCCCCCCAAATCCAAAAAGAAAAATTTTTAGAAAAAGGTCCGTGTGTATATGTGTGTCTCTGCTCAGCATAGCTCAAAAACGAAAAGACCCTTAATAACTTGATATTTAAGTTTGGTATCATCCAAGGATGCGACATGAAGATTTTCAAGAAGGTCCCACGACCTGAAACTATCCTTTACATGAAGCATTTTCGAAAATGCTTATTTTCTCAAAAATGGCTCTAACGATTTTGATTACAATACATTATGTATAAGATAATTTTATGCATATCTTGAATTTTCTGGGAACCGCCTCTGGAGACCTCTTCATTTTGGATGACTTTTATACACGGCCAAACCGTAAGAGATATACAAAAGCTTACTACACAAAAAATGTAGATCACATTAAAACACACAATTTATGCCATATACATTTTTTCTTTCTTTTATAGTTAACCGTTTTTTAGATATTCCAGATTATTGATTTCAATTTTAAGTCACAAACTTTTCTAAAACGGGAAGACATCTTTTTTCTCGTTTCTCGTTTGTTTACCGAACCTCAATTGTTTGACATAGTGACCGGCTTTTAAAGGATGGGACTATCACTTTAGCCAGTGCATTTTCTTATTTCCCTTCTACTTACAAGGAGCTAGTAATCAGACTAATTCTGCTTATGTTTATCTTGATTAGCATGATGTAGAGGACAGATTAATGTTTTGAATAAAAAGTTTGTTTACCGAACAGCTAGAGAACTTCATGTGAATGGAACACATACGATCTCCCCCCTTCCACTTATAAGTAATAAGACAATTTCTACTAATGTTTATCTCGATTATTAAAGTAGATAGGATAATATGCTTTTTAACAATCATTTATTTATTGAAACAATAACAATAACAACTCCCCATATTTATGGGCTACCAACAAGGACAGAGTAAAGCAGACAAATGATAAATTATCTAAAAAAACGAAAAAAACAACAACAAAACTTGAAACTCTTCTATAAAGATAATGAAATATCGACAGTTTTCATTGTATAGCAATCGAAAAGGAAACTAAAAGCAGCAAAAGGATTATTAAACACAAATAATATAAAATTAACAAACAATAAATAATTTATATCAAAGAAATATAGACCGTGGAAATACTAAAAATGGTTATTATACAAATGATTTTGAAGAAGAGAAAATGAACCTCTTATTGCAGATATGGCAATTTCTTTTATTTTTCCCTTCTTCAGCCCAAACTTCTTCCAGGTTTTGAAAAAATGTAGAGGAATGGTGCCCCGAGCTCCGACCAACAGACCAATTACTTCGATAATATTCAGATTGTATTTTGCCTTGAGGTATGGGATTGTGGGTGTGTAAATATCCCTTTTTTCTCTGTCGACGTCCTCTGGTTGTCCTTTGAGTTATTCAAACCTAACGGTAGGGTCCATGATAAATCCTATTTTTGTGCCTTCTCGAATTGCAATCATATCAATTTGTCTTGTGCTACCGTTAGTTTCCTGTCCGAAGTTCTCCATGAGGGCAAGATCCCAAGACGTGTGCAAGTGTTTCTATCTCTCTGTGGCATCAAAATGTAAATGGCGTGTTATTTATGGACGCTCTTGAACTGCTGTGGTTCTCAGCGTCCCATTCTATATTGGGCGTGAAAGATCGCTTAATTTTGCTCAGAGGCCTTTCTATCAGGCTTGAGGTTCTTTTACGTGCCGTAAATCTACGACACGGGACCAACGGCTTTACTTCCCTTCCGAAAGATTTTTACGCCCGAAAAAATCCATCGTCCTCCGCCGGGTTTGAACCTGCGACCTTGGGTATATGAAGTCAGCATGGTAACCATTACACCACGGATCGCCGACAGAGGCTGTTGTCTTGCGATTTGCCCGGTATGGAACGCACGGCGGATACATTAGCCGTTATTTTTATAGATTCACGCCATTCACTTGATGTTAGGCCATCACGGTTTCGAATCCATGAATTCGCTGGCTTGTATTCTTTGGATAATTTCACGCCGAGACCTTTCTGAGGAAGTTTGGCCCAGGCGTCTATCTCTCTTTCTCGAAGTTTCCTCCTGATACGTCGAACGTCAAACAGTGCAGTACGGGGATTCTTTATTGAACCATCTTCTGTTAAATTTAAAATCTTCAAGGATTTATTCATCTCAGCAGTAAGGTCTCGAGTGGTCTGTACGTATGGATTGGAGGATTGAATTAAAGTTTTGTACGAGTTTGTGTGTTGCCTCCCACGCTGCTTTGAAGAGCCCTTTACATTTCATGTCGGAATATAACATGTGATCTGGTACATCCATAGGTAGCTGTAATATTTCTTTTAAGGAACTTTTGATAATTCTGTCACAGTCATTAAGAAATTTGTTTGGAATTTTAGCCAGGTTAGTGGTTTGGAAAGGGCAAATTATGGATGTACAAATGAAAGAGTTAAGAACTTGAATTTTTTGTCCAGCTTTAAGCAAAGGGGAGGACACTAGCAGATCTAATTTGTTGTGAAGTTTTTTAATTACACCATTATCAAAATCCAGCATGTCGGTGAAGGTCACGCCCAAGTATTTTATTGAATCTCCTGGTGCGATGGTTTCAATCTTGCAGGCCTGGTCTACTTTTAGAGCTGTGTTGACTATATTTCCATTTTGAACGTAAAGTCCTGTGCATTTCCTTGGGTTGACCTGTAATCCTATCTCTTCAAATTGCTGTATTGCAAGGCGTGTTAATTCAAGAGCGGCTCCTTTATCTTTCCCGGTGATGACTATATCATCGACAAATCCTAAAATGGTTAGAGCCAGCATATCTGACATGAGTTTAAAGCCATAGTGATCGCTTACACTGTCCTCTGATAGCTCATCCAGAATATGGTTAACGAGAACATGGAGAAAGCGGAGATCCCTGCATGACTCTCGTGAAAGAGAAATTGTTTTCATTTTGCCTGAAGATGTTTCAATTTGTGTCTGGTTCCCAGATTGCAAAGCTATTATTATATCCGCTAACTTGGTAGGGATTCCTTCGGACCTTAGAGTCTTATTTAAGTGATTGTGCCCAATGTTATCGAAGGCTTTTGTAACATCCAAACATGTCAATTGCCTTTAAGTTGTTTAACGTTAAGATTGTTCCGATTATTGATGTATTGATTAGTGTACCCGGTAGGCTGGTAAAGCCATGCTGATATTTGTTAAATGCAACATAGGTACGAAGGCGATAATCCAAGGCTCGTTCAATTACCCGTCTTACGACAGAGCAAATAGTAATGGGACACCAGTTATTGTTCTTGCTTTCTGTAAGCATAGTGGTACCTTACCGGTCTTTAACAATCTTGTTGTAATCTTTGTTATTGTTTCATTAACAGTATCTTCCTTTACGGTTCTAATAAGCTCGCGATTGGAACCAGGAGCTGTGTCAACTGCAATATGTCGAGTAGCTGTGATTATTTCATTTTTAGAAATGTCGTTATTAAATGTGTCGTCTAGTTCACAACGTTCTACTTCGGTAATTTTGGGTGAATTTTCTTGACAATATGTTCTGGTAAAAAAATTGTGAATATCGTCTTTTGCGATTTTACACATTTCGCTAGAACCCGTCTAATAGCTTTCCTTCGTTCATCATAAAATAGTAATTGTGTTAATTCATAATTATACTTATTTTTCCTTCTTTCACTATCCCTTTTGTTTGCTCTTTCTGGATTACTTGAGTTTTTATGAAGTTTCTGCTTACTTATTAAACGATTTCTCTTCCTAGCTTCGTAATATTTTGTGGCCGGGTGCTTAAAATGGCGTTTTATTTATGGACGCTCTTTAACTGCTGTGGTTCTCAGCGTCCCATTCTATACTGGGCGTGAAAGACCGCTTAATTTTGCTCAGAGGCCTCTCTATCGGGCTTGAGGTTCTTTTACGTGCCGTAAATCTACGACACGGCACCCACGGTTTTACTTCCCTTCCGAAGGAAGTCATGCTAAGGATTTTTACGCCCGAAAAAACCCATCGTCCTCCGCCGGGTTTGAACCCACGACCTTGGGTATATGAAGTTAGCATGGTAACCATTACACCACGGAGGGCGAATACCGGGTGCTTAGGACCAGGTAGACAGTTTATAGCTGATGCTAAAAACGATATAAACTTTTGTACATTTACATCAAATACAGCGTCTTCAATGTTATCTGAAAACATCATTGGCCATTTAGAAAGTTCTGTTTTGAATTTATCCAGAGAATCTGGTGTTTTAGATTCATGTATAGAATTGTGGTTCACATGTTCATTTTCATCAGTTTTATTAATATTACTGGTATTAATTTTATTATTTTGGACATACATATACTTTTGTCGAATTCTGTTTCTATGTATTTATGGATGCGAACGACTAATGTGAATATTCACGCCTCTTTCTTTTTGAAAAAAAAAAAAAAAAAAACCTCACAAGGTGGGCATTTAGCTTGTAAAGTTTTCTCACTATGCAGGAGATCAATGTAATGCCACTGGAAAGTGTTTTCCTTACATGGAGAACTTATTAATTAGGCATGAAGAGCTCACAGATTTCAAATAAATATTCAATTAATGAGCGTTACCTGGTAGTTAAGGAAGTAAACAAATTCAGCATCCAGAAGATTTGCAGATTCTCAAAATAAATATTATTAACTGTTATCACATGAAATTTGTTATGCTAATATTTCCTTACACACAGAAGTATATATTTTAAATGCTTAAATGTTGTTTGGCTTAAATGACGAATGGATTGATTTGTAGTATTGATTTAAATATGCAGTACAATATAGGTTACATTCATGTCTAAGCCAACTCTGAAAGTCATGTGAATGTAACACATCAGATTTTTTTTCTTTCTTTTTATTTTTCAACCACAGTATTACAGTAATAAAATGCAAACGTTATACAAGAACAATAATGGAACAACAAAAACTATTCCTAAAACATACATACAAATATTATAAGGTAATTAACAATAGCATTAAAAATCATTAAGGAATAAAAAATAAAATGTTATAGTATAAACTGATATATACGAATATATATATATATATACATATATGTGTATATATTTATTATACTTAGATTGATCGACTCATGGGATCTGAACCCACGATCTCCTGAATGCAGACTACAGCCGTTATCGCTTAAGCCATCCCACCGAGTTAATTATTGTCAATTGATTCAGTACGATTTTAGAACTCTCTAAAAGACTTTGTAGTTACGCAACTATACATAAAGCAACTTCGCAGAATGTGGAAATATATTATATATGTATTGCCGCCATCTGAAATGCAAAATTGCGATGGTAAACATGAAAGGCAATAAAATTTCCCACATAACGAAGGTATTTGTGATAAGGAAAACATTTTAGAACTCTTTGCTTAACGTCTTTGAAAGACATTTAATTTTAAATAGCAAATCATGTATTATGTACTTCGCTCTGTATCCGATGTTTCATTTTTTGGCAGTCAGGTTCTCTTTCTGAAGGTGCTTCTTTTAGGACCTCGAAAATGCATATTTCCGGTGAAAGATGGCTACATTTTTTATTGGAGTGCAATATTTCCTCTACTTCCTGTAACAGTAGAGAAAGTAAAAATGATATTTATGAATGGGAGTAACAATACTTCCAACTGCGCCTGAAATCGATAACCGAATAATTTCTTTAATCCTGAAAGGGCATGACAATACATGACACAATCTTCCTATTTCAACAAAGCTCTAATAGCAGTGAATATTTTCAATTTTGCTTTTTATGTTTCACTTTTCGCAGAAATAAGCTACAAGATCGTATCTTAGAAAAATATAAAAAAGTAATAATCATTACTTTCTCTAGCATTCTTCAATAGGTTATTCTTAAAAAAGCTTATTCTTCTATCTACTTCACAAAAATCGAGATAAAGCTTACAGAAATGATTTCCTTGTAGATACAATACGAATAGGAAAATATGTACGCCATGCTTAGCGAGTCAAATCTTTTAAGAGCTGGCCGCTATGTGATTGTATTGAAACTCGTTCTTTTGCATGACCAGGGGTAATAAAGAACAATAAAACGAGTGAAGTTTTCTCACTTAAGAAAAATATAAGTATTGGGAAATGTAAACCATTAACAAGGAATTGCTCGGAATTGGTTAACTCCGCCCTCCCCTAAAGTAAGTCTTAAAATTGTGTATTTTAACGAGATCTACATTTTTTGTGTGCTGAGATTTTGCTATCGCTTAATTTTACCAGTAAGTAAAAGTCATCCAGAGGCTAGTCCCCCAGAAAATTCAAGACAAACATTTAATTTGTCCGAAAGTATCTTAAACATATGCTATTTTAATCGAAATCATTAGCGACATTTTTGAGAAGATCCAGATTTTCAAACCTTCCATGCAAAGGATAGTACCGGGTGGGGGATTGCCTTGTAATTTTTCGTGTCCCAGCCTTGGTAGATACAGAACTTGAATATAGAGCTTAGTATTTATCCGATTTATCGTTTTTGAGTTATTCTTTGACCGACACACACATACACACACACGTGCGCACGAACCTTTGACAAAAAAAAAATATTATGTATATATATATATATATATATATATATATATATACGCCAAAACTTGTATTTGAAGTGAAATCTTGGTATAAAATTCTCGAATGGGATACCCAAACTTCTCTACCTTCTCTATATACGTGGTAGAAAATGTAAAAATGATTACCAGGTTTTTTAAAAACTCATCTGTAATGTAAAATAAACACCTACACGTTTCCAATGGCTTAGGTATGAGACTCACAAGCACATTTGAATGATGATTGCTCTGTGGTTTAGTTTGGACGATGGACGGACTGGCACAAAACAAACGGAATCATGCGGTCGGCTAGCGACGGACATTGACTTGATGCAACCTGTTACCAACCAAGTTGTCTACTGCTGTTGGCGCCACAGCTACAGCGGGAGTGCAACGTGAACAATCGGCTGTTATCCTAACCAAATGCAACCCCTTGTAATCCCTACACACTACTGTTACTTCCTTTTTACTTTTTCTAGCCCGTATGTACAATTTACATAGTGGATAGAGGAGGTATTCTATTCCACCTAAAAATTCGATGTCGAGATTTCGCCGGAAATATATGTTTTGAAGTACCGCGAGTCCGAAGAAGCATTTTTAGAAAAAGGCCCGTGTATGCGTCTGTGGACAGCATAACTCAAAAACGAATACAGCGTTAAAAACCAAACTTGGTAGGTACTTAAGTTCAGCATTTTTCAAGGATGCGACACGAAGATTTTCAAGGAAATCCCCCCACCTCAAACTACCCTTTACATGGAAAAAAATTCGAACATTTTGATTTTTTCAAAAATGGTTCTAATGGTTTTGATTAAAGTACCGTATATTAAAGATGTCTACATTACAAATAAACTTAATTTTGAATTTTCTGAGAATAGCCTCTGAACAATTCCGGTCGAGTTTTGCAGAGCTTTTCATAAAGGTTAAACCGTAAGAGATAAACAAAAACTTACTATACAAAAATTATATACCTCGTTAAAACACATAATTTTGTTATATGCGTTTTTACGTAGAGCTGACAGTTTCCAAGATATTCCTTGTTATTTTTTTCTATTTTAAATTGCTAAATTTTCTCAAACAGGAAGTGGCGTTTCGTTTCATCTCTCTTGTTTTACTGCAGGCCACGCAAAGCGAACTTGAGTTGTTTCACATACGACCAGATTTTAAAATCTTTGACTATCGATTTAAACCAGTGTATTCCCTTGTGTACCTTCTACTTACAAGGAAGCGAGTATTAGGACAATTTCCGCTAATGTTTATCTTGATTAGCATGTTGTAGATCTTTTTTTAAAGGAAGTTGTTTTTTGTAACAGCCAGAGAAAGTCATGTGAATGGAACACATACGATTTTTCTCTATTCTTCTTCAGCGTTTTCCGCAACTCTTTCTACAAGAAAGCACACTGAACACATTGTGATCACAAAAAATATATTCAAATGCATGCGAGAAAAAAATACGTTGCATTCACCTGCTCTGCAATCAAACTTTCTATTTACTTCATGTTAATAAACATGATCAGAAAGTATCTTATTACTTATTCCTTGTAAGTAGATTCAAATAAGCGAATACATTAGGCTAAAGCGATAGTCAAATCTCTTAAAATCTGTCGGTGTGCAATGATGAAATTCGGTTCTCTTTCCATGGACAGGAGTAAAATAAAGATATGTGAAACGGATGAGGACTTTCCGTTTGAAAAAAAAATCCTTTGGTAGGTACGCAAAAATCACCCAAAGTGAAGAAACCTTCGCAGGATATTCCCAGAAAATTCAACATTAAAGTTCTATTTGTCATGTTAATACCTTAATACAAGGGGATTTTAATCAAAATCGTTAGAGCCATTTTTCAGAAAATCGAAACTTTGGAAAAAATCTTCCATATTAAGATTAGTTTGAATATCATTATCGAATTAGAATATTCTAAACTTAAAGTTCTAAGTTTGGGTTTTTAACTAACTTTTCGTTTTTGAGTTATACTGTCCTCGCAACACTCGCTCAGAGACCTTTTTCTAATTTTTTTTTTCGATTTCCAGAGACTTAAACAGTATTTATGGTGAAATCTCCGAAATTGATTTTGGTGGAATACAATACCTTCTCTACCTACTATGTACGTGCATAGTAACTGGAAGAGAAAGTAACATTGACTTGGATCCGCCCAAACATAAAAAATGAACTTTGTACGGGGACGTTGTACAATGATTTCAACTGGGTACGTTTACACAACAAACATTTCACGAATCCCCGAATAATATTCGCTTGGTGGTAGCGTGTTTGCTTCATATATGAAAGGTCGCAAGTTTAAATCTCGCTTAGGGTGAGTTACCCGGATACGTTTTGCCGGTCCCCAATGGCCGCTCTTGCCAAGGCATCTCGCTTTGGTGCTTCATAGCGCAGGGGATCGTGGGTTCGAGTCCCGCCTTGGGCATGGGTGTTATATGTTAGTGTATATGTGTGAGTGTGTGTGTAAAAAGAAGAAAAACAGTAATTCAGTAATCATACAGTAAATAAAGTAAAATAATTAGGTAAATAAAAGTAGGGTATACAGCGCCGGAGTCCCGACCAGACTCCGGAACTGTATTTAAAAAGAAAATAATAATAACCAATGGGTATGCGCATTCAAGATAAATATTCCTGTGCGAAACTGTGTGGATCAGATATGGACATTTACTGACTCAAGAACCACAAATGATCTTGACCAACCCTCATACGACAGAGGATGTCGTTTCGGAAGTTCGGTGTATGTGATAGGTACGTACAAGTCATCCAGAAAGTGACAGACGATTTGGCGTAACTACATAAATAATAACGAAAATTATCAACACAAAACTCTACTTACAAAGTTACAGTACCTTACCCTATTTTTCAACGTAATCGTCATTGCTATCAAGGCATTTATTGTCATGTGGTACCGGTTTTTCAACGTAGGTGTTGTAATCTTTCACCGCTAAAGATCTGAGCAGGGAAAGTTTTTCTATCCAAAAAGTTATGTACGGTGTCCAAAATGAAACACCAGTTTTTCTTAATGTTTCTATAAACATTTTCTTTCAACTCCTCCATAACGATTGGAACTTCCACTTCGGTCTTTTTCGTACACACTGGTTCATCCTTATTTACGCCATTTCCTCACTGAAGACCCATCCATTGCTTTATAACCAGACACTTGCGTTATTTGCCTATAAAAGTCGATTGGCCGAATTTTTTGTGCGTTAAAAAAACAATAAATCCTTTGGCGGTAGAAAGGTATAACATCGGCAGTGAAAAACTGCACCACGTGACAAATATCTTGACAGAATGGAGATTGCGTTGAGAAGTAAGAGTAAGGTACGCAGCTTTGTTAAATAAAGTTTTATGTCGATAAGTTTCATTATTATTTAGTTATGCTAAATCGTCTGTCAATTTCTGCATGACCCTCGTATATGCCCATGTTATGACGAATAAGCAGTATTGAGACACAAAAGACTTCCAAATTGGAAAGTCGTCTAATCAGATCCTAGCCTAAGTTATGGTATTTGTTGGCAATTGCTTTCTACTATAATTTCGACTAACGTTCTGTGAAAGGGTCAGATTCATAGTCAATACTCAGGTGCTCGCTTGCTTGAGTTGCGCTTGAGTGTCAATCCGGTTAACAGCTGATACACAGTAAAACTGGAAGATCAGGAATTGACGGGGCATGTCGAGTTCCGCGATTATAATGCTTTCCGCGTTGCAAAAAAGATACATAAAGGATGAAAATAATCCTTTGAAAATAGGGCATTGAGCAGTATTATATTTAGTTTTATCACCACCTATGAATATACACTAAACCTTAACCTATAGCATCGAAATGGATACATTTTGCACATGATGTATTTTCTAAAATTGATAGTTATTTTGAATAAACACAAATGTGCAAGGCATTTGCCTGACTAATAAATATTACATCCGATGAATTTTCTGAGAGCAACTTCCGAAACTCAGTTCATTCTGAATGAATTTTCTACATTTTGTAAACAAGATTTATTGTTAGTGTACCAAAAATATAGGTCTCTTTAAAAAAACACAGTTTTTGTGACACTTTATACTTTTTAATATCTCTAACATGTATATTCAATGTGTACAGTAGGTAGAGCAGGTATTGTATTTTACCCAAATCTCGATACCGAGATTTAACCGAAATACACGTTTTGAGGAACGCTGAATAAAAAGTTAGAAAAATATTATTGTGTGTGTCTGTGGACAGCATAGCTCAAAAACGAAAATACAGTTAAATACCAAACTTGATATTTAAGTTTAGTATATTCCCATCCCCAACAACTCATTAAATAGAACATTTTTAAATGTTTTATTCTCTCAAAAATAGCTCTAAGGATTTTGATTAAAATATCATATATTACAGACATTTACATCACAAATAATATGAATATCTTGAATTTTCTGGGAATAGCCTCAGAAGGCCTCTTTATTCTTTATTGTATAGCTTGTAAACCGTAAGAGATAGACAAAAACCTACTGCACAAAAAAAAAATAGATCTCCTTAAAACACACAATTTATATACACGGTTTTTGTAGACTGACCTTTCTGAGAAATTACTTGTTATTGGTTTTAAATTTAAAATACTTATACCTTTCTCAAACTGGACTATACATAGCGAAACAATATTCAATTGTTTCAAATAGGAACGAGCTTTTAAAGGATTTAACTGTTGTTTTAGGCCAATGTATTCCCACATTTCCCTTTTACTTAAAAGGAAGCAAGACCAATTATTCTAATATTTATCTCTATTAACATGTTATAGAAAAAATCTGATGTGTTCCATTCACATGACTTTCTCTACATCTCTGCAACAAATTATTGTTAAAAAGCTTAAGCTTCTATTTAATTCATGCTAATTGAGAAACTAATAGCAGAAATAATCATATTACTTGCCTCCATGCAAGAAGAAGAGCAATAAGGGACTACCTTAGGTTAAAGTGATAGTCAAAAGCTGGTTTCTATGTGACTGAAGTTTCCTTTGTTTGTATGAACAGGAGTAGACAACTTTCTTTATGAGAAAAGTATAAGTTTTTAAAGCTAAAACCAATAAGAAGGAATATCTCAAAAACGATTAACTCCACGAAAAAAATGTATATGACATAAATTGTGTTTTATTGTAATCTACATTTTTTGTGCAGCAATTTTTTGTCTATCTCTTATGCAAAATTCAATAAAAATCATCCAGAATAAAGAGGTCCTTAGAGGCTATTCCCAGAAAATTCAAGATATACATTTTATTTGGCATGTACATATCTTAAATATAAGAGATTTTAATAAAAATTGTTAGAGCCATTTTTGAGAAAATGAAAATTTCGAAATTTTTTTCATGTAAAGGATAATTGGGATGGAGGGATATCCTTGAAAATCTTCGTGTCGCATCCTTGGAAGAAACCAAACTTAAATACCAACTTTGGTATTTAACGGTCTTGTCGTTTTTGAGCTATGCTGTCCACACAGACACACACACGCGGACCTTTTTCCAATTTTTACTTTCTCTACACAGTGTATAGAGGAAGTATTGTATTCCACCCAAAAATTCGACACCGAGATTTCACCGGAAATACATGTTTTAGGACCCCCTGAATACAAAAAAAAAGAAATTTTACAAAAAGGTCCCTGTGTGTGTATATGTACCTGTCTGTCTGTGTGTGTGTCTGTGGACAGCATAGCTCAAAAACGAAAAGACCGTTAAATACCAAACCAATATTAAAGATATTTACCTAACAAATAAAATACATATCTTGAATTTTCTGGGAATAACCTCTGAAGACTACTTTATTCTTGAGGAATTTTGCGTAACTCCTAAACCGTAACAGATAGACAAAAACTTGCCCCACAAAAAATGAAAAGCACATTAAAACACGCAATTTATGTTATACACTTTTTTTTTTTCCTGCAGTTGATCGTTTTTGAGATATTCCTTGTTTTTGGTTTCAACCTTGAAAAACTTAATTTTCTCATACGGGAATTTGTCAAGTCCTGTACATACAAACAAAGGAACTTCAGTCACATAGCAACCAGCTTTTGACTGTCACTTTAGCCTATGGTACTCCCTTATTTCGCTTCTATTTACAAGGAAGCAAGTAATAAGACTATTTCTGCTAATTTTTTCTCGATTGGATGAATTAAATATTAACATAATCTTTTTAACAATAATTTTTGCAGAGATGTAGAGAAAGTCATGTGAATGGAACACATCAGATATTTTTTATTCAGGGGGACCCAAAACATGTATTTCCGGTAAAATCTCTGTATCGATTTTTGGGTGGAATGCAATACCTTCTCTATAGACTATGTACATAGTACGTGTAGAGAAAGTAAAAAAGAATAGTCTTTTGTAAGAATACTTTGTATTTGGATAAGCTAGAGAAAGTTATGTGAATGGAATACATTAGATGTTTTTAATCACACTGTAAGAAAGAAAGATGTAATGAAATAATTTCTGGAAGGGTTTATCTGATTATTGAAGTAGGTAAAGAAATAAACTTTGCTAGTAAAATAACATAAATTCAGCATTTCTATACAATGTTTCTTTAAAAACTATAAATTTGACATACCCGAGAAAATTTTAATGTAACTTTATTTTAGCTCTATTGATAGTATAGGTTACTTATGAAACTCTCTGTATAGTAAGCTATTTATATAAAATATTGAGTACTCTATGCTTTACCCCAGTGACACTATAACCCATCTGTCGCAAATGATATGTCTTTTGGAACGGTCTACAGTTTGTGTTACATAAACGTGAAGTTAGGAGTAGCAGGCCCATATTTCATGAAGAATAAAGAAGACGAAGAGAGTGTTTTATGATGAACATTAAACCGTTAAGAGTTTTTTTTTAACGCAGCAGGACCACTTTGCAGAAATGTCGCCTACCTCATCCGCTATGAGGGCACCAGATGGGCGGCCAATTACATACACGAGATTGGATCAAGGAACTGTTCTCTTGAGCCAGAAATGTCCGCTGCAATTACAGCGGCATGTTGGGTGACATTGCACGACCTGGGAAGTTGCAATCAACCATGAAGGAAAACTGCTCTCAAGTTACTTGTTACTGCTTTGCAATATACCACATTTTCTGCAAAAAAATTACTGTGTAGATGGTGCCTATACGGTGTGTTAGAAAATCCAGTAAACATGGACCCGAAAATTAATCGGTAAAGAGGTAATCACATTTTGCAGCTGATTGCGTCCGTTGTATACTTTTTATCAATTTCATCTGGTCCATGTTTTGACACGCCCTCCTTGATTTTTACTTTCTCTGCATATAATATGTATAGATAAGGTATTGCATTCCACCCAAAGATTCGATACCGAGATTTCACCGAAAATACACAATTTACCGTAAGAGATAGACAAGCACTTACTATACAAAAATATAGATCTAGTTAAAACACACAATTTATCTCATATACTTTTTTCTTGGAATTGACTACTTCCATGATATTCCTTGTTTGAGTTTTAAAATACTTAAAATGGATTTCAATCACATGGCTACCAGCTTTTAAAAGATTTGATTAACGCATTAACTTAATGTATTCCTTTATTGCCCTTCTACTTACAAGGAAGCAAATAATAAGATCAATTCTGTTAAAGCTTATCGCGATTAGCATGAAGTAGATTTAGTAGATAGAAGAATAGGCTTTTCAACAATAATTTGTTAGATGTAAAGAAAGTCACGTGAATGGAACCATTTGATCTTTTAAGTAATAGTTTGCTGACAAATGGGTATTGTAATGCTCCCAAAAATTCGATACCGAGATTTCACCGGATATATATCTTTTGGATCCCTCTGAATCCAAAGAAACATTTTTGGAAAAAGGTCCGTGTGTAGGTGTGTGTGTGTGGACAGCATAGCTCAAAAACGAAAAGACCGTTAAATACCAAACTTGCTATTTAAGTTAGGTATCTTCCAAGGATGCGACACGAAAATTTTAAGGAAATCTCCCCACCACCAACTACCTTTTACATGGAATTTTTATCAAAAATTGTATTTTCCCAAAAACGGCTGTAACGATTTTGATTAAAATATCGTATATTCAAGATATTTACCTGACAAATAAAATGTATATCTTGAATTTTCTGGGAATGGCGTCTGAAGATTACTTTTCTGGATACATTTTACGGAATTTTGCATAACTGTTAAACTGCAAGAGATGGACAAAATCTTACCACACAAAAAATGTTGAGACCATCAAAACACACAATTTATGTTACACACATTTGTTTTTTCGTGGAGTTGATCGTTTTTAAGACCTTCCTTGTATTTTTTTTTTTCAGCTTTGAAAAACATACTTTTCTGATACAGGCATTTGTCAACTCGTGTCCATACAAACAAAGGAACTTCATTCACATAGCAACCAGCATTTGTTTATCGCCTTAACCTATGGCACTCCCTTATTTCGCTTCTACTTACAAGGAAGCAAGTAATAGGACTATTTCTGCTAACTTTTTCTGGATTAGAATGAAGTAAATAAAAGCATAAGCTTTTTAACAATAATTTGATGCAGAGAAAGTCATGTGAATGGAACACGTCAGATTTTTTTTTTCTTTTGATAGTGTTTAACTCCCGCATTTACTATATGTGGCACCGTAGACGATGATATTGATGATGCATGGAATGAAGATGGGGCACCGGTGGAATGCGATGGCGGGGGAAACCGGAGAACTCGGAGAAAACACGCCCCTGCACCGCTTTGTCCACAGCAAATCTCACATAGCCCCCCTGGGTGGTGTGGTGGCAGCGTGTCTGCTTCACATTCAAAATGTCGTGAGTTCGAATATCGCTTAAGGTGAGTTGCCCGGATAAGGTTTTTTTCGGGGTTTTCCCTTATCCTGAGAAGACGAATGTCGAGTAACTTTAAGCTCCATGGACCCCGCGATCATTTAGGCATCATTTCACCAATCATTCATCGTCTGATGTGGTCAACAAGGTTAAAGAACGCTAAGCGAAAAAAAAAAAAAAAAATCTCACATGCGGTCGCTAGGTGGGAGGCGAGTTGTCTAACCATTCGGCCACGGCGCGGCCAAGATTGGGTTGAGAAAGTGGTGTGAATGTGCATATAGGAAACTGGTAGAGAAAATAAAAGCAGACCAGTTAAGCATAAAAGGTATGGAAATTACGTGTAGAAGGTTTTCAGAAACGGAACGGGGACGGCCAGTCTGAAGGTGTTTGGGTCGCGGATGGATGTGTTAATTTCCTTTGCAAGGTCGAGACTCTGCCGCAGTGGTCTGCCAGCTATTGATTCTGCAGGATGTCTATTGCAGTCTAAACTATTCCAACAATTTGCAAGCACAACCAGGCCACCTCGGCAATCCATTACACACTCCACTGCAACTGAAATGTTTCACCACTGGGGCCCACACGGCACGTTACAGCGGGCGTAAATAATATATCACCACCACCAAATCATGTTCCTCGTAAATGTCCGTCCGGCTGTAAGATTACTATATCTCTATCTGTATATAAAATGAAAGACACTCAAACGGCTAGGATTTTTAAAATATAGACCAATAGATGGCGAACTCAACAAAAAAAATCTGATGTGTTCCATTCACATAATTTTCCCTACATCAAATTATTGTTAAAAAGCCTATGCTGCTCTTTACTTCATCCTAATCGAGTAAAAAGCAGTAGAAATAGTTTATTACTTGCTTCCATGCAACTAGAAGGGAAATAAGGGAGAAGCATAAGCTAAAGTATTAGTCAAAAGCTGGTTGCTATGTGACTGAGGTTCTTTTGTGTGTATGGACAGGAGTTGACAAATTCCTGTATGAGAAAAGTACAAGTTTTTAAAGCTGAAATCAATAACAAGGAATATCTCAAAAACGATCAACTCCACGAAAAAAAAACAACGTATATAACATAAATTGTGTGTTTCAACGTGCTCTATGTTTTTTGTGTGGTAAGCTTTTGTCCATCTCTTACGATTTATCAATTATGCAAAATTCCGTAAAATTCATTCAGAAAAGTGGTCTTCAGAAGCTATTCCCAAAAAATTCAAGATATACATTTTATTTTAAGGTAAATATCTTTAATATACGATATTTTAATTAAAATCGTTAGAACAATTTTAAGAAAATCAAAATTTTCGAAATATTTTCTATAAAGCGTAGTTCGGCGTGGAGGCATTTTCTTGAAAATCTTCGTGTCGTATCCATGGAACATACAAAACTTAAATACCAAGTTTGGTTCTTAACGGTCTTTTCGTTTTTGGGCTATGCTGCCCACAGACACACACCCAGGGACATTTTTCTAAAAATGTTTATTTTGGTTTCAGGGGGATCCAAAATATATATTTTCGATGAAGTCTCGGTATCAAATTTTGGGTGCACTACAATACCTTCACTATATACATAGTACGTGTAGAGAAAGTAAAAAATATTTGTTTGTTAACAACACTGTTAATCGCCGCCTGTGTGTCGGGATTTTGTCCGGCAGTGTTCTTTTACGTGTCATAAATCTACTAACTTGAAGATGTGGCTTTAAGCACACTTAAAAACCACCAGTTTGAATCGCGTTCAAACCCGTGATCTTTGTGTCAGAAGCCCAGAGCCTAGCTAATGATAATACCTAACAATGAAACAGAAAACTCTTTAATAATACTATTACAAATCTAATAAAATTACCCAAAATTCAGTATAAACTATTAGTATTACCCTAATAAGAAGTGCTTAAGATAGTAAGACCCTGAAATGAGCCATATCGGTTGGTTAACCCTGTGAACACCCGAATCACTGATGTTAAGCCGGAGAGTTGCCACAGTAGTTCAATGGTTAGAGCAAATGGAAGAAGCATGTTCAGATCCCATCAAGTTCAAATAAAACACTCTGCAATAGCAATATCACCAATATAATAAAGTGAATAGTGACATACAGCGGGCGATAACCTATTTGAAAATTCAAACAAAGACATAGAATACTTCATACTGCCTCCATAGTCGAATGGTCATCTGGGGCGGGGAATGTATCTTAGCCAGAATTATTCCAAATACGTCACAAAGTCTGGAAGTGTGAATGTGAGACTGAATGTTTATGTGTGTTAAAGGATTTAAAATGATTAACCTAATGTACTAAACCTACAGTAATACGAATTGTTTTCTGTATAAAATGTTACTACATAGCACAAACCATCCTATGATTAGTGGAATTGCTTTTGTTGAAGTTACTCAAATAATTTATTTAAAAGAAAATAAAATATCGAAAATGATATTGAATATTTTAGAGGTTTACAGACAAAAAAATATTTCCAACCATATTTTAACACCAGAATGAATCAGTTTACTCAGAGGGAAAGACATTTGAAAATATCACATTTCTAAATCAAGCGATTTCTGAAAAATGGATCATTTACATATTTAATTTAACAGTAGTGACATATGGTTGGAGAACTCCTCTTAAGTGTGAGGCAGACAGCTAACCTAACACCACAATTTTTCTTGTTCTGGATTTGGATTCAGGTGGCATTCAAAGATTATTTGTAGGCAAACGTCAAGAGCGACATTTTGGAAGAGATGTTATATTTCTTTGCGCAGCAAGGAAACCAAGTACACAAATTAACAGTAAACTTATTTACTGCAGTCAAGCTGATGACTTTTGGTGACCTAAATGAGTATTTGATGCGTTTTCCTGCCAATTACCCCATGTTATGGAAATATGAATTTGTTTGAACAATCCATGTAAACAAACTTATCTATGTAAAGGCTAAAGGTCAGAGACTGTTGTGAATATTTCTACAGTCCATTCATTGGAAAACATCAACAAGGTGTGTGGACCACGCATCTCTCCGGAAGTTGTGTTATATCACATGAGGACAACAATTGTACATACATGCCAGACCTTGGTCTCAAGTCATTACGTAAACCACTGCGCCTGCATGGAATTTCAATTGGATTAGTGTTGCGACATCAGTTGAACATTCATAGCTGCTTATAGTAAATATCAATCCACAAGATGCTTGCATCATGCGGTTTTGAAACGCTCAGGGCTGACAAGTCCCTTAGGCTAAATGGTTCCGTTTCGATTACACCGCTTTGCTCCGTATCTTCTGAATCTGTCCTTTACTTTTACTTGCTCTGGCCAAGTCCAAGGTATTGCATTCGCTCCAAAATTTCGTCACAAACACTTGTCACCTTGCGAAATCTTAATGTATAGGCATTTGTATTGACAGATAAAAAGTCTAACATACATTTTGTAATGGTGATGCTATTACTCTTTGAAGATACATTTCTAAACGTACTCGGTGTCTTCAGAAGATATATACAAACCAATGAAACTCAAGAGCATATGCAGCATTTGTGGAATTCAGGATTTTTAATGTGTTTAACGTCCTTTAACCTGGTTGACCATATCGGACAATGAATGAAACTGGTGAAATGATGCTCAAATGATCTCGGGGTCCGTGGAGCTTAAAGTTACTCGATATTCGTCTTCTCAGCAAATGGGAAAACCCCGAAAATAAATTATCCGCGTAACTTAACCTAAGCGAGATTCTAATTCGCGACCTATTGAATGTGAGGCAGACATGCTACCATCATACTACCCAGGTGAGCAGTTTCATTTTGTTTTTAATACTAGTGTTAGCAGAACTTTTTGGGAAGTGTTGAAAATATACAAAGTCTACCAAGTAAGTCAAAGTAGTTCCAATTTTTTAATTAATATATAAAATCCGAGGCATTTGCGTGGTAAATAGTACACTAAGTGGCCTGAAAAACTCCTGTGGAGACGTTTTCATTTTTGCTGAATTTTTGATAATTTATTCAAATTGCACAAAATAGAAATTTTTTACAGAATAATTGTTTCATTAAAATATGCAATTTATATTATATAACTATTTTTCGTTTGAATTTACCAATATTTTAATAGTTAATTTTTTAAATTATACATCCGCTTTTTCCACTGTGAGATAGTGCAAAGCGTATCCAATTCCACAGCTTCTTTGCAGTTATTTTGTATGCTTTATCTATTATTATATTTAACAGGAAATGCACCACTAAATAAATTTCTATTGATTATTTGTAGAGTAGCTACAAACGGATTATGTATAATGGATACAAATTCACACATCAGAATATTTTGGGAGACACTTATTCATCGATTACTTATTACAACTGATTAATTGGGAACATGTTCAAACAGTTATTGCAAGACATAGTAACTATCAGGATCTCAATGAACAACCGCTTCAGTTGTATCCTATAAGAAGTTCACTCCTCACCTGAACTACTTCCATAGGTACCACTGAAAGCCACCCATCATTTAAATTATAAATAGATATGTGTTATCATATGCGCTTCAAGTTCCTTCCTTTTCCACCTCACTGCATTTCTACAATCCCGTTTCTTCTTTTCCCTCTCTCGTCACTTTCTGCTCCAAACATTCCCTTACTTCTACTATCTGTATAATGAGGAATTATTTCCGCTCGCTGGTTTTCACAGTTGAGCGGTTTCAACTTCGGAATGACAAACCCTAGGAGATGTTCTCCCTCTTCATATAATCGGATCAAATCTGATGTAGAGATTCAATTAATTCCATAATATAATCCCTCCCAATGTCATATAGTTGCCTTTTTATATCTCCTGTCTAGCTTCTGTCGAAGACTCTATGTCTGCAATCTTTGTTACCTGGACATTCTGTTCAAAAATAATTCTGAAACTAGCAATGGGGTAGCCATTTGCTTAGTATGCATCGTCCACCAATCCTTACAATATTTAGAATGTATCGTTTCATGCTCCTTTTTTTTTTTTTTTTTTTTTCGGAAGTTACTTTCTCAAGACTTCCTCAATGTTAGGGGTATAGGTACAAACATTTTGTTATTTCCTTAATATGTACCCAATTCAGCATGATAGTTGTTTTTTTTCTCACTTTCTTTCCAAAAACATGGGTATCACATAATTTACTATAGATTATCACATTCTTTTCGGCCAGCAGATGGGAAAGAGGGGAAAAGACAGGTTCCTGCATCAAGTGTCACCCTTCCCTCTCCTATAAGCCCTAGCCGAAAATAATACGAATAGACTGTACCTGATGTTATCTGCACGGTCGTAACAGCGCCGCGAAATGAACTACACTTTGTAGTATAGACCAGGAATCACCAACTGGGTGTCCTTTGAGTCTAGTAAAGAGAGAAAATTCACTCGAAGCTCCTGTGAATCACCTACTGCGTACTGTGTGACAACTGCGCGGAAAGCAAGAACAGATAATACCTTCACTGCCGTGGCAGTATGCAACATTTTGCGTTTGAAATACATAATCTGCCTTTCATAGATTAATAAACCTATTTTTGGTTCATGATTGGTTGAATTGCCCTAGTATTTCTCTTGTATTATAGTTATACTTCGGATAAGAGATTATGCATATTTTCAAAAGTTTGTGGTTATTGGTAGTCGTAACATAAATAATTAAAAAATGACAATTATTAAAGTATTAACGCAACAAAACAACAAACTTCTTAACTTGGTTAATACCATTGTAATCGCATTGAATGGCCAACAGTGTATGAGAATTAATTTGTAACGAAAAACTTTCACAGCTTTACACACTGGATATGAACGGGCATCTTGGTAATTAACTGGTATCGAACACAAAGAAACGTTCTTCTACTTGGTAACTTGTCATACTCACTTGCAAGATTTGGGTAATAACGCTGCAAATTGAATTTTTAGAGTGCATAACTCTGGCGGAATAAAGTGTTCAGTTTTCGGCACTTTCTATTAAGTAAGAAGAAATTAATGTAACATAAACATAGAAGTTCATGGCTTGGTTGCTTTCTGTGTCCAACCTTATAAACTGACATACGACGCACTGTATCCAGCGCATGGAACAAGGCTATTTGCCCCATCTCAGAATAAAGCGATGCCTAGTATAGATTATCCTTTTGCTTACAGATGTTCACAGTTCAATATTTGATGCTGACCCAGATAGGGAGCCTTGCAGAACGTATTCAAACTTATTTACACATTAAAATAAGCAAGTATTGTATTGAAAATGCAACGTAAACATTAAATCTTAATTAAACGTATTTAAAGTTCCATTTCCATTTCTTTCTCCAAGTAAAAATTTAAACTTTAACGCAAGTAATAAACATTTTGGGCACATAAAAACCGCCTCTGATTAGTTTCGTTCAAGTGTCTACGATATTAGTTTTTGTGAGATCTGCCCATTCTACTTCACGCCTTGCGCTCTTGGGGAAAAGAAAAGTATGCTTGTGTTGGCCCCGTAATATATTACTCTTAAGAACTAAAAGTATCAATCTATAAGTGAACCAAATATTTATCTTCATCAGACGGTCCTTTCTTATTCTACAAATATCTGTACATGTACCTAAATAGCCTGTATGGCTTCTACAGAATATTCTTACGGTTCCTTATTTTCATATTAATCGAAATGTTTCAAGGTAAAGGGAGAGAGTGGAAACCGAATTGAAATGAAGTGACATGTAAATGGCGTTTTATTACGGATGCTCTTTTACTGCTGTGGTTCTCAGCGTCCCATTCTGGGCGTGAAAGACTGCTTAATTTTGCCCAGAGGCCTCTCTATCAGGCTTGAGGTTCTTTTATGTGCCTTAAATCTACGACAAGGTACCCACGGCTTTACTTGTCTTCCGTAGGAAGCCATGCTAAGGATTTTTACGCCCGAAAAAATCCATCAACTTCCACCGGGTTTGAACCCGCGATCTTGGGTATATGAGGTTAGCATTACACCACGGAGGGCGATTAAATCGAATAGAGATAGGTTTAAGAACGAGTAGGTATATTTTGGATTTGAGTTTTCACATCCTTTCCACGACATTGAGAGAAACAGCCGAACACCAACAGCACTAAAAATGACAAAAAGAAAAGAAAAAAAAATCAAGCAATGATAAAAAATATCTTGGAAATGTCTTCTCCACAAGAGTTATTTCAAATATAATGTATTTTTGAGAGTTCTGTATATTTAGGTAATGCAATTTTGTTATTTCTTATGGCTTATCAGTTATATAAGATGATATAGAATTATTTCTGAAAGAAAAGGACTTCACAGACTATGCAGAAAAGCAATATATTTATTTTGTTTGTTTTGTAAATATCTTAAATGGTCTTTTAATTAAAATTTATAGACCGTTTTTGAGAAAGCCAGACATCAAAACATGGAAACCATTTCCAAATAAAGAATAGTTTGGAAGAAATCAGAAATCCATGTCGCATCTTTGGAAGATACTGAATCCCAAGTTTAGTACTTATAGGACTTATCCTTTTTCAGTTATACTGTTCATACACACAGACACCTATGCCCACACAAACATTTATTTCAAATACGTTTTCGTGACATCAGCCATTTCCGACATATCGTTATTTGTTTGAATTTGCCAGTATTCTGCCACTTTTTGACATGGTCATCAGTCATTTGTTTCTTGCCGCGTCAATGGAATTACTTCTGGAGTTACTGAAACGTTCATTTGGTGTATTATATTCCATTGCCATGATAAACTCCCTCATTGAAGCGAATTGATACCCATCTTGATTAAGTAAACAGAATGGAAGCAAAAGTGTTGATTTTGAGTTTACCAAAGCTAAGCAGCACGAACTTTAGTATAACGAATGCTATATTTTATCATTAATTAAGGGGGGCTAAGCTCCTCTCAGCTACTTCCTGGGTCTACCTGCGCTGCTGGTAAATTTGGCGTGCAGTGAAGAACATTTTGAGCATACACGGTTTACTTTCTGCTAACGATTGCGTGTATTTCCCAGCTTTCTACTGAGGGCCCTGGGGTGCGCGATCAATGACTTCACGCACACACCTGCCCGCGCCGCCGGGACTTACGCAACAATGCTTACGTTCCCGTAATAATCGTGACGTACTTTGGCAACATTCCAGCCGCTGTTGTCAAGGTTGTGAATTTGCCACACAGCTGATACCATTATCTCTTCATATCCGGCAACCCGGCCAAGTACAATACATTCTACTTCCCATTCAATTGCTTTAACAAGCCTTTGGCAGTGAGTTTAACTCTCCTCAATTTGGTTCCTGTAGGATAATAAGTGCGGTTTGTTTCACAGATATACCAAACTATAATTCATTCCTATAAAATAAAATGACTTTTTTTGAAATACTTGATATGTAAGTTAATCATACTGAATAAATATTTGTAAGCTAAATTTACAATGCATTTATTAATTGCCATACTAACAAGCACTGTAAGTACATCCAGTTAGAGTTTGAGAGGTCATTAATACTTACAGTACAATTAGGAAATGACGTAACACTCAAGACATGTGCTACTTCCAGTAAAGAATTTATTTCAAAATGCATTAACAAAAGGGTGTATAAGAAGGATTTGTCCAAATAATTTAGATGTAGCCTTTCGTTTGTTCGCATCCAGAACTCATTTTTACTTTCTCTACGCTACTATGCACATAGTTTATAGAGAAGGTGTTGCATTCCAAACCAAAAATTCGTTACCGAAATTTCACCGGAAATTTTAGGGTCCCCTGTATCCAAAAAAAGGATTTTCAGAAAAAGGCCCGGGTGTGTATATGTGTGCCCGTGAACACGATAACTCAAAAACGAAAAGTCGGTGAAATACCGAACTTGGTATTTAAGTTTAGTATCGACCAGGGATACGACATGAAGATGAGAAAAATCCCTTCCACCCCAAACTACTCTTTATATGGAAAAAAAATAGAAAATTTTGATTTTCTCAGAAATGACTAACGATTTTTATCAAAATGCCTTATATTAAAGATATTTATATTGCAAACAAAATTATATGTTGAATAGCCTCTAAAGACCTCTTTATTCTGAATGAATTTTGCATAACTGGTAAACCGTAAGAAGAACCAAAGAACTCCTACACAAAAAATATAGATCACGATAAAAAAAAACTCAATTTATGTCATTACGGTTTTTTTATTCGTGGAATTGGCTATTTCTGAGAGATTGCTTGTTATTTGTTTCAGATTTAAAATACTATTCTCACACGGAAAGTGTAAACTCCTGACACTGTACAGAAATTGATTCCATCCGCATGGCAACTAGCTTTAAAAGATCGTATCGTTTTAGACTAGTTAATCCCTTATTTCCCTTCTACTTACAAGGAAGCAAGTAATTAAGACAATTTCTGCTAATGTTTATCCCGATTATCATTAAGTAGATAGAAGAAAATGCATTTTAACAATAATGTGTTACAGCGATGTAGAGAAAGTTATGTGAATGGAACACATCAGATTTTTCTTAATGTTGAATAAAATATTGAAAAGCAATTTTGATTTATTATTGTTTTTTTACAGTTGTTTCAAGTATTTCATAAAGCAACTGCCTAACCACGAACTGTAAGTTACTTATCAGATCTCGAATGCTTGAGAAAACTCGATCCTACAGGTCTCGTATTCCCAATATACATTCTCGACCTGATAAGTAACTTCACTTCTTAGTGCGCAATATACTTTATCCTAGCTGTAGACTTCATGCATACATTTCATGTATCCAAGGAAACAACAAAAATGAGTCTTCATTTCATTGTAAATTATTTTAACTCCTTTGGCAGCTCCCCATTCTTTAAATAATGAAAATTCCTTGTCATATAAGCCTTTGACTTGCCGGGTAACAAACTAAGTAGAACTTTTTTAGCATAACCTAAAACTTCTTAGGGAATATCCATTTTCATTCATTTATTGATTTATTTGTGCAGTATAAACAACCAGAATTGAAACTATTTATTTCGGCGGGGTTACTCAGCAACGAACAAAGCACTACATGCGTCTAAAATTCAGTTCCTCGTAACGACCACTAATAATATTAATAAATATAAGAATATTTTAGTTAATGTTGCGATAGGATAAAACGTATATTACACGTGGCATTAGACTATTTTTTTGCTCATGAGAAATTAGAATTAATAAACATCTCACTCACAAATACAGTCTATATACGCCACTTATAATATAAATAACTATTAGCATAGTTAAAATTTCTTGTCTTTACAGCAGGTTGGAAGTGGATTTTACAAATGCAGAGCTACTAACGTATATAACGATGTTATAATATCAACATATTTGTCACAGGTTCTAGTTAAATCGTTGGTTTCTGTGTATGCTCATTTTCACAGCCTTGAAAAAGTTGAAATATATGTATGTGTAATTTAAACAATATGATATAAAATTGACATGAAACAGTGAAATTATGAAAAAACAAACTGTAACATAATGGTTCTTTCTATGTGTTAAAAGTATGGTTTGTTACATTTATATGACGTCAAAAGACAGAGTCAGATTGAAAAATGTAATGTCGTAGCCGGGATTTTAACCATTATTTGGATAAACCCCATAGCCCCGGCTTAAAGTATTTAAAATATTGCAAGTCACCAATAGAGGATATCATCTCAAAAAAAGTTAGATCTACTTGTATATTGCATAATATACGGCATATTGACACAGCAGCTCAGTGGTTCAAATCCCGGCTATGGTATTGACTATACAACTCCTGTCCTACACAGGGTTTGTATTGAAAAAAGATTAATATACAGGACTTTCTCTACTCATTCAACAAACTATTCTAACAAATAATTTTCTTCTGCCTCCTTCTTGTTAATTGAGATAAGCTTTTGCAGATAATGCTTTTATTTCATATTTCCAATTACAAAGAATAGGCCAATATAGTAGGATTAAGTGATAGCGAAACGCTTTGAGAGATGTTTCAAACACATCTGGATGGTCTTTAAAATTCCGTTCTCTTTCCGTGGCTAGGGAAAAAAAAGAATAACGACTTCCCACTTGAGAAGAGTGTGTTTTAAAATGCAAACTAACAAAATAAATATATCAAAAATTATAAACTTAATACAAAATGTGCTTGATGTAACACAGTTTGTGTATTTGCGTATGAGGATTTTGTGTGTCTTACGGTTTACCAGTTATGCAAAAGTGATTCAGAATGAAGACAATTTAAGAGGCAAAAAAAAAATGTAATTATGCATTTCATTTGTCACTAAAATGTTTTAAACACGTGATATTTTAATCAAAATCGTTAACTATTTTTGAGAAAATCAAAATGTTCGAAACATTTTCTTATAAATCTTAGTGTGGCATCCTTGGTTGATTCAGAACTTAAAATATCAAATTCGGTATTTAACCGATTTTTCGATTTCTGAATTATGCTGTGCAAAGACACACACACACACACACATCACCATTTTCCAAAAAATACCTTTTATGGGCTCCCGGGAGGCTAATAAATATTTCGGATTAAATTTTGATATCAAATTTTTTGTTTAAAGACAATGCTTCCCCATACATGCCATGTAGTGGAGATAATAAGATGAGAATTTTCTCTCAGCTAATCTGGCTTTTATAATTTTGTAACGGTCACCATACGCAGGAGTTATATTTTAGAGAGTTAAAAGCTGTTTTTAGACAAAGTTTTACTTACCGCAGAGAACTTGTACATTTGCTAGTGTGCCAGAATTTTGTCCCATTTTAACAGGCTAGTTAGTCTGACATGAGACTTAGGTTTTTAAACACAATATGTTGCCTTAGGCCAGTATCGAATACCCAACCTTGGGCACAGAAGGCCATCCTTGGAAGAGAGTCGATTTAAATACCATATAAGTCTCTCTATTCCTCTCTCTCACACACATATACATACATTTTGTTCTCTTGATAATGTTAATATCATGAACAACGCGTTTGTTTCTGTGTCATGCTGACTGGCTAGCTCTCGTGGTTAACATGTTTCGATTCCAAGCCGAGGAAAAGGATTTTTAGGGGTAAAAATACCATTTTGGGTTTTATGTAATTATATCATTCTATTCTGTAGAAAGCAATAGTGAACAATCCGCAGTTTCACTTTGCCCAGTTGTGATTCTCATCCACAACCCGTCTAAATAGGAGAGATCTGCTCAGAACACATGTCATCCATGGGGTCAGTTTGGCCAAAAACAAATGACGTCTGTAAAAGAAGATAGACATCAGCTGACAGACAATTGAATCGGATTGTAAAATAAACACTCTCTAACACTAGCAAATGAAGTAAAATTGAATTGCAGTAAGGAAGTATATATATACCTACTTAACATAGGAAGAATGAAAAGATCAGGAATGGCATGGTTTAGGCTGAGAGGCTGGAAGCACAGAAAATGAACTTGACAGGAAAATCTGCGCATTCTGTGATTTGGCTGAAGACTCGATATATATTTTGCCAGAATAAGCACAATAGATCTGTGTACAATTAAACTCAAAGAAAAATGATTGCGAAGTCAGATCAAATTTGTTCCGTTAATTAGAAACAATTCATCTCACTTTTCTTTTCCTTTACTTTTCTCCTTTGTTTATTTTTGTCATCTTTAACTTGTATCTGAAATATACATGTACAGTCAAGATCCATTCAGTAAATACTTGTAAAACAACTTATACATTTTACATCAATAAAAATTCCTCTTCTATCCATGAATATAAACAGGAATACCTTGAGGGGAAGTGGAGCTTTGTAAAGGTCTGATGTGCTAGTCCGTAGGTTGAGCGTATATTCGAGTCCGCCTGGAGCATCGGTGGGCTTTCTTCTCCAGCAAATTACCTATCGGAGTTCTATCGCCGGCTCCAAGCCTTAAGGCTGATTGGTTTTGTATCTTCGGTAAAACGTATAAAAGAATTTAGTTTTTTGAAATATTACAACAAAAGAAAACGTATACCGTTTTTGTGATCTTCTTACATGTTTACTTTCTCTAGCCCCGTATGCACAATGTACATAGGGATAGAGAAGTATTGTATTCCACCCAAAAATTCGATGTGTAGATTTCATCGGAAATACATGTTTTAGGACCCCTGAATCCAAAAAAAGCATTTCCACAAAAAGTTCTGTGTGTGTGTGTATGTGTGTGTGTGTGTGTGTGTGTGTGTGTCCGTGTGCCTGTGAACATAACTCAAAAACGAAAAGTAGCTAAAATACCAAACTTGGTATTTAAGTTCAGTATCTTCCAGGGATGTGACACGAAGATTTTGAGAAAAATCTCCCCATCCCAAACTACCCTTTACATGGAACTTTTTTCGAAAATGGCTCTTACGATTTTGATTAAAATATCGTATATTAAAGATATTTACCTGACAAATAAAATGTATATCTTGAATTTTCATGGAATATCTTATAAAGACCTGTTTATTCTGGATGAATTTTGCTTAATTTGGCACGTAAGAGATAGACAAAAACTTACTATACAAAAAATATAGGCCTTGTTAAAATACACAACTTACGTCATATACATTTTTTTCGTGGAGCTTACCGTTTTCGAGGTATTCATTGTTATTAGTTTCAGCTGTGAAGTACTTATACTTTTCTCAGACGGGAGTGTCCGTTTTTCTTTTGTTCTACTCCTGGCCAAGAAAAGAAGTGATTTGTAATGACATTCGCATAACGACAACTTTTAAAACATTTGACTATCGATTTAGCCTAGTGTACTCCCTTATTTTCTGCCTACTTATAAGGAACTAAGTAATAAGAACATTGTGCTGAATATCTCGATTAACAAGGTGCAGAAAGAAGAATAATGTTATGTAAGAAGTTTGTAGAACGGCTAGAGAAAGTCATGTGAGTGTAACACATCAGATTTTTACTTTATCGTTTAGCTACTTAAACTAGAAGAAGAATTGTATTTGACCCCAGTTTTATTCCTACCGTAGTTATGAGCACTAGTGGCCATATGGACCTGTTGATCCAGGAGAAAAAGAGAAATTCATTAAAATACACTATGTAAAATAAACTTATTTTCTACTTCTTTTAAGATTTTACAATCGCTTTGAGCTCTTGTATAAAGTTTTTGGGTGAAATGCAACACCTTTTCTGCCTACTATATCGTCCTCCTCCGTGGTGTAGTGGTTATCATACTAGCCTTTTATTCCCAAGTTCGCAACTTCAAAACCAGCAGGGGGTGATGGATTATTTTAGGGCGGACAAATCCTTGGCATGGCTTCCTTCGGAAGAGAAATAAATCCGTTGCTCCCGTGTCCTAGATTTACGGCACGTAAAAGAACCTCAAACTTGATAAAGAGGCCTCTGAACAAAATTAAGCGGTCTTTCACGCTCTATATAGAATGGGACTCAGAACCATAGTAGTTAAAGAGCGTCTATAAATAGAACTCAATTTACATTTATGTACCATGTACATTATGTGGAAGAGAAATCAACACAAGGATCGTCCAAAAAGTAAAGCACGATTTGGCGTAACTAAATAATAACCAAAAATATCAACACAAAACTTTATTTAAAATGCAGTAGCTTAATTCATTTTTCAACGTAATCTCCAGATGCTGTCAAGGCATTTATTGTCACGTGGCACCAGTTTTCCAATGCCCATGTTACACGTACTCTTCTACCGCCAAAGATCTGATTAGTTTTTTGAATGCAAAACATGTTCGGCAAATCGAAATTTATAGGCAAATAACGCAAGAATATGTTGATAATGCAATGAACCCAATGGAAATGTCTTCAGTGAGAAAATGGTGCATAACGTTTAGTCAAGGAAGAACCACTGTACGATGAAGTCCGGAGTGGAAGTTCATTATTTGTTACGGAAGAGTGGAAAGCAAATGTTCATGAAAAAATTCAGGAAATCCGCCTTAAACGACTTTTTGAGCGCTAAAGGGATCCCAACCGTTGAATAACTCAAAGTGGTAGATCTTTGGCGGAAGAAAAGTATAACATTGGCATTGAAAAAAAAAAAAAACTGGTACCGGCTACAATAAATACCTTGACACCAAAGGCGACAACGGTGAGAAATAGAATAAGGCACTGTAACTTTGTAAATAAAGGTTTGTGTTGGTATCTTCTGTTACTGAGATATGATAAATCGTTCTTTACTTTATGGACGCCTCTCATATACTTTTTACCTTCTCTAGCACGTATGTACAATGTACGTTGTATTCCACCCCAAATTCGATACCGAGATATCACTAGAAATACATGTTTTAGAATCCCTGAATAAAGAAAAAGCGCCGTTTGTTTGTGTGTGTGTGTGTGTGTGTGTGTGTGTGTCTATGGACAGCATAACTCAAAACAGTTAAGTGCATTAAGTACGAAACTTGATATTTAAGTACAAGGATGCAGAAGAAGAATTTCAGGAAAATAGACTACAGGCAAACTACAGTTTACATGGGACGGTTTTCGAAATTATCGTTTTCTAAAAAATTACTAACGATAAAATAAGAACTAAAGCTTTCCTGGCGACGTGTTAATTCAATCGGGCTTCTAGCCAGGTAAAAACTTGTGCTTGACACCCAAGCCAAGTTTTTACCTGGCTAGAAGCCCGAGAAGATTTTGAATTAATTACTAACGATTTCAATTAAAATTCTGTATTTAAGATATTTACATGGTAAATAAAATTAATATCATTTTCTTGGGAATAACACCTGAAATCCTCTTCATTCTGAATTGACCGTATGAGATAGATAAAGCTTACCATACAAGTAATGTATATCTCTCTAAAAACAAACAGTTCATATAATATACTAACCATTTCGAGATATTCCCTATTATTGGTTTGAAATACTTAAAAAAATTTCCCAAATGGAGAGACCTCATCCGTTTCATCTCTCTTTCGTTTCACTTAGGGCCATCCAAACAGAACCAATTTCAAGGTCAACTGCTTAGCAACAGCTTTTAAATATTAAACTAACTTAAGGCTAGTGTATTCCCTTACTTCCTTTCTAGTTATAAGGAAAACTAAATACTAAGACTATTTCTACGTCTGTTGAATTTAATTAGCTAAGTAGATAAAATAATACGCTTTTGATAAAATAGTTTGTTTACAGAACAGATCCAGAACGTACGTGAGTGGAACACATCGGATTTTTAAGTTTCGTTCTGTTTTCTTTTATTTTATTTGTTCATTACAATTATTTTTGAAAATGTTCGTCACATCACCATTCTTTACCTTAGACACTATCGCTCGGTTTGCAGAAACGGGAAGAGTATACGTGCACATTAGAGCAGCAGCCTCCGATCACGCCCTTAACCCTCAACGACCCTCTAGTTGCACACATTCCCCTGCATAGCGATATTAATTTCAATAAATTAAAGCTGCTTATCCGACCGCAGCAGGGGAGAGTAGTTTACACGCTTTACAGTAGGGGAGAAACACACTTCACCACATTCCTGCACTGCAGGGTGTGTACGGGAGTTTCACACCGCCGTTAATTGGAACATACACTCAATATTTTCTTCTACTCTATGACTGAACTGACTCAAATGCAAGTTTATGCTTCAGGAGCTATATTCTATACTCTCGTTTAAAAACATACCTACATAACGGAAAACTTAATACTATTTTAATTACTGTAGCATAATACTCGACAATAACACAAAATAGAAATTTCATAACATTACTGCGTCGCAATTGAAGTTTCTCCTGCCCCCTTTTATTACTTTCTCTACACGTAATATAGAGAAGGTATTGCATTCCACCCAAAAATTCGATACCGAGATTTTACCGGAAATACATGTTTTGGGTCCCCCTGAATCCAAAAAGAGCATTTTCAGAAAAAGATCCGTGTGTGTGCCTTTGTGTATGTGTGTGTCTTTATGTGCCTGTGTACAGCATAGCTCAAAAACGAAAAGACCGTTAAATACCAAACTTGGTATTTAAGATTGGTATCTTCCAAGGATGGGACACGAAGATTTTCAAGAAAATCCCCCTATTCCCAATTACCCTTTACATGAAACTTTCGAAAATTTTTACTCTCTATAAAGTGTCGCTAGCGGTTTTTATTAAAATATCGTATATTAAGGATATTTATGTGACAAATAAAATGTATATCTGGAATTTTCTGGGAATAGCCTCTGAAGACTTTTATCAATTTTACGGAAATTTGCATAACTGCTAAACCGTAAGAGATGGACAAACTTACCACACACAAATGTAGAGCACTTTAAAACTTTATGTTATATACATTATATACATTTTTTCGTGGAGTTGATCGTTTTTTAGATACCTATTCCTTGTTTTTGTTTCAGCTTAGAAAAACTTATAATTTTCTCATACAGGAACTTGTCAACTCCTGTCCATACAAACAAGTCACATAGCAACCAGTTTTGACTATCACTTTAACCTGTGGTATTCCCTTATTTCGCTTCTACTTATAAGGAAGCAAGTGATAAGACTATATCTGCTAAGTAAATAGAAGCACAAGCTTTTTATCAATAATTTGTTGCAGAGATGTAGAGAAAGTCATGTAATGGAACACATCAGATTTTTTTCTATACCAAGTACTACGCACATATAGGTATTGCATAAAAATTTCTGTACCGAGATTTCACCGGAAATAAATAAATCATTTAAAAATAATAGGAAAAAAACTGAGTGTGTGCATGTGTCTGTGGGCAACATAAATACGAAAAGTCCGTTAAATACCAAGTTTGGTATTTAATTTTAGTATTTTTAAGGATGTAAAACGATGATATTCAAGAAAATGACCCATAATTACACTTTACAGGGAAACATTTTCTAAATGTCTGAGTTTCTCAAAAATGGCTAACATTTGTTACTAAAATACCGCATATTAAAGATACTTTACATGACAAATAAAATGGTTATTTTGAAATTTCTAGGGATAGCCTCTGAAAGTCTCTTCATACTGGTTGGCGTTTGAATGACTGGAAAACCGTAAGAGATAGACAAAAGCTTACTATAACAAAATCTGAGGTGATCCATTCTCATGACTTTCTCTGCATCCCTGCAACAAATTATTATTAGAAAGCTACTGCTTCTATTTTCTTCATGCTAATCGAGAAAAAAAAATTAGCAGAAATTGTCTTATTACTTGTTTCCTTCTAAGAAGAAGGGAAATAAGGGAGTACCGTAGGATAAAGTGATAGTCAAAATCTGGTTGCTATGCGACTCAAGTGTCTTTGTATGGACAGGAGTCCTGTATGGGAAAAGTGTTAAGTTTTTCAAAGCTAAAACCAATAACAAGGAATATCTCAAAAACGATCAACTCCACGAAAAATGTATATAACATAAATTGTGTGGTTTAATGCGCTCTACATTTTTTGTATGGTAAGTTTTTGTACATCTCTTACGGTTCAGCAGTTATGCAAAATTCCGTAAAATTCATCCAGAATAAAGTATCTTTAAAGGCTATTCCCAGACAATTCAAGATATACATTTTATTTGCCAGGTAAATATCTTTAATATACGATACTTTAATCGAAATTGTTAGTCATGTTTAGAAAATCAAAATTTTCGAAAAATATTCCATCTAAAGGGTAGTTGGGGTTGGAGGGATTTTCTTGAAAATCTTTGTGTCGCATCCTTGCAAGATACCAAACGTAAATACCAAGTTTGGTATTCAACGGTCTTTTCATTTTTGAGCTATGCTGTGCACAGGAACACACACGGACACGCACGGACCTTTTTGTAAAAACGCTTTTTTTTATTGAGGGGGACACAAAACATGTATTTCCGATGATATCTCGGTATCGAATTTTTGGTTGGAATGCAATACCTTCTCTATGTACACAGTACGTGTAGAGAAAGTGAAAATTTGGTTCAAATCCAATGACTACCTACCCAACTTTTGCTAGAATAGTTTGTAATAGCTATAAAACGATAGTGGCCAGAGAAAGTCATGTGAATATAGCACATAAATCACAACAACTACCACGCACTTAAAGACGCAGGTGATGATTGCATCAACATTTGATGTGCCTACGTATATCACACCTGTCACTTGATGCTCCTATACTTTACTGGGCGTAACGTTAAACTGACTGTAATGGAACGTTTCATTACTCCCGAGGCTGAAGGATACAATTCTCCTGAATGGCCGAATACAAAATTAAGTGATTAATGGTCCAGACTGTATCACCATCATCGAGTTTGATTTATGAGACCACGTCCAATAGCGGGATGACAGACAACAAGCTTGACAGCTCAAAAAGACTTTTATGACTTGCATAGTCTGCTAAATATAGGCGGTCACTACTGGCCAACAGTTATTTCGGCTACTTCTTCCTTCTTTTCTTTCTTTTTGTGCGACAAGCAGCCCTTGCCAGGCCGATATTCGAGATCCAACGGGCAAATTGTACGCACATGACATAAAAAATCAGATGTGTTCCATTCACATCACGCTCTCTTTACATCTATGAAACAAATTAACTATTCTATTTCATTCTAATCGAGATAAACATTTGCAGAATTTGCGTTATCACTTATTCCTTTATAAGAGAAGGGAAACGAGAGAATACACTAAGCTAAACCGATAGTCGAATGTTTTAAAATGTGGTTGCTATGGGATTGAAATCAGTTTCTTTGCGTCACCAGCCGTTGACTAGTTCCTGTATGAGAAAAGTTAAAGTATTCTAAAATTGAAACCAATAACCAGGAATTCTCGAAAACGGACAACTCCACGAAAAACATTTATAACATAAATTGTACATATCTACATTTTTTCTGTAGTAAGTTTTTGTCCAGCTCTTACGGTTTACTAGTAATGCAAAATTTAAAAAAAAATCATTCAGAGGCTACTCCCAGAACATTCAAGATATATGTTTTATTTGTCATGTAAATATCTTATTATAAGAGATTTTAATCAAAATCGTTAGAGCAATTTTTGAGAAAATCAATATTTTCGACTTTTTTTCATGTAAAGGGTAGTTGAGGGTGGGAAGATTTTGTTGAAAATCTTGGTGTCGCATCCTTGGAAGATACTTAACCTAAATAACAAGTTTGGTGTTTAACAGACCTTTCGTTTTTGAGCTATACTGCCCTCCCCCACACAAGACACACATGCGGACATTTTTCTAAAACGTCCTCTTTTGGATTCAGGGGGTCTCAAAACAAATCTGTCCGGTGAAATCTCGGTATTGAATTTTTGGGTGCAATACAATACCTTCTCTATACGCTATATTACGTGTACAGAAAGTAATAAATAAATTATATTAGTTAAAAAGAGACAAGTCAGCCTATCTTACATTTATTTGATCATCAAATACAAGAAAATAAAAACGCTTTTTTAGATTAAGCCTTCATACTGTTGCTACCGATTGCTATATTGTTTTTTAAAAAATCGTGAAAAATTCCCAAAAGAAAAAATACTTTTACATAATGACAACGTTTTGTCACTTATAGAAGAACTGGGTATATGGAGGCCCTAACGTTAGCACCCTGAACCCTCCCTAATCTAGCTCCTTGTGATTTTTGGTTTTGTTTGCAAAAGTAAAAAATAAGAAGGGAATCACTTTTTCGTTATTGGATAGAGCAGTGGAACATGACAAAACTCTGGTTTCTTACGTGCCTCAGGAAGAGTGGCATCATTGCTTTATGGACTAGCTTCCTCGTATTAATGTTAAATAGTATCATTACATCTCTGTAAGAAATTATTTTAAAAAGATTATTCCTCTAACTACTTCAGCTAATCCAGATAAACATTAGCAGAAATTGTCTAATTACTTGTTTCCTTGCAAGTAGAAGGGAAATAAGGGAATACACTAGCTAAAGCGATAGTCAAATGTTTTAAAGCCGGCTGCCATTTAGCTGAAAACTAGGAGTTTACAAATTCCCATATGAGAAATGTTTCAAGTTTTAAATCGGAAACGAATTGCAAGGAATATCTCAGAAATGGTCAACTCCACGAAACATACTATATTACATAAATTGTGTGTTTTAAGATGATCTACATTTGTATGTAGTAAGTTTCGGTCTATCTCTTACGGTTTGCCAGTTGTGCAAAATTCATCCAGAATAAAGAGGTTTTCAGAGGCTATTCTCATAAAATTCAAGATATACCATTATATTCTTTATGTAAATATCCTTAATACACTGTATTTTAATGAACATTTTTACTAATTTTTGAGAAAATCAAAATATTTTAAACTTTTTCCATGTAAAGGGTAGTTTGGGAAGAGGGGATTTTTCTCAAAGCCTTCGTATCGCATCCCTCAACTCAAATACCAAGTTTGGTATTTTACCAACTTTTCGTTTTGAGTTATCGTATTCACAGAACAACTCGTACAAGCGCGGGCCTTTCTCTAAAAATGCTCTTTTTGGATATAGGGGACCCTAAAACATGTATTTCCGGTGAAACCCTCGTGTCGAATTTTTGCAATACTTTATCTATGTACCATGTGCATGAAGTAAAAATTCAGTGTCGCTCGTGTAGTTATTTTTACTCTCCTTGAAAAAATCCCTTCATTTGATACATAGCATGTCCTTTTCAAGATAGACTTAAGTTAATCAGCAAGACAACCACAGCCTTATGAGAAAGAACACCCAGTCACGTTTTAACATTATTCTTAGACATTTTCCACCAAAAATTGCAATGACGCCTTGAAGCATATCCGAAAATGTTCTTGTTCTCTAAAAGACAAGAACATTTTTTTCCACTTTATTAGCTCATTTGCTTTTGCCAGTGTTTCTCAACAAAAGGCGCACAAATGCATGACTTCTGAATTGAAATACTCCCAAATTAATTCTGTAGCTATCTGGAATTCCACTTCCCTCTGGTGGGTTCGGTATGTTGATCCTGTTCTGCTTTAACTTCTTTTCCACAAAGATGAAGATCTATGATGCGTCTCATGATATTTACTCCGCGCTAAGCGAGTGGGAAGGCGATCTCTTTGAACTTTTCCTACCATCTGCACACTTCCAGAGGGGGCCATATTCATCGACACGTGTTTTATTCCTCCATCGTGAAAATATTCTCAAAGGAGTAACTTGTGCGTCTCGTTAAATAAAAATAGGAAATTTACAAGGACGGCTTTAAAACAATATGGAGAAATCTCTTGTTAATGAGCAAAGAACACTCAAGAGTTTGGTGTCAAATATGTACTTTATAACTTAATAGTGTTCTGTGTCTGATATACCTCTTCTCTAAGAAAGCACTCTCAAAGAGAATCACATTCATTGGCATCCTTATTCTTAAGAGAGAAAGACTTCAAATAAGTTGCTTTCGATTCCGCACTAGGCCACGAAAATGATAATTCACTTCTCTCAAGTCTGGAAGAATGAATTAAGAATTTTTGGGGTGGGGGGGTAGTGTTTAACGCCCCAGTCCACTCGACCACGGCGTGGCCCGAATGAATGAGGGAGTGTTTAATATTAACAAATCTGATGTATTCCATTCACACGACTTTCTCTACCTGTTCTGCAAACAAACTATTCTAACAAAAGGTTATTCATATATCTAGCAACATCATGCTAACCGATTGGCATTAGCAAAAATGATCTTGTTACTCAAAATAGTTGTATGTATTTAAGTTTCAAACTACACAATAAGCTTCTAGAAAGCTTTAAATGCCTAGATAAGAAAACTAAGTATATGCATGGTTGGTTGACAATCCTTTATATTCATACAAGCGTTTTTAGATTTAAAAAAAAAAATATGTAATTTTAATTCACAATGTATGTAATCATACAATTTTATATCAAACGATGTCAAATATCTGTACAGTGCTTTAAGATAGAAGGAAATAAATACTAAGAACTTCCGTGTTATGGCCAGGCCGTGTCTCGCCTCTCATCTAGGCAGCCGGGGTTCCATCCCAAGCGACCGCATGTGATGGACAAACGACGCACGGGTGGGTTTTCTTGAGGTTCTCCGCTTTACCCCGCCATCGCATTCCATGCATCACCAGTGTAATCGCCTGCGGTGCCATGTGTAGTAAAAGCGCGCGTTAAACACTATAAAAAATCCTTCCGTGTAGGCACAGGGAAGTAAGGGAATACATTAGGTTAACACTATAGTCAAACATTTTAAAAGCTATGCGAAACAATTGATATTTGGTTCTCTTTGCGTGGCTAGAAGTAAAACAAGAAAAATATGAAATGAAGAATAATTTGCCGTTTGAGAAAAGCATAAATATTTTAAAATTGAAACCAAGAACAAGAAATAGTTAAATCTGAAAAAAATATATCCAAGGCGAAGTGATAGTAAAATATTTAAAAGGCGGGTTGCAGTTCTCTTTGCAAATCACAGGAAACAAAAGAAATTCATCTAGTGTGAAAAATATGAGGATAGTTTCTTGAAAATCTTCGTGTCACATCCTTTGGGGGCGATGAAAATACACTTTTGGTAGGTATTTATTCGATTTTTCTTTCTCTACCCGTACTAAGTATGTACATACCGTATCGAGAAGGTATTGTATTGCACCCCAAAGTTCGATACCAAGATTTCACCGAAAAAATATATTTTGAGACCCCCTGAATAAAAAAAAAACATTTTTAGAAAAATGTCTGAGTGTGCGTATCTGTCGTCAGTGCATGTATGTGTGTGTGTGTGGAGGGGGGGGGGGGTAGGGGGGTAGGTAGCATAGCTTAAAAACGAGAAGTCCGTTAAATACCAAACTTGGTATTTAAGTTTAGTTTCTTCCATGAATGCGACACGAAGATTTTCAAGAAAAATCAACTCACCCCAAACTACCCTTTACATAGAGAAATTTTACGATAATTTTAATTTTCTTAAAAATATGTACGTGACAAATGAAATGTATATCTTGTATATTCTGGGAATATCCTCTGAAGACATCTTTATTTTGGACAAATTTTGCATAACTGCTAAACCATAAGGGATACACAAAAATTTATTACACAAAAAATATATTTTTCATTAAAACAAACAAATAGTTTGCTAACTCTTGGCCCTACAAAGGGAACTTCAGTCACATAGCAACCAGCTTTTAAAAGATTTTACTGTCACTTTAGTCTATGCCACTTCCTTATTTCCCTTCTACTTACAAGGAAGCAAATAATAAGACCAATTCTGCTAATTGTTTATCATTTAGCATGAAGTAAATAAAATAATAGGCTTTTTATTAATGATTTGTTGCAGAGATGCAGAGAAAGTCATGTGAATGGAACATGTAAGATTTTTCATTCTGTTATTCTGCTCTTTTCTCTCTCTCTCTCTTTCTCTCTCTCTCTCTCTCTCTCTCTCACACACACACAGACCATCGAGCGAAGGGTTTTTTTCCTAAATATGCTTATGTATTCGTTCATTGACTGAGGGACCTCGAAAGTATATTTCTAATGGCATTTCGAATAGAAGTGAGTGAAATACAGCACATCTACTAAGCAGGTGGTAGAGAAAGTAATGGAACCCGATTAAATCATCATCGAGCGTTCAGCTCGTGCTGGCTTCTTCGTCTTCGTCATCAAGTCCATAGCCAAAACCCTGACAAGAATTAAGTACTGTGGACGTTGCATGTACTTCTATTATATTAACGGTCGGTCACGTCTGTTAATTGCTAGGGTCACTGGGAGGTCAAGCGTAGCCGGCAGCCCGGAATTCCTCCAGCTTAACACGCAAACGTACCAAAATTTATCGTCCATAATAACGGCTACCTCTATTTCCATCTTACTGGCTTCATTAATTGAGATAGCACAGACATTAAGCAGCACGGGGATTTGTTGGGTTTGGGAGGGTTACCCACTTTTTCTGCTGCATTGTGAGAAATGGATTGTCGACACGCCACAGTGCAGGCAATTCTCTCCACAACCCTGTCAAGGGGTAACGGAGACTACCTAGGCTAGGGGTCATCAATCGAATGCGCTATGGCGCAGAAAGAGACCTGTCCTTGAAGCAGAATGGGGAGAAGAAATCGCAGGATAATAGTGGCATCCTGCTAACAGGCAAATTTAACGGAGTCGGATTCTATTATTACTTTCTCTACACGTACTATGTACATAGTGTATAGAGAAGGTATTGTATTGCACCCAAAAATTCGATACCGAGATTTCAGCTGAAATACATATTTTGGGTCCCCATGAATCAAAAAGAAACATTTTTTGGAAAACAGGTCCGTGTGTGTCTGTGTGTATTTGTGGACAGCATAGCTCAGAAACGAAAAGACCGCTAAATACCAAACTTGGTATTTAAGTTTGGTATCTTCCAAGGATGCGACACGAAGATTTTCAAGAAAATCCCCCCATCCCAAACTACGTTTTACATAGAAAAAAATTATAAAATTGTTATTTTCTCAAAAATAGTTCTAATGATTTTTATTAAAATCTTTTTTATGAAAGTCATTTATATGCTAAATAAAATGTATATCTTAAATTTTCTGGGAATAGCCTCTAAAGACCTCTTTATTCTGGATATTTTTATTGAATTTTGCATAGCTGGTAAACCGTAAGAGATAGACAAAAATGTAGATTACGGTAAAACACACAATTTATATAATGTATATATTTTTTTCGTAAAGTTGATCTTTTATTTTTAGATATTTCTTGTTATTGGTAGCTTTAAAAAGCAAGTAATAAGGCTATTTCTAGTAATTTTTCTCATTTAGCTGAAGTGAATAGAAGCATAAGTTCCAGAGATGTAGAGAAAGTCATGTGAATGGAACACATCAGATTTTTTTTTAGAAAAAGATATAAAGATAATGCTTCTGGCATTGTGTTTCTTACTTTCTCTAGCACGTATATACATGGGTCATTCAATAATTAGTGGCAATATTTGAATTAACAACAATAAAATATTTTTTGAGCAGTCACATTATTGCAGTGTTTAGAACTAATCTCCAACCTGAAGAACTTGCCTTCACACATCAGGGAGACAACGGATGCCATCCACAGCCTCTTGTCCTAATATTCGAACAGACCGCTCTATTGCTGCTGGCTCTAAAGCGAACTCCTCTAAGTAGTAATTTCATTTTCTTAAAATCTTATGTGTTACACCCACATGACTTTCTCCAGCTGTTCTACAAACAAACTTCTAACAATTCTTATGCTAATCGATATAAACATTACCAGAATGTATGTATTACTTAGTTCCTTATAAGTAGGAGGAAACTAAAGGAATGGACTATGTGAAATGTTTTAAAAGCTGCTGTTATGAGACTGTCATTGCAAATCACTTCTTTGCTTGTCCAGGAGTAGAACAAAAGAAAATCTTATCCATTCCACTCACATGACTTTCTCTACATACCTGCAAAGAATATTATTAAAAAGCTTATGCTTCTATTGACTTCATGCTAATCAAGAAAACATTAGCAGAAATAATCTTATTACTTGCTTCCTTGTAAGTAGAAGCGAAATAAGGGGGTACCTTAGGTTAAAGAGATGGTCAAAAGCTGGTTGCTATGTGACTGAAGTTCCTTTCTTTGTATGGACATGAGTTGACAAATTCTTGTATGAGAAAAGTATAAGTTCTTCAAAGCTAAAACCAATAACACGGAATATCTCAAAAACGACCAACTTCATACAAAAAAATGTATATTATATAAATTCTATGTTTTAACGTGCTCTACATGTTTTTGTAGTAAGTATTTGTCCATCGCTTACAGTTTAGCAGTTATGCGAAATACCATAAAATTCTTCCAGAATAAAGTAGTCTTCAGAGACTATTCTCAGGAAATTCAAGATCTACATTTTATTTGTCAGGTAAATATCTTTAATATACGCTATATTAATCAAAATCGTTAGAGCCATTTTTGAGAAAACCAAAAATTTCGAAAAAAAGTTCCATGTAAAGGGTAGTTGGGAGTGGGAGGATTTTCTTGAAAATCTTCGTGTCGCATCCTTGGGAGATAACAAACCTAAATACCAAGTTTGTTTTTTAACGGCCTTTTCGTTTTTGGGCTATGTTGCCCACAGACACACATAGATACACAGACACACACAAGGACATTTTTCTAAATATTCTTTTTTTTTTTTTTTTTTTTTTTTGATTCAGGGGGTCTCAATTCTTGTATTTCGGTGAAATCTCGGTATCGAACTTTTGGGTGCAATACAGTACAGCAATTTGTCAACTCCTGTTCATACAAACAAAGGAACTTCAGTCACATAGCAACCAGCTTTTGACCATCACTTTAACCTATGGTACTCCCTTATTTCGCTTCTACTTACAAGGAAGCAAGTAATAAGACTATTTCTGCTAATTTTTTCTCAATTAGCATGAAGTAAATAGAAGCATAAACTGTTGGGTTATTAATAAGATACAAAATAAACATTTTAAAAGTACTTTGTAGAGGGTATATAAAAATAAACAATTGTGGGTAGAGAAAACCGTGTGAAGGTAACCCACCAGAGTTTTTAAAATAAAAAAAGGCGTATTGAAATGGTACTGCGAAGTAATGATGCTAGCAACAAGATGAACGTGTTTACTATGTTTAGACTGGTCAAGCGAGTTTAATAATAACTCGTTAAAAGCCTTGGTGAAGTTTGTTATAATTTTCTGGATTCTCAAATGGAAACTCGTCGCTCGGGATGTGGTCAAGATGTGAGAGAATTTCTGAGGTTACAAGTACAGTGCCCGGAAATGCTACTCGGCCGTGACAGCTGCGGTCAAACTTGCTCTCTTCCTTCTTTGTTCTTCACACATACTGTGTCTATAGTCTTGATAATGGTTTAATTATAGCACAACAATGAGATAAACACATCATTATAATAGCAATTTCAAATATAAGCTGCCTTAAATTAATGCAATCGTTCTACAGTCTACGCTCTTGCAAATTGGCAGACATGTTCTTATCAACCAGAAACTTCGCTACTGTCAAACCAGACTTGATGTAAACAAAGATTTTGTAATCTTCCGCGTTAACTGCGTGTTGTATCAGCTGTGAGGAACAAACATGAACAAAGGCCACAACGACTCATGTTTCCTGTTTACAAGGATGGTGTGCTCGTGCTAGGAATGAAGACACCACTTTTTCAAACATAAATTCCGTAATTATTTCTCAACATGGTCACAATTTAGGGACATGCACTTCTCCCAACGTTGCGGTCATTTTAATCCATCCCAAAAATAGTAATTGTCAAGCCTTCAAAATGTGCCTCAGTTTCGACACTGACCTCATTAGATATGCCGGAGGAATATGGGGAATGCGACAACAAATTCATAAAGGGATTCATGCAGTTGAAAACTCCGGATGAATATGCTGGGAGTTGTCATTATAGAAGAGCACTCACTTCTTTATCAAATGTCCCCAAATCTTGATGAATCAAATTGTCCCCAAATCTTGTTGAATCAGGCCATTAACAATAGTTATTCAGCAATCGTTTTTTCTTATTCTAAGAAGTAATGAGTCATGCTTCGCATCCCAAAAAATTGTCGCCGTTTTTCCGACCGATGGGCCTTCTTTGGAGCAGTTTTGCCAGAAGCAACTCATTGTTTTGATTGTTGCTCGGTTTCCGGAGTATATTGGTGAACCCAGTTCTCATCGACAGCAACAACTCGACGCAGAAAATCCTTTGAATTTCGCTTAAACAACTCCATCTGCGAGGTAGAAAGCCGCATCCGTTTGTTGTCTACAGTGAGCAATCGCGGCTCCCATTGTTAACCTATTTAAGGCTGTGACGTCGGCAGTTTGTTATTAAACAAAATCATACGCGCTTTCCTACGAATAGAGCCTTTGGTAAAGTCATCTGGTTTTTCTAATTCTAGCCTGGGATGGATGAATGAAATGGGTGAAACGATGCTCAGTTCAGCAGGGGTCCACTGAACTTAAAGCTAATAGGAATTCATCTTCTCAGTATAAGGGAAAACCCCAGCAAAATTTTTATTCTGGTAGCTTATCCGAACCAAGGAACTCTTGAAATGGAGGAAAAGTCGCTACCCCCAGATCTATTTATCATTCTCCTGACTGCTCTTACATCATTTATAAATGCAAAAGGGACAGCTACACCGAACGCAACCTTCTTTTGTCTTACTATTCATACCTAACCTTGCGTTGCGTACACAGAGAAAGAACTTCCTCTATGCATTACCTACTATTCAACAACAGATGATCGCAATGCGAGATTTTACAGGACTTGCTGTACATCCATGTTATTGTACTTAGCAGTGAAGAACTATCTCTCATTTCCTTTAAGAACAGTATGATATTATCTGTCCATTCTTACTTCACCGGCGATGTAAACAAACCAGAATGTATTCTTCCGCGAACGCACGTACACACACACACACACACACACACACACACACGTGGTGCTAAGCTGTGTTTGTCTGCTGTACAATTGTAAAATCCCGTACCTACGTTTGACAGAAAACAAAAAAATTACCTACCTTCATTGCGCACAGATGATCATTAACCCTATGAAAAGTATAACAAATAAAACACAGTAAAATAGGTAGGCGAGTTGTATTCAGTATGAAATGTAAAATTCTCCTCTAAAGTTACAAAATGAAGACATGTTGTTCCGGAAATTTGCTCAAGTATTGCATATGTACGTCAATCCAACAGTTTTTTGTTTGTTTTGGGAATTTTAGCATTCATATATACGCAGCATATTTCTTTAATATACTGTCATGATACAGTGAGATACCCAGAACAGCTAATCTGAAGAGGGAAGTGGTCCCATCCGTTGCAGTTGCAACTATCCGAGTCATCACCGGGGCTGATAAATTAGTCGGGACAATGACAATCTGTACCATTCCCTCCAAATCCCACGTTGTTCTTCCCAAACAATGCGTATACACATTTACTGCATTTTCGGCTGTCATTTCTTTAAAAGCAGCTTGTACAAGATGTCGATGCTGCTTTCGGAACACCAGTGAATTCTACGTCTATTGTTGAATGTAAAAATAAAGGTACTTTTCACAACACTTAGGAAAAAATCTTTTCTCGACACTTTGGTATTACATTGGTATTACATGTTTCCGCCAGTACTTGCTGACTAAAAGTAGTCGTTACAGACAAACTGTACAACACACATGCATTGTTACATACAGAAATAATGATTAAATGAAAAATGTATTCCTTAATCATTCGTAGTATATTATTTAGACAATATTACATAGTTTAATGTTATATTTCTGTACTTCTCTTGGCAATTTAAATGGAACTATTTTGTGATGGAGAAAAACTATAAAATGTTCAGAAACCAATCACAGCCGTTGTAACCTGTTGATTTTGCTTACATTTTCAATGAAGCATGGATGGGAAATAATTTCCTTACTGAAAAATTGATTTAATGAATGTATTCACAATTTGCGTGTAGATTTCTTGGCTCCCACAAATCGTAAGGTGCAAAGAGATCATGAATATTTTATTAAAAGTACAGTTTTATCAGTTGCAATTCCCGTGCTTTTAATGTTTTTACCAAGCAATTATCGTGACGTCAATGCCGCCAGCGTCAGTTGTGTGTAGGTAATTTTTGTAACCTATTTATTTATAAAAGATTGAATAAATTTTCTAATATGGTATTGTTGGTTATACTATTTAATTTGAAACTTGCCGTGCCCTTGGAAGATACCCATATGTAATTTATGGTTCTAGAAACCCGTGCCAACTTTTAATGTTCAGGACTGCTATGATAGCAGTTTTAAATCATGTAAATATTAACATGTAAATGTCCTGTGTAATACACTGAAGTATGTCTTTGGTTGTATGGATAATATCTAAATGCCAATAAATTAATAAAAAAAAACTTTTTGCATATGCTTACGACAGCATTATGGTCTTTCCTCGCTCTGGGCTTATGCTGTGTTACGTCATTATTAATATAGCTTACAGTCCCAAAAATAAGGTTTTATACAAGATGCTACTACTTAGGCGGTGTAGATGCACATTGCAATAACAGTAATTAAATTGCATACTCTATGTCTGAGCGTTTAAGTGCATCTTGGTACCTTATATAAGGAAGTTCTGAGAACCACCACTCGACGTACGTGCTCGAGTATGAGGCAGGTGTACGCAGAAGGACGCAAGGAAGCCGAGCACGATGTGACCTTTATTGTAGACCGGAGCTGCTCTGTCTTTGCGCAATTACCTCACTCTGATCCTCGTAACAAATACTTTCTCAAAACGAGTCCTCAGGAAGAACCAAGGAAAACAACAGTTAATTTCCCTCGCCGTAACTTAAACGCAGCCCCATTAAAATTATCTTTCATTTATATCAGTGGTATTTTCCGCAAATAAAATGTTTAATGAAACGCTTAATGATCCATAAAACTTGATAAATACAGTACACTCGCGATTATTCATGTGCGGATTATCCGGTTTGCGGAGGAAAATAACGGAATACCTTTTCCATTGTCATCGGCCAGCCGGTAATGTGTAAATAGAAAAATACTCAGTTTTCTGATGTTAATCAGCGTGTCAACGAAGCAACTTAAAAAAAAAAAAATTGTATATAAGATGACGGAGAAACGAAAAAAAAAAAAAAACACCTGTTTACACTTAAATAAAGATTAGAACTAATTGGAATATTTTAGAAGATTTGATACTGCAACAAAGTGATAATTATGGTATTGAAACACAGATACAAAGAGTAAACAGAACATACTGAATTTTGTCAGGAAGTGTGATTCTAACTCTGGATCATTTGCAAGAAAAAGCATGAAGAGATCTGCGTTCGATGCTGCTCTTCTGCAATGATTAACCAAAAATGTGTTCTATTCATATGACTTTCTCTACATATCTGTAAAAAATTATTGTTTTTTATATACTTCATGTTAATCGAGATAAACATTAGCAGAAATTGTCCTTATTACTTGTTTCCTTGTAAATAGGAACAGAAATAAGTACACTAGGCTAAAACGACAGTCAATGCCAGTCTGTTTCTTCGCATTGCCATGAGTTAACAAATTTCCGTGTGTGAATAGCTTAAAGTATTTTAAAACTGAAACAATAACAAGGAATATTTTGAAAATAGCCAACTCCACAAAAAAAAAAAAAGAAAAAAGGATACGAAATAAATTGTGTATTTTAACGAGATCTACATTTTCTGTGTAGCAAGTTTTTGTCCATCTCGTACGGTTTACCAGCTCTGCAAAATTCAGAAAAATTCTTCCAGATTAAAGAAGTCTTCCAACGCTGTTCCCAGAAAACTCAAGATATAAATTTTATTTGCCATAAAAATATATTTAATATATGGCATTTCAATCAAAATCGTTAAGAAAAATTTTTGAGATACTCAAAATATTCGAATTTTCTTTCCATGTAAAAGGTAGTTTGAAGTGGGAGGGCGGGGGGAGGGAATTTTCCTCAAAATCTTCGTCGCATCCTTGAAAGATACTGAATTTAAATACCAAGTTTGATATTTTACCGACTTTTCGTTTTTGAATTATCGTGTACACAGACACACGAACACATTATTTTTCAGATACAGGGGACTCTAAAGTGAGTATTTCCAGTGAATTTTTCGATGGAATACAATACCTTCTCTATAAACTATGTATATGGTACATGTAGAGAAAGTAAAAATGAGCAGAAGGTGTCATTGTTTCTGGCGCAATGAGTGCCGAAAATGCTGAACTTTTTCATGAAGCTCTAGCGTTCGAGGGAGAATTTCCTGTTTACATATGTATGCCAGTTGTAAGGAAAATGTTCATTATTACTTTATTCTTAGCTTAGAGTTTTTTGAGATAGCAAAGAGCAAAGGTAGCCTGGGAAAAGGTAGGTTACGTTTGTCGAAACGTAACGTATTATAACTAGTATTTTGAACTCAATACCATACATATGTTGGTTTCTGGGATACATATTGTACATGTCTTCAATTATTTCGCTAAAATTAAAATGTATTCTCGAATAGATTCCTTTAATATATTCTCTTACATGTGTCCTTGTAAGACAAGGGGAATAAGGCAATACTCCAAGTAAAACACTACTCACATTTTATAAAAGCAGGCTGCTATGTGATGACTTAGAAATTTAGTTCTTTTTGCATAACCAGGAGTAAATAAATTTTCTGAATGGTGCATTCAGAAGACTTTCTCCACCCTTTATCGTGTATTAGTAATTATACTACTATTCTTATGGAAGCTTATTTTTCTATCCTACTTCATTTTAATTTAGGTACACTTTTCCAGAAATAGAAATTTTCCACACACATTGTGTTGAAAACAAGACAAAACTGTTTTATATAAAACCTACCAGGAGGTTTAACAGAATCCCAAAGGCCCGATTATAGGTATGAGTATTCAGAATATGAAAAATAATTGCATCAATCCAAAGAAATAAGTGAATTCTTGAAAAGATACGCGGATAAAAAGATGTATTGATTAACGGCGCGAATGGAAGAGAAAAGACGGAAGTAGAGAAAAGGCAAATTTTATTAAAGAAGACAATAATTAAAAACAAACAAAGGGTGAAAGGTAGAAAGGGGGAGAAGAAGATAATAAAGCTTCAGGGATGCAAAGAAGCTGGCGGGGTTAAATCACCCAGTCAATACCACTAGGAGAAAAACAAATTAGGGAACAAAGAGCCCAAGGGAAAGAAAGGCAAGCGAATAGCAATATCATCAACAAACTGCACCAGAGTTTAACCTTTTTTTGTTATCCTTTCTTTATGATTATAAAGTCTATTATTTCATTTCAACCTGAGAGTTGAATGTATTTACTTATGAAATTACTACTTTCTCCACCATTTACCTATCGTAAGTAAAGGGGGTATTCTATGTACCATCACAACCACCTCAAAAAAAAATCTTATGTGACTTTCTCACATGACTTTCTCTACCGCTCTGAAACAGATTATTGTTAAAAAGTTAATGCCTCCATTTACTTCATGCTAATCGAGAAAAAATTAGCAGAAATAGTCTTATTACTTGCTTCCTTGTACGTAGAAGCGAAATAAGGAAGTAGCATAGGCTAAAGCGTTAGTCAAAAGATGATTGCTATGTGACTGAAGTTCCGTACTTTGTATGGACACGAGTTGACAATTCCTGTATGAGAAAAGTATAAGTTTTTCAAAGTTGAAACCAATAACAAGGAATATCTCAAAAACGATCAACTCCACGTAAAAAATGTATATAACATAAATTGTGTGTGTTTTAATGTGCTCTACGTTTTTTGTACGGTAGATTTTTTTCTATCTCTTACGGTTTAGCAGTTATGCAAACTTCCGTAAAATGTATCCAGAATAAAGTAGTCTTTAGAGATTATTCCCAGAAAATTTAAGATATTAATATTATTTGGCAGGTAAATGTGTTTAATGTACGATAATTTAATCAAAATCGTTAGAGCCATTTTTCCGAAAATAAAAATTTTCGATTTTTTTCCATGTAAAGAGTAGTTTGGGCTGGAAGATTTTCTTGAAAATAAGTTTGGTATTACTAAATTTGGTATTTAACGGTCTTTTCGTTTTTGAGCTATGCTATGCATACACACACACACACCAGACCATTTTCCAAAAATGATTTTTTTGGATTCAGAGGGACACAAAACATGCATTTCCGTTGAAATCTCGGTATGGAATTTTTGGATGGGATATAATACTTCCTCTATACACTATGTACATAGTACGCGTAGAGAAAGTAAAAACAATAAAAACAAAAAACAAAACAAAAATAAAAAAGCAAAATAAAAACAACTAAAAGCCTGTTAAGTATAAAACTTAGCATTTAATTTCAGCATCTTGCAAGGATGCATAAAAAACAAACTTCCATCCCTATACATGAAATAATTTTCTAAATTTTCGAATTTCTTAAACATGGGTAACGATTTGTATTAAAATTTTGCAAATTAAAGATATTTACATTACAAGTAAAACGTAAATCTTGAAAAATTTGGGTATAACCTCTGAAGCGATCTTCATTCTGGAGGACTTTTTTATAACTGTACATCCTAAGAGATGGACAAAATATTACTGTACAAAAAATATAGATCTCGTTTAAACACAAAACTAATACCAGATATAATTTTTGTTGTAGAGTTGATCATTTCGGAATAATCTTGGTTATTGGAACACATTTTCCAGTACTTTGCTTTTTTGAAATGGGAAGTCGTCTTTGTTTTTTCCACCCTAAGTGTAAAGAGAATGGAATTTCAATGGCATAATGTAAAGATTAGCTTTTAACATATCTGATTGTCGCCTTAGCCCAGTATGTTTACTTACTTCCCTTTTACGTGAGCTTCTGTGAGGATGGTCTGTGGCAGAATAGGTAGAAAAAGTCATGTGAATGGAACACATCAGATTTATTTCTTTTTGGGAACCCCACAGCACGCGAACCTATTTCTTCTTGTTTTTCCGTGGACCACGAAATCGAGAGCATAAGGCCGTAAGGGACGAGGAAGTCGATGCATAATAACGCTAGGTATAATTTGGGTCAGAGTTTTATTGATCCTAGTAAAGTAGGAACCACGCAATCCGTAGATAACCACCGCCACCCACTTCCTATATTTACCACGACTTTCAGGCCACAGTACCGCTACCGCACTTGTAATAAAACAATTTTACTATCGGCCCCAACTGTTTTGGGTACCTCTTATCTTAATTACGTTCCACCACACAAATATGCTGGTCAGTGGCAATAAAGCCATAGGATTGTGAATATAACTGCCCTGCTGGGAATTATTCTAACCTCTGCAAACATATGAGGAATAATTTACCCCCAACACCTTGTAAAATAGAATATACATGACTACACTTCAAAGAAAAATCGGATGTGTTTCATTCACATGACTTTCTCTACATCTCTGCAACAAAGTATTGTTAAAAAGCTTATGCTTCTATTTACTTCATGCTAATTGAGAAAAAAATAGCAGAAAGGGTCTTATTACTTGCTTACTTGTAAGTAGAAGCGAAATAAGGGAGTGTCATAGGTTAAAGTGATAGTCAAAAGCTGGTTGCTATGCGGCTGAAGTTCCTTGTTTGTATGGACAGAAGTTGACAAATTCGTGTATGAGAAAAGTATGTTTTTTAAAGGTGGAAGTAAAATAAAGGAATATCTTTAAAAAAAAAAGATCAGCTTCACGAAAAAAATGTATATAACTGAAATTGTGTGTTTTAGCGTGTTCTACATTTTTTGTGTGGTAAGTTTTTGTCCATCTCTTACGGTTTAGCAGTTATGCAAAATTCCATAAAATTCATCCAGAATAAATTAAGTCTTCAGAGGCTACTCCCAGAAAATCAAGATATACATTTCATTTGTCAGAGAAATATCTTTAATACACGATATTTTAATCAAAATCGTTACAGCCATTTTTCAGAAAATCAAAATTTTGAAAAAAGTCCCATATATAGGGTAGTTAGATTTTTCTCAAAATCTTCGTGTCCTACCCCTGGAAGATATTGAACTTAAATACCAAGTTTGGTATTTTACCGCCTTTTCGCTTTTGAGTACCCACCCACACCTACACGGAACTTTTCGTAAAAATGTGTTTATTTTAACCGAGGGACCCTAAAACGTGTATTTCCGTTGAAATATTGGTATCGAATTTTTGGATGTAGTGGAATACCTTCTCTACCTATGCAGCATGTACTATGTAGAATAAAAATTGCAGCTTAAGCTACGACATAAATGTGACAATGACTACTTTTAGATAATATAAATTCAGAAGGTAGGTGCACTCCACCCAAAAATTCGACACTAAGATTTCACCGGAAATACATGTTTTACGATCATGTGTGTGTGTGTGTGTGTGTGTGTGTGTGTTTTCCCAATAAATATTATTGTCGATGACCGCATACCCTACAAAATAATAGCTGAAAATGTTGTAAACTGTTCGTTTTGGGAGAGGGGGCATTATAGCTTGTATATTAAAGACACTGCATGTGAATTACTCATATATTACATTAGTTATCTTAATATTTCGATATGTTACACCAGTACACCAGATCTACAAGGAGTGTATGTAGTTCGCTAGTTCTTGGTTCTCCACCCCGAGAGGATCAAGCAATACTTCCATCAAGTAATGTAGGATGTTCTAGACACACCCCACCCCATAGGGACAAGACCGCAGTTCCGTAATGAAATATGCAGAAGGCGGTCAGAGAATGATCGAATAACGATATTCTCAGGGAATGATGTCACCACTGGCTCCTAGGGGAATCATGTGTAGGGCCAATGGCTCCAAGTGTGTGACAATCGCAAGGCCGTCTTGAAACTCTACACCCAGAGGAAGAACTTGCAGGTGCACCAACTTCATCGCCCACCTTCCATTAGGATACACGAGAAGCGATCTACTTAACAATACTGAGTTTTTAATTTTTCTCTCAGAAAATCTTTATTAAAAAAATCTGATGTGCTCCATTCACATGACTTTCTCTCATCACTGTAACAAATTATTGTTAAAAAGATTTTTCTTCTATTTACTTCATGCTAATTGAGAAAAAATTAGCAGGAATAGTCTTATTGCTTGTTTCCCTGTAAGTGGAAGCGGAATAACGGAGTACCATAGGTTAAAGTCATAGTCCAAAGCTGGTTGCTATGTGACTGAAGTTCCTTTGTTTGAATGGGCAGGAATTGACAAATTCCTGTATAAGAAAAGTATAAGTTTTTTAAAGTTGAAACCAATAACAAGGAATATCCCAAAAACGATCAATCCACGAAAAAAATACATACTTGTGTGTTTTAGCACGCTCTACATTTTTTGTGTGGTAAGTTTTTGTCCATCTCTTATGGTTTAGCAGTTATGCAAAAATCTGTAAAATTCATTCAGAGTAAAGCAGTCTTCAGAGGCTATTCCCAGAAAAGTCAAGATATACATTTTATTTGTCAAGTAATATCTTTAATATACGGTTTTCTTGAAAATCTTCGTGTCGCAACCTTGGAAGATACCAAACTTAAATACCAAGTTTGGCCTTTAACAGTCTTTTCGTTTTTGAGCTATGCTGCCCACACACACATACAAACGGACATTTTTCTATAAATGAATTTTTGGATTCAGGGGTCTCAAAACATGCATTTTCGTTGAAATCTCGGTATCGAATTTTGGGTGCAATAGTATAGAGAAAGTAATATATGTAAGTGCATTTTTGAGAAAGTTAATTATTTTAAGATGACGGTCCACAAAATCCAAAGTTTAGGAACAAATTTGTTATTATTATAAAAATTCTTTGTACGTTTCTCTTTTTAAAAGTGGTACAATTTTTTACTCGTGCACCACTTTTAAATGTCTGAGTGGCGATTCAAACATGAGAGTGAAAAGCATTTCCAGTGATGAACGCATCCCTTTAAATTGTTTTTTCTACGCTTAAAATGTCGCTTGCGGAGCACTTTTGACAAGATTTTTATGAGTTTAGAAAATGTTTTACCTTTGTTTTACAATTTGACATGTGTTTTTTGAGTAATAGTTGATCACGTTATATTACATACAAAATTAAAAATCTACATGTTTTGCTGCACATTTTGCTTTCATTATACACAAAGATTCAGACCCACATTTATTTCCATGTACAACACGAGCAGACTAAATATAAGATGAAAAATGAAAATTGTTCAGAAAGGTGCATTTTATATTTAATTAAATTATGCATTAAACTCTTATCTACTCATTCTCGTGAATGTTAAGGCGGATATGATTGGTAGCTATGTGATGGCCTTGAAATTCCTTTGTATTTGCATGACGAGGATGGTACAAAATTAATGAAAAATGGGAAAATTTAAATTAAAAAACAAGAAAAATATCGGAAATGGAAACCATGCAGGTTGTATAATTTTTACTTTCTCTACTTAGGGGAAGTATAACATTTCCCCAAAAATTCCAGATTTCACCGGCAGTATAGGTTTTAAGGTTTCCTAAATAAAAAATTAGAAAAAGGTCCGTGAGTGTATGTGTCTACGAACAGCATAACTCAAAAACGAAAATTCCTTAAACACCAAACTTGATACTTAGGTTCAGCATCTACCAAGGATGTGTGACAGGAATATTTATAAGAAACTTGCCCCCCCCACCCAAACTACACTTTGCGTGAAACATTCGCCGAACGTTGGTTGATTTAAAAAAAAAATTATCATTTTTATTTAAATACCATATGTTTAAAATATTTTATTGACAACTAAAATATATCTCTTGAAGGAAAGGTGTACAGTTCTCGTAACTCTGGGTGACTTATCCAATTGGTTAAGCGTAAGAAATAGATAACATCTTCCTATACACAAAACAGCAGATTTCGTTGGAGCATACTTGTGGAGTTAACGATTTTCAAGATATTCTTTATTAGTTTAAATTTTCCTACGCTAATATTTTTCCCAAAATGTAATGGTTATGTTTTTTTTTTCTCTCCTGGCGATGCAAAGAAAACGGAATTTCAAATATATCACATAACGACTAGCTCTAAAAATATGATACAATCGCTTAAACTTTGTATGTTCTCTTATTCCGAATGCACTCATAAGTAAATGTGTGATGAAATAATTCTACAATATTTATTGCGGTTAACACGAAGTAGATAGAAGAGAGTCTTCCGTAAGACTTTTGATGAACGAGTAGAGAAAGTCACGTGAATGTAGTTTTTTTTTCCAAATATTTTAAAGTCTCTTTGAGAAATTCCTATACAAACGTGTAAGTTTTGTTTTCTCTTTTTTAGTTTATTAAAAATGCAACAAAACTGTAACATATTCAAAATACGAATTTCAAGAGAAATTGAAGCGTTTACTATGTAACGCAGTAGGTACACAGAACTTATAAGAAGTTGCGTTAATATACAAAATTTTATAATCCAACTTCATAAATGTTATCCTTGATATCACGAAACAAATAAAACAACCACATAATCACTCACAAAGCACATTGCTTAATTGCTGGAAAATTTAAAAGAACTACTTTGAACATTTCAGAAACAATGTTAGGGCCACGAAAAGTCGATACTTACCATAATGTTACTGAAATTTGCGCTATTTCTGTAGTAAGCTTTGATCCTAACCTGATGGTTCCCATGTTGTATAAAATTCAGAAAGTTTAATAACTTCAAAGACTGTTAGCAGAACATTCAAGCCTTATGTTATTTATCATAGCTAATTCTCAAAGTATGAAATTTCAAGCCAAATCGTTAAAGCCGATTCTGAGAAATTGAAAGTAAAATAACCTAACATGTTTCATGGTCGTCTCCTTAGCGCGGTGGTAACGCGGCTGCTTGCTAAGCGGGATACTGGGTTCGAATCCCGGTACCGGTGTGGGGAACTTTCCCCTAATAGGAGACCTGTTCCGGAGTGCACTCAGCCTCGTGAGGTCCTTGGGGGGGGGGCCAATTGAGGAGTTACTTGATTGAGAAGTAGCGACTCGAGAAGACCGCAGTAACCGGCCGGGAAAGACTCGAGGCGCTGATTACGTGTCACCCTCCAGCACTGCACCCCATTCATGACGCCTTCGGGCCGAAATGGGGATACAGCGGCATTAGTCCCTTGTGGTCTGTTGTGCCATGGAGTAAAGTTTAACATTTTTAACGCTGTATGGCGGTGACAGAATTTGATTAAAACTCCAATCACCAGCCTTGAACATTTTCCTAATTAAATATCCGATCTACATTTTTAAGGGATAATATTTTCAGAAACTTCGAGGATCTGCTTCTGAAGAGAATAACTGAATTCGGAATCCTTAAATTAAGAGTTTATCGTAAAATGTTTATATCAACTTTTATACACCTTAAATAAGTGGCTGAGAAAGTAAAAATGAGATTAAATAATTAAAGTAACATTTTCGCAGTTCTCTTTATTTTTAAGCATGAAAACGACAGACAAAAATGTTCTAAAATAATGACTAGCTTGATTACCCGTGATATATGTGCATATGCATATTAGGGATACTTCCCTGAAAATACCGCACCAATTTTAATTGAATGTATGTCATAGATTTGTACTTGATGTGTATAAATCAAACCCAATTGTCGTTTAAATATTTTGGATTATCCATTTGAATAACAAAGTGCTTGCCACATCTTTTAAATGGTTTTGTATCTGTATATAGCATAAATCTGTATGAGACTAGAAATACCCACAATTCAATTGTGAATAAATATAGATTATCAAAACTTGTAATAGTCATCTGCTATTGAGCTATACATAGCATCCACTGAAAGTGAGTAATAAAATGCTTTGAAATGTTGTATATAATTTTTAAACTGCTCAGGATTACTGTTCAGGATCTTCTTGATTGCTATGTGCTTCATTTTGTAATTGTATTGATCAATGGCTTAGCCATGGACAATTTGAATATTTAAATTTTAAATGTGAGATCGATATTTAAGCTCCATTCTTTAAAGCTAGGCATTACTATAATGATTTTTTTTTTTTTAATAAAACAACGTTTTTCATTCCATTTATGAACCAAAAATACAATAAGTAGGAGTTTCTAAAACTGAAAAAATAATCGTGGATTTATTTATCAATTTGACATTCTCTACAGCTTACCCATAGTAAGTAGAGGACATATTAAATTCCTCACAAAAAGTTGATCATTGCATTGTATTGATTGCATTGGAAATGTAAACATGAGCTTTTCTGAATAAAAAGAAGAATTTTTGGAAGAAAAAAAAACTTTTGTATGTGTGGTTGTGAACAGTATAATAATTTTGGCTTGCTCCAAGAATGCGCGAGAAATATTTTCAAAACATCAAACAAGGCTTTGCATAGAAAAACTTTTGTTATTTTTTATTTTCTCAAAATGACTAATGATTTTAATTAAAGTACCATATACATCAGAAATTCACATGACAAATTGAATGTGTACTTTGAATTTTCTGGGCACAGTCTGAGAAGTCTTCATTCTGAATGAAATTGTTTATAAGTTATAGGTAAATCCTAGGAGAGAAAAAACTTTCTGCAAAAAATATGTAGATCTCGATAAATTACACAAGTTGTGTGAAATAACATTTTCGTGCCGTTTATCTTTTCTGAAATATGGTTTATTATAAGTTTGAATTGTCGAATACTTCATCTCTTTTCAACTAAAAAATCGATGCAATGATAACAACATTTCAAAACGATCACATAAATAACAACTTTATAAAGGATTTTATTGTTGCTTAGAATTCTGTAATTCCTAACTCTCCTTGTACCTATAAGGGAATATATAATTTGAAGAATAGAATGAAAGCTCCAACGTTAGAACGTTTGATGAAAGGAAAAATCACCAAAACACGCGGAAACTAAACTCCCTCTCAATATACTTGCTATTTACATCACGCTGAAGGGCATATATATATATATATATATGTGGTGAAGGTCAAAAATAAAGATCGGATAAGAATCTTGGATTTTTTTTTTTTTTTTGGTCCGTTTCTTTCTTTATTTTTTGAAAACGTAATTTTTGTTATTTTTGTTTAACATGTCAAGATTTGAGTATTCCATTAAAACGAACTGAATTAACGAAGTAAAGAATGGACCGGTAAGGAAAATGTGGCATAGGATACTTACAGCAATGTGTCACCACCAGGCAGCGGTGTATGTAGCCAACCATACACAAACAACACACCACAAGAACACTACCACAAGCAGAGCGGCACTATGTGGTCTGTCCACGCACATGCACATCCCAACACTGGCTCGCCTACCCATACCACGGCAACTCGACCGTGGTACTTGCGCGCGCACCTCTCCTGGGACAGTGGTTCGATTCCCGGTGGCGCAGGTGTTGCGGAACCGCAACGCCGACTTTACCCATTTAAATTGACATGCACAGGTGCCAGTTTGTTATTCTGCAATGTTATCCGACAGGTCTTCATTTGCGTTTTTATTATGCATTGGCTTTTTCAATCACAAGTGAAAAAAAAAGTCAATCGTTTCAAGAAGTAAATACACTCTATTACACACATGTCCTGGAATAGAGTTTTATAAATGTTACAGTATGTGCTTTCAGATAAACCCTCTTTCTTTCTCTATGCATCTATAGAAGTTGCCATTAAGTATTGCAACCACCCTAACATTCGCAGCCGAGATTTCAAGTTAAATACATGTTTTAGAAAAGGAACAGTGTGTGAGAGAGAAAAACAGACTGTGACAAGCGTAACTCAAAAACAAATTCTGTTAAATACAAAACTTGATTAACACAAAGAAGTTTAAAGAATATTTTTTTTTAAGAAAAAATCCTTGAAGACTGATTACAGAGAGCACGTAAATGTAACATGAATTATAACAGTACATAGGTTGAGAAGATACTGCATTCCATTAAAAAATTCGATACCAAGATTTCACTGAAAATACACGTTTTAGAGCCCCTATTTAAAAATATTTCTAGGAAAAGGTTCTTGTGTATGTGTGTGCACGCACGCGCGCGCGCGAGTAGTTAAATAACGTAAATACGGTTAAATACAAATTTGCCATTTAAGTTCAGCAACTCCCAAACTAGCCTTTACATGAAAAATGTTTCTAACGATATGGTAACGGTTTTGATTAAAATCCCTTATGTTTTAACTATTTTCATGGCAAAATGAATATCTTGAACTTTCTGAAGTCCTCTTCTTTCTGGATAGCTTTTATGTAACTCATAAAACCTTGAAAGACTTCATTAAATCACACAATTTATGTGAAATACATTTTTCTTGTTGTTAACCATTTCAAATATATTTCTTGTTATTAGTTTAAATTTCCCAATACTTGTGCTTCTCTCAAATGGGAAGTTATTCTAATTTTTTCATTCTGGCCATGCAAACAGAACGGAATTTCAGCTTTTAGAATGTTTGACTATGGGTTTAGGCTAACTAGTGTACTCGCTTATTTTCCCTTTAGCTAAAACGAAATAATATACTTCTGTAAGAATAGTTTGTTGCAGAATAGATAGAAAAATCCATGTCAACACACCACATTCTTCTTTTTAAATAATGAAATATTTCATTTCCCAGATTCATACTTCCCAACTACGGGAAGAGATTGATTCTGATTAAAGAAAATAATCTTTCGCACCAGCCGGAAATCGATCCCCGCATCCCTGAATAGAGAAGCCAGGACGCTGACCATTCAAACATTAATGCAATAAAATAAACGTTTATCAAGGTCAGTATGAACATAAAATACAATCTACTATACTGTGGTCGAGCTCAAACCCGGCACAGACCGATGGTTTCTAAGTGTGCTTAAAAGCGACAGCCCCATGTCAGCAGATTAGCTAGCATGTTAAAGAACTGACCGACGAAATTCCGACACACTGGTGGTGCTGAAGTGACCCTAGCAATTGACAAATAATTTAATTTAGTATAATGAATCCACTGTAACAACCGCACCTTTGTATTCTCCCGTTTCATTAGAACATTCTAGACAAAAATGAAGTAAAGAAAAGGCGGAACTATTTGTCGATCCTCTCTTGATGAGTGTTTGAGTTAGAAACCAATTAGAGTGGTAGTTTTTTTGTTTTTTTTTTTACTTTCTCTAGACACGTATGTACATGTACATGTACATGTACATAAGGATAGAGAAGAATTGTATTCCACCCAAAAATTCGATGTCGAGAATTCACCAGAAATACATGTTTTAGATCCCCCTGAATCAAAAAAAAAAAAAACAGCATTTTCAGAAACAGGTCCGTGTGTGTGTGTGTGGGGGGGCAGCATAGCTCAAAAACGAAATGACCGTTAAATACCAAACTTGTATTTAAGTTTGGTATCTTCCAAGGATGAGACACGAAGATTTTCAACCTAATATTATGTTTATTATATTTATATGGGACCAAAAGTGTATTATAAGGTATCAATTAATTTAAAACAAACAAATATAAGAGATTTTAAATCTAGATTATACAAATAGTTTTTAGACAATCTATTTTATTCTCTTAACGAAAGTTTAAATATGAGGATGATTAATATGTAACATAATTTTATAGAGTATTTTGACAATGTTTATTGTTTGTACTGTGCTTAATGACAAATAAAGCTACAGCTGGTTGATTGAGGTACAGATTTCATTTGGGTTAATACATCAGAACATATTGATCTGAAAGTGTAACAGGCGAGATGGAGCTGATGAGAGCGAATAGCATTATCGGATTATCCCGTACTTCCATGACTGGCTTTATTAAGTTTAGCTCACATACTTGCGTTTAAGATACTTATTGCACACTAGCAGAACCAATAACTCTGTTCTGATTGCGTAAATGCGAAGATTCCGCATTCTCTCCCGAGAGGTAAACAGCTCTTTATCTCTCTCCCTAATTTAATACCCTTGCACCTTTTCTCTGCCCTTGCGTAACAAGCATGCCACGTTATGTTATGTTATATTTTGAAAACAGACTTCTTCCTGATTTACTAGTTAACAGTGGGCATGACAAATCTGATGTGTTCCTTTCATATGACTTTATCCGCCTTTCCTGTAACCAACTATTCTTACAAAAGCTTATTCTTCTATCTACTTCAGCCCATCAAGAAAAAAATAGCAGACATGGTTTTACTACTTCTTTCCTTAAAGCAGAAGGGAAGTAAGGAAATACTCTAGGCTAAAACGATACTTAAATCTTTAAAAAGCTGGTAGTTTTGTGATTGAAATTAGATTCCGGTTTGAGAAAAGTTTAACTATTTTACAATTGAAAAAAATAAGAAGGAATATCTCGGAAATGGTGGAAAATGTATATAGCAAACTGTGTGTTTTTAAGAGATATACATGTTTTGTATAGTAAGTTTTTTGTCTGTTTCTTACGGTTATGCAGAACACATTCAGAATGAAGAGTTCCTCAAAGACTATACCCAGAAAATTGTAGATATACATTTTATTTGGATAGGTAGAGTCAGACTGAAAAATGCAATGGCATAGCCGGGATTTGAACCACGGATCTCCCGATCTCTAGCCGGTTGCTTCGCCACTGAGCTACTGTGGTAACATGCCGATATAACATTGAATTTCTCAATTGACTCGCATGTTTCCCGGTAAACCACAAGGTGTTCTCAAATTATTATTTGAGATGACACCTCCAATGGCGACTTACTTGTAAGTACTTTAAGACCCAGGATTCATAGTATAGCAACTGTTATGGTCAATTGGCATTGGATTGTTTTTTCACACAAGCCGTGTGTAGGACAGGAGTTGGATAGGTAGAGTCAGACTGCAAAATTCAGACCGTGGCAGAGCAACCGCTAGAGACAGGGAGATCCGTGGTTCAAATCCGGCTATGGCATGGAATTTTTCAGTCTGACTCTACCTATCCTACTCCTGTCCTACACACACGGCTTGTGTGAAAAAAAATTAATCCAATACATTTTATTTGTCATGTAAATATCTTTAATATCCTGCATTTTAATAAAAATCCTTAGAGAAAAACCTAATTTTCGGAAAATGTTCCATGTGAGGGTAATTTGAGATGAGGGTAGTTTGGGGTGGGGGTATTTTCTTTAAAAGCTTCTTGAAAACGTGAAATGTATCACACATTATTACGCTAAGATAATTTTGCAACAAAGGCATCTTAAATCATGCTGCAAATTCTTGGAAACCAGCTCAGGGAGCAAGTAAGAGCAGAAAACTTAATTCATGTAAATTCGAGAAGCTGACACAACCAAGTGAAGCGTGTTCACTGCAAGAGAAACGCTGACGGCAATAATAGACCGTAGGATCGATCCTCGCTTTATCTCGACCATCTTCAAAACATTTTATGGGGGAGGAGGTGAGCGCGATCTGATTGGTTCGCGATTCGCTACAGAACACGCCCCCAGATCTATTGTTACAGAATTCGATGCCTGCTTCATTCCTCACGGTAACATTCCCCATTGCCAAATGAAATTAATGGGAGAAAAGAACCAAGAGGAGTACCTATTTTGTGTAAGGTACAAATCAGAACAGCTTTTGCTAAAGCTTCCAAGAGATTTGAAACATTTTCCAAGAGCAACATTTCTGATACACATTTATGTTTAAGTGAAGTGTTGTTTAAGCATACTATATAACGCAGGCGGCCCGGTATCAGCCCCAAGCGCCCACATGTGGGATTCGTGGTGGACGAAGTGGCGTCTGGGCGAGTTTTCTCCGGGTCCTCCGGTTCTCCCCGCCATTCATTCCACCAATTGCTCCATCATCACCTTTCCAATCATCAATTTCACTTACATTTCATATCATCCACTTCCTCATGTTCATTCCTGGCTAAGGGCCGACCCCTCGTAACAGGTTCTCCATTCTGTGGTTTCGTGCCGTTGGCTCCACGACAGGCTTCTGCTTATAAGTCCTAGGGTAGGGTGCCAGTCCTACAAATTCGGGGAGGGTAAGCCAATTCGAAACGAAATATAACTGCAATCGTTCTACATGTTTATTTTCTCTATATGTACTCTGTGCATAGTGTACAGAAAAGGTTATGTATTGCACCCAAAAATTTGATACCGAAATTTCACCGGAAATATATGTTTTAAGACACCTAAATCCCCCCCCCCAAAAAGCATTTTTAGAAAAATATCCGTGTGTGTGTGTGTGTGTGTGTGTGTGTCTTTGTCTGTGGGCAGCATAGCTCAAAAATGAAAAGACCGTTAAAAACCAAACTTGGTATTTAAGTTTGGTATCTTCTAAGGATGCGACACGAAGATTTTCAAGAAAATCCCCCTACTCCAAACTATCCTTTACATGGAAAAAATTCGAAAATTTTGATTTTCTTAAAAATGGATATAACGATTTTGATTAAAATCTCGTATATTTAAGATATTTGCTTGACAAATAAAATGTATATCTTGAATTTTCTGGGAATAGCCTCTGAAGACTACTTTATTCTGGGTGAATTTTACGGAATTTAGCATAGCTGCTAAAGTTAGGAGTGGGGAGATTTTCTTGAAAATCTTCGTGTTTCATCCTTGGAAGATACCAAACTTAAATACCAAGTTTGGTATTTAACGGTCTTTTCGGTTTTGAGCTATGCTATCCATAGACACACAGACACACACACGGACCTTTTTATAAAATTGGTTTTTTTGGATTCAGTGGAACCCAAAACATGTATTTCCGGTAAAATCTCGGTATCGAGTTTTTGGGTGCATTACAATAACTTCTCTATACACCACGTACATAGTGCGTATAGAGAAAGTAAAAAGTTGCAACAGGTATGCTGAAATGAAAAAAAAAAAAAAAACTGTAAACAAAATTATTTTAAGTGATAGGTATATTCATGTAGGTTGAAATATTAGTCATATTTACAATTTAAATGCATTTTACTTGCCAGTCTATAGAATATTAGTAACAATAAATTAAAGTTATGATTAGGTTGGTTATAAATGTATGGCCTAATTTTCTGCTTGAACAGTATAACGTCCCGCGGCAGCATCGGAAATAGAGCGATCATCCAGAGACTTGGCCTTCACTTCTGCCCACCTGCAACGTAAAGTGCACAACGTGTGAGCAGTTTCGTGAATGATGTCACATTCACAATGCAGAGAGACGAAAATCCTCCACAGTAGGTTCTAGCAAGCACCAAAGGGGAGATGTTATCCATAAGTACAAGCCTAAAGGGGTATTGCCCTGTTCCAGCCCTATTGAAATCACTTAACCATATACCGCGAGATGACTAGGGGAGATGTGAATCAAGTGTCTAGCCACAAGTTGTACGACACTGATTGTAAACATTCCGATAAATGAAGATCATCAGTTTACAGCTTCTGCCTTCATTTATTAGTGTTTTCTTTCTCTTCTCTTCCAATTAGTTATTGTTCTTCTTTTTCTACTGATTCTAACGGGTTCCTTGTAATTCACCCTCTTGAACTAATTCATCCTATTCTTTTAATTGCAATTTTTTGTATACTCTTGATGCTTTCCTTTCGTCTTGATTTTCTCTGTGTCATTTTTGTTATTTTAATTATTTTGCCTTCTTTTCTTTCTAATCCCACTATTTTTTTTTTTTTTTGCTTCTGTTCTTTAACTTTAATTGAACATCTCTTTCAATATTTAAATCTCATTTACTCCGCTCTACTAAGCATTTAATTTATTTCAGTTTCTCCATTCTATTACCTCATCTTTATATTTAATTTCGCCACACCGGAAATAGACGTTTTAGGGTCTCCAGTAAAAAAAAAAAAAGTATTTTTAGAAAAAGGTTCGTGTGTGTATGTCCGTGAACATGATAACTCAAACGAAAAATCGGTAAAGTACCAAACTTGGTATTTAAGTTTAGTACCTTCCAAGGATGCAACACTAAAGTTTTGAGGAAAATCCTCCACCTTAATCTACCCTTTATATGGAAAATTTTTCGGAAATGTTGATTTTCTCAAAAATGGCTCTAATAATTTTGCTTAAAATGCCGTATATTAAAGACATTTACACGGCAAACAAAATATATATCTTGATTTTTCTGGGAATAGCCACTGAGGACCTCTTTATTCCGGATGAATTTTGCTGGATTTTGCATAACCAATAAACCGTAAGAGATAGACAAAACCTACTACAAAAATGTAGATCTCGTTGAAGCATACAATTTATGTCCTATATTTTTTTTTTTTTCGTAGAGCTGACTATTTTTAAAATACTTAAAACTTTTCAACGGGAATTTGGAACTCCAGGCAATGCATAGAAACGAATTGCATTCACATGGCAACAATCTTTTAATGTTGTTTTAGCCTAGTGTATTCCCTTATTTCCTTTCTGCTTATAAGAAAGCTTTTCTGCTAAAATTTATCTCGATTAGAATGGAGTAGATAGAAGCTTGAGCTTTTTAACAATAGTTTGTTAAAGATGTGTAGAGAAAGGCATGTGAATGGAACACATCAGATTTTTTTATGCTCTTTATCTCAGGTCACAGAACTTCTAGGTCTTACACCGACCACATAAATAGTCTTAGGCAATATTAACATGACATATTAGAGCAGTAATTAGCAAATACAGTGTACACAGAGGGATTAATATATACACTGAGACGCTATAGCAAGGCAAGGGCTAATATTTATTTTTTATGTACACAAAATGTTCAACGACGGCTCGTCAACAATGATATGTATGCAGGAGGATGAAAAGGCATGCGAAAATATTGAAAGTGACGCCATCATTGGCGGCTAGGCGCCAGAAACATTGAGATTTGTGTTTTAGTAATGGAGAGAGCAGACAGTTATTGTGAAAATAATAAATGTAGACGTATTGTTAAATTCAGTGCGCATTGTAAGGTCACCTCATATATTTTAAATATAATTTAAATAGCCTATAAATTGATGTAAAAAATCTGATGTATTACACTCACTTGATATAATCTAGATTCTCTACAAACTTCCCACAAAAGATTATTCTTCTTTCTACACAATGCTAATCGAAATAAATATTAGCAGAATGCTCTTATTATTTAGTTCCTTATAAGTAGAAGAGAACTAAGGAAATGCACTAGGCTAAGTGATAGTCAAATGTTTTAAAACCTATCGTTATGCGATTGTAATTGCAAATCGCTTCTTTGCTTGTTCAGGAGTAGAACAAAAGAAAATTGGACACTTCCTGTCTGAGAAAAGTATAAGTACTTCACAATTGAAACCAATAACAAGGAATATCTCGGAAACGGTTACCTCCACAACAAAAACGTAAAGGACATAAATTGTGTGTTTTAACAAGATCTACATTTTTTGTGTAGTGAGTTTTTGTGTATCCCTTACGGTCTAGCAGTTAAGCAAAATTCAGCAAAATTCATCCAGAATAAAGAGGTCTTCAGAGGCTATTCCCAGAAATTCGAGAAATACATTTTATTGCGGATATAAATAGCTTTAATATACGGGATTTTAATCCAAATCGTTAGAGCCATTTTTAAGAAAATCGAAATTTTTGAAAATGTTTCCATGTAAATGGTAGTTTGTGGTGGGGGGATTTTCTTGAAAATCTTTGTGCCGCATCCTTGGAAGATACTAAACCTAAATATCAAGTTTGGTATTTAACGGTCTTTTCGTTTTGGGGCTATGCTGTCCACAGACACACACGGACTTTTTTTAAAAATGCCTTTTTCGGACTCACGGGACCCCAAAACAAATATTTCCGGTGAAATCTGGACATCGAATTTTTGGGCGCATTACAATACCTTCTCTATCCCTATCCACATTGTATATATGGGGCTAGAGAAAGTAAAAATATAGATTTTCATATGTTGTGAAACTATGAATGCTGGAAATTAGGAGTTAGCTTGCATCAGTGCAGAAGTTCGACAGCGTATGTACTTTTGTTATTCTTGCATGTGGAAGGGAATAACATTAAGAGTATTGTATTGGACTAAAACAGTGCTTTATATACGCCATCCACGTAGTGTATTAATTAGAGCTCGGTCCGGGGTCAAGAAATTGCCGGATTCAGGTTCAGTGCACTCAAGAGTACAACTAGGTGCGCCTACATCCCGTTTCGAAATCTGTTGCACTATCTAGCATTGTTCACTGCCTGGTCTTGTCAAGTTCCTGCTAGTAAATAAATAAGTGAACACTGAAAGAGATGTTGAAAAATGTCGAAAATACCAAGGGATACTGAACAAACTTGTGGATGATTCAAACATATTTTGAGTGACAGGAGGAGAGCCTTTTCTTTCAATACAGTAAATATGTATCTTCTAATTCTCTGCAGTTAAGTCTGAGCGAGTTTGGTTGATTTGTGTTCATTGTCTCTTCAAAGCCCTGCGCATTATTACCTGAATGTTTTGTAACAAGCTTTATACTTTTATATCTAAAACTACAAGGTGTTTTTATTAACCATCCATATTATGACATAATTGTTTTATTGTGTTACTTTATGGATTAGAACGATGCGTATAATACCAATACATGTAATGAGCTACTTTTGGAACAGATTATACCTCAACGTGTGCATGTTTGAATTACAAACTACTCCCCACTTTACTCTTTATACCGCCGACTGTTCTGTGTGTTCAAAACTGCGTGCCCTTCGGAACCCAATACCGGGATGTAGTAATACTATCTCTATATGAGAATAAAAAAATAAGTGTTCATTGAGTTTATTCTTGTCGTGTAAATTAATTCTTTTAATTTTTACTAAGTGTTCCTTCTCCGTCACTAATCGACTCGGATATCAATGAATTACCTTGCAGGGCGACGTCAGAACAGAGTCTTCAATGCATTTACGACCAGATCTGACCGTATCACCAGATTTAGTAAAAAGAATACTAAATTAAAGTCCATATTTTTAGTAGAAGTTAACACCCAAGATAAGGATATATAAAAATCTGATGTGTTACACTCGCATGACTTTCTCTAGCCGTTCTACAAACTTCTTACATAAGATTATTCTTCCTTCTGCACCTTGTTAATCGAGGTATTCAGCACAATGTTCTTATTACTTAGTTCCTTATAAGTAGGAAGAAAATAAGGGAATACACTAGGCTAAATCGATAGTCAAATGTTTTAAAAGCTGTCGTTATGTGATTGTCATTACAAATCGCTTCTTTTCTTGGCCAGGAGTAGAACAAAATAAAAACGGACACTCCCGTCTGAGAAAAGTATAAGTACTTCACAACTGAAACTAATAACAATGAATACCTCGAAAACGGTAAGCTACACGAAATGTATATGACGTAAATTGTGTATTTTAACAAGGCCTGCGTTTTTTGTATAGTAAGTTTTTGTCTATCTCTTACGGTTTATTAGTTATGCCAAATTAAGCAATATTCATCCAGAATAAACAGGTCTTTAGAAGCTATTCCCAAAAAATTCAAGATATACATTTTATTTGTCAGGTAAATATCTTTAATATACGATATTTTAATCAAAATCGTTAGATCCATTTTTAAGAAAATCAAAATTTTCGAAAAAAGTTCCATGTAAAGGGTAGTTTGGGGTGGGGGGATTTTTCTCAAAATCTTCGTGTCGCATCCCTGGATGAACTGAATACCAAGTTTGGTATTTTAGCTACTTTTCGTTTTTGAGTTATCGTATTCACAGACACACGGACACACACACACGGACCTTTTTCTGGAAATGCTTTTTTTGGATTCAGGGGGTCCTAAAACATGTATTTCCGGTGAAATCTCGACATCGAATTTTTGGGTGGAATGCAATACTTCTCTATCCATATGTACATTGTACATACGGGCAAGAGAAAGTAAAAAACGCACTACAACTCTAAATACTTCTTGAATTATTAACAGTAGTTTAAATGGGTATAATAATACAATGTTAACATCTGAACTATTACTCTTTTTACACGTACTATTTACATAATGTATAGAGAATGTATTTTATTGCACTCAAAAATTAAGATTTCACCAGAAATACATGTTTTGGGATCCAAAATAAAGTATTTTTAGAAAAAATATCCTTATATGTGTGGGTAGCATAGCTCAAAAACGAAAAAATTGTTAAATACAAAACTTGATATGTACGTTTAGTATCTTCCAAGGATGCGACACAAAGATTTACAAGAAAATACCCCAACTTCCAACTACCTTTACATGAAAAAAATTCTAAAATTTTGATTTCTGGAAAATGACTAACGATCTTAATTAAAATCTCTTATACTTAAGATATTTACATGACAAATAAAATGTATATTTTGAATTTTCTGGGAATAGCCTCTGAAGAGCTTTTTATTCTGATGGATGTTTCTGAATTTAGCATAACTGGTAAACTGTAACAGATAGACAAAATCTTACTGCACATAAAATGTAGATCTCTTTAAAGCTCTCTTTTTATGTAATATACATTTTTCATGGAGTGGCCGTTTTCAAGATACTCTTGATAATAGTTTCAGTTTTAAAGTACTTCAAATTTTCTCATGCGGGAAATTGTCAACTCCTGGCCACGCAAAGAAACGGGTTTCATACCATAGCAACCACATTTTAAAACATTTGAATTTCCATATAGTCTAATGTATTCCTTATTTTCCTTCTACTTACAAGGAATTAAATAATAAGACTAATTTTGCTAATGTTTATCTCGATTAGCTTGAGTTAGAAGAATGAGTTTTTAAGGGGACAAGGTAGTCTGAACAATCGAAATGCCAGCTTAAGTGAGTTGAATTACCACTGTTCTTAAAGTAATCAATTGTTTTTCCTAAATGTCCATGCATTATTCTATAAACAATGGAAATTGTTTCAGGTGGTTGTTTGCATTAATAGCTTATGTGGTTGAGTCTATACAAGTATTTCATTTAGCAGAAATGTAATACATCTTAGTCTTAAAACAAATGAAGTCATGTACCTTTTTCTCTGATACTACTAGCAATACATAATCATATATTTGCATGTTCTTAGTATAATTAGAACCTTAATTATTTAGCTATGATACAATTTTAGTAGAAGTTAAAAAAGATTATTTGCAAATACAAAAAAGTAAACGCGTGGGAAATTTGCAACGTTGCTGCTTTCTTAATATGATCAATATATACTATAACATCACGATTGTGGTTCAGAAAGTTCAACTTTGGGTTGTATATATGTGCTGAAAATTTCAGCTTTCCAGCTCTAATACTTTGAGATAAAGGTACATAAATATCCAAAAATGCTGATATAAGAAAATTTAGTATAAAGTTGCAAATGTTCTAAAAAGGGGCATTGAATAACAGCTTTAAAGAAATGCAGATTGGCATTTAAATTATATTTAAATTGATTAAAAATCTCTTAACCCCACCACAGAAATAATAGATTTTATTAGTATATTTAAAACAAAAATCTGTTGTGTTCCATTCACATGACTTTCTCTACATCTCTACAACAAATTAATGTTAAAAAACTAATTCATATTTTTACTTCATGCTAATTGAGAGAAAAATAGCAGAAATAGTTATATTATTTGCTAACTTGTAAGTAGAAGGTAAATAAGGGAGTACCATAGGTTAAAGTGATAGTCAAAAGCTGGTTGCTATGTGACTGAAGTTCCTGTGTTTGTATGGACAGGAGTTGATAAATTCTCGAATGAGAAAGGTATAAGTTTTTTAAAGCTGAAACCAATAACAAGAAATATCTCAAAAACGATCCATTCCACGAAAAAAATATATATATAACATAAATTGTGTGTTTTATTGAGATCTACATTTTCTGTTATGTGAGTTCGTCTATCTCTTATGGTTTGCCAACTATGCAAAATTCCGTAAAATTCATCCAGAATAAAGATGTCTACAGAGGCTATTCCCAGAAAATTTAAGATATACATTTTATTTGTCAGGTAAATATCATTAATATACGATGCTTTAATCAAAATCGTTAGAGCCATTTTTGAGAAAATCAAAATTTTCGAAAATTTTTCCATGTAAAGGGTAGTTGGGGGTGGGGCGATTTTCTTGCAAATCTTCGTGTCGTATCCTTGGAAAATACCAAACTTAAATACCAAGTATGGTATTCAACGGTCTTTTCGTTTTTGAGCTATGCTGCCCACAGACACAGACACACATACACACAAAGACAGACAGACAGACACACACATACGGAAAATTTTCTAAAAATATTGTTTTCATTTCAGGGGGTCTCAAAACATATATTTTCGGTGAAATCTCGGTATCGAATTTTTGGGTGCAGTATAATACCTTCTCTATACACAATGTACAAAGTACATGTGGAAAAAGTAATTATTTTTTACCGTTTTAGAGTATCTTGTTCCCTTAACAATAATTTTTACAGAAAAAGCCATGTGAATGTAACTTATCAGATTTGTTGTAAGCGTTTACCTTGTTTAAAATGAAGCAGGTAGAAAAAAGGGTTCCTGAAAATAATTTTCATTTTCTTATTTTTCCATCTCTACGACTTCCATTATTGATTTCTTCTATTTCATCTTCTTCTTTTTGTGCGTTTCTTTCTTAGCGTCATCTTCCTCTCCACCTTACACGTACCTTGACTCCAGTAATCAATAGTCTCTGGTTCTCTTTACAAGTCTGTCATAATTCATAACTCATGCTGTCAGGCTTTTCCACACGCCTGGCTTGAGTTTATGCGATGTTTTGTATCCCGGCTGTCCGTGATGTGATATATTAGACACTCCCGTCAAAATACCTTAACAAATCTTATTCACGTTTCTTTTCTGACCCATTTTTATTCAGCATACTAAAACACTGTAACAACAATTTGCTTAGAGCCTAGGATGTGGTTCCTCTAGCACGTATTCGCGATTCCCTGCGGCTATCTGTGTCTTGAGGTGGCCCTGGTGGACGATTCCAGTGCGGTGGAACGGGTTTTCTTAATTTTTATCAGCGGTTCAAGATTTAGTTTTACTGTGTCACCAGCATGGAGCGGTAGCTCGTGTTTTCAACTTTTTAACGCAAGTGCATTTTAGTTCAGAGAGTTTAGTTTTAGTTCCTTTGTTTTTAACAATTTTTTAATTCAGCTCTGCTTTCTGCCATAAGTAGTTTTATATTCTCCTTAGGATGTTATGTTATCAATGGAATCTCTTTTTAATCTCTGTTTGGTTTTAGCAATGAATTGTATTTATCCATGATTTTATTCTACATATTTATTTTTCTAATTTTAGTGTGTTTTAACGTTTGATTTTTACTTTCTCTAGCCCCATATGTACAATATACATAGGGATAGAGAAGGTATTGTAATGCACCCAAAAATTCAATACCGAGATTTCACCGGAAATATATGTTTTGGAGTCCCGTGAGTCCGAAAAAAGCATTTTTAAAAAAAGGTCCGTGTGTGTATGTGTGTGTGTGTGTGTCTGTGGACAGCATAGCCCCAAAACAAAAAGACCGTTAAATACCAAATTTGGTATCTTCCAAGGATGCGACACGAAGATTTTAAAAAAAAAAAAAAAATCTCCCCCCACCACAAACTATCCTTTACATGGAAAAAATTTCCAACATTTTGATTTTCTTAAAAACGGCTCTAACAATTTTGATTAAAATCCCGTATATTAAAGCTATTTATGTCCGAAATAAAATGTATATCTCAAATTTTTGGGAATAGCATCTGAATATCTTTTTATTCTGGGTGAATTTTGCTGAATTTTGCTTAACTGCTAAACCGTAAGAGATAGAAAAAACGGACTGCACAAAAAATGTACCTCATGACAAAACACACAACTTTTGTCCTTTACGTTTTTGTTGTGGAGATAACCGTTTTCGAGATATTCCTTGTTATTGGTTTCAATTGTGAAGTATTTAAACTTTTCTCACATAGGAAGTCTCTGTTTTTCTTTTGTTCTACTCCAGGTCAAGCAAAGAAGTGATTTGCAATGACAATCGCATAACGATAGATTTTAAAACATTTGACAATCACTTTAGCATAGTGCATTCCCTTATTCCCTTCTACTTATAAGGAACTAAGTAATAACTTTCTGCTAACATTTATCTTGAATAGCATTGTGTACAAAGAAGAATAACCAAATAGCTACGAAATAATAAACGAGGTATATTGGCAGTTTATCCCAAAAGGGAAACGTTTTGATTATAAATGCATTAAAACATGAACTATATAAATGAAGGAGTGTTACTGGTGTGCATTCCACACATTAATAATAAAACACTACCGCAGATGCATGTGTGTTAGAGATGTAGCAAATTCAATTGGTTCCCTACATCGGGAGTTTATCATAACCTAACCGAGCCGGGTAACTAAGGCGTTTCGTCTGGGACTGGTATTCCGGAGGTCGTGGGATTGTTTGCCCGCGGCCCGACCTTATTGACCCATGTTTTTTTTTATCGGGGGCTTTCCCGGGGCATTAGGCGAATGCTAGGGAGGATTCTTCATTTCTCCGAATTTCCTGTTCCTCCATTTCATCGTCTGGTCTTTCTTTCAGGGTGGAGATGGTTGCGCTTTGGAAATTTAGCTCTCGGTGGTAGGATGGCACCAGGGATCGTCGGTGTACTCAGGGGCCTTTATTCAGACCTGAAGCGCGGGTTTCTATCGCTCACCGCGTCGAGACGAAGAACCTCTTGGGAACTGTTAGGGACTCTTCACGATGGTTCCTTGCCGCAGTCTTGCTCCGGTTGCCCTCTGTAATTGCCTTCATCTTATCCTCTCCTCCCGGGTCTGACGTACAAAAAGCCTCTCACTCACTGAACAGGGGAATCTTCTCTGGTACCTACACTATCCTAGTCTACACCACAATATAACTCAAATAACTATGAATCGGTAACTCTACACAATTTTGCATAAGTATATGACGTTAAAATATGAATATGATTCTTTATCTACGTTTATTTAAAAAAAATACAAAGTTCCATTCAGAGCTGTATGTGCTAGTCTGATTGACAAAAGGTATAGGCTTTTATAATCCAATATTCAAGGTATTAATTGTCTCTTTAATTATCAGATAAAATTCGCATAGGGGGGGGGGCATTAGTTTGCTTTACTCGAAGGCTAAAAGGCCTACTACTGTAACCTTTAAACCCGAATGAAAACTGGAAAAGTGATTAATTTAGTTCTTAATTATACTGCTACTACTTCATACATTTTGCGAAAATAAACAGCTTTCAAATTAGAATGGAAAACCGAATCATTCACACTAACTTAATATATTCTATTGTGAAAACATTCGATAGTGGCCATCACTACCTTAAATGTACTAAGCACATCCAAACTTACAGATTTATTCAGCGCAAAGATTAAATATAGCAGCTCAAAAACTTTAATAGGCATGTACTGAACAAAAATGTTGAAAAAAATACCTTACCTTTGAGATTTGTGGTCTAGGCATAAATATGAAATGTTGTAAAATGATTCTTTGCTACCAAAGAAAATAATTTCTTCAGGTATTACAAAATATGTGCAGCCCCTTTGTGTTTATTTCTTCCACCAATGTAAAACCTATGCACAAAGAATTGAGGAACTCGTGAACTTATGGACAGATGGGTTCACTAAAGTGACTGACAGGCTTTATTGTTATGAAACTCCATTCACTATTGCATAATCAGCTATCCTCTGATAGCTACGAAGGATGATCATAAATTATTACCTTGAAAAATTCATGCTGTGACCATGAAACTTTGTGATGATGTCAGTCCTTTTCTGCATATGCCCCCTTTAATGCAGCACATCTTTCCCAATTATGGACGACTTGATGACTTTTATATCCATTTATAACCCTCCCCCTTGTGCATGTCTGGCTAATATCTGGATGGTCAGAATTGTAATCTCAAACAAGGCTACCTACTTGGATAATAGGGTTTCACGGATCTGTGGATTCCGGACCCATCAAGATATTTTATTTAGTCAATCTTGCTCACTTTCTTAGATATCTAAGTTGCTGAAAGGGGTACTATAAAGCCATCCAGAACGAGAGGGCTTTAGAGGTTACCACCAGAACATTCACGATATAGCATGAACATGTTTTAAATATATGGTATTTTAATCAGAATTCTAGAGCAATTATTGCAAAAATAAAAGTTTTCGAAAAATGTTTCATATGAACGGTAGTTTGAAGAGGGGATTCTCTTGAAAATCTTCATGTCACTTTCTCGGAAGACGCTGAGCATGAATTTGACCTTTTGCGTTTGAGTTGGTGTTCAGAGAGATAGACACACATTATGTCTTTCTCTAAAAATGTATTTTATTCAAGGACCCCAAAATGAGCATTTCCGGTGATATCTTGGACTCGAAATTTTTGTATGGTATTCAATACTTACTAGGCTATATCTACTAAGTGACACTTACATAACTGGCAAACCGTAAGAATTAGATGAAATCTTACAACAGAAAAATTGTAGGTCTTAAAGGTAGACAATTTTTCGGGTACATCGGTAAACTAAAAAAAAAAAGAATTTTCAGAAACATGTCCGTGTGTGTGTGTGTGTGTGTGTGTGTGTGTGTGTGTGTGTGTGTGCGCGCGCGCGCGCGCGCAGCATAGCTCAAAATCCAAAAGTCGGTTAAATACCATATTTTGCATTTAAGTTGAGTACTCATCTTCCAAGAATGCGACAAGAAAATCCCATCCCCAACTACCCTTTACATGGAACATTTTTCGAAATTTTTGATTATCTCAAAAGTATCTTTAACTATTTTTATTAAATAATTTATGTTTACGACATTTTTATGACAAATGAAATGTATATCTTCAATTTTCTGGGTAGAGCAACTGAAGACCTCTTCATTCTGAATGAATTTTGTATAACTGGCAAACTGTAAGAGATAGACAAAAACTTGCAACTCAAAAATGTAGATCTCGTTAAAACGCACAATGTTATATACATTTTTGTAGAGTTAACCGTTTTCGGGATATTACAAATTATGGGTATCAATTTTAAGCCACTTAAACTTTTCTCGAACGGGAAAACATCTTTCTTCTGTTTCTCGTTTATTTACTCCTGGCAAGCAAAGAGATTGGAATTTCAATTGTTTCACATAGCGACCGGCTTGTAAAGGATGAGACTATCGCTTTAGCCTGCGATTTTCTTATTTCCCTTCTACTTACAAGGAGCTAGTAATAAGACTAATTCTGCTTATGTTTATCTTGATTAGCATGGTGTAGTTAACTGGACAATGTTTTGAATAAAAGGAACAACTAGAGAAAGTCATGCGAATGAAACACATCAGATATTTATTGTTTACGTGCAGCTGAAAAGTTGACTGTAATAACTGCAACAGTAGATTTCCATATACTGGTCAGTAGCTAAAGATAAGATAACCTTTCTTCGTTACTTTTGATAACATTTATTGCTTTGCAGTGTGCTCAGATAAGCTGTTACGTCACACTGCTTTCGCATTCATAGCTGCTAAAGAAATTTACTTTGAGCAGTATAATAGTTATTTAGAATACAAGAGTAAAAGTAGGAGTTTTATTTTACAAGTAGGAATTCTACAGGCAAAATGAAAACATTTTTAACATGTTGTTGTTATATACTATTTTTAAGCAATGTAAATATTAAATTCTAAAGTATTCAACTGGAATTTGTGTGGAAATAGCAATAAACATTCAGACAGGCGCAATGGTGAACTCAGGTGTATAGTTGCTCGAGCTTCACATCAATGCTGACATCACTTACACGATCATAACATTCTATAATTATTGAAACTTGTGGCAAAAGTAAATCAACAAAGTAAGTATACCAAGATTTTATGAAATCGGTATTGATAGCATGATTGGACTTTAAAACAGTTGAATTAATTTCTTGTCATTACAATAATCAGTAATTACTTTAAGGGAATAGTTCACTAAGGATACTACAACCTACATCTTTTGAGATAGAAATTTTCTCAACAAAAATTTGATGTGCTCCATTCATATGACGTTCTCTACATCTCTGCAACAAATTATTGTTAAAAAGCTTATGTGTCTGTTTACTCCATGCTAATCGATAATAAATTAGCGGAAAGTCTTATTACTTGCTTCCATTCAAGTAGAAGAAAAATAAGGGAATAGCATAGGCTAAAGTATTAGTCGAAAGCTATTTGCTATGTGACTGAAGTTTCTTTGTTTGTATGGACCGGAGTTGACAAATTCCCATATGAGAAAGGTATGTTTTTTAAAGCTGAAACCAAAATCCGAGTATCTCAAAACCAATCCACTCCACGAAAAAAATGTATGTAACATAATTTGTGTGTTCTAATGAGCTCTACATTTTCTATTCAGTAAGTTTTTGTCCATCTCTTACGGTTTGCCAGTTATGCAAAATTCCGTAAAATTCATCCAGAATAAGGTAGTCTTCAGAGGCTGTTCCCAGAAAATTCAAGATATAAATGTTATTTGTGGGTCAATAGCTTTAATATACGATATTTTAATCAAAATCGTTGAGAAAATCAAAATTTTCGAAAATATTTCCATGTAAAGAGTAGTTGGGGTGGGGGGAATTTTCTTGAAAATCTTCGTGTCGCATCTTTAAATACCAAGTCTGGTATTTAACGGATTTTTTGTTTTGAGCTATGCTGTCCACACACACACACACACACACACACACATACACACACACGCGCGCGAGCGGACTTTTTTCCAAAAATGCTTTTTATGGATTCAGGGGGACCCAAAACATGTATTTCCGAAGAAATCTCGGTATCGATTTTTTAGGTGCATTACAATACCTTCTCTATACACTATGTATATAGTACGTATAGAGAAAGTAATGAAACGATGATTAAATTTCCGTATGTTTTAAGATATTTAAATAAATAATAAGTCGTTTATCTTGAATATTTTTGAATGGACTATGAAGTCTTCATCATTCGGATGATTTTCCCTCTTTTGGATAACTGGTAATTCCTAAGTAGAACCCGGATTTTGTTTAATTACATTTCCATTCCTTTTTATTCCCTAATAATAATTAAAGGTGCGGGTGTATAAAAATCTTTTCTAAATTCAGATCCAATGAAACCCTGATATCGAATTTTTGCTGGAATACGTGCTTCCTCTACTTACTGTAGGAAAGCAGTAGAGAGAGAAATAGAGAGAGAGAGAGTGGAAGAGAGAGACAGAGAGAGAGAGTAAAAATAACGTGACTTTTTCTACCTGTTAAACCAAATATTCTTAAAAAATATTCTTTTATCTATATCATGTTAATCGAGATAAACATTAGCAGAAGTTTTCTTATTATTTGTTTCCTTCTAAACATAAGAGAAGTAAGGGGATACGCTAGGGAAAAGTGATGGTCAAATCTTTTATAATCTGATCGCTATGTGAACAATTCAAGTTCGGTTCGCCTCACACGGCCTACATTAAAATAGAAGAGATGAAACAAAAACTGACTTCTCATCTGAGAAAAGTTATGCGGTTTAAAACCGAAACCAATAACAAGGAACATCTCGGAAACGATCAACTCTACATCAAAAAAGTATATAATTTAAATTTGTTTTAACGAGATCTACATATTTTGTGATGTAAGTTTTTGTCCATCGCTTACGGTTTACTAGTTATACAAAACTCATCCAGAATAAAGTGATCTTCTGAGGCTATTCCCAGAAAGTTCAAAATGTACCTTTTATTTGTCATGTATCTTTAACATGCAGTGTTTTAATCAAAATTGTTAGAGGCATGTGTGAGATAAACAAAATTTCGACAACTTTTCCATGTAAATGGTTTTTTAAGCTGGGGAAATTCTCTTGAAAATCATCTTGTCAAGAACATACTAAACTTAAATACCAAGTTTGGGTAAATACTTAAATACCAGGTCGTTTTTAACTATGTTGTTCACAAACACACGCACACACATACAGGGACCTTTTTTTTCTAAAAATTCTTTTTTTTGGACTCATGGGACATCAAAACAACTTTGCGGTGAAATCTCCGTATCGAATTTTTGGATGGAATGCAATACCTTCTCTATACACCATCTACATAGTACGGGTAGAGAAAACAAAAATAGATTCCTTAACAATAAATATTTTTTTAAATAACTTTTTTTGTAACAGCAATTTCCGAGAAGTGAGACATTTGAAATTTCAAATACTTCCCTATGCATTTTACTTGTCATGTTTACTTCTGATGGTCAGATAAACACCTGATTATCGCTTGTTTTCAGTGTCTCTGATGTACTTAAAACGAAATAATAATGAAACAATTTCTACAAAAATGTGTTAATTAACATTAAGTAGTAAATTAAGCCTGTTACAATAAAAGTTTGTGAAATAAGTAAACAAAAATAAAATCAGATGTGTTACGTTTACACAACTTTCTAGTGTGAAACAAATCATTCATACATAAGCTTATTCCTTCATGCTAATCAAGATAAACATTAACAGAAACAGTGTTACGCTTATTTCCTTGTACATTCAAGGAATATAAACGAATACAGCAGATGGTCAAAACGCTATGCGATGGCTTTGAAAATCCTTCATCTTTGCATGACGAGGATAAAAGAAGCGACTAATGGCTTCCCATTTGAGGAAGTAAAAGTATCAGAAAATGTAAACCAACTACAAGAAATATCCTAATTCCATCTCTGTAGTGCGATGGTAGCGTGTCTACTTCACATTCGAGGTCCCAAGTTCTAATATAAGTTAGGGTAGGTTACCCGGGTTATTTGTTTTCTTAGGGTTTTTCTTGTGTAACTTTAAGCTTCATGGACTGCGAGTTCATTTGATCATCATTCCAGCCATTTCATTCATCGTCCGATAAGACCTACTTGGTTAATAATAATCCCGGAAATGAAATTCCACATAGTATATATAAACACACCAGGCATAAAGTGCATGCTTTATCTACATTAATTTAATTGTTTTTTCATACAAGCCGTGTGTAGGACAGGAGTTGGACAGATAGAGTCAGACTGAAAAATTCAACACCGATCTCTAGCCGGTTGCTCTGCCACTGAGCTACCATGGCAACATGCCGGCATAGCATTGAGTGTCTCAACTGACAAGCATGTTTCCCGGTAAACCTCAAGGTGATCTCAAATTATTTTGAGATGGCAACCCCGATGGGGACTTACAATGTTGTAAGTACTTCGTCGCCCTCCGTGGTGTAATGGTTACCATGCTAACTTCATATACCCAAGGTCGCGGGTTCAAACCCGGCGGAGGACGATGGATTTTTTCGGGCGTAAAAATCCTTAGCATGGCTTCCTTCGGAAGGGAAGTAAAGCCGTTGGTCCCGTGTCGTAGATTTACGGCACGTAAAAGAACCTCAAGCCTGATAAGAGGGGCCTCTGAGCAAAATTAAGCGGTCTTTCACGCCCAATTTAGAATGGGACGCTGAGAACCACAGTAGTTAAAGAGCGTCCATAAATAACACGATATTTTTATTTTGTAAGTAGTTTAAGTTCCAGGGTTTATAGTATAGCCAACTATTATGGTCAATGCGAGTCAACTATTATTGATGGTTAGAGTCTACTACACTATATTCCAGCCTTCTCACACTGCTCTAAACCGTGAATGCCACAGCGGCGACCTTCCTTAACAACTGCATTCTTTCGTCAGACAAGTAATACATGACTTGTGTTAAGAGTTTTGTTACATACATTACATACATACATTACATTACATTTTCGTTTTTATTATTCGGAAGTCCCCCAAACGTATTTCTGGTGAAATTGAGACATCGAATTTTTTAGTGGAGTACTATATGCAATTTCCCTACTTACCATAAGTAGTAGAGAAAGTAATATACCTTATGGTTAGAGGCAAGGTAACGCATCAGGCATTTTTTGTAACGCTACGCTAGTTGTACTGCCGAAAAGATACCGAGTTCGTGTTGTTCAATTACCCCCTCCTGCCCTGTTTATCGCGAATCGTGAGACGCCACATATAGAAACGATCAAGGCTACGTCACGATCAATGATTTATGTTGTGTCCAGCGTGAAGCGAGAGGTAAGAAGAAGTTCGCGTGCACTTCCAGAACGATTTGAACGGCCTTAGTGGTTTTCAGCACCACGGATTTCCTCAGGTATATTGCTTCTTCCTTCACAAGTTCCGTTCGTTTCAAGATTATTTAGGCCTGAGATATTCCACCATATTGCTTACTTCGTAAGTTGGAAAAATGATTACGTATTTTTATTACTTTCTCTATATAAAATATGTACATACAGTATAGAGAAGGTATTGTATCCTACCCAAAATTTTGATACCGATATTTCACCGGAAATGTATGTTATAAGGTCCTCTGTATCCAAAAAAAAAAAAAAAAAAGCATTTTCAGAAAAAGGGCCGTGTGTCCGTGTTTCTGTGAACACAATAAGTAAAAAACGAAAAGTCGGTAAAATACCACACTTGGTATTTAAGTTTAATATCTACCACGGGTGCGACACGAAGATTTTGAGAAAAATCCCCGCACCACAAACTACTCTTTACATGGAACTTCTTTTTCGAAAATTTTGATTTTCTCAAAAATGGCCTAAACGATTTTGATTAAAATATTGTATATTAATGATATTTACCTGACAAATAAAATGAATATCTTCAAGTTTCTAGGAAAAACCTCTGAAGCTTACTTTATTCTGGATGAAATTTACGGAATTTTGCATAAGTGTTAAACCGTAAGAGATAAATAAAAACTTACTACATAAAAAATGTAGAGCACGCTAAAACACAACACAATTTATGTTATGTACATTTTTTGTGGAGTTGGTCGTTTTCTAGATAACCCTTGTTATTGGTTTCAGCTTTAAAAAACTGATACAGGACCCCTGTCCACACAAACAAAGGAACTTCAGTCACATAGCAACCAGCTTTTGACTTTCATTTTAATCTATTTCACTTCTACTTTCAAGGAAGAAAGTAACAAGGCTATTTCTGTAATTTTTTTCTCAATTAGTATGAAGTAAATAGAAGCATAAGCTTTATAACAATAATTTGTTACAGAGATGTAGAGAAAGTCATGTGAATGGAACACACAAGCTTTTTTATCTACACTTACTATGCACATAGTATACAGAGAAGGTCTTGTAATGCACCAAAATTCGATACCGAGATTTCACCGGAAATACATGTTTTAGGACCCTCTGAATAAAAATAAATAAATAAATAAAAGAATTTTTACTTTCTCACATAGTACATAAAGGTATTGTATTTTACCCAAAAAGTCAAGGTTAAAATTTCACCAGAAATATATGTTTTAGGGTCCCCTGTATTACAAAAAAAAAAACACATTTTTAAAATAGGTCCGTTTATGGGTGGGTGTGAGTCCGTGTGCCCGTGAACACGTTAACTCAAAAACGAACAGTTGGTAAACTACCAAGCTCGGTATTTAAGTTTAGTATCTTCCAGGGATGCGACACGAATATTTGAAAAAAAAAAAAATCCCACCCCAAACTATCCTTTATGGGGGCAAAAATTCGAAAATTTAGATTTTCTCAAAAGTAGCTCTAAAGATTTTGATTAAAATGCAGTGTATTAAGGAAATTTATATGGCAAAGAAAATGTATATCTTGAATTTTCTGGGAATAGCATCCAGAGATCCCTTTATTCTGAATGAATTTTGCTGAATTTTGTGTAACTGGTAAGCCGTAAGGGATAGACTAAAACTTACCACACAAAAAATGTAGATCACGTTAAAGCACACCATTTAGGTATATCAAATCCTTTTTTTTTTTTTTTCGTGGAATTGACTATTTCTCAGATATTCCTTGTTATTTGTTTCAGATTTAAAATGCATTTAACTTTTCTCACGTGGTAAGCTGTAAACTCGTGGCCCAGCATAGAAATGGATTTCAAGCACATGGCAACTAGCTTTAAAGATTTGACTAGCGTTTTAGCCTGGTGTATTCTGTTATTTCCCTTCTAATTACAAGGAAGCAAGTAATAAGTCAATCTCTGCTAATGGATTATCATAGAGTAAATAGAAGAAGATGCTCTTTTTAACAATAATCTGTTAAGTAGATACAGAGGAAGTCATATGAATGGAACACATCAGATTTTTAGAAACAGTGTGTGCGTGTGTGTGTGTGTGTGTGTGTGTGTGTGGAGGGGGGAAAGCATAGCTCTAACACGAAAAATCTGTTAAATATCAAACTTGGTATTTAAGTTCAGTATCTTCCAAGGATGTAACACGAAGATTCTCAAGATAATCCCCCCCTCCCCAAATACCCTTTACATGGAAAATTTTTCGAACATCTGCGACATCAAAACTTAGGACTGATTTAAATATAAGCTATAAGGCTGTTCGGTGTCGTTTCGAAACAGTCTGTATAGGTCCCTGAATGAATGATAAACTAGGGAGGTTCAAGTTCATTCGCCATTATGCTTCAACTATTTTTCATAGAAGTCTCCTTTCGACTAACAGAAAGAAACAGAAATTTGCTCTTCTCCACCAGAAATGCAAACGTGCATAATGAGGCAGTTTAACTCTCTAATTAGCGTAATTTTCTCAGCGGTGCACCACGGAGTTCCAACCCAAAGATAATACGAGTTTTTGTATTGACTAACGGATTCTCGTGTTTTAACATTATAATGCATGTTTTATTTTATTTGTTCATCTTGTGGCTAGCAACGTTAACATTCTGGCTAAACTTCAAGGCAACATAACGACCCTAAACCTGTTTTTCACTTATTCTTGCAGCTGTAAATATTGAAATAAAAAATCTGACGTGTTCCATTCACGTGACTTTCTCTACATCTCTGCAACAAATTATTGTTAAAATGCTTATGTTTCTATTTACTTCATTTTAGTCGAGAAAAAAATAGCAGAAATAGTCTTATTACTTGCTTCCTTACAAGTAGAAGGGAAATAAGGGAGTACTATAGGCTAAACTGGTAACCATTAGCTGGTTGCTGTGTGACTGTAATTCCTTTATTTGTATGGACAGGAATTTGTATGAGAAAAGTATCATTTTTTCAAAGCTGAAACCAAAAATAAGGAATATGTCAAAAAATAACTCCAGGAAAAAAATATGCATGATAAATTGCATGTTTTAATGTGCTCTATAGTTGTTGCGTGTTAAGTCTTTGTCGATCTCTTACGGTTTAGTATTATGCAAAATTTCGTAAAATGCATCCAGAATAAAGTAGTCTTTAGAGGATATTCTCAGAAAATTCAAGATATACATTTTATTTTTCAGGTAAATATCTTTAATATTTGACATTTTGATCAAAATTCTTAGATATACTTTTAAGAAAATCAAACTTTTCGGAAAAAGTTCCATGTAAAGGGTAGCTGGCGGTGGGGGGGGGGGCTATCTTGAAAATCTTCGTGTCGCATCCTTGGAAGATACTAAACTTAAATACCAAGTTTGGTATTAAACGGTCTTTTCGTTTTTGAGCTATGCTGTCCACAGACACACACATACGGACCTTTTTGTGAAAATGCTTTTTTTGGATTCAGGGGGATCCAAAACAAGTATTTCCGGTGAAATCTCGGTATCGAATTTTTGGTTGCATTACAATACCTTCTCTATCCACTATATACACATTACGTGTAGAGAAAGTAAAAATATGTGTTACATTCACAAGACTTTCCCTACTCACTCTCCCTCTCACTCTCTCTCGCTCTCTCTTTCTCTCTCTCTTCTCCATCTACAACTCTTTTTAAAAAGAAAACTTATTCTTCTATCTACTTCACATTAATCGAGATAAAATTTTGCATAACTTATTTTATTACAAATTACTTTGTAGGTACAGTGGCAGTAAGAGAAAGTTTAGAGGGTTTAGGCGAATTTCAAATATTTTAAGAGCAAGTCGCTACTTAAATTTCGTTCTCTTTGCTTAACCAGGAGAAAACAAAAGCGAAACATTACTTCAAATTTGTATTTTAAAGTTAAATATAGTATCAATCAATATTTTTAAAATGGTAAACTTCACAACAAAAATGATTTTTCATAAAAGGTCTGCATTTTAAAGAGCTATTTTTTTAATATTTTAATATGTTAATGAAAATTAAAGTTTGAGTTGGTTTTGAGAAAACCAAACATTTTGAAAACAGCATCCATATAAAGGGTAGTTTGGGGAGGAGGGATATTCCTGAAAATCTTCGTGTCGTATCCTTGTTTTTTCTTTTGGTAGTGTTTAACGCCCGCTTTAACTACTAATGGCACCGCAGGCGGTGACACTGATGATACATGAATGACGATGGAGCACCGGCGGGGGAAACCGGAGTACCCGGAGAAAACCCGCCCCAGCGCCATTTTGGGATTGAACCCCGGCCGTCTAGGTGAGAGTCGAGTGGTCTAACCACTCGGCCACGGCGCGGCCCTCCTAAAAGAAGATGCTCAACTTAAATACCAAGTTTGTAAACTGGCTTATCGTTTCTGAGTTACTTTGGCGCACGCGCAAGCTCAGATGTTTTTCTAAAAATGCTTTTGTTTTTTTATTTGTTTTTTTTATTAGGAGGTCCTCAGAATTTGTATTTCCGGTAAAATCTCAGTATCGAATTTTTTGGTGGATTGCATTGAATGCTTTCTCTATCTGTTATGTAGGTACATAAAGAAAGTAGAGAAAATAATAATTAACAGAATAAAGTTTATATTGTTTTAATTAAATTATTGGTACACATGTGAATTTTTGTCCCTTCCACATTAAAGAAGGAACAAGCAAACAAAATAATCTTACCCTTTAAGCAAAATTCAGAACAATTCATCCAGAATAGAGGTCTTCCGGGGTTATTGCCAGAAAGTTCAAAATATAAATTTTATTTGAGATGTTAGCCATTTTTGAGAAGAACAAAATTTTCGAAAATTTTCCATTTAAAGGACTGTTTGTGGTGGGGAGATTTTCTTTAAAATCTTTGTGTCGCATCCTTGGAAGATAAACTTAAATACCAAATTCGGTATTTAACGGTCTTTTCGTTTTAAAGCTATGCTGTACACACACACACGCGCGCGCACGCACGCACGCACATACACACACGGACATTTTTGTAATTTTTTTTTCAGGGCGTCTCAAAACATTCGACATTTCTGGTGAAATCTCGGTGTCAAATTGTACATGTACATAGTATGTGTAGAGTTAGTAATAAGATTTTTAAGAATAATTTGTTACAGAGATGTAGAGAAAGTCACGTGAAGGAAACACTTCAGATTTTTTACTAAGACGTATTGTTTTTAAAAACACGTTTATATCCTTCTACACTGAAACTGTATAGGAACGTCATAAAGTACCCCACTTTATTATTATGGCAGAGAAACATCTGTTTGTTGACAGACTTCCATAATGATACCGCATTTTCCAGCACAAGAAGGAAATAAAAAGAGACAGGTATTTGCTCGTACTATGTCTTCCCACGCCCCAGGTCTGTTCATTCATAAGGATCAGTAGGAGAGCAGGTTATTGGTCACAGCGTGGGTGTCTCGGGACAGGAAAAACAAAGTAGGATGTAAATCCACCTGTTAAACGCTCTGGATGTTGACACTCGCCGTAATTGGGACCCCATATTAAGTTAGGGCTTCATTGATCTCGTACCTATTACGTCGACGATCCGGTTCAGAAGATTGATGACAGAAAACATTGGGGTAGTGTTGATTAACGCGACAAGTTATTTCAAGGTACTATATCAAATAAACGACAAAATAATCTGATGTGTTCCATTCACACGACCGTCTCTACATTTTCTGCAAACAAACTATTCCTACAAAGGATTGTTCCTTTATCTACATCGTGCTAATATTGCCAGAAATGGTTTGATTAGCTATTTCCTCATACATAGAAAGAAAATAAATGAAATTTGGTTCTCTTTGCATGGCCAAGAGTAAAACAAGGGAGATACGAAACGAAAGATGAGCTTCCGTTTGAGAAAAGTTTAAACATTTTCAAATTTAAACCAATGACAAGGAATATCTCGAAAAGAACTAACTCTACAAAAAAATGTATATGAAGTGAAGTAAAGCCGTTGGTCCCGTGTCGTAGATTTACGGCACGTAAAAGAACCTTAAGCCTGATAGAGAGGCCTCTGAGCAAAATTAAGCGGTCTTTCGCGCCTGATTCAGAATGGACGATGAGAACCACAGCAGTTAAAGAGCGTTCATAAATAACACGTCATTTCATTTTAACGAGATCTATAGTTAATGTGCAGTAAGTTTGTGTCTATCTAGCAGTTATACAAAAGTTATCCAGAAAATTTAAACAATTCAAATTTCGTTAGTCATAAAACTGTCTTAAATAAGAGGTACTTTAATAAAAACCGATAGTAAAAATTTTCGAAAAATGTTCCATGTAAGGGATAGTGGAGGAGGGGAGGATTGTTCCAAAAATCTTAGTGTCTTATCCTTGGAAGATATTGAAGTTAAAAATCACGTTTGGTATTAAACCAACTTTTCGGTTTTGAGTTATCGTATTCAAAGACACACACGGGTGTGCGCGCAGACCTTTATCCAAAAAAAAAAAATTGTCGTCTCAGGGGTAAAATCTTAACGTCAAAAATTTTAGTGACGTACAACAGCTTCTCTACCTACTATATACATACATAGTACGAGTAGAAGAATAAAAATGTTTGTAAAGAGAACCAACTGTACAACAAGGTAATTTTCTGATTAAAGCACAGAATAGTATTTCCACGATTGAAACTGCTCAATTTTTCAATAATCAATAGCAAATAAATAGATGACAGAGGAAGGTGAATACATAAATAAAATAGTGTTAGCAAATTATTCAAACAGGTGGAGCCATTACTCAAGCAGGAGGAACCATTTTCATATATATATATGAAAATATATATATATATATATATATATATATATATATATATATATATATATATATATTACCGGTTTAACTTGAATGACGCAACTGGTGACAGCAAGTTCTGACTTGTAACAGGTATCGAGTTAAATGGTCTTGCCTAGCGGTAACCTAGCTCATGCACCTACAGAGTATAGCGACTTTTTGCAGTTCAGTCTAACGCTGTTTGGTATGGTGTCTAGAGTAAATAACGTTATATGGAGCTGTGTGTAATCATGGTATACATTGCAGAATAACGCATTTGTGTCATATGTAGTCTGCCAATTTGAAGTATATAAAAATGTGTCAACGTTACTAACAAATCCACACTGTGTATGCTGTTAGAACAATTTAAAACAGACTAGATCCGTTATTAAAAAAAAAAATCTGATGTGTTCCATTCACACGACTTTCTCTATAATTATGCAACAAATTATTGTTAAAAAAACTTATGCTTCTATTTACTTCATGCTAATCGAGAGGAAAAAAAAAGCAGAAATAGTCTTATTACTTGCTTTCTTGTAAGTAGAAGAGAAATAAGGGAGTACCATAGGTTAAAGTGATAGTCAAAAGCTGGTTGCTGGTATAGGAAGGAGTTGACAAATTCCCGTATGAGAAAAGTATAAGTTTTTGAAGCTGAAACCAAAAACAAGGAATATCTAAAAAAACGCTCAGCTCTACGAAAAAAATGTATATAACATAAATTGTGTGTTTTAACGTGCTCTACTTTTTTTTGCGTGTTGTAAGTTTTTGTCCATCTCTTACGGTTTAGCAGTTACACAAAATTCCTTAAAAGTCATCTACAATAACGTATCTAGTCTTCAGAGGCTATTCCCAGAAAATTCAAGATATACGTTTTATTCGACATGTAAATATCTTTGGTATACGACATTTTAATCAAAATCATTAGAGCCATTTTTGAGAAAATCAAAATTTTAAAAAAAAAGTTCCATGCAAAAGGTGGTTTGGTGTGGGGTGCTTTTTTCTCAAAATCTTCGTGTCGCATCCCTGGAAAATACTGAATTTAAATACCAAATTTGGTATTTTACCGACTTTTCGTTTTTGAGTTATCGTGTTTACAGACACACGGACACACACACACACGCGGATCTTTTTCTGAAAATTCCTTTTCTGGATACAGGGGACCCTAAAACATATATTTCCGGTGAAATCTCGGCATCAATTTTTGGTTGGAGTGCAATACCTTCTCTATACACTATGTACAAAGTACGTCTAGAGAAACTAAATAAATATATATATATATATATATATATATATATAAATATACACATACAGCCTGAGAAAAAACTGTACGAGATAAGAAGTCCAAGAAAATCACTATCTCAATTTACAATGTTTTGATGTCAGAATAATTGACTCGCTCTTCAGATTTAAATCCATCTGAATGTTATCTTTGAAGAATGTTCAAACAAAGCTTATGCACCAAATCCCCATACGCTCATAAATTAGAAGAGGCCGGTCTGCCACTACTGCTCAGACGGATTCGTATTTATATTATCAGTTCACTGAAGTTCACTGCACCTTTACCTGTAGACGCAAGCAGCACATGCTCTATGAACCGGTTTTTTGAATAGTTAAAACAAAGCGAAAACAGGCGAAACCACTACAGTTTTTGCAGAATGAAATATGTCACGATTTAATTTTATATTCTAGTTTAACATTTATAACCGAGCGGGATGGCTCAAGCTGTTTCGTCTGTGGCCCGCATTCGGGAGGTCGCGGGTTCGTTTCCCATGGTCGGCTACCTTACTCATAGTTTTTTCTCGGGTGTTCCCTGGGTGACCAGGCGAATGTTGGGTAGATTTCTTTCATCATCCAAATTACCTGTCCCTCCATGGTTTTTCCAGTGTCTTTTCGTACTTCCTTCATCATCCCGTTGGTTTCTTTCAATGTTTGGAAATGTCGGCAATGGTGTTCGGTGTGGCGTGGCGGGAAAAAAGATGCTCAATGTGATTCGGGCTGATTGCCAGAATGAGGGCCTCTCCCAGCAGGGAAGTTGGACCCTATGTGAGGCGGGGGCCCCAGTCTGCCTGTCAGACTCTGGAAGTGCTTTAATCTGGAATTTGTAAGGAGCTTGTCATTGCTGTGCTGTCGTTCCGGGGTCCCGGTGTATCCTCTCACCTCATCCCTCCCTCCCGGAGGTGGCGAGTTCCCTCCAGCCGTACCCTATACTACCCTAATATTTACACAAACATAGAAATGCCTATTTATTTATAGTTCATATGTCCTGTGGTATAACATTTGTACGATGCAACTTATATACTAATGCATATGTATATTTACAATATTTGTGTGCAAACAAGTGGTTTGTAGATATAAGAGTTAATCTACGTTCTACTTCTTTAGTCTCTTTCTACATAGTCACATTAAATTAAATGTACAGCAATATAAATTTAGAGAGATTTTGGGTTTAAACTGAGAAAAACTTCTCTCCGCATTACCATCAGTAGATAAAAGCTCCGATCCAAATTCATCTACATAACTGCAGTTGCGATTTTTCGGAAACATGTCGCACTAGTAGTTTGGCACACAACTGAAAAGAAACCAAAAAAAGCAGGAAGAACAGCTAAATTCGCAATCTTACTGGTTGATCTGAGCTGACACTGTACACAGCGAGTGTACTCCGCCACAACTTCTTACGTCATCCATTCCCGTAGCGTTGTTAACTTGTAATTCCTCTACGTCTGCTCCGGGCTCCTAGTTGCGCCATTCGAGAGAAATCCAGTAGTTTAATCAAATCGTTAGAGCCTCTTTAAAGAAAATGGAAAATTGAAATACATTTTTACTTGATAGCGTTAAACTATCATCGGCACCGCATTCAATGACATTGATGATACATAGAATGAAGATGAATCACCGGTGGAATGCGATAACGAGAGAAACCGGAAAACCCGGAGAAATCCCCCCCTGCGATGCTTTATCCAACACAAATCCCACATGCGGCCGTCTAGGATCGAACCCAAGCAAGGTGTCTAACCACTCGGCCACAGCGCAGCCGTTTTTCTCTATTAGGTATGTAAAGTGCATAGTAAAAAGGAAGCTACTGCATTAGAAGCAAAAATTCTACCGAGATTTCACCGGAAATACATGTTTTAATGACCCCTGAATTAAAACAACTTTTTTAGAAAAAGTATGGAGTGGGCAGCACAATTAAACAACTAAAATTTGGTTGAATACCAAACTTGGTATTTAAGTTCAGTATCTTCCAAGATCCTATACAAAGTTTTTGAGGAAATTTTTCCTCATCCCAACTACCCTTTAAATGGGACATTTTTCGTAATTTTACATTTTCTAAAAAATGACTTAAATGCCGCGTATTAAACATATTTACATGGCAAATAAAATGTATATCCTACATTTCTTGGAAATAACCCCTGAAGTCCTCTTCATTGTGAATGACTTTTGCATACATGGCAAACCGAGATACACCAAAACTTACTAACAAAATAATTCGTTAGATCTACATAAAACGCACAGTTTTTCATATAGTTTGTTTTCTAGAGCTAACTACTACTCAGATATTCCCTTTTATTGGTTTCAATTTTAAAATACTTGGAACTTTTCTCAAACGGAAGACCACATCCGCTTCAAATCTCTTTTGTTTTACTCCTGACCACGGAAAGTGAACAGAATTTCAATGTCCAACAGATAACAACCAGCTTTATCTAGCGTATTCCCTTACTCTGCTTATTTCCACCTTCTACTTATAAAGAATTAAGGAACTGGGTCATGTCTACTTTGATTAACATAATATAAATAAATGAATTATCTTTTGTAACACTAATTTGTATGTAAAACATATAGAAAAGCCATGTGAATGGAACACATCATACCAAAAGAATAGTTATAGAAGAAGTAGACACAGATGTTTGGTTGAAAATATTTGTGACACACCCTTGGAAGATTCTGAACTTGAATAAAAATTTGATATTGATCCAACATTTTGATTTTGAGTTATGCTGCTTACACATCCGGACCTTTTCCAATGTTTACTTTCTCTAAATACATAGAGAAGATATTGCACTCCTCCCAAAAATTCGATACAGAAATTTTAACTCAAAATACAGAGTTCCCTGTTTTCAAAAAAGATCTCTGTGTGTCCGTGTGTCTGTGAATACGATAACTCAAAAGCGAAAACTCGGTAAAATACCGTTATATAAGTTTACTATCTTCCAAGGATGCGACACGAAGATTTTGAGAAAAACTCTCCCACCCCTAACTACCCTTTACATTGAAAAAAAAAATCGAATTATTTTGATTTTCTTAAAAATGTCCATAACGATTTTGATTAAAACCCGAAAGTTAAAGATATGTACATGAAATACGTAACAAAGATATTCACAACTAAAATAAATATATTGAATTTTCTGGGAATAGCCTCTAAAGTCCTCTTTATTCTTGATGAGTTTTGCTGAATTTTGTATAACTAGTAAACCGTAAGAGATAGACAGAACTTAGTATACAAAAAACGTAGATCTCGTTAAAACACACAATTTCTGCAATATACATTTTTTCTCGTGGAGTTGACTATTTTTGAAATATTCTTTGATATTGGCTTCTTTGACTTAAAAACTTTTCTCATACGGAAATTTGTCAGTTCATGGCAATGCAAAGAAACTGATTTCAATCACACGGCGGCCGCGCCGTGGCCGAGTGGTTAGACCACTCGCCTCTCATCTAGACGGCCCGGGTTGGACTCCAAGCGACCGCATGTGAGATTTGTGGTGGACAAAGCGGCGCTGGGGCGGGTTTTCTCCGGGTTCTCCGGTTTCCCCCGCCATCGCATTCCACCGGTGCTCCATCTTCATTCATGTATCAACAGTGTCACCGCCTGCGATGCCATAAGTAGTTAAAACGGACGTTAAACACTACCAAAAAAAGTCACATGGCAACCAGCTTTTAAAATATCTGACTATCGCTTTAATCTAGTGTATTCCCTTATTTCCCTTCTATTTACAAGAAAGCAAGTAATACAATTTCTGCTAATGTTTATCTAGATTAGCATGAAGTAGATAGCGGAATCAGCTTTTTAACAATGATTGTTACAAAGATGTAGAGAATGTGAACGGAACACGTCGGATTTTTTTTTTTTTTTTTTATTGGGACACATATGCCTACCTAAATGGTAGAGAAAATAAATAGTGTTGGTGAATCATATGGTTTTCACTGCCAGATGTTAATGGTTTAGGGCCGTAGGAAGTATGAAAGGGGCACCTTCAATGTGCGTGTTCACAAAGTGCGCAGAATGATACAGCAGTATATAAACTACTACGTCGTTGCAAAGAAACGTCCATCGCCACCGAACAATCAATAATAATAATTGCACCAATTAATACGTGAACACGTCTGGCGAGACATCAGACACATAACGGAGCGGCGCCGGTACTCTTAAGGACACCCGGAACATGCGGTTAAGAGTTCATGGCCTGATGCCTCCTTGCAAGGAAAGTTCAAAGACAACACCGGTCATCACTTAAAATTACACCTATGGAAAATTATTCCACATTTCACTTCACCAAAGTGCAAGTGACTGACAGGGAAGTACACTTGAGGCAATGCGACATAGGAAGGAAGGAAATCCTTCATCAGAATTCTTCGATACAATGCCAGATTCCATTTATATCGTACCTCACCTTTAACTACACGGTCATATCGGCGTTTTCCTTTGAAACATATTGCAATGGTGTTAGCCATGCACTGTTGTCATTGGCTTTCTACTTTTTTTTTTTTACTTTTTCTACGCGTACATGTACATAGTGTATACAGCAGGTATTGTATTGCACCCAAAAATTCGATACCGAGATTTCACCGGAAATACATGTTTTGGGACACCCTGAATTAAAAAAAGGCAACTTTAGAAAAATGCCCGTGTGTGTGGGAGAGGCGGTGTTGCAACATAGCTCAAAAACGAAATGTCCGTTAAATACCAAACTTGAAAGTTAAGTTCAATATCTTCCAAGGATGCGACACTAAGATTTTCAAGCAAATCCTGCCCCCCAAACTACCCTTTACATTGAACAAAATTCGTACATTTTGATTTTCTCGAAAAGGCTCTAATAATTTTTATTCAAATATCTTATATTTAAGATATTTACGTGACAAATTGTATGTCTTGAATTTTCTGCGAATACCCTCTGAAGACCTCTCTATTCTGGATGATTTTTTCTGAAGTTTGCATACCATAAGATATATACAAAAACTTACTACACAAAAGATGTAGATAGCATTAAAACACGCAATTGATGTCATACATTTTTTCGGGATTTGACCGTTTTCCAGATATTCCTTGTTTTTGGTTCCAATTTTAAAATACTTAAAAATTTTCCCTTACAGAAACTTGTCAACTCCTGGCCACGCAAAAAAAAAAAAAATCCCCTTCTACTTACAAGGAAGCAAGTAATAAGACAATTTCTGCTAGTGTTTATCTCGATTAGCATGAATTAGCTAAAATAATAAGCTTAGTAACAATAATTTGTAACAGAGACGTAGATAAAGTCATTTGAATGGAGCACATAAGAGTTTTTAGTGTTATTCACTTACTATTAACTTCATTCACACTCTTATTCATACTTCCAGATCTGGGAAGAATAGCGAACAATCTTGGCAAGAAAAAACTTCTCACCCCAAGCTGGGAAATAAACCCGGAAGCTCTCGCTCAGCAAACGGTGCTTTGACTGAGCTCCGGAGAGAGCCTCAGTACTAAGTTCTTACTCATAAAGCCTCGAACCATAAGGACATAACATTGTAGCTCTAACAATTAAACAAATATCGGATGAGGTGCACCCAATACACTTCTCTACCTACTATCGTTTGTTTTACTATAGTCTCTACAAACTATGAGGGCGGTTCAATAAGTACTAGTGTAAGGAATGAAGACGTATGTTTTCAAACACAAATTAACACAGCCTCATTTTAGGGATGTGCACTTCTTCCAACACTCCTACAAGTTTAACCTCTCCAAAAAATAAGAATTGCCAAACTCTAGAAAATACACCTCTGTCTCGTCGATGGCTTCTTTTGGTCAAAACTTTGTTGACGCCAACCATTTTTTGATTGTTTAGGAACAAGAAGAAATCACAAAGAGTCAGATCGGGCATGTGTGGGGAGTGCTCCAGCATTTCACAACGCAATTAATGCAATTTGGCGGCGACAAACGTGGATGAATGTGCTGGAGCGTTGTGGCATAAAATTCCTTTCTTCTTCGCCAAATGGGGCATGTCTCCCGCTTCTCACTGAGTAACTCCTGTAGCATTGTCCAGTAATCGGTTTTCATTCTTCTAAGAAGTCAATGAATGACCTGGCTATTTTTAGTTTACATGTAACATGCATATAGTAGGTAAAAAGGTATTGTATTCCACCAAAAAATTCGATGTCGACATTTTAACAAAACATGTTTTGAAGTCCCCTAAGTAAAGAAAATATTTTAAGAAAAAAGTGCTTTGTGTATGTATGTGTGTATATACAACATAACTCAAAAACGAAAATTCCATTAAATACCAAATTTGACATATGTTTCGTATCCCCCTTGGATGCTACACGAAGATTTCCATGAACATTCCCCACCTCAAATTACCCTTTACATGAAAGTATATTCTAAAATGTTAATTTTCTCAAAAATGGCACTAACGATTTTGATTAAAATACCACATATTAAATATATTTACATTCAAAATAAAATGATATATTGAATTTCCGTGAAATATCCTCTGAAGTTCTCTTCCTTTTGAATGGCTTTTGCCTAACTAGTAAACCGTAAGTGTCTTACATTTGGCTGAGATGTTAACCATTTCCAAGATATTCCATGTTGTTGGTTTCAATTTTAAACTACGTAACTTCTCTCAAGCGAGGTCCCCTTTCGTTTCATCTCTCTTTTGTGTTACTACTGGTCATGCAAAGCGCGAATTTCAATTGTTCAAATAGCGACCAGATTTTAAAAATTTTAACAGTCGCCTAAGCCTAGTGTATTCTCTTTTCCATTCTGCTTAGGAGGAAACAATAAGGTAATTTCTGCTAATGTTTATCTCGATTAGGATGATGTAGATAAAAGAATAATCTTTTGTAAGAATAGTTTGTTTGCAGACGATTAGGGAAAGTCCTGTGAATGGAACACTTCAGATGTTTATAAAGTATGCATAGCAGTGAAGATGGTTTCTGCTATCGATCTATGTCGCTTAGCGGGAAATAGAACTCAAGGCGTGAGGGTTGTGCATATCATGGGGAGCAAGAGAAAGGCATGTGCTGGATATCATTAATACCTATTGAATTTAGTTCTAATATTTCCACCACGCACGTATTTACAGGTATATTTTTGGTGCGGTGATCCTTTTTCTAATTTGGAGCTTGCGTCTGAGATCTTATTTCGGTTCTCCTTCTCGCACGGCTCTTGTAATTAAAATGATGCATTTCTTCACTGGAAATTATAATTATAAAATGTAGGATTTTCACCAGAATTATCCGCCGACACTTAATTTTGCTAGCTTACAAGCTTACCGGAATATTATGTCAATCACTTTAGTCATTTGATACACTTTTTGTCAGCGGAATTAGATTAATCACTTCAACACATTTTATTTTTCGTGGGAAGCCGTCACGTTTGTTGTCGTGGATTTCACACCGCGTTATTTGGTGCCGGCCGGGGCCTAGACGAGCGATGATAAGCTGAAGGCTGCCCGAAGGTGTGTTAGTCGTGTACTTGCTCTTACTAGGGCTTATTTACGTTCTGACAAGAGTATGGAGTTTGCAGGGTGAGAATGAGGTAGTGCAGTGATAGGAGGTAAGCGGGCGCAAAACTTCTGGAATTGTGACCCTAACCGCCAACCCAGCTGCCGAGCCGAGCCGAGCCGAGCCGAGCCGAGCCGAGCCGAGCCGAGCCGAGCCGAGCCGAGCCGAGCCGAGCCGAGCCGAGCCGAGCCGAGCCGAGCCGAGCCGAGCCGAGCCGAGCCTAGCTTAGCTTAGCTTAGCTTACTCGAAGTTTGCGATACGATACCTTTACTACTGCTTTCTCATAGTCAGAACGAGCAAAACAATGTACAGTCTGCAGCGAAAGTGTACCGCATCTGTTTGTATTTTTAAATAGGGCAGTAAAAGGTATTTATTCTATTTTCTATTACCGTGGCTCCTACGTTTTAAAGGTTAAGTGGCAAGGTATTACATAGTCAAAACAGACAGATGAAGGAAAATATATCTTCACCTTAGTTCTCCAAAAGCCTGATTTTTGTAAATCAACAGACACTATTGCATTGTTTATCCTCGTAACATTGCACGTGATGTTCGCTGTTCACGGTTTCCAACATCTACTTATATTATGCCACAAAATAGAATACCACATTCAAGAGATCGCGAGTTCGAATCTCGCTTAGTATGAGTTATTCGGATAAGGTTTATTTTACACTAAGAAGACGAATGTCGAGTAACTTTAAGCTCCATGGACCCGAGATCATTTCATTCATCGTCCGATATGACTAACCATGTTAAATGACATAAAAATAAATAAATAATAAAGAAGAAAAGAACACCACATACTAGGATCAGAAAGTGTGTGCAAACGTTGTGATGAGGTATATGACAGATTACATGTGATGATTTGCAAAGACAAACACTGACAAACTTTTGTAATGAAGGAAACTGATTCATATACTCATGCACATTATGCGTTCTTCTTTATTCAATATTCTTGTACAGTGAAGATGAAGGACTGTCTCAGGTGTGAAAGAATTAGAGATAGACGACTGACATTGTCTTTATTAGGTCATTTGTACAGTGGTATGTGTAATTATGGAGGGGAAAAAAAAAGCTATAAGTTTATCAGTGAGGTAGAGTGTGATGCAGAGCATAAGCGATGACAGATATTTGACATTGTCTGTGGCAGGCTTTCCTCCAGCATGCATGCAGTCGACTGGTTAGCTACTTATTTGGTATCATCAGATGTACAGTTCTTCCTAGCTTTCATTACGATTTTCACATGCCCAGATCTGCTGTGCCAGTTATAGCAGGATTTGCTCCTCATGGCGCAACGGCCCTCATGCACCACATGTATAAGATTATTTAAAAAAAATGTTTTTACTTTGGAAGTTTATAACATTTTGAAGTCCAAGTAACTCTTGGAAGGAGACAGAAAGAATTGTAGAACCTTCAGCTGCATTAGGAAGGCTCCTAAAGAACAAATTCTTGCTGGTTAATTGACGATACCACACTGGAAGCCCTAAAAGCTTCTTACCTGAAAGCAACCCTGGGGTCTAGATCACTTTTCTAGCCGATTTTATACCACTCACCCCCTCTCTAAGTTTACTGTCGAAAACTAACCTCATTGGTTGAATTTTCGCGTACTAAACGCACCCATCTCTCATGCCTTATGCCATCGGCTCCACTTTTATGATTTCACCCGCACCTACGCTACTACAAGCACCTTTCTTAACTTTGGATCACAGAGAAAATCCTTCTCGACTTTCAAGGACAAAACCAATGACTTACGGGGTAATAAAATCTTCCAAAGGTCCACTTTTTAAGCTTCCTAAAACGGCTTACCAGTAACATCGAATATATTGTACAATAAAATTCAAATACAAAAATAGTAATACCATACACAATTCTAAAAGAATAACATACTCAACATATCAGTTCAACCAGTATAAAATATATAAATGATTATTGATTACGGAGTGGAAGGTGTTCCTGTTTTATACTGAACTTGAATATCACATTTGCCATCTAACGGAATTGTCGTTTTGAGCTATGCCAATCACACACATACGGACCGTTTTAAAACGGTTAGTTTTTATTCAGGGGACCTTAAAACACGTACTTCCTGTGAAATTGTGATATCAACATTGAATGGAATACTATACCTCCTCTGCCTATACGTTCCTCTGAAAGGGGAAGCTAAAGGCGTCACATGGCTGAAGAGGGCTATAACAAAGTTCCGACACATGTAACAGGCCTGTTTTCTTTGTTTACCCTCCCCAAGCCACCAGAGAATACCAGAATGCGTGGGTAAAAAAAGAAATCTATACTGGTTTAGCTTCAGTTTATAGAGCGATAAGTTATTTACATTTCAGGCTCGATGATTGTTATGGAAGATGAGTAAATGTATACGATAAGGATTGTTTTACTTAGTATGCCGTATTATACAGGATGGGGAAAATGTACGCACACAAACCATATACACAATATGAAAAAATAATTTTAAAAAATCTGATGTGTTCCATTTACATGACTTTCTCTACATCTCTACAACAAATTATTTCCGGTGAAATCTCGGTGTCGAATTTTTGGGTGTAATACAATACTTCCTCTATATACTATGTACATGGTACGTGTAGAGAAAGTAAGAAGGTATTTTAAGAATAGGAGCGGGAAAAATCCCCTCACCCCAAATCATAGAGCCATTTTTGAGAAAAACAGTATTTTCGAAAAATTTTCCAACGATTTTGATTAAAATACATAGGTATATTAAAGATATTCACATGAAAAGTAAAATATAGATATATCTTGAATTTTCTGTAGTCCCCTAAATTATTAGCACGAAATAGGAAAGTAAGCTTTCATAACAATAATTTGTTGCCTGCCTGGGTAGTGTGGTGGTAGCATGTCTGCCTTACATTCAAAAGGTCGTGAGTTCGAATCTCCTTTAGGGTGAGTTACCCGGATAAGTAAAAAGAAGCATAAGCATTTTAACAATAATTTGTTGCAGAGATGTAGAGAAAGTCATGTGAATGGAACACTTCAGATTTTTTAGACATGCTTGCACAGGTTAAAGTGGACACATGCGGGTTTTTTTTTTTTTTTTTTTTTTTTTTAATATTTTTCTATCGCTTCAACGTCCTCTTGTACCTTTAACGAAACTTTGAGGCAATTTCTTCAGACTTTATCTCGATTAACATGAAGTAAGTAGAAAAATAAATTATGCTAAACTATTCCTCGATTATGCAAAGCTTCGCTCCTAACTTTATGGCATACATGTTTCTGTCTGCACAAGGTTTACGAGTACATACAAAACCATGTTGAAAACATGAGGAGCCTAGCCATTGAATGGCGATACTATTTGGAACAAGTAAAACAACATAATTTGCTCTAACATGATCAATTCTGAAAATAATATTATCTGCATGAATTAAATCTGTAAAGAGGCCACATGAAATAATAACGTATCCTAATTGGCCTGACGTCATCATTCACTACAGGTTTTCAGCAGAAAGAATATAACACATTTTGCTATGTAGCACACGGTTATATTTCCCTTTTATTACTTTCTCTATACGTATTATGTACATAGTGTATAGAGAAGGTATTGTAATGCACCCAAAAATTCGATACCGAAATTTCACCGGAAATGTATGTTTTGGGACCTCCTGAACCCAAAAAAAAGCATTTTTAGAAAAATGTCCGCGTATGTTTGTGTCTGTGTCTGTTTGTTTGTGTGTGTGTGTGTGTCTGTGGGCTGCATAGCTCAAAAACGAAAAGTCCGATAAATACCAAACTTGGTATTTAAGTTCAGTATCGTCCATGGATGCGACACGAAGATTTTCAATAAAATCCCCCTCCCAACTACCTTTTACATGGAAAAAAATAGAACATTTTGATTTGCTCAAAAATGGCTAACGATTTTGGTTAGAATACCATATATTCAGAATATTTACACGACAAATAAAATGTATATCTTGAATTTTCTAGGAATAGCCTCTGAAGACATCTTTATTCTAGATTCATTTTCTAGAATTTTGTATAACTGGTTAACCGTAAGGCATAGAAAAAAACTTACTGCTCAAAAAGTGTAGAGCACGTTATAATACAGAATTTATGTCATATGCAGTTTTTTCCTGGAGTTGGCCGTTTTTAAGATATTCCTTGTTATGGATTTCAGTTTTAAAATACTTGATACTTTTCTCATACAGGAACTTGTCAACACCTGACCACGCAAAGAATCGGATTTCTATGCCATAGCAACCACATTTTAAAGCATTTGACTGTCGGTTTAGCCTAGAGTATCCCCTTATTTCCCTTCTACCTTTAAGGAAATACGTAATAAAACCATTTCTGCTAATGTTTTTCTCGATTAGCATGAAGTAAGTACAAGAATAAGCTTATTAACAATAATTTGTTATAGAGATGTAGAGAAAGTAATATAAATGGAGCACATCAGATTCTTTTGTGTACGACGTAGTTTAATGCAGTTTTTAAGTAGCGTATGTATCAGAATATTTGGGTTTCCAGACCAGCTTGATTTATGACCAGATGTTGAAACAGAAAAGCTACAAATCGTGTATAGTTCCTCTGTGCATGATTACATGGCTGACCTTCAACAAATTGTTTATTAACGCCACATAAAGTAAATCTGAGATCAGGAAGAAATGATTCTGCCATGACTATGAAATATCAACGTATCAGTTGGGATGATATCTACGCAGATTCTACAATGTATTGTTCCGATGCAAGTTAAACGTATTGTAGCATGTTCTATGTTTTCATGCTTTTTGTTTCTAATATCAAACATTCTTCACGTTTTAACCTGTTTAAGAACTGCATAACCACGCTTTGCTACGTATTTAACACACGGCAGTAATGAATACAATATTACCCAAACATAATATATCTTTTCGTGTCAAATTAAGAAGTAAAAATAGTTATATTATGTTAAGATAGGGACATTTCTCATTATCATTATCATCGTCTTCATGCAACAAACTAGATCCTTATTGATTTAGTCTCTCTTTTTTATTTTCTCTATACGCACTATGTACATAGTGTATAGAGAAAGTATTGCACTCCACCAAAAAATTCGATACCGAGATTTCACCGGAAATATATGTTTTAGGGTCCTCTGTATCCAAAAAAAGTATTTTCAGAAAAAGGTCCGTGAGTGTCCGTGTGCCCGTGTGTCAGTGTGACTGTGAACACGATAACTCAAAAGCGAAAAGTCGGTAAAATACCAAACTTGGTATTTAAGTTAAGTATCCTCCAGGGACGTGACACGAAGATTTTGAGAAAAATCCCCCCACCCCAAACTACCCTTTACATGGAACTTTTTTCGAAAATGTTTATTTTCTACAAAATGGCTCTAACGATTTTAATTAAAATATCGTATATTAAAGATATTTACCTGACAAATAAAATGTATATTTTGAATTTTCTGGGAATAGCCTCTGAAGACTACTTTAGTCTGAGTGAATTTTACGGAATTTTACACAAGTGCTAAACCGTAAGAGAGAGACAAAAACTTACCACACAAAAAATGTAGAGCACATTAAAAGACACAATTTATGTTATATACATTTTTTTCGTGGAGTTGATTGTTTTTGAGATATTCCTCGTTTTTGGTTTAAGCTATAAAAACTTATACTTTTCTCATACAGGATTTTTGAACCCGTGTCCATACAAACAAAGGAACTTCAGTCATATATCAACCAGCTTTGGACCTATGGTACTCCCTTATTTCGCTTCTACTTACAAGGAAGCAAGAAAAAGACTATTTCTGCTAGTCTTTTCTCGATTAGCAGGAAGTAAGCAGAATCATAAGCTTTTTAAAAATAATTTATTGCAGAGATATAGAGAAAGTCATGTGAATGGAACACATCAAATTTTTAAATGTTATCCTGATACCGCAATTAGAAGTGTGCATCTATTTTCATTGTCCCATTTACTTGTGTTCTTATTTACATAATATAAAGTTGTATGCAAAATGTTGCTAGTATAGTGAAGCTAGATATTGACTTCGTTGCGAATGAGAAACGATTATGTTTCGCTGTTATTTGAAAACTATTCATTAACACACCTTAGTTTGTTACTTTCTCTTACGAGTACTATGTACATGGTGCATAGAGAAGGTATTGTATTGCACCCAAAAATTCGATACAGACATTTCACCAGAAATACGTGTTTTGGGTCCTCCTGAATCCAAAATAGGCGTTTTTAGAAAAAGGTCCGTGTGTGTTTGTGTGTGGACAGCATAGCTCAAAAACAAAAAAGGCTGTTAAATACCAAACTTGGTATTTAAGTTTCATATCTTCCAGGGATGCGACAAGAAGATTCTCAGGAAAATCCCCTCACCCCCAACCACCCATTACATGGAAAAAAAATCGAAATTTTGATTTTCTCAAAAATGGCTCTAAAGATTTTGTTTAAAACATCGTATATTACAGATATTTACATGACAAACCAAATGTATATCTTGAGTTTTCTGGGAATAGCTTATGAAGGTGTCTTTATTCTAGATGAATTTTGCGAATTTTGCAAACTGGTTAACCGTAAGAGACAGACAAAATTTACTATACAAAACTTGTAGACCTCGTTAAAACACACAATTTAGGTTATACATTTTTTTTCGTCAAGTTTGCCGTATTAGAGATATTCCTCGTTATTTATTTCAGTTTTATAATACTTAACTTTTTCTCATACTGGAACTTGTCAACGCTTGGCTACGCAAAGAAATGGATTTCAATCCCATAGCAACAACATTTTAAAACATTTGGCTATCAGTTTAGCCCAGTGTATTCCTTATTTCCCTTCTACCTATAAGGAAGTAAGTAATAAAACCGTTTCTGCTAATGTTTTAGCATGCACCAGATAGAAGTATAAGCTTATTAACAATAATTTGTTCAGAGATTAGAGAAAATCATATGAATGGAGCACTCATATTTTTAAACATAAGCATTATGTTTTGTCCATCTGGCGACTTGAATAATTATGCGTAAAATAGATTGGTATGCTTCTTAGTATTATGCTTTAGATCCACAAAACATTGTTATTTGTGAAAATATATGCTTCCATTAACGCATTCATGCATGGCGGAATCTCAGTGTGCTTTTTATAAACCTTCTTCCATAGTTTTCTAGAAAATTGAAAATAAAGCTCTAACAAACAATGTATCGTTAATCCAAGCAATACAGCTCAACTTCAGCTTCGTATTAAACGATGACGTCACAACTCCATCACTTTACGTCAGGAGCGTTTTCGAGAGCCTTGCAAAATGGACTTCAAATATGTTTGGTGCTTTTAATATTAGAATGCATATCATGTTAAGTTAATTTGAGGTTGAACTTTTATTAAAACATATTTTAACGCCCGTGCATGTTTCCAATTACTGTCATGGCCACAGTATCTTCATGGTCGCTGAAGATGGATGTCTGCGTTTGGCAGGTACTGACTGGGAAATAAGGAAGTTTACTGTTAAAGGTAAACTGCTACCATTTCATGGGCTCTAATTATAATCGTTTGTTCACCGTGCTGTGTTTGAAGCGATTCCAACGTCAGCTCAAGGAAAACCACCCTCACTCCTGATGACGCCATAGTCTTCTCTTCTCCCCTTTTTGGTCACGCCCCAACACCAGAAGACTGAAACGTGTTCACGATGATTCAAACCCATAAAGCGGCGCATTGCGTCACCTCTTCTTGTGATGTCGATTTGTCTCCGAAGATAGAGGCAATGATTCCCTGATAGCGCTCGTTTTTAAAGGTTTACTCGACGTTTGGCTTCCTCGGACAACCGTGTGATTTAGGGCGTCCGAGAAAGTAACATCTCGCTGATATGCTACCACCATTGCTGAAATCTTCCACATTCGGTTCTCAAATTATTCGCAACTTAATACCTATATATTATTGCAATATAAGGGTAGAGAGTATGTTTTAACAGAATTGAGGAAATGCTCTATTTCCGATTCTGTCATGGCTACACTTGACACATACGTATTTTTGGCTATGAACATTAATATTAATTAAAATCAAATAGTAAAGGAGCTCGGATTCTGAAGTCAGACGTAATATGTTACATGGCGGTTATTGCTAACGTGATTATAAAATTCGTATTTATTAAGCAAGTTTTTGGTAATTTTATCTTATTTTATATTTCAGAGCTGTTTTACTTTCTCTATACGTACTATGTACATAGTGTACAGAGAAGGTATTGCACTCCACTCATAAAACTGATAGCGAGATTTCACCGGAAATATGTTTTAGGGCCCCCTGTATAAAAAAAAATCATTTTCACAAAAAGGTCCGCGCGTGTGTGTGTGTGAACACGATAACTCAAAAACGAAAAGTCGGTAAAATACCAAACTTGGTATTTAAGTTTAGAATCTTCCAGGGATGCGACACGAAGATTTTGAGAAAAAAAACCCACCCCTACCCTTTACATGGAACTTTTTTCAAAATTTTTGATTTTCTTAAAAATAGCTCTAACGACTTTGATTAAAATGTCGTATATTAAAGATATTTACCTGACAAATAAAATGTGTATCTTCATTTTTCTGGGAATAGCCTCGGAAGCTTACTTTATTCTGGATGAAATTTACGGAATTTTGCATAGCTCCTAAACCATAAGAGATAGATAAAAACTTACTACTTACATGTGGAGCACGTTAAAACACACAATTTACATTTTTTCATGGAGTTGATCGTTTTTAGATATTCCTTGTTTTTGGTTTCAGCTTTAAAAAACAAACTTTTCTCATACAGGAATTTGTCAACTCCTGTCTACACAACAAAGGAACTTCATTCACATAGCAACCAGATTTTGACTACCATTTTAATCTATGGTACTCCCTTATTTCGCTTCTACTTACAAGGAAGCAAGCTATAAGACTATTTCTGCTATTTTTTTTTCTCGATTAGCGTGAAGTAAATAGAAGCATGGACTTTCTAACAATAATTTGTTGCAGAGATATAGAGAAAGTCATGTGAATGGAACACATCAGATGTTTCAACTTGGCGTAGCAATTTTTACTTCTTTTTTTTTTTTTTTTGTAGTTTAACGTCCTCTTACCTTGTTGGTCATATCGGACGATAAATGAAATTGGTGAAATGATGCTCAAATGATCTCGGGATCCATGGAGCTTAAAGTTACTCGACATTCGTCTTCTCAACATAAGGGAAAATCCCCAAAAAAACCTTATCCAAGTAACTCACCCTTAGCGAGATTCGAACTCACGACCTTTTGAATGCGAGCCAGACACGCTACCACCACACTACCCTGGCGGGCTACTTTATTTTGTATGTAGGGGAAGTATTCTAATGCACCCATACTTTCAATGTCGAGATTTTAGCAGAAATTTATTATAAGAACAATAACAAAAAATATTTTGACATTTTTAGAAAAAGGTCAGCGCGCGTGCATCTATGAATAGATCTTCTAGAGAGACTTCAACTTAAAAAATCTGATATGTTCAATTTACATGACTTTCTCTACAAACTATTGTTAAAAATATTAATTCTTTATCTACTTTGTGATGATCGGGATAAAACATGAGCATAAATGGTTGCATTAGTTTCTAAAGAGAAATAAATACACTAGACTAATGCGATAGTCAAATTTTCGCTGTGTGAAACAACTGAATTTCGGTTCGCTTTGCTCGAATAAGGGTAAAGCAAGAGAGATGAAACGAAAGATGACCTCCCATTTGAGAAAAGTTTATGTAGTTTAATATTGTAACTAATAACAAGGAATATCTTAGAAACAATTAAGGAAAAAGGAATATGACATAAATTCTGTGTTTTACTGAGATCTAAGCTGTCCATAGAGATCCATACAAACCATTTTTCTAAGGATTTTTTATTTCAGGGGAGCTCTAAACATGTATTTCCGGTGAACTCTCGACTTTGAATTTTTTTGATGCAATACAGTACCTTCTCTATACACTACGTGTAGAGAAATTAATATGAATTGTCTAAACTTCATTTAATAATGACCTGGATGAGCAGTACTTTGGGTCAGAATGCTTGTCTAGTCTCAGCACGAGGCTTCACTCAACTCGTGTAGTACAAATAGTGAAAGTGCAACAACAAACACGCACGCATGCGCAAACGAGTTACCTCTTCCTGGATTTCTATCAGAAACCACGTGTCGTCATGTTGTTTCTCAACAGACTGACGTGAGCGAACAATACCATGTCTTCCTCTTCATCGTAGCTGCACTTTTGTTAGAACCATTACATCCTCAATAACATTAATCAAGAGGTGAAGCAATATTTTACTTCCTGATCAGCAACTCGCGAAACAGTAATCTAGTTGTGCAGTTGTCATTTGTATTCAGTTACAATAGTGATACTAATGACTGATGGCAATAGAGGGCCGTGGTTTTAATGAGATTTGTTCAGTAATTTCATGTAACATTGAATTGAAAATATAATGCAAATAACGTTGATGGAAACTTCGTTATGACAGAAACATGAGATGGAATTTACTGTAGAGAATTGGAGCTTTATTTCCATAGAAAGCTTCTAGATTCTGAACGTTTCAAGAAATACTTGGCTTGACGCTATCACTTCACCGCCTTTACGGCACGTAAAAGAATCTCAAACCTGATAGAGAGGTCTCTGAGCAAAATTAAGCGGTATTTCACGCCCAATTTAATTTGAGCCACTGTGAGAACCACAGTAGTTAAAGAGCGTCCATAAATAACATGCCATTTACATTTTTTTTCTTGCGTTTAAAGAAATGCACTACCGAAATTTGGCGAAAATCTCCAGAAAATCGACATCATTATGCGCCCAAAAATATTCAAAAGCTGTAGTTAAGTTTACTTTCACTTCTTGTACACTTGTTTACAGAGTAATCATGTGCAATTAAATTTCACTCCGTTTCAAAATGTGATTTTTGGTTTCTACTCAGAACCTTTCCTCGTTCAAAATGTTCCATAAAATGAAGTTTTTATCCCTGCTTCTGGAAACTTTAATGTAAAAATTGATAAATTTTCAACGCTGTTACAGGTTCTTTAAAATGTATTTTAAAGTAAAAAAGAAGAGTACAAAATCTAGCAAAAAAAAATAAATAAATAAAAAAAAATAAATAAATAAAAAAAAACTTACTGCATCCGTGGTCCTCACTTCTCGCCCAAGGTCCCGGGTTTATTACCGACCAGGAGTGAAATGTTTAATTTAGGATTATCCACTACTTCCATAATCTGGATGTGTGTGCCTGAGAGTGAATGTGCGTGTGTTTCCCCCCCCCCCTTTCTTATTCAGGTGTCCCCAGAACATACATTGCCGATAAATTCTCTATATCGAATTTTTGGGTGGAATGCAGCACCTTCTCTGCCTGGTATGCAGAGAAGGTGCCCCATTTGTGAGAAGGAGGTCGTGAGTATATATCTTGGCAACATGTAGAGGTAGGGAATGGAAAGCTCGGGGCATGATGGACACTACTGGCAGGCATGGAAGACAAGAGGGTTTAGCTAAATTTCTATTTAAGGCTACACAGCTGAGATCTGAGAGGACTGATAGTAGGGAAGAGGGGGAGGGGAGATAAGGAAGAGCTAAACAGTCGTGCTAGTGCATATGTATCACTTTCTCTAAACGTACTATGCACATAGTGTATAGAGAAGGTATTGTATTCCACCCAAAAATTCGATACTGTTTTGAGACCCCCTGAATCCAAAAGAAAGTATTTTTAGAAAAATGTCCGTGTGTCTTGTTGAGTGTGTGTGTGTGGGGGTGGGGGAGGGGGAGTAGTATAGCAAAAAAAAAAAAAAACAAATAGACCATTAAAAACCAAACTTGGTATTTAAGTTTAGTATTCTCCAAGGACGAAATTTTTTAAGAAAATCCCCCCACCCCCAAAACCCTTAACATGGAAAAAAATTCGAACATTTTGATTAAATATGGCTCTAGTGATTTTCATTAAAATCCCGTATGCTAAAGATATTTACATCCCAAATAAGATGTATATTTTGAATTTTTTGGGAATAGCCGGTGAAGACCTCTTTATTCTGGATGATTTTTGCTCAATTTTACATAACTAGTAAACCACAGGGAGACAGACAACAACTTACTGCATAAAAATGTAGATCTCGATAAAACACAGTTTTTTTTTGTTTTTTTTTTGTTTTTTTTTTGTTTTTTGTTTTTTTTTTAACCGTTTTGTCGCATTCCTTGTTATAGATTTCAATTTTAAGCTACTTAGACGTTTCTTAAGCGGGATATCATCTTTTATTTTATCCCTTTTTTGTTTTTCTCCTGGCCGTGTAAAGCGACCAGTTTTTAAAAGATGTGACTATAGCTTTAGCCTAATGTATACTCATGTGTCCCTTATACTAAGGCTCTAATACAACCATTTCTCTTCATGTTTATTCCATTACCATAGACCGTGGTAGCCAAGATGATCTTTTGTTACAACCGTTTGTAGAGAAAATCAGTGAATGGACACATCAGAGTTTTATTTTAATGCAATGTCCTTTTTGGAATTCTGTGAACCTCAAAACGTATATTTCCGGTGAAATCGCTGTATCTAATTTTTGGATGAAATGCAATACTACCTCTACTTACTATTGTCAAGCAGTTGAGAAGGTAAAAAGTAAACCAACCAAATGCCACTGACAATGACACAGGACCAATCCATCAACTACAATTTTGTGATCCATTGACGCGTGACGGTTCAGCGTCCACATCTGTCTCTTGTATTTGTGCTCAACCCACGCGATTGTTCCTGTTTTGTTCTGAACTGAAGGACCCCCATAATGATTTCTGACCACTACTGCTCAACCAGGTGAAAAGTGCGATGAAAAAGGACTTGATGAGGCAATGGCTCCACAGTGGATCTGTCAAGAAGTTCTTCTGCATTACGTAAACCCCGACTCTTATAAGATGTGTTGAAAATTGTTTTAAAAATTCACATTAATAATTTTGATTAGTGGTGTTTGTGTTGAATAATCTGCATAAATTTGTATTAAGTTCATATTAATCTTTGGGCAGAATTAATGCATAATGGCATTGCTGAAATGAAAATTGATAGGTAACTAAAGTAACGGGTGGCGTCGTGGCTGAGTCGTAGACCGCTCGCATCCCACCCAGGCGGTCCGGGTTCGATCCCAAGCGCCCGCATATGGGATTCGTCTGGGCGGTATTTCTCCGGGCCTTCCACTCTCCCCCGCCACCCATTTCACGAATCATCACCTATTTCGCTTGCATTTCATATCATCCACTTCCTCACGCTCAAGCCTGGCCACTGGCCGACCACTCGTTCCAGGTTCTTCATTCTGTGGTTCCGTGTTGGTGACTTCTCACAGGATTCTGACCCCTAGACACCCGCTTGTAAGTCCTAAGGGGTTGTTAGTCCTACATAGGGGGAGGGTAAGCCGACTCGAAAAAAAAAATCTGTATGTTCCGTTCATTTGATTTTCTTTACATCTCTGTAACAAATTATTGTTAAAAAAGTATGCTTCTATCTACTTTATGATAATCGAGATAAACATCTAGCAGAAATTGTGTTAATTACTTGCTTCCTTATAAGTAGAAGGGAAATAAGGGAATATACTAGACTTTTAAGTGTTAGACAAATGTTTTAAAAGCTGGTTGTAATGTGGTTTAAATCCGTTTCTTCAGAGCCAGGAGTTTACAGCTTTTCATGTGAGAAAAGTTTAAGTATTTTAAATGTGAAACAATAACAAGGAATATCTCAAAATGGTCAGTTCCACGAAAAACAGGTATGACATAAACCACGTGTTTTAACGTGATCTATCTTACGGTTTACCAGTTACGCAAAATCCAACAAAATTCATTCAGAATAAAGAGGTCTTTAGAGGCTACTCCAAAAAAATTCAAGATATTTTATTTGCCATATAAATATAACATAAGGTGTTTTAATCAAACTCGCCATTATTGAGAAAACCAAAATTTTTGAATTTTTTTTCATGTAAAGGGTAGTTTGGGGTGGGGAAATTTTTCTCAAAATCTTCGTGTTGCATTCCTGGGAGATTTTAAACTTAAACTCAAACTTTTACAACTTCTCGTCTTTGAGTTATCATGTGCACAGACACGCGGACCTTTTTTCCATTTTTTTTTTTTGTTACAGGGGACCCTAAAACGTTGAAATCTCGGTATCGAATTTTTGGGTGGAATGCAATACCTTCTCTGTACACTATGCACAGAGTACGCGTGGAAAAAATAAAAAATAACAAATAAAGTAACAATGTTAAAGCTATTTAATTCCAAATTCTAAATATTTTTATTTCAAAGCAATATCATAAGACATAACCAAACTACAGCGTACCACAAGTTCCGACATTTTCGTTTTAATAGTTGGCCTTTCGTCTATACGCAGAGAAAAATCTCTCGCTGTCAGTATCTGATATCGTTAGCCAAAGACATTGAAAAAACTTTTCACAGAAAACATCGTAAGACACACACCCTTTGCTTTCAATGCTAGAGTGTGCGAGATTTAACCGATCAGGTCTAGAAAAGAAAGAGACAGAAACACTTACCCTCTTGCTGTTTCTCTCTTTACGGTGACGGATGTATTTGCAAATAGCATATAGCCATCTAATAGACGATATCGATTTGGGATGGGATACCTGCTTTCCAAGAATTTAGACAGAGCAGTTGGAGTGTCCCAAAGTCAAGGACAGAACCAAATCGGACAAGTTACATCTCAAAGTTTAAGAGTGTTGTTACTTCATCTAATTTGTCACAGTTACTATCATGGCTTAGCTGTAAACAAGATCATTATAATCAAGAAGAAAATCAGAATTAATGGATCTACTTGTAAATGCACTTGGTTGAATGTTGCTATTATTGTATTTAATTCACCGATCTTGATTTAGTAACTAGCGTTGAAGACTCAAACAAATGATCTAAAGCTTTTATTGTTATATCACCAGTTCATTTTGCTAAAGTGGAGTCCAATTACAAAGCCACACGGCAGCAAACTTTTAAATCGGATGTAAAATCAGTTTTCCATTGTAGAATTGAAAATAGCCACTGTCTCCTTTCCCCTCTTTACTTTAGGATCAGCAGTATTGAGGATGTCAACATCGTGCGCCCTCCTCCAAGTGTATCATTTTGTGGACGAATAATACACACAGCCCGTTCCAGTTCAGGCTACCACTGACGGCGGTGTCGCTAGTGTTGCTGTTACCTAACGAATATGGACTACTGAGGATTCGCGGGAAATTGCGCGGATCGAGCGCATGGCACAGTCCGTTACGTAATGCTATAAACAGTGGACGTTAATGTTGACGTTCCATTTATCTCATTAACGCTAGACAATGGGCAATAGTTATCGGATTTATTATAACTTGCCTATGGTAATGTTAATACTGCTGTACATGAAGTGTGAACACATTCGTTTAGCACACCACTGTTTTGGAACACTCCCTAAATGCACACTGATTTTCCACAGCGCCTGTTTAGTGTAAGACGTAACAGTTAGTGCGAGCGTTCGTCACCGGCAACAATTTCATAAACAAATGAAATAATATAGTAAACAAAGTAAACTGCGAAAGCAGATAGACCCCTCTCGCCTTCTTGTGGTTCAACGGTACTATTTGTTAAGAATGTATATGCATTAACATTAATTTGACAATTCTCTTCGAATATCTTAAGATAAAATGACCATGTTAAATAATGCACTAGTTTGTATCGCACAACAACCTGTTCCATGACAGCAGACAATGACAGTAAAGAGAAACGGGGAAAAGTTGTACAAAATAGCGTTTATCAGGTTTGACAAGGAATGTTCGGCTGATGTTCGCGATCTCCCACTCTCGAGATTACGTATTAAACAGGACCAGTACGACGCAAATAGATGTGACGTTTGTTGTCAAGGTCACGTGCCACAGCGTTGTTGATAGGAACACGGAAACTTTCATCATTTCTAACTTCTACCCAGAAAGGAAATGCGATTGTTATTCATCGCATCACTCTCAAGGTCTTCCTCCCTCACATTTATACCCTTCTTTAGCCTTGTCCTTCTGTTGCTTTCCCTCGTACCTACATGGGCATAAAAAGAAACTGAGTGCAAGACATATATTGAGGAGCGCAGACCTTGATCAACTTGGTTAAAGTGGTGCAAGTTGGTCATGAAATGCCCTAATTTTGGATATAACAGAAGCTTAGAATAAAAATATATAAAATTGTAATAAAAAAGCTGGTGTTTAGCACTCGCATGACTTTCTATTGTCAAACTATTCTTTAAACGCTAATTTTCTAACTATATCAGGTTGAGATACATATTTTCAGAAATTGTTTTATTACATAGCTCCTTGGAGGTACAACGGGATTGGGGGAATGCAGTAGGCTTTAAGCGATAGTTAAATATTCTGAGGGGTCGTTACGTATTGTCTTTGAAATTCCGTTATCTTTCCATGACCAGAGAAGAAGAAAAAAATGGTAAAACGACTTCTCAATTAAAAAAATGTAAATTTTTTAAATTTCAAACCAATAAATTGCTATGATCATATCGGGGGCTTTTAACTTGTGAAGCAACTTTATTACCTTTAGGTTATTAATGAGGTTAATCATTTTATATAATTAATGACACGCACATTCATAATGCCAGAGTCTGAGGGGAATAGAGAATAATTCTGAATAAAGAAACTTTTCCCGTCCCAGCTGGGAGTCGAAACCGGGACCCCTGGGTCACTAACCTCTCGACCACAGAAGCAGTCAACGAGTTCTTTTTTTGGGGGGAGAAGGGTAGTTTAATATCCTTTAAACTTTGACTATATCGGAAAGTGAATTAAATAGGTGAAATGGTACTCAAAATGAGCTCGGGGATGATACAGCTTAAACTGACATTCGTCTTGCCAGGAGAAACATATCAGAGTAACTCACCCTATCTAAGATTTGAACTCAGGATCTCTTGAATATGGGACAGACAGGTTATTACGACATCTAGAGAGGAAAATACTTTTTTTGTGCACTAGGATTTTGTCTGTCTCTGACAGTATAATAGTTATTCAGAACTCATACAGAATGAAGAGAACTTCACAGGCCACTCTCAGAAAATTAATATTATGCGTTTAATTTTGAATGAACATATTTTAAAAATGTGGTATTTTAATCAAAATCGTTAGGATCAGTTTTGAGAAAATCAGAAATTTCGAAAAATGTTGCGTGTAACAGATAGTTTGGGGTGGAAGGATTTTCTTTGAAATGTATGTACCGCATGTCGCATCCTTAAAAGATGCTGAATACACACACATACCACGGATTTTTTTTCTAAAAATGCGTTTATGGTTCAGGGGACCTTAAAATGCATATTTCTGGACTAATCTCAATATCGACTTTTTAGTAGAATACAATACTTCTCCTATTTACAATGTGTAGTACGTGAAGTAAAATGATTTTGGCGGTGTATAATGCACAGCTGGAATTCTGGCTAGTCTAAGAAGAGAGTGCATCCTTAAAAGAGTGTCATAAAATATTTAAGGATTAAAGAGGGTTGTCTGAAACGAAACAGGTCAACGGTAGACAAAGGTGAGCGTAAATTGCACACTGGCTACTTCTGGCTACTGAACTTGACATTGCTCAATATTACTTTACATTTATTCCACGTTCGTACCATAGTTGCGGTAATATCTCCAAAGCGAGAGTTTTTAAAAATCCGATACCTTACATTCGTGCGACTTTCTCCACACAATAATTTACAGTCTTACAAAATCGTATTACTTTCTGCACCACACACAATGTACATGGTAAATAGTATTGCATTCCACCCGAAAATTCCATTCTAAAATTTCACCGGAAATGCAACTGTTTTATTTTTCTACTACGTTTAATAAGTAGGGGAAATAACTCTGTACCTACCGAGATTTCACCGAAAATATTGGCATGTTTTGAGATCCTTTGAATGAAACCAGTTTTACAACAATAAAAAACTATGATCGCGCGCACGCGAGTGTGTGTGTGTGTGAGAGAGAGAGAGAGAGAGAGAGAGAGAGAAGAAAAACTCAAAATACTAAAATTCGGATAAATATCAAACTTGGTATTCAGGTTCAGCATTCTCCAAAGAGGAGATTCTAAAATTTTCAAGAAATTTCCCAAATTTCTACTACACTTTACATGGAATATTTTTTGAAATGCTTTTATCTCAAAAATAGCTGTAACGGTTTTGATAAAAATTCTATCCATTAAATATATTTTCATAATACATAAATTTATAGCTTACATTTTCTGGGAGTAGCCTCTGAAGTCCATTTCCTTGTATAATCATGTATAACTTGTAAACGTTAAGCAATAGACGAAAACGTACTACACAAAAAATACAGTTTTCTTTAAAACACATAATTTATTACGAATTACCTTTTCTGTAACTAAGCTTTTTCCGAGTAATCATTAATTAATGGTTCGAATTGATCAATACTTTGTTGTTGATTTTTAGCTGTTTCTCGCAATTGCAGTACGAAACGTTAAGGCTAGCATATAGGTCCTATTCCTAAATATTTGACCTGCATAGGTTTATCTAGATAAAAATGAGATAGTTAAGAGAAAAAGCTTTCGTGAGAATAATCCTATAAGCGATAGAGAAATGAGAAAATCTGTGAAAGCATCACATCAGATTATTTTTTTCGGGAAGTTATTAAATTTCCCTGAGCCCGTCATTGATGTACAATGCTCGCAATTTTATCCGTTATATAGATGAGTAAGCCACAATGACTAAAAGATAGCAAATTAATAATCTGAGAGGGTTAAGGGCGACGGAACACCCGCTGCAATCTCATTAAGACTCCATCAGTTGGAGAGCGGGTTCCTGGCGTTCAGCCAGTCTTCCATTACTTGGATCACTGAATGCAGGCGGAGGGAGAGAGAAAAACCTCCGATAGAAATTCATGAAAAGCGGAGAGAAGGAGTAAACAATGCAGCAACAGAGATGACGACTCTGCATCGAGTCTGAAAAATTGCTCTCCTGTATCCCTTTTCATTGCGCAACAAAATGGGCTTCAACTGCAGCACACGCCATCTACACGCCAATTTCTCAACTACCAGATCGAAGTCCATACATTGAACGTACAAAGCCACGAAACAAGAATACCTGTCAGTGAAATGTCTAAAACCCAAAACTTCAGGTCGATTCATTTGAACTTTTCATACGGCTGTTACAGTTTAATGTATAGTATCTACACCAAATTGCAATTAGTCCCAAATACATATTATTTTACTTTCTCTAGTACGTATGAACAATACACATAGTGGATAGAGAAATAGTATTCCCCCCAAAAATTGATACCGAGGTTTCACCGGAAATGCATAATTTGAGACTCTCTGAATCCAAAGAAGGTATTTTTAGAACATAGCTCAAAAACGAAAAGACTTAAATATCAAACGTGGTATTTAAGTTCAGTATCTTCCAAGGATGCGCCACGAAGATTTTCAAGAAAATTCCCCCACCAAAAACTATACTTTTACACGGAAAAGTGTTTGAAAATTTTGATTTTCTCAAAAATGGCTCTAACGATTTTGATTAAAATACCGTATTTCAAGACGTTTACATCAAAAATAAAATCTGTATTTTGAATTTTCTGGAAATAGCCTCTGAAAAGCTCTTTATTCTGGATGATTTTGCGTAGGGTTAAACCGCAAGAGATTGACAAACACTTATTAAACAAACACACGTACATGGTTAAAACGCATAATTTACGTTATTCTTGTAGAACTGGTCGTTTTCGAGACATTCCTTGTTGTTTGTTTTTTATTTTAAACTTAACATTTCTCAAACGTGACCATGCAAAGCGAACCGAGCTTCAATTGTTTCACATAGTGACGAGCTTTTAAACGATTTGATTGCCACTTTAGCATTTATTTCCCTTCTACTTACCAGAAAGCAAATAATAAGACCATTTCTACTAATTCTTATCTCGACTAGCGTGACGTAAATAAAAGAATAAACTTTTCTATGAATAGTTTGTATAAGGAACAGCTAGAGAAAGCTAAGTAAATAGAACACATCAGATTTTTCATATATGGGTAATATGAGTGTGACCATTTCCTCAGCTGAGTTGCATATCAAAAACCTAATGTTAAAAGGTGGGTGATGCATTTTAATATTCGGTGTGAAACCGCGCCCCGGTCTCCTGCGAAAGCACACATATTATACCCCTAGCACGATTTTGATTAAGTTATCGTACATTAAATACATTTATATGACAAATAAAATATATAGCCTGAAATTTCTGGGAGTAAGATATGAAGACTTTTTTTATTCTGAACGACTTTTGCATAACTGGTAAACCATAAGAGATAGACAAAAACTTACTACACAAAAAATGAGGATCTCGTTAAAACACACAATTTATATCATACATTTGTTCGTGGAGTTGACTGTTTTCAAGATATTCCTTGTTTTTAGTTTCAGTTTTAAAATACTTATACGTTACTCATGCGGGAACTTTTCAACTTCTACCCGCGCAAAGAAACGGATTTTAGTTCCATAGCAACCACATTTTAAAACATTTGAATGTCGGTTTAGCCAGTTGTATTGCCTTATTTTCCTTCTACTTACAAGGAACTAAGTAATAAGACCGTTTTTGCTAATACTCTCGATTAGCATGAAGTGGATAGAAGAATAAGCTTATTAATAATAATTTGTTACAAAGATGTAGAGAAAGTGATGTGAATGGACCACATCAGATTTTTTTTTACTGTGGATTGCTACAGTAAGATATCCACCATAGGTCAAGTTAAAGAAAATTAAGTATTGCAAGAAAAGTTTGCAGAAACTATGTAGTCAACGTAAATTCAGGCTAATCAACATACCGCTTCAGATGTACAAAAACACTTTAGGTATGTTTCTGACTTGGAAATATCTCAGAACACTAACGCTAAGCTGGGAACATTTGTTTATTATTTTGTATAAAACACAATTCAATTTTCCTTTCATCTCCCCTCTTGTTCTTAATCTCATCAAATCACGTGCTAAAATTAGGAATGCGTTCAAACGCCACAGCTACCATAACAATAGAGCTTTGTCGAGTGCTGACAACTGATTATCTGCAATTTAATCTTAATTGAGTTTAAAGTGTTTCTATTACTTCTGCTGCGGCGCTTTGTGGCAAACAGTCATCATTATTTTGCGATCAAATTACGTTAACGTCCAGGTACCGTATCTTTATCGTATATTTCTTTGAAATGGAGTCCATTATTGGACAATTTACGATCGTAATAACACGCTCATATATTATTTTAAAAAACAACAACAACAATTGCGGACGTCACCGACAGAGCGGCTTCGACTCGACGTAATGATAAATGTACAAATAAATTCAAGGTCTCCAAGGGTTAAGGTTGACCAAAACTAACCTATTTTTAATAACAGAAAGAACTCAAAACAACTACATCACTCATCTTATATAAGAAGGTTGGGAAGCCCAAATCTGCTACCCATAATCTAGCAACCAAAAGGACCCAAATCATTCAGAATAGAAAAGAAAATAACTCCACAAACAAAAGTGTGTATATATACACACACATGCATACAAATTATTATTATTATTACTATTACTATTATTATTATTATTATTATTATTATTATTATATATTGGCGCGTATCTCAGTCGGCAGAGCACCTGTCTCCTGTGCGAGCAGTCCCGGGTTTGATTCCCGGCTTGGGGTGGGAATTTTTCTCTAGCCAAGATTTGTCCCTATACTCACCAGTATCTGGAAGTATGAATGAGAGTGTGAATGTTTTTTACATGACCTACTGATTACAATTAAAGATGATTAGAAACCTAACGACTACAGTACAAGAGTTAATACCATGGAACAATAAAAAAATCTGTGTTCCATTCAAATGACTTTCTCTCGAAACTATTGTTACAAAAGATTGTTCCTGTATCTATATCTAATAATCGAGATAAGCATTAGCAGAAATAGTTCTATTAGTCCCTTCCAAGTAAAAGGGAAATAAGGCAATACACTAGGCTAAAGTGATAATCTAATTATAGTATGTAAAACAATTGAAATACTGTTCGCTATGAACGGCCAGGATTAAACCTTAAGCGATAGACAAAAACTTACTACAAAAAAAAAAAAAAAAAAGTGTAGATCTCCTTAAAACAACAATTTATGTCATATACATTTTTTTCGTGGAGTTGTCCATTTCCGAAACATTCCTTGTTATTAGTTTCAGTTTTCCCGCCTCATAGGGGAATTGAAATGGCAATGTAAAGATACGGAGTTCAACCACACTGCAGCCAGCTTTTAAAAGAGTTGACTATCGCCTTTAGCTTAGTGTATTCCCTTACAAGGGAGCAAGTAATAAGACCATTTCTGCTAAAGTTTACCTTGATTAGCATGAAGAAGATAGAAGAATAAGCTTTTTACTTTCTCTACACGTGCTATGTACATAGTGTATAGAGTATGTATTGTAATGCACCAAAATTCGATTCCGAGATTTCACCGGAAAAACATGTTTTGGGTCCCCCTGAATCCAAAAAAAGCATTTCTGGAAAAAGGTCCGTGTGTGTGTCAGTATCTGTGGACAGCATAGCTCAAAAAGAATACCAAACTTGGTATTTAAGTTTGGTATCTTGTAAGGATGTGACAGGAAGATTTTCAAGAAAATCCCCCCACCAACTAACCTTACATGAAACTTTTTTCGGATATTTTGATTTTCTCAAAAATAGCTCTAACCTTTTTATTAAAATGTCGTATATTAAAGATATGTACCTGACAAATAATATAATATCTTGAATTTTCTGGGAATAGCCTCTGAAAACTACTTTATTCTGGATGAATTTTACGAAATTTTGCTTAACTGCTAAACCGTAAGAGATAGACAAAAACTTACTGCACAAAAAATGTAGATCACGATAAAACGCACAATTGAACATGCATGAATTTGTCAACTCCTGTCCTTCAGTCTCATAGTAACCAGGTTTTATCTATCACTTTAACCTATGGCACTCCCTTATTTCGCTTCTACTTACAAGGAAGCAAGCAATAAGACTATTTCTGCTAATTTCTTGTGGATTAGCATGAAGTAAATAGAAGCATTAGCTTTTTAACAATAATTTGTTGTAGAGAAAGTCATGTGAATGGATCACATCAGATTTTTTTTAACAATAATTTGTTACAGAGATGTAGAGAAGATGTTTTCTTAAATTTCACCACACCTGCTTTTGTCACAGGGTGCTATTGCTTTGTGTAAATTTGTGGATTTATTTATTCATTAGTCTGACTCATAAATGAGTTTGCCAAGTGACACAGAACAATATACATTTAGAGGTTTTTAACAAAAAATGTTATAAGTGAGTATTACAAAAATATTTTATCATACGTTATAATAGTTATATAAAATTAAGCTATGAGAACAAATTGTAGCAGATTACAAAAGATGTGCAACAATAAAAACTATAACAATAAAAGAGAAAAAAAACTACAAAAATAAAGTGATTTAGGCAAATGTTTTCATGGAAAGTTCCCAAGAATAATCGCAGCTGATTACTGGGAAAGGAGTAGGTAATCTGGAGACGAATACACGTCACAGTATCGATTTTCGTCAGAGACGTTTCCAACCAAATGGCAGGTTGAAGGTCCTGCCTTTTAAGACGTGATCGAAAGGTTCGCTTCCTATTACAAGGCAAAAACGTGCTTAAGAATGTCATCGCGTTTGATTTAAACACTAAGTGATAAACAGAAACCGTATCGGTCAAGTGTCTAGATAGCCACAAGCCTCTTATAACATGTGAGCATTAATGTGAGGTTTATTATTATTTCATTTTTATTTCTCTACTACGTAAAGTAAGCAGTGGAAGTATTGTATTCCACACATGCGAGTCTGTGAACAGTTTAATTCAAACACAAAAAGTCCATTCAATACCAAACTTGATATTTCACTTCAACATTATCTAAGGACGCGACAGCAGACTGTCAAGAAAAATCCTTCACTCCAAACTACCCTTTACATAGAACATGTTTCGAAAATGTTTATTTTCTCGAAAATGGCTCCAAAAACTGTGGTTAAAAGACCGTACATTTAAGATACTTTCACGATAAATGACATTTATTTATGGGAGGTGTGTGAAATCCTTTTTAATTTGGAGACGTTTGCATAACTGATAACCGTTAGATGTAGATAAAAATCTTACTACAGAAAGCATGCTTTTACAAACCACACAATTTATGTCGGCTATTATTATTTTTTTTTATTTTTTTTGAGGGAGAGTTGATTATTTTTTAAATATTCCTGTTATTGTTTTAAATTTTCCAACATTTACTTTTTTCAGATTGGAAGTTGTCATTAATTTTTCATGCAAAGAGAACCTCTTTTAAATATCACATAGCAGCCAGTTCCTAAAATATTTACTATTCTTTAGCTTAGTACATTCCTCTGTACCTACAAGGAAGAGAGTAGTAAGCAGCAATTTCTGCTAAAGTTGATCTTGATTAGCATGAAGTAGATGGGACTTATAAGCTTTTTTAAGAATAGTTTGCTGCAGAGTTAATAGAAAAAATCATGTCTATTAAACAAATCAGATTTTTACTACTACACATAATAAATAGAGGAAGTAATACTCTACCCAAAAGTTGGTGTTGAGATTTCAACGGAAATTTGTGTTTTTGAGGCCCCCCGAACTCCAGATAAAAATATTTTTAGAAAAAGGTTCATGTATATGTGTTTTTGTGGACAGCATAATATACAAATGTACTGTCTCCTGTACTAATTTAGCACTTAGGCCAGTTGTCTTACAAAGATGCAATACGAAGAATTTAAGAAAATCTTCCCAAATGAAAATGGAAATTTTATTTATGGACACTCTTTAACTACTGTCGTTCTCAGCGTCCCATTCTATATCGGTCGTGAAAGACCGATTAATTTTGCTCCGAGGCCTCTTTGCGAGGTTTAAGGTCCTTTTACATAGAAAAATCTTCCCGATGTAAGTTGCCCTTCACATGGAAACATTTTTCGAAAGTTTCGATTTTCTCAAAAATGGCTCTAACTGTTTGATTAATAATAGCCAAAATGTTTAAGATGTATATAACAAAAGAAATCTACGTTTTGAATATTCCAGAACAGATCTGTGAGCCTCTCTTCTTCATTTGGAAGAAATAATACATAATTTTATGTAACTGGTAAATCATAAGGGATAGAAAAAAAAAATGTTACTACACAAAAACTATAATAAATTTAAACCTCTATGTGTTGTGGTAGGCTGTACGTCCCAAATTTAGAAGGTTTCGAATTCGAATCTCAATTAATGAAAGTTACGCAGATTACGTTTTTTTTTTTTTTTTTTTTTTTTTTTACGAGGTTTTTCCTTATTCTGAAAGCACGAGTGTTGGATAACTTTAAATTCTAAGGACCCCAGGTTCATTTGAACATCATTTCACCGATTTCATTCATTCATCGTGCCATATGATCTCACGGGTTAAGGAACGCCTTGTTTGTTGCATTAGGCATTTCTAATTATACTCTATTATTAGTTTGTATTTCTCAATGCCTTGCCATTTTTAAGCATTGTCACTATTCAGTTGTTCCTCACGATGTCATGATAACAGTATGGAATTTATAGATCAGCAGTTAACAACTTATAAAGCACTTGACTATTGATTCGGTTTCCTCTAACACTCTTATAGCTTTGGTAATGAAACTATTTCTTTAAAGTTTAAAGGCTTATCTCGATTAACATGAAGTAGAAGAATAAGCTTTTATTAGGAATTATTTGAGAATAAGTAGAGGAAGCCATGTGAATGGAACACGTCAGATTAGTTTTCTCTGGCTCTGTTACTGTGCAAATGTATTGCTTCTCAGGGATGGCTATCGTGTTAAGGTTGCAAGTTTATAGATGTTTAGTCTACATTTCAGTGAGTAAGTACACTTCATTCTCAACAGTGTGCGCATGTTATATAATTTATTCCATAGAAACTAAAATATCCGACGTTGCTCGTGGTTTGACGGTTTATCCTTACAACTAGTTTTAGGTTGTACTTGTTCAACAAGCCTTGAGTTTGTTTTGTTTTGCTTTTGATTTTTGACGCATTTAAAAAGTGTTACACAACATATTGAAACAAAAGAGTTAATTCAAACCTTCAGGATACTATAAAGAACAGCAACTAAAAATTCTGAGAAAACACCATGCAAAAACGATGTTGAACAACCACAAATACGGCACTTTGTAATGATGAGTTCTTTTGAATGTAACTGGGCGCTGACAGTTTGGGCTGGCTCGTCGCTATTTATAGAGAAAATCTCAGTTGAGAACAAATAATAGCAGTTTATGTAACGGCAATGTAACCTTGTTTATTCTCAGTACCCAACATACATATAACTACTAGGAAAATACAAGAAAGACAAAACAAAAAAAAGTTAGTATGCAAATGGGATCAAAAAGAAAGGGAAGAAGAGATACTTCTGGTTTGTTGCCGTTATTCACATTTACTATAATTTATATATCTCACAGATATACTTTTCTTCTTTCTAAAAACATAACAAATTTCCCAAAGAAAAAGAATCATACCGCTTACAAAACAGTGAGAAACTATAAATAAATAAATAATAAATAAATATCCGAACATCCGAGTACAATCGCAAAATGTGTATATGTTTGATTTATTTATTTCACTTAGGTTAGCAATGTTTGGGTAACATGGAACCTTGCGCTTATATTGAACCCTTGGGTGTTATATGAATATGAAGATAAATAAATAAATAGGCAATAGTAGTATTTAGTTTGAATGTATGTTGTGGCCATTTTTATGGTCTAATATAAAACTTTTCGGAATTTCATGTTTACTTTCTCTACACGTACTATGTTCATAGCTTATAGAGAAGATAGTTTAATGCACCCAAAATTCGATACCAAGATTTCCCCGGATTTGGGTCACCTTGAATCAAAAAAGAAAGTATTTTTGGAAAAACATCCGTGTGTGTGAGCGCGTGCGTGCGTGCGTGTGTGTGTGCGTGCGTGTGCAGTATAGCTCAAAACGAAAAGACCGTTAATGCCAAACTTGGTATTTAAGTTTGGTATCTTACAAGGTTGCGACACGAAGATTTTCAAGAAAATCCCCCCCCCAACATGGAATTTTTTTCGAAAAGTTTTATTTTCTCAAAAATGACTGACGATTTTGATTAAAATATCGCAAATTAAAGATATTTACCTGACAAATAATGTGTATATCTTGAATTTTCTGGGAATAGCCTCTGAAGACAACTTTATTCTGGATGAATTTTACAAAATTTTGCATAACTGCTAAACTGTAAGAGATGGACAAAAACTTACCCCAAAAAAAAATGTAGAGCACATTAAAACACACAATTTATGTTATATACATTTTTTCGTGGAGTTGATCATTTTTGAGACATTCCTTATTTTTGGTTTCAGCTTTGAAAAACGTATACTTTTCTCATACAAGAATTTGTCAACTTCGAAGGAACTTCAGTCACCTGGCAACCAGCTTGTGAGCATCACTTTAACCTATGGTACTACCTTATTTCGCTTCTACTTACAAGGAAGCAAGTAATACTATTTCTGCTAATTTTCTCGATTAGCATGAAGTAAATAAAAGAAAAAGATTCTTAAAAATAATGTATTATGTAGAGAAAGTCATGTGAATGGAACACATGAGATTTTTCAATCAAGAGATTGTAGCGCATCTTTATTGCACTACTACAGCCAGAGATGGCATTGCCATCGTATTTGTATTCTCATTACATGGTCAATGTTAGAGAGGTGGTTAACAAATAATATGTAAACTTGCTGTTTCTTTGTTATGTTATGCGGCCGGAAAGATTATTATTGTGTTGGCAATGCTCGGCCTATTGCGATTATAGTTATGAATGCAGATGGTCTTGCGAGTTTTGTAGGCATTGCATAAAATTAAATAACTAATCCAGTGAAATGGAGTGGAATTACGATAGTAACTTTTGCCTTGTATCTAAAGGTTATCTGTGCCTAGTTTAGGTCGGAATCTGCGCAGCGATGTAGAAGCCTATAAGAAAGAAAGAAAGCAGGAAAAGAAAAGAAATATGATGTGCTACATTCACAAAGCTTTCTCTAGCTGTTCCACACCAAACTATACTTACTAAAGATTTTTATCTTATCTACATCATTAATCGAGATAAACATTAGCAGAATTGGTCTTATTACGTGCTTCCTTTTAAGTAGAAGGGAATACATTAGGCTAAAGCGATAGTCAAATTCTTTAAAAACTCGTCACTATGTGAAGCAATTTATATTTTGCTTTGTTTGGTCCCATTTGAGGAAAGTATAAGCATTTTAAAACTGGCACCAATAACAAGTAATATCTCAGAAACGGTTAGTTCTACAAAACGAAATGGAAATGGAGTTTTATTTATGGGCGCTCTTTAACTACTGTGGTTTTCAGCGTCCCATTCTACATTGGGCGTGAAAGGCCGCTTAATTTTGCTCAGAGGCCTCTCTATCAGACTTGAGGTTCTTTTACATGCCATAAATCTACGACGCGGGACCAACGGATTTACTTCCCTTCCGCAGGAAACCATACTAAGGATTTTTAAACCCGAAAAATTCTATCGTCCTCCGCCGGGTTTGAACCCGCGACCTCCTACAAAAAGAGCGTTTATGAAATAAATTGTGTGCTTTAACAATATCTGCACTTTTTGTGTGGTAAGTTTTTGTCTATCCCTTACGGTTTGCCAGTCATGCAAAATTCAACAAAATTCACCCATAATGAAGAGGTCTTCAGAGGCTATTACCAGAAAATTCAAAATATACATATTGCATGTGATATAAATATGTTTAATATACAATATTTTAATTAACATCGTTAGCAATTTTTGAGAAAATTAAAATGTTCAAAGATTTTTCCACGTAAAGCTTAGTTTGGAGTGAGGGATTTTCTTGAATCTTCGTGTCACATCCTTGGGAAATATTAAGCTTAAATACACACACGAACCTTTTCTAAAAAAAAAAAAAAAAAAAAATCGGGCTAAGGGGGCCTCAAAACATATATTTCCGGTGAAATCTTTACAGAAAAGTTTTGGGTGGAATACAAACCTTCTCTATCCACTATGTACATTGCACATATGGGCTGGAGAAAGTAAAAACAAACAAAACACACACTTTTGTATATTAAGGTACAATATGTAAAACCTGCCTATATTAAATTTCCTTTTTTTTTTTTTTTTTTTTTTGGTAGTTTAATGTCCTTTAACCTGGCTGGTCATATCGAACGATGATTGAAATTGGTGAAATGAAGCTCAAATGATCTCGGGGTCTATGGAGCTTAAAGTTACTCGACATTCAGTCTTCTCAGGATAAGGGAAAACCCCGAAAAAACCCTTATCCGGGTAACTCACCCTAAGCGAGATTCGAACTCACGACCTTTTGAATGTGAAGCAGACACGCTACCACCACACTAACCTGGCGGGCTAAATGTCCATTTTGTTTCACAGTAGAACTCGTATTTAAGATGCGAATAGAGACAGTACTGCCTCCATAGAGAAGTCTAATGAATAAACCCGTACATACATTCAGTTTCGCTGGACACACTTTTTTGTTGCTACGGTTTTAAAAATAATGCACACATTAATACTCAACAAAACACTCCAAAGACCATTACGTAGCAAGCAACGCTTCTGAACAAGCTTGGTGCTTAGGTAAAACAAAAGCTAAACGATATTCTGCTGCCGATCATGATATTGTTTTCCAAACAAGTTCTCTACCACAGCAACTAGGTCAGCCGAACATAATGTAAATGGCGGGGTTTTTCTTGGTATTCGGTTGCAATGAGGAGGGTCACGGGGCTGAGGTCAACAGCTGATTTTCTCAGGTTGTGCATTAATGTTTAATAGAAACGCGTTGATCGTATGTACTTATTATTTTGATCAATATTGCTCTTTTTACTTGCTCTATTACGTATAGTAAAAGAGGACTTATTTTATTCCACACTAAAATTCGATACAGAGATTTCACCCGAATATTTAGAAAAAGTTCAGAGTGTGTCTATTCAGCAGCATTAATCCAAAACGAAAATTCGGTTATGCCCACCTGAGTAGTGTGGTTGTAGTGCGTCTGCCTCGCGAGTTCAAATCTCGTTCAGGGTAAGATATCCGGATAAGGTTTTTTTGGGGTCTTCCCTTATCCTGAGAAGAGGAATGTCGAATAAATTCTAGCTCAATGAACCTCGAGATCATGAGCACCATTTCACCAACTTTATTCATCGTCCGAAATGAACAACCAGGTTAAAGAACGTTAAGCATAAAAAAAAAAGAAAAAAAAAAGAAAAAAAAAAAAGAAAGAAAAGAAAACGTCTGTTATATACCAAACTTCCCGTTGATATGGGTGGCTCAGTTGGTTAGGTGTTTACCTTCTGATCCCAAGATCAAGTTCAACCCGGCCAAAACCAATGGTTTTTAAATGTGGTTATAAGCGACAGTAGTAATTTGTTGGCATGTAAAAGAACTCCAATCGGGACGAAATTCCGGCACACCGGCGGCGCTTATGTGATTCTTACAATTGATAGCGTCGTTAACAAACAAACGGCTTGTTTTTTTTTTTTTTTTTTTTGTTTTTTTTATCAAACTTCTCTTTAATAGAAGATTTTTTTCGGAATTTTCTCACAAAAAAGGCTAATTATTTTGATTAAAACACCATATATTGAGGATCTTTACATCACAAATAAAATGTATATCTTGAATTTTTTGGGAATAGCCTCTGAAGCCCTCTTCATTCTTGTTGACATTTGCGCAATTAGAGAACCGTAAGATATATCCAAAATCCCACTACATATAAAATGAAGATCTTGTTTAAGAGACAATTTATGTAAAATACATTTTTTGTGGAGTTAACCATTTACGACGTACTCCTTGTTTTTGTACAGTTTTTTTTTTTTTTTTTGCTATAGAGCTGTCCGTTTCTGATATATTGATATATTCTTTGTTATTGCTTTCAGCTTTAAAATACTTTTACTTTTCTCATGCGAAGGTTTGTTAACTCCAGTCATAAAAACGAAGGAATTTCAGTCACATAGAAACCAGCATTTGAAATATTTAACTATCGTTTTAACCTATGGTACTCCCTTATTTCCCTTCTACTTATAAGGAAGCAAGCGTAAGACCATTTCTGCTATTGGTACGAAGTAGATAGAGGAATAAGCGTTTTTAACAATAATTTGCAACAGAGATGGGGGGAAAGTCATATGAATGGTGCACTAGATTTTTTAAAACCCATTCTTGTTTGATTTTCTAAAATTGTTCACTGTTGCCTCGTAAAGTTAAGACAGATAGGAATCTGTTGCAGGACAGAAGTGCATTAAACACGCTGGACGTATTTTCGCCGAGCTGTAATTGAGTTTCTATCTGAATCTTGTTTCATAGAAGCCAGACAAGTACTGTTACATTGTACTTGGTTCTGGAGAGGAAATTGCATCCAGCTAGGGAAGGCAGTGGTGCGGAAACTGCGGCGGCTTGTGCTACCTATCCCACTTGATACAATGCTAATTGCTGTTACCTTTGTTTACAACTCAAGAGGCTCTGGTTCAAAGCTCGGTCACGAAATGAAGAGGGCGTACAAGCCTCTTTTTCTGACAAAAACGCTGGGCGCCTTTAATTCTTCTGTCTCTCTGACAATGGCGTAGCAGGATTTTAACTACTGTTCTCGACAAATTTTACTAAATTTATAAATAAATATTTGTAACCCTCATACTACTTTTTTACTTTCTCTACACATACTATGTACATAATTTAAAGAGAAGGTATTGTAATGCATCTAAAAATTCGATACCGAGATCCCACCGGATATATGTTTTGGGTCCTCCTTAATCCAAAAAAAGCATTTTTAGAAAAAGGTCCGTGTGTGTGCGTATGTGTGCCTGAGCATAGATAAAAAAAGAAGACCGTTAAATATAAAACTTGGTATTAAAATTTGATATGTGCCAAGGATGCGACACGATGATTTTCAAGAAAATCCCGCCACTCCAAACTACCCTTTATATGGAAGAATTTTCGAAATTTTTTATTTTCTCAAAAATGGCTAACGGTTATGATTAAATTACCTTATATTTAAAGATATTTTTATGACAAACGGAATGTATATCTTGAATTTTCTTAGGATAACCTCTGAAGACCTCCAAATTCTGGATATATTTTGCTGAATTTTGCTTAACTACTAAACAGTAAGGGAGAGACATAAACTTACAACACAAAAATGTAGATCTCATCAAAACACACAATTAATGTCCATGTTTTTGTTGAGGTAACCGTTTCCGAGACATTCCTTTTTATTGGTTTCAGTTGTAAAGTACTTATACTTTTCTCAGACAGGAAGTGTCCGCTTTTCTTTTGTTCTACTCCTGGAAAAGCAATGAACGATTTGCAATGACAATTGCATAAGGACAGCTTTTAAAACATTTGACTATCGCTTTAGCATAGCGCATTCCTTTAGTTCCCTTCTACTTATAAGGAACTAAGTACCTAATAAGTACATTCTGCTAATGTTTATCTCGATTAGTATGGTTGTAGAAAGAAGAATAATCTTTTGTAAGAAGTTATTTTATAGGGCAGCTAGAGAAAGTTATGTGAGTGTAACACATCAGATTTTTCTGACAAAACACTGGGCGCCATTATGTCTTCTGTTTCTCTGACAACAGCGCAGCAGGATTCTAACTACTGCTCTCGATAAATTTTACTAAATTTATAAATACATATGTATAACACTGATACTATTTCCTTATTCATTAGCAGTTCAGAAGCATCCATTACACTAATGTCTTCTGAATATAATAATCTGATTTTCTCTACCTCTCTGTAAGAAATTATTGTTCAAAAGCTTATTCTTCTACTTCACTGCAATCAATGTAAACATAAGCAGAAATTGTCTTATTACACAAGGGAATACCCTAGCCTAAAGCAACACTCAAATAATTTAAAAGCTGGTTGCTATGTGATTGATTTTGCATTACAAGGAGTTGACAAATTCCTTTATCAGAAAAGTTTAAAACATAGAAACCAATAACAAGGAATATGCTTAACTCCACCGAAGAATGAGTACGACAAACTGTATGTTTTAACGAGATCTACATTTTTAGTGTAGTAAGCTTTGTCTATATCATTCGATTTATCAGTTACACAAATGAAGAGGACTTCAGAGACTATTCCCAAAAAATTCAAGATATATATTTGTCATACAAGTACATTAAATATACAGTGTTTTAAACAAAATCGATAGATATTTTTGAGAAAATCAAAATTTTCGAAATGTTTTCCATATAAAGGGTATTCTCGTATCACATCCTTGAAAGATGCTGAACTTATATATCAAGTTTGGTATGCAACAGACTTTTTGTTTCTGAGTAGTTGTGTTCATAGATACTCACGCACACATGGTCATTTTTCTAAAAATGCTTTTTGGATATAGGGGATGCTAAAAGTGCATTTCCAGGGAAAACTCTGTAACGGATTACCTTCGGTTTAGGTACCTTCTCGACCCATGTACCATATAATAAACAAACTAAAGTGTTATTATATATCGTTACAAATGGAAATAGAATAACGCTAGTGAAATATTTAAAAACTGGACGTTATATGCTGGCCTTAATATTCCATACTCTTTCCATTGAATCGCGAGAAACAATTGAATATCTACAGGACAAAGAATAATAGAAGCACTACACAATTCCATCCATTAATAAGGTATAACACAAATGGCTTATGGCACAAAAATTATTTGAAATACATTTTCTGTTGATCTAGATGGTTTGTGTGGTATATTTTCTCTATCGCTTATACCAACCGTACAAGATTATACAAAATTCCTTCGAATGAAGAGAACTCGCAGGCTATTCCAAGCCAATTTTATATATATATATATATATATATATATATATAAACTCTATTTGTTAGTAAATATCTTTAATATAGGTTTAGCATTTTCATCAGAATTTTTACATGTTTCTTTGAGAAAATAAAACGTTTTAAAGCTTCATGTAAAGGGTGGTTTAGCGTGGGAGGATTTTCATGAACATCTTCCTGTCCTATGTTTGGAAGATGTTGAACATACACGAAGTTTATTTATCCGACTTTTCATTTTTGAATTATGCTATTCAGATATATATACACTTCGTGTATGTTCAACATCTTCCAAACATATATATATATATATATATACACACATACACACAAATAAGAGCGGGAAGGGTCTTTTTCTAAAATGATTTTCGGTCAAGGTACTTGAAACATACTTCTAGTAAAAGCCTAACAAAAAATGTTTGGATAATACAATAGCTCCTCTACTTACTATACGTAGAAGAAATAACTGCAACGTTTACGTTACAATCCAAATTTAGTCAGTAATGAGTTCATTAAGGAAAAAAGATCAAATAAAAATATAATGAATCACGAATACTCAAGTATGTTTTACAGATATGGGCGGCCGAAATATTCGAGAAATTGTTTCATTTCAAATGGCAGGAACGTTGGAAGAAGTGTAGGTATATCCCCTAAAAGGGGACTATGTTAAAAACAATGTGTGTTAAAAAATGACGTCTTCATTCCTTTCACCGGTGCTTATTGAACCGCCCTCGTATATATTTTCTCCTCTATGAATATAAAAAGTATGAAAACAAATTACAGAAAGTTTTGTAATTGTAGCCTTCAGATTTTTATGATTATCCTTTGCGCAGCTAAATGACGGTCCCGAAGAGAAACGTTAGCAATGCATCATGACCCGCTCTAATAATGCAGCGAGGAACGTTATTGTTACTCTGCACACAAAAACAAAAGCTTGCTCCCCTCACAAGGGAGGCGCGATGCAGGACTCGTTTGTTTACCGTATCGCGCTTTCCACTTTCGGGGTTATTAAAATAGTTACAATTATGCGCGCGCATCATTCTATGCCAGTATATTGTTTCGAAACAAAAAAGAAAGGTTACATTTCTGTCTGATACTGATAAATGTGCGTTGTACCAAGTAATTAGAAAATAAAATCATACCATAATATGTACCCTCGCCACTACTGTAGCGTTATAATCCGTTCCAGCACTATCCATTCGCTAAAAAAACGTAATGATAATGCAGATGCGAAATTTAACCAAGAAGTATGTATATCGGAAACAACAAGTTTGATATTTAACCGTTTTTTTTTTTTTAGTTATACTGTTCTCTCTCCGTCTCATATCTACGCCTTTTTCTAAGATGCTCTTTTCATCAAGGTCCTCAGAACATGCATTTCCGGTGAAATCTCGGTATCTAATTTTTGAGTGAAATGTAGTACTTCTTCTACTTACTGTACAAAGTAGAGAAAGTAAAGAAAATCATTTTTAGAAAATTCCCGCGCGCGCAGGTATGTGTGTCTGTGAAAAGCATAATTCAAAAAAGAAATGCCGGAGAATTAGTAAACTTAATATGTAATCAAGTTCATTCTCCAAGATTGTGACACAAAATTTTCATGAAACCCCCATTTCAAATTATCATTTATATGTACGGAAAGTTTTATTTCTTATTTCTTAAAGAATGACTCTTATGTTTGTCATTCAAGTGCCTTATTGTGACGCAGTTTCCTGACAGGTACCAAGAGCTGGTAAGAGATAAGAGATGTACACGCGGCAGCGTTCTCGCCCAGGATAAACACCGGAAGTGTTAGCGACAGAAAATCAGAATCTTCTGTGTTTCCATTTTCTCCTATTCCAGAAAATTCTAGATTCCTCGGCTTTATGTAAGGGTTTGTCAGTAAGTACGTTTCTAGTGCAACAAAAGAGCTGCTATTGTAGCAGTGATACACAGGTCTGTGTTCGACACACCCCAGCGAGTGAAGTAGACAGAAGAAGAGGTGCATATTACATTACATCGGGAGGAAAAGCAAAATGAAGTGATACTAAAATTAAGTAAAGTGGCATTGCAACTATTTCACATTAGACTACACATGGCCACAATCTATTTATTATAGTTGCATTATAAATAAAATGTATGTTTAAAATGTTCTGCGAATAGGCCTGTAAATCCGATTCATTCTGAAAAAAAACCTTTTACACTGTTATTCTACTGATGAACCATAAAATATACGTAGAACTTGTCGCACAAAATGTATTACGACTGTCGTCCTCCGTAATCTAGGGGTAATATACAAGCCTCTAGTTCCCAAGATCGCGGATTCAGATCCTGTAGAAAGTGATGGATTTTTTGGGCGTAAAAATCCTTAGCATGGCTTTCTTCGGATGGGAAGTGACACCGTTGGTCCTGTGTCATAGATTTAGACACAGGTCACTTCTCAATAACACTATTAGGAAATAATAATAATAGTAATAATAAAGCCCTTCTAGCTCTACTTATTATTACACAAATCCTCTTTTTAACTTTAGAATCTGTGTAAAATAACTTCAAGCCTGATAAAGAAGTCTCTGGGCAAAATTTAGCGATCTTTCACACCCAACATAAAATGGGACGCTAAGAACCGCAGCAGTTAAAGAGCGTCCATAAACAACATTCAATTTCATTTTTTTATTTTATTATTTATTTATTTGTAGCTTAAGTATTTTAACCTAGTTGGTCATATTGTATGATTAATGAAATTGGTGAAATGATGCCCAAATGATCTCGGGATTCATGTAGCTTAAAGTTACTTGACATTCGTCTACTCGGGATAAGGGAAAACCACAGAAAAAAGCTTTATCAGGGTATCTCGCTCTAAGCGAGATTCGAACTCGCGACCTCTTGAACATGAGGCGGACATTCTACCCCCACACACCGAGCCGGGCTAATTTCAATTTTGCATTGCGATTAAAATGTACTACTTATCCAATTTTTGTAGCATTAACTGTTACCGAGATATTATTGGTTTGAAATTTTAAAAATGTTATATTTTCTTGAGATGCTGAGGTGCAATTCGTTTGCTTCTCGCGATGCTATGGAAATAGAAGGATGTTATGGAAAAATTCAAGGCCATCACATAGTGACTTTTTTTAAAACAAATTTGATTATCGCTCCACTACACATTTCGTGGCTTCAACGAAAAATGTTGTGGAACAATTTCTGTAAACGTTTATATCTATTAACATGAAGTAAAGCGACTTTTTATGGATCGTTTGTGAAAGTATGTGAATGTAACATATAAATTTGATAAGGAATCTCTATTTGCAAGCTTTGTTTCGCTAGCAGCCTTATATATCGTCCACATTTCAGGAATCACAGTCTGAGTTGCTAATCTGTTTATCTCGATTCTCGCTGATGTGGCGAAGCCCTCCAAGTAAGAAAGGGATGTCCCCCCTATACACGTGTGCACAGTTGGTGTCAGTGTTCCAGGTTAGAACCGAGAGCCATCTCATGCTTGACACCTGTGCTTTAAGTTGCTCTGCATAAGAGAACATTCTACTCTCCATTTACTTCAATACTGCTCAATTTGTTTCCGTGAGTGTACACCTAATTCCACATCTTAAACTTCAATTTAAACAGTAATGTTTACTTTCTGTGCACATACTATGTACATAGTGTGTATAGGAAGTATTTCACCCAAAAATTCGATACAGAGACTTCACCGGAAGTACATGTTTTAGGACTTCCAGAATAAAAAAAAAAATCTGATGTGTTGACTTTCTCTATATCATTGCAACAAATTATTCTATTTACTTCATCTAATCGAGCAAAAATTAGCAGAAATATTCTTATCACTTGCTTCCTTGTTAGTAGAAGCGAAATAAGGGGGTACCATAGGTTAAAGTGATAGTGAAAAGCTGGTCGCTGAAGTTCCTTTGTTTGTATGGACACGAGTTGACAAAGTTCTGTATGAGAAAAGTATAAGTCTTTATAGCTGAAAAAAAAAAAAAAACAAGGAATATCTCAAAAACAATCAACTCCACAAAAAATATATATAAAATAAATTGTTTGTTTTAACATTAGTTGTGTGTTAAGTTTTTGTCCATCTCTTACGGTTTAGCAGTTATGCAAAATTCCGTAAAATTGCCGAGAATAAAGTAGTCTTCAGAGGCTATTCCCAGAAAACTCAAAATATACATTTTATTTGTCATGTAAATATCTTTAATGTACGATATTTTAATCAAAATCGTTAGAACCATTTTTTAAAAAATCAAAATTTTCGAAAAAAAGGTTCCATGTAAAGGTAGTTTGGGGTGGGGGAATTTTTCTCAAAATCTTCGTGTCGCATCCCTGGAAGATACTAAACTTAAATACGAAGTTTTGTAATTTACCCACTTTTCGTTTTTGAGTTATCGTGTTCACAGACACACGGACCTTTTTCTGAAAATATTTTTTTTTAGATACTAGGGACCCTAAAACATATATTTCCGGTGAAATCTCGGTATCGAATTTTTTGGTGGAGTGCAATACCTTCTCTATACCTATATACATGGCACGTATAGAGAAAGTAAAAAAGCATTTTCAGAAAAAGGTCCGTGTGTGTATACAGCATAGCTCAAAATGAATAAACCGTTAAATATCAACCTTGGGATTTAAGTTTTGTATCCTCCAAGGATACGACATGAAGATTTTCAAGATAACGCCCCCCCCCCATCTCAAACTACCCTTTGCGTGGAAAAATTTTCCAAATTTTTGTTTTTCTAAAAAATGGCTCTAATGATTTTGATTAAAATACCACACATTAAAACCATTTCCATCACAAACAAAATGTATATCTTGAATTTTCTGGGAATAGCTTCTGAAGACCTGTTTATTCTGGGTGAATTTTGCATTAACTAGTAAACCGTAAGAGATAGACCAAAACTTACTCTACAAAAAATGTAGATCTCGTTAAAATACACAATTTATATCATAAACATTTTTTTCGTGGAGTTGATCGTTTTAGAGATATTCCTTGTTATTAGTTTCAGTTTTAAAATACATAGATATGCATTTCTTATGCGGGAATTTTTCAACTTCTGCCCACGCAAGGAAACGGCTTTCAACTCCACAGTAACCTCATTTTAAAACATTTGACTGTCGGTTTACCCTATTGCATTCCCTTATTTGCCTTTTACTTAAAAGGGATTGCGTAATAAGACCATTTCTGCTAATGTTTTAGCAGTAAATAGATAGAAGAATAAGCTTACTAGCAATAATTTGTTACAGAGATGTAGAAAGTCATGTGAAAGGAGCACACCAAATTTTTTTTATTGTTTCATTCATATAGCCCCCTTTAACATCTATGGTCATATCAGGGCCTTTGCATTGGAAACAATCGTGTAGATACTTTACGTTGGGTTTAAATCGCTTTACATTACACACACACACACACACACACACACACACACACACACACACACACACACACACACACACTTTCAGACTCTGTGGGGGTTAGGGAATACTTATGGTTAAAGAAGAATTGCCCGCCCCAGCCGGGAATCGAACCCGGGACCTCCAGATGAGATGTATTAATTTTATAAAGACACGGGCAATGTTATAAGTTTTGAAAATACCCTTAGCAAGATGTTATTGGAAATTTTGTTGAAATAAAAATATTCAAATGGAAGTGTCGTGTTAGCAATTTTGTCACAAATTTATTATGTGTGTTTTAAAGCAAGGGTAATAATAATAATAATAATAATAATAATAATAATAATAATATGTTGCTTTCACATGACTTTTCTACTAACGCTTGTACAAACTATCTTATATATGCCTATTCTCCTATCCACTGCATATTAATCGAGTTAACATTTGCACAGATTCATTTACAGCATGTTTCCTTGTAGGAATAAGGGAATGAGAGATACAGCAGGTGTAACTGATAATCAAATCTTTTAAGAGCGAGGCGCTATGTGCTAGTTTGAAATTCCGTTCTCTATAAATGGCAAAGCGAGAGAGGGAAAGAGAGAGCGATTAATGACTTCCTATTTTACAAAAGTATTAGAACTTAAAAATTCAAACCAAACAACAAGGAATATCCCGAAATGGTCAACAGTCTCACAAACGTACGATAATTTAGTAATTACCGAAAGATCCATTTGAGCAAATAAAAAAGAATAACGAAATACTTTAAAAGTAAGGCGTAGTTCGGAATTAGGTAATTTCACGAAACTTTCAACCTTAAATTCTTGAAAGATGCTGGACTTAACAAGGTTTACCCGACTCTACCGCGTGCCTACGTATGAACAATGCACATACGCTGTATTCCACCCAAAAATTCTATACCGAGATTTCACCGGAAATACATGTTTTAGGACCCCCTGAATCCAAAAAAAGCATTTTTACAAAATAGTCTCGGTGTGTGTGTGTGTATATGTGTGTGTGTGTGTGTGTGTGTGTGTGTGTGTGTGTGTGGATAGCATAGCTAAGAAACGAAAAGACCGTTGAATACCAAACTTGGCGTATAAGTTTGGCATCTTCCAAGGATGCGACACAAAGATTTTCAAGAAAATTCCTCCACCCCAACTAACCTTTACATGGAACTTTTTTCGGAATGTTTTATTTTCTTAAAAAATGGCTTTAACGATTTTGATTAAAATATTGTATATTAAAGATATTTATCTGACAAATAAAACGTATATCTTGAATTTTCTGGTAATAGCCTCTGAAGACTACTTTATTCTGGATGAATTTTACGGAATTTTGCACAACTGCTGAACCGTAAGAGATGGACAAAAACTTACCACACAAAAAATGTATATCACGTTAAAACACACAGTTTATGTTATATATATTTTTTTCGTGGAGTTGATCGTTTTTTAGATATTCCTTGTTTTTGGTTTCAGCTTTGAAAAGCTTATACTTTTCCCATACAGGAATTTGTCAACTCGTGTCCGTACAAACAAAGGAACTTCAGTCACATAGCAACCAGCTTTTGACTATCACTTTAACCTATAGTACTCCCTTATTTCGTTTCTAATTACAAGGAAGCAAGTAATAAGACTATTTCTGCTATTTTTTTCTCGATTAGCATGAAGTAAATAGAAGCATAAGCTTCTTAACAATACTTTGTTACAGAGATGTAGAGAAAGTCATGTGAATGGAACACATCAGATTTTTTTCTTTCTGTTTTACAAAATAGGTAGACAAAGCAATATGTATGCAACATCACATTTTCTATTCATGTTGTTTGTTTTTTTTTTCGGAGGTAAAAAGGTTTCAGGATAGACAAAATATTGAATTCCGTCTAAATCGATGGCATAAATAAGTACTTGGTTTAGGCAAATAATAAAGTAATATGGAAGTGCTCTTGTTTTCCTCATGGCGTGCCGTATGCAGGTGGCGTGTCTCAACATCATGCACTGCAATCACTAGCATTACAACTCATCTTGATACAGGGTTCAGTAAACTGGTAACCCCGTGTTATTGGCCATCTCAAGCAGGGTGCCAATATGGGGCCGTTACTCCAAAACGATCGAGACTTGAATCTGATACTTAGGCGGACAGCTTTTAAAATTCTCTTTAGATAGCGTGGCCTAAAAGCAGAACTTTAAACTCAGTGCTCACGAACTGAAAGCTTTAGATAATCGCAAAATTTTATACAACTCCATTGTGACCAACTTTGATTTTAACTCCAAACGCATGGCAATTACACTTTGTACGATGGCATCCAGAAAGTGACAAATGATTTGGCATAATTAATAACAAAGTTATCAACACAAAATGTTATTTACAAAGTTACAGTACCTTACTCTATTTTTCGACGTAATCGTCATTGTTATCAAGGTATTTATTGTCACGTGGAACGGTTTTTCAACGCAGATGTTGTACTCTTTCACCGCTAAAGATCTGAGCCTCTTTGAGGTCTTCAAGGCTGGGAAATCTTTTCCATCCAAAAAGCATGTACGGTGTCCAAAGTGGAACACCGGGGTTTCTTAATTCTTTTATCAACATTTGCTTTCAACTCCTCCATAACGGTTGATGGATTTCCATTCCGGTCTTTTTGGTACAGACGTTCATTCTCGATTACTCGTAAATTATGAGACATTTCCTCACCGAAGACTCGTTCATTGCATTATCACTATACACTTGCGTTATTTGCCTGTAAAATTCGATTGGTCGAACATTTAGTGCATTCAAAAAAACGAATAAGTTCTTTGGCGGTAGAAAAGTATAACATTGGCATTAATAACCTGGTACCACGTGACAAATATCTTGACAGAATGGAGATTGCGTTGAAAAATAAGAGTAGGGTAACGTAATTTTGTTAATAAAATTTTGTGTTGATATCTTTCGTTATTATTTAGTTATTCCAAATCGTTCGTTACTTTCTGGATGCCCCTCGTATTTACATATGTTTAACAGCTCGACTTGCTTTGATTAGGTTCTACTTTTGATTATGTATTTTACGTGCTTAATTTCTCATGGTGCTCACAATTATCTATTCACAATACACATCGTCATGCTTGTGGAGTTAACTTATGCGTTACATTGGTAGTCTTCTGCTTTCTTTATTCGAAAACGTTATTCTTTTATCTAGTATAATCTACAATGGAAGAACCAAGTGAAAGTACACAAGCCGAAAAAAGAATAACACCAAAACTACTACCCAAAAATTTGGAAAGCAATACGAAGTAGTATTTAATCGCTTCATTGCCTCAACCAAGGCAAGACTGTAAAAATACTTCGTTGCAGAATAGGCAGAGACAGTCATGTGAGAGCATATAAGATTTTTTTTTCTCAGTGGATAGGTCACTTAATCCAATTCTGACCTGGTCTGACTTCCTGAGAAAGGATAATCGAGAACCACTTCCTGAATGCTTGAGGATTTTAAGACCTGAATTATTGCGTAATAGAAGCAGATATACAAAATCATCTGAAAATTTCAAATTCCAAACTAATAAATTTAGATTTATACCACAGATGTAATATAATGCAAATAAGTTACGATGTACATTTTGCTCTAATGGTTTGGAGGTTAAGGTCAGATTTGTTTACGTTTTATTCACGCTACTCAAAAAGTCTCATGAGACAAAAAAATTAAAATTTTGGTCTAATATTTTGAACCCTAGGTTCACAATACATCTATTTTTGAAATTGCCCTAGATTTCTCCGTATCTATTTTGGGTTAGGCTCCAAAAATGTTCAAAGTTATGAATGTGCTTTTTTGTCATAAAGAACATAATTTTTATGTTTGAAAATTGAAAGCATATGCATAAATGCACCTGATACTAAAACCAGGGGTAATGCTTATTCATTGAACCTCTGAACATGTAAAGCAAATTTTATGTGTATCAAAAAAACTGCTCCGCAGGGAGCATTTTATAGGAAGAAAAATGCTGAAAATATCAATAGCGAGAAAAGAAGTAAAGATTTTAATGCCTCATATTAAAATCCACCAAGTTGGTAGGTTGGACCCTCAGCTTTCCTTTTCCTCTTCTCTGCTGCTGCCTTTTCTGTTCCTTTCTACTTGCATTGCTGCTTTTCTTCTTCACTACTTGTGTTTTACATTGCATGATGGGATTGAGATCTCTTAGAACTGACATTTTTCTTGCCGTATCCAGTGCAGTTTCACCTCTAATGTTTTACTGTAGCTCCAGTTATGGCATTTAAAAATGGGCATAGTGGCCAAATGTAGCTCTTGGAAATACTTGATATGTAAGGATCATTCTGAACACATATTTGGTAATGTAAGCTAAATATACAATTCATTTATTAATTGTCATGCCAACAAGCACTGTAAGTACTTGCAGTAAGAGTTTGAGAGGTCATTAATACTTACAGTACAATTAGGAAATGATGTAACACTCCACACATGTGCTATTTTAAGTAAAGAGTATAACAAAATTAATTAGTTTAAAATCTGATGTGTACCATTCACATGATTTTCTCAATATACCTGCAACAAAGTATTCTTAAAAAGCTTATACTTCTATTTACTTTATGCTAATCAGAAACAATTAGCAGAAATAGTCTTATTACTTGCTTCCTTGTAAGTAGAAGCGAAATAAGGGACTAGCATAGCTTAAAGTGATAGTCAAAAGCTGTTTGCTATGTCAATGAAGTTCCTTTGTTTATATGAATCGGAGTTGACAAGTTCCTGTAAGAGAAAAATATAAGTTTTTCATAGCAGAAACTAAAAATAAGAAATGTCTCAAAAACGACGAACTCCACGAAAAAAATGTATATAACATAAATTGTGTGTTTTAACGCGCTCTACATTTTTTGTGTAGTAAATTTTTGTCTATCTCTTATGGTTTAGCAGTTATTCAAAATTACACAAAATTCATCCAGAATAAACTACTCTTCAGAGGCTATTCCCAGAAAATTCAAGATATACATTTTATTTGTCAGGTAAATATGTTTAATATACGAAATTTTAATCACAATCGTTAGAGCCATTTTTGAGAAAATCAAAATTTTCGAAAAAGGTTCCATGTAAAGGGTAGTTGGGGGTGGGGGATTTTTCTCAAAATCTGCGTGTCGCATCACTGAAAGATACTAAACTTAAATACCAAGTTTGGTATTTTACCGACTTTTCGTTTTTGAGTACCGTGTTCACAGACTCACGGACGCACTGACACACGGACCTTTTTGTGAAAATGCTTTTTTTTTAGATATTGGGGACCCTAAAACATACATTTCCGGTGAAATCTCGGTATCAAATTTTTGGGTGGTGTGCTATACCTTCTCTATACACTATGTACATAGTGCGTATAGAGAAAGTAAAAAAATGTATCCTTTCATTTGTTCACATCGAGAATTCATTTTTTCTTTTCTTCTTTTTAATGTTTTCATTTATATAGCCCCCTGTAACATCTAAGGTCATATCGGAGGCTTTGCATTATAAACAGCTTGTTGACTGTAAGTTCTTTACGTTGGATTTTAATAATATTATTTTCTTCAAACACACACATTCACTCTCACATACACACCTCCAGACTGTGGGGGATAGGGAATAATTCTTATTAAAGAAAGATTCCCCGCCCCAGCCGGGAATCGAACCCGGGACCTCGCTGACTGCTCGACCACAGAGGCAGTCCCATTTTTTCTTAATGTTCAATAAAATATTGAAATGCAATTGTGATTAATTTTTTTTTTTTTTTTCAGTTTTATCCGGTATTTCAAAAAGTATCCATTAGGCCCTGTGAGCCTCATATTCCCAATATGCATTCTCGACATGATAAGCATAGCTTACAGTTCTTAGTACACAATATACTATTTTTATATTCAGAATTGTTTAAATTATTTTGTGGAATTAAAATTAAAACACACGATAACTCAAAAACGAAAAGTTGGTAAAATACCAAACTTGGTATTAAGTTTAGTATCTTCCAGGGGTGCGACACAAAGATTTTGAGATAAATCTCCCCACCCCAAACTACCCTTTACATGGAACTATTTTCGAAATTTTTGGTTTTCTCAAAAATGGCTCTAACGATTTTGATTAAAATATCATATATTAAAGATATTTACCTGACAAATAAAAGTCGCCCTCCGTGGTGTAATGGTTACCATGCTAACTTCAAACCTGGCGGAGGCCGATGGATTTTTTCGGGCGTAAAAAGCCTTAGCATGGCTTTCTTCGGAAGGGAAGTAAAGCAGTGGGTCCCTGTCGTAGATTTACGGCACGAAAAAGGACCTCAAGCCTGATAGAGAGGCGTCTGAGCAAAATAAAGCGGTCTTTCACACCCAATTTAGAATGGGATGCTGGGAAACACAGTAGTTAAGACGTCCATAAATAACACGCCATTTTATTTTGACAAATAACATGTGTATCTCGAATTTTCTGGGAAAGGCCTCTGGAAACTACTTTATTCTGGATGAATTTTACGGAATTTTAATAACTGCTAAACCGTAAGAGATGGAGAAAAATTTACCGCACAAAAAATTTGGATCAGGGTAAAACACACAATTTATGTTATAGGCATTTATTTCGGGGAGTTGGTCGTTTTTTAGATATTCCTTGTTTTTGGTTTCGGATTTAAAAAACATACTTTTCTCACACAGGACTTTGCCTACTCCTGTCCATACAAACAAAGGAACTTCAATCACATAGCAAGCAGCTTTTGACTATCACTTTAACCTATAGTACTCCCTTATTTCGCTTCTACTTACAAGGAAGCAAGTAATAAGACTATTTCTGCTAATTTTTTCTTGATTAGCATGAAGTAAATAGAAGCATACTCTTTTAAACAATAATTTGCTGCAGAGATGTAGAGAAAGTCATGTGAATGGAACAAATCAGATTTTTTGTGGTTTTTATAACATTTCAGTCATATATACGATAATTACACATCACCTATTTAGAATGACAATGAACGTCTCTTCTCACCGGACATGCGAGCAAGGAGCTTTACGCCGACTCCTAATGCATTTGTCCGTTCCCACGAGCCACTTGTAGAAATGTTTCCTGCCGCACCTTTTCTTTCACATTGTTCACAGCATCCAAATGGTCTCCTCATCCTAGGAAATGGGCTCGGCACTCAAGCTGGTGAGTACGGTAGGCAGTTCTGTCGCATCTTCGGTTCAGAAAGAGAGCCATAATGGATGAAAGCGTCTCGAAATGTCCCAGTTTCAATCTTCGCTGCTTCTCGTTACTTTGTGTGGGCGTCTTGCTTTATTCAAAAGTGACGTAACGGTTTTTAAATAAAACCGATATTCAGCTACTTTTTAGTTTCTCTGCCATCGTCAAGCCCAAAGTAAAAAGCTGATATGTTCCACTCACATAAATGTCTCTACATCGCTGTAACAAATTATTGTTAAAAAGCTTATTCCTCTATCTACTTCATGCTAATCGAGATAAATATTAGCAGAATTGTTTCCTTGTAAGTAGAAGGGAAATAATGTAATACGCTAGGCTAAAACGATAGTCAAATCTTTTAAAACCTGGTTGCCATGTGGATGAAATCCGTTTCTTTACATTGCCAGGAGTTGATAAATTCCCGTATGTGAAAACCAATAACAATGAATAGACTGCCTCCGTGGTCGAAAGGTCAGCGAGCTGACTTCTCACCCGGAGGTCCCGGGTTCGATTCCCGGCTGGGGCGGGGAATTTTTCTTTAACCGGAATTATTCCCTATCCCCCACAGAGTCTGGAAGTATGAATGTGAGAATGAATGTGCGTGTGTTTAGTAATATAAAGTTTAACCTAATGTTCTGAACCTACAGTTTCACAAGTGAAAGCCCCCGATATGACCATTGATGTTAAAGGGGGCTATACAGATGAAAAAATAATAAAAAAAAATAACAATGGAATAATTAAAAATTGTCAGTTCTAAGAAAAAAAAATATATAGGACATAAATTGTGAGTAGACATTTTTGCCTATCTTTTACGGTTTACTGGTTATGCAAAATCCAACAAAATTCATCCTGAATAAAGAAGTTTTCAGAGATATTTTCCTAGAAAATTCAGAATATACATTATATTTATCGTTTAAATATCTTTAATATACGGTATTTTATAGCCATTTTTGAGAAAATAAACATTTTCGAAATTTTTTCCATATAGAGGGTAGTTTGGAGTGGGGGAATGTTTCTCAATATCTTCGTAACGTATCCTTGGAAGATTCTGACTTTTCGTTTTTGAGTTATCGTGTTAACAGACATACGGACACACACGGACCTTTTTCTAAAAATGCTTTTTTATACAGGAGACTCTAAAACATGTATTTCCGGTGAAACATCGGTATCGAATTTTTTGATACAATACAATACAATACCTTCTCTATACACTATGTACATAGAACGTGAAGAGAAAATAGAAATACGTTAAATTACAATTAGTACATTCAGAACCTTAAATTCATATGTTAAAATGTTTTTTCTTAATTACGATTTCCTAAACCATAAGAATCTGATGTATTCCATTCACATGACTTTCTCCACATCTCTGCAACAAATTATTGTTAAAAGCTTATTGTTCTATTTACTTAATGCTAATCGGAAAAAATGAGCAGAAATAGTCTTATTATTTGCTTCCTTGTAAGTAGAAGAGAAATAAGGGAGTACCATAGGTGAAAGTGATAGTCAAAAGCTGGTTGCTATGCGACTGAAGTTCCTTTGTTTGTATGGACAGGAGTTGACAAAGTCCTGTATGAGAAAAGTAAAGTTATTCAAAGTCGAACCCAAAAACCAGCAATATCTCAAAAAATATTAACTCGTGAAAAAAATAATATAACGTAAACTGTGTGTTTTAAAGTGCTCTACATTTTCTGTGTGGTAAGTTTTTTCCATCTCTTACGGTTTAGCAGTTATGCAAAAATCCGTAAAATTCATCCAGAATAAAGTAGTCTTCAGAGGCTATTCCCAGAAAATTCAAGATATATATTTTATTTGTCAAGTAAATACCTTAAATTTACGAGATTTTAATAAAAATCGTTTGTACCATTTTTTAGAAAGTAAAAAGTTTCGAATTTTTTTCCATGTAAAGGGTAGTTTGGGGTGGGGGGGGATTACCTTGAAAATCTTCGTGTCACATCCTTGGAAGATAACAAACCTAGATACAAAGTTTGGTTTTTAACGGTCTTTTCATTTTTGAGCTATGCTGCCCACAGACACACACACGGACATTTTTCTAATTTTTTTTTTTGGATTCAGGGTGTCTCAAAACATATATTTCGGTGAAATATCGGTATCGAATTTTTGGTTGCAATACAATTACTTCTGTATACGTAGTACGTATAGAGAAAATAATTATTGTTAAAAGGCTTATTCTTCCGTCTACATTATATTAATAGAGATATATATTAGAAGAAATGACCTCATTGCCTGCTTCCTTGTAAGTAGAAGAGAAATAAAGGAATACTCTAGGCTAAAGCGACAGTCAGGTCGTTTAAAGCTAGTTGCTTTGTGATTGAAATCCATTTCTTTGCATGCCAGAAGTTGGCAAAATAAATGCCCGTGTTTTAAAGCTGAAACCAATAACAAGGAAATCTCGGAAATTGTCAACTCCACGAAAAAAATCTGATGTGTTCCATTCACCTAACTCTATATAGCTGTTCCAAATATAAACTATTCTTACTAAAGAGTATTATTTTACCCACATCCTGCTAATCGAGACAAAAGTTAGTACAATTTGTATTATTACTTGCTTCTTTGTAAGTAAAAGGAAAATAAAGAAATACATTAGGCTGAAACGATAGTCAAATCTTTTGAAATCTGGTCGCTATGTGATACAGTTGAGGTTCGGTTCGCTTTGGATGGTCCCGTTTGAGAAAATTTGAGGTAGTTTAAAATTGAAGTCAATAAAAAGAAATATCTCGAAAGCGGTCAATTCTACAAGAAAAATGTATATGCCATAAATTGTGTGTTTTAACTACATCTACATTTTTTCTGTAGTAGAATTTTCCTGTCTCTTACGGTTTAACCGTTATGCAAAATTCTATAAAACTAATCCAGTATAAAGAGGACTTTAGAGGCTTCTCCCAGAAAATTCAAGGTATACATTTCGTTTGGCATAAAACATCTTGAAAATATGGCAGTTTAATAAAAACCGTTAGTAATTTTTCAGAAAATTAAAATTATCGAAAATGTTCCCATGTAAAGAGTATTTGGGGTGGGGAATTTTCTTGGGAATCTTCATGTCGCATCTTTGGAAGATGCTAAACTTATATACCAAGTTTGGTATTTAACGGACTTTTTGAGCTCTGCTGTCCACCGACACGCACTTACACACGGAAGTTTTTCTAAAATGCTTTTTTCGGAACTCAGCATACCTCAAAACATATATTTCCAGTGAAATCTCGACATCGAATTTTTGGGTGGAATACAATCTCTTTTCTAGCTACTATGTATATTGTATGTACATGCGTGCTATAGAAAGAAAACTATACATACCAAATTGTGAATTTTATTAGAGACGCGTTTAAGGGCATAAATAAGAAAATTACTGGTAATCATGAGATTTTGGAAAGACCTCAATACTAAAATAAAGTGTTTGAAGAGGAGCTTGTGCAGGGTTTACTTGACGTGGAAATGAGAGTTTTTTTTTTGTCTCTCTATAAAGAATGTTTGTAAATTGGCATTTGACTTGGCTGTCAAAAATGTTATCCCTCGTCAGTTTAATGCTCAAAAATGCCTTGTCGGTGGCGATCAATGTTTCATGCGAAGGAATGGAGCACAATTATCATTGCGGAAATCCGAGGTAACTTCTGTTCAAGGACTCAGTCATTCAAAAAAGTACAGGTGGAGAGTTTTTTTTTTTTTTTTTACCTGTATGAGCAAGGACTAGAAAAGCACACACACCTTCCCTCCTTACATATTTTAACGCTGAGAGACTGAAATTCAAATTACGCATCAACGACCCAAAATCTTAGCCCAAAAATGCCAAACGAATGGAAGCTGTCAAAGAGGAACCATTCAACTATAGGAACGGATGCAGCCGGACAGTTTGTATTGCCAATGTTAGTGTCCCCGAGAATTAGGATGGCTGATTGTCTGATGGAGCACCTCCTGTACAAGAAAAGGGTTTAATCAATTCAGAATTATATTTACAGTGTCTTAAGCACTTAAATTCTTTTGTGATATCTTCAACAGAAAATAAGGTCTTGCTGATGGTCGATGGACACACATGTTACAAATCTCTGGAGGCAGTACAATTTTATAGGATAATGGAATAATTCTAATGTTTGCCTCTACTTACCACTCATCGCATGCCACGATTTAATTTGTCTGCTTTCGGGCCTCTCAAGACATATAATAAAGATTGCCAAAAATGTTTGCAGAGCAGTCAAGGAAACGCTGAAAGGTTGCAACAGATATTTCCACTCTTTGAATTTGCTTATCGCAAAGCTGCGGCTCTTGATAATGCTCTCTCGGGCTTTGAAAAATCAGACTCTGGCCATATAATCATGATATTTTCTCAGGATGGATGTGGCTGCCTTCTCAAGTGTCGCATTTGCCAAAATGAAACACATGACATTGAAATATCACCAGCTGAACGGATAGAAAGCAAAGAAAGTGACTTCTGACAATAGCTGGACTATCATTTGGAAAAACAATTAGCTGGCCCTTCAGGATACAACTCAATGCAGAATAAACTGAAGCAAAAAAATGACCAAAAAACTTCAAGCGAATCTGTCAAGGAATGGGAACCATCAGGATCTTTTACAGTGAAGTTTCCATTGATAATTCATCCGAAAAGCCAGTAAAATAAAACCGACAACGCTACTGGGAAAACTTTTATCAGTCCCTACGACATAGCACCTCTGCCAAAAAATGTAACATTATATATGGACAAAACGAGGAATATGAAGTAGGACTACTGCACTTGTATTAACTTCCACTCCGAATCTCAATATCTTGAAGACTAGAGCTACCAAGATCAGAAATGCAAAGAAAAAAACTTATATATGAAGAGCAAGCTCAAGAACAGGAGGAAGAAGACGCTACTTTCATGTTTTTGGAGAAGCTTGGTCCAGGTCAAAATCTAGATAAATATGCAGTGATTATACGAATTGTATGCAAATATTGACCGAATGTGCGAGGATAATTCTGTGAATTGTGTCTTCATCAAGTTGGTATTAATATATTAATATGTTGGTCGTACCACATGTCTCACACCGAGTGTTTCATTGTAGTACGTTATACATATGTTCAAAAATATATTCTGTATTCGGTTATGCTTTTCTTCTTAGGGGATTAATTCATTCCTAAGGGGACAAATCACCTAGTGCACGGGGAAATTTGTCGTTTGCAATACACTTATTCACAAAAGTGCAAAACAAGCAATATAAGCCAACAGTTATGTAGTGAGGTATTAAAATAAATCTGAATGGATGTAAACAAACTAAAATGGTCACATAAACATTCAAGGGTTGCTCATAAAATTAACGATTTCTTAGAGAGATTATATTCCCACCTATCTCCCTAACCTAATCAAAGTGAAGTAGATTCAAATACATTATGCATTTTCGTAAGCATAGTTTGCGTTCTAATAAATGCTAAAAGGTCAGAGGAAGTCAAATGCATGCAGCACGTCAGATTTTTTAAAAATCGGGTGTGTTCCATTCACATACTTTTCTCTACATCTCTGAAACAAGTTATTGTTAATTATTCTATATGCTTCATTCTAATCAAGATAAATATTAGCAGAAACGGTCTTATTCCTTAGTTTCTTATAAATAGAAGAAAAATTAGGGAACACGCTAGACTAAACCCAGAGTCAAATGTTTTAAAATGTGGTTGCTATAGGATTGAAATCCGTTTCTTTGCGTGGCCAGGAGTTGACAAGTTCCCGAAGAGAAAAGTAAATATTTTAAAACTGAAACCAATAACAACGAATATCTCGAAAACGGCCACTTCATGAAAAAATCTATATGACATAGATTGTGTGTTATGCAAAATAAAAGAAGAAATCATCCAGAATAAAAAGGTGTTTGGAGGCTATTCCCAAAAAATTCAAGATATACATTTTATTTGTCATGCAAATATTCATCAAAATTTTCAAAACTTTTTCCATGTAAAGGATAGTTGGGGATGAGGGAATTTTCTTGAAAATCTTCGTGTCGTATCGTTGGAAGATACTAAACTTAAATATCAAATTTGGTATCTAACGGACTTTTCGTTTTTGAGCAATGCTGCCCCTACACACACGAACATTTTTCTAAAAATGTTTTTTTTAGATTCAAGGGTCCCAAATCATGTATTTCCGTAAATTTTGGGATCGAATTTTGGGTGCAATACAATAACTTCTCTATACACTAAGTATATAGAGCGTGTAGAGAAAGTAAAATGGATAAACATTCATTGTTTCAATTAGAACAATCCTAATCTTACTTCAGTCTTTTTATCTCTTTACCTAAAGCAAAATTTATAATGATAACGAAACTGTATTTACAAATGTTATCTCAAAGTAGATAATGTAAGAGTAAGCTTTTGTAAGAATAGTTTGTAGAAGAATACAGAAAATCAGCGAGTGTTTTATATTTTAACGCATGTTGATAGAAATACTCCAATTTCGCCGAAACTTGAATCAAATATTGCACAATTTGTTGCAATGTATCACGTCCGTTCCCTTCCCACACACTTAGAATTCTAACAATGGATCAATGAAGCAAGGAGCGCTAACCTGACAATGGCCCTCCCACACAATCGATCTCGTCCATGTGTCACTGCGTCGTGTTCAACTCCCTCTGGTGTCTACACCACGCTACAACCACCTACACATGTTCCTTAAAGTATGTGCTCTACCTTTACGTAATAATAAAAATATGGCGTGTTCCATTCACATGACTTTCTCTACATCTTTACCACAAACTATTGTTTAAAAGCTTATGCTTCTATTTACTTCAAGCTAATCGAGAAAAAATTAGCAGAAATAGTCTTATTACTTGCTTCCTTGTATGTAGAAGCGAAATAAGGGAGTAACATTTGTATGGGCAGGAGTTGACAAATTCCTGTATGAGAAAAGTATAAGTTTTCAATTGCTGAAATCAATAACAATAAATATCTCAAAAACGATCAACTCCACGAAAAATGTATATAACATAAATTGAGTGTTTTAACCCTCTTTATATTTTTTGTGTCGTAAGTTTTTGTCCATCTCTTACGGTTTAGCCGTTATAAAAAATTCCGTAAAATTCATTCAGAATAGTCTTCAGAGGCTATTCCCAGAAAATTCAAGATATACGTTTTTTTATTTGTCAGTAAATATCTTTAATATGCAATATTTTAATCAAAATCGTTAGAGCATGTAAAAGGTAGTTGGGGTGGGGGGATTGAATTTCCTATGTTTGTATGGACATGAGTTGACAAATTCCCGTATTTAAAAAGTATGAGTTAAAACAGAAACCAATAACAAGAAATATATAAAAAACGATAAACTGCCAGAAAAAAACTTATTTAACATAAATTGTGTGTTTTAACCTGCTCTACATTTTCTGTTAAGTGAGTTTTTGTCCATCTCTTACGGTTAGATAAAATTCCGTAAAATTCATCCAGAGTAATATATTCTTCAGAGGCTATTCCCAGAAAATCAAGATATACATTTTATTTGTCAGACAAATATATTTAATATGCACTATTTTAATCAAAATCATTAGAGCTATTTTAAAGAAAATCAAAATGTTCGAAAAAAGTTCCTTATAAAGTGTAGTTGGGGGTGTGGGAATTTTCTTGAAAATCTTCGTGTCGCATCCTTGGAAGATACCAAACTTAAATATCAAGTTGGTATTTAACGGTCTTTTCGTTTTTTAACTATACTGCCCGCAGGCACACACACGCAACTTTTTTCAAAATAAAAGCCTTTCTTTGAATTCCGAGGGACTCAAAACGTGTATTTTCGGTGACGTCGCAGTATCGAATTTTTGGGTGGAATGCAATATCTTCTCTATACACACCATGTACATAGTACGTGTAGAGAAAGTAAAAATCTTTACTGTCAGTGTATTATAGTAATATATATCTACTCATTTATGAAGTATGGTATTTTACTAAGAAGCGTCTTATTTTACAAAAGAGAGCAATAAGAATAATATGTGAAGTTCCGCCAAAAACACAATGTAAACCACATTTTATTGTATTTGGAATCTTCTATGTATATATTTTAAATTGTCTACTATATATTAAGAAGAATATGCAACATTATGATTCCTGTAAAACTGTACATAATTATCCCACAAGAAGTAGTAATAATATTTATTTTAGGATATGTAAGTATAGTAAAACACAAAACAGTTTTGCAATAGTATCCATTAATTTATTTAACAGTTTACCTGACAAAATTAAAATTTCTTTAACAAATTTAAGACTAAGATTCTAATTATTTTGAAGAAAAGTCCTCTCTATAAGGTCCAGGAGTTTTATAGAATTGAAGTTTTGCAAACTTTAATTGAATCTTGGCAAAATAACAATGTTTAAACAATTAAATTCTCGTTTTCTCAAAAACGGTCCTAACGATATTGATTGAAATATCAAATATTAAAGACATTTACATGACAAATAAAATGCATATCTTGAGTTTTCTGGGAATAGCCTCTGAAGACATCCTTATTCTGAATGAATTTTGTGGAATTTTGCATAACTGGCAAACCACAAGAAATAGACAAAAACTTACTACACAAAAATGTAAATCTCGTCAAAACATACAATTTATGTCCTTTAGGTTTTTGTTGTGGAGGTAACCATTTTCCAGATATTCTTTGCTATTGGTTTCAATTGTGAAGTAACTACTTATACTTTTCTCAGGCAGGAAGTGTCCGATTTTCTTTTGTGCTTACTGGCCAAGCAAAGAAGCGATTTGCAATGAAAATCGCATGACGTAAGCTTTTAAAACATTTGACTATCACTTTAGTCTAGAGCATTCCTTTAGTTCCCTCCTATTTATAAGGAACTAAGTAATAAGAACATTCTGTTAATGTTTCACAAGATTTGTATTGTGAAGAAAGAAGAATAATCTTTTGTAAGAAGGTTGTAGAGGAGCTAGAGAAAGTTATGTGAGTGTAACATCTTTTTTTTCTATTATTATTATTGATAGTGTTTAGAGCCCGCTGATGATATATGGAGTGGAATGCGATGGCGAGGGAACTCGGAGAAAACCCTCCCCGCTTTGCCCACACCAAACTGCATATGCGGTCGCCTAGTATTGAACCCGGGCCGCCGCCTTGGTGACAGGCAAGTGGTCACGGCGCTGCCTTATGCTCTCTCTAGTGATGAGTTCACATTCAAATGAACGCTGTAACATTTCCTATTATCTGTCCGTTGAACGTGTTAAGCGGAAGTACGCCTTCTGTGCAAGTAATCTAAAACTGCCAGACCAATGTGCGCTGTGGTCAGCTCCCGGGAGTAATGAATTGGGCTGCGGGGAGGGGGCGCAGGAATTGTCTGCGTTCGTCTTCAGTTTGTCAGGAAAACTGGTGGGGGCAACTGAACAAGTCTCTGCAAACCACCTCTAACAATGACACGTGCAAGCTTACTCTAGGATTCCATGAACGAGGTTTAAATGTTTATATTTATATATTTTTACTTTCTTTACCAGGTGCTATGTATGTACATAGCAGGTAGAGAAGATATTATACAATCAAAAAATTCGATACCGAGATTTCACAGCAAATACATATTTTGAGCACTTCTGAATTAAAAAAGGGGGGGGGGAGAAAATGTTTAGCAAAACGTTCGTGAATATTTTTGTATGTCTGACTGGCTGTATGTCTGTATATGGGTAACATAACTCAAAAACGTGAAATTAGTTAAATACGAAACCTGGTATTTTCTTTTAGTATCTTCCAAGGATGCGATAGGAAGATTTTCAAGAAAATATCCGCATCCCAAACTACTCTTTACACGAACAAGTTTCGAAAATATTGACTGTATCAAAAATAACTAACGATTTGTTTCAATTCCATGTATCAAATATAATTTATATCTTGACTTTTCTGGGAATAACTTCTAAAGGCCTCTACAATCTGGACGAATTTTGCTCAACTGTAAGCGAGAGGCAAATTTAGATATTCTTATGGCACACAATTCACGCAATACACTTTTTAATGGGAATTTGTCATTTTTTGTTTTTTTCGTTTTACTCCTGGCCATGCAAGTAGAACCGAATTTCAATCACGTAGAAACTAGCTTTTAAAATATTTGACTACTGTTTTAGCCTAGTAGGTATGTTAATTTAGTAATATGACCATTTCTGTTAACGTTTATCCTGATTAGCATAAAGTGGGAGGAGGAATAAGCTTTTGCTAGCCTCTGGTTCCCAAGGTCATGGGTTCAAATCCGGCGGAGGGTGGTGGATATTTTCGGCCGCAAAAATTCATAGTATGGCATCCTTCGGAAAGGAAGTAAAGCTGTCGGTGCCTTATCCTACATTTACGGCACGTAAAAGAATTTCAAACCTGATAAAGAGGCATCTGAGTAAAACTAATTGGTCTTTCACGCTCAATATAGAATGGACGCTAAGAATTACAGTAGTTAAAGGAATCCGAAAATAAAACTCAATTTCTATTTTACACCCATATACACTTTTAGAGAATGGTTCACGCCTGCGCGCCCGTTTATGAGCAGCATGATTGAAAAACTTGATTAAACGCCAAACTTCAGCGTCTTCAAGGGTGGTAAAAGAAAATTCCCCAACCCATAACAACCTTTACATAGATAATGATTCGCTATTTTTGATTTGGTCACAAAATGAACTCATGCTTTTGATTAAAATAGAATTTAAATTTTTGAAGGACAAATAAACCGTGCATCTTAAATTCTTTGCAAATAGCCCCGAAAGTCATCTTCAATCTGAACGATGTTCTACTCTACATCTTGTAAAGAGATAGATAAAAATCTGATGTGTACCATTCACATGACTTTCTCTATATCCCTGCAACAAATTATTCTTAAAAAGCTTATACTTCTATTAACTTCATGCTAATCAGTAAAACATTAGCAGAAATAGCCATTTTACTTGCTTCCTTTTAAGTAGAGGTGAAATAAGGGAGTACCATAGGTTAAAGTGATAATCAAAAGCTGGTTGCTATGTCACTGGAGTTCCTTTGTTTGTATGGACAGCAGTTGACAAATTCCTGTATGAGAAATGTATAAGTATTTCATAGCAGAAACCAAAAATAAGGAATGTCACAAAAACGACGAACTCCACGAAAAAAATGTATATAACATAAATTGTGTGTTTTAACGTGCTCTACATTGTTTGTGTGCTAAGTTTTTGTCCATTTCTTACGGTTTAGCAGTTATTCAAAATTTAGTAAAATTCATCCAGAATAAACTACTCTTCAGAGGTTATTCCCAGAAAATTCAAGATATACATTTTATTTGTCAGGTAAATATCTTTAATACACGAAATTTTAATCAAAATCGTTGGAACCATTTTTTAGAAAATCAAAATTTTCGAAAAAAGTTCCATGTAAAGGGTAGTTGGGAGTGGGGGGATTTTTCTAAAAATCTTCGTGTCGCATCCTTGGAAGGTACTAAACTTAAATACCAAGTTTGATATTTTACCTATTTTTCGTTTTTGAGTTATCGTGTTCACACGCACGCGCGCGCGCGCGGTCCTTTTTCCGAAAATGCTTTTTACTTTCTCTATACTCACTATGTATATAGTGAATAGAGAATGTATTGCACTCCACCAAAAAAATTCGATACCGAGATTTCACCGGAAATATATGTTTTAGGGTCCCCTGTATCCAAAAAAGGTATTTTCAAAAAAAGGTCCGTGTGTATGTGTGTGTCCGTGTGTCTGTGAACACGATAACTCAAAAACGAAAAGTCGGTAAAATACCAAACTTGGTATTTAAGTTAAGTATCTTCCAGGGATGCGACACGAAGCTTTTTAGAAAAATCCCCCCACCCCAAACTACCCTTTACATGGCACTTTTTTTCGAAAATTTTGATTTTCTAAAAATGGCTCTAACGATTTTGATTACAATATCGTATATTAAAGTTATTTACCTGACAAATAAAATGTAAATTCTGAAATTTCTGGGAATAGCCTCTGAAGACTACTTTATTCTGGATGAATTTTTCATAACTACTAAACCGTAAGAGATGGACAAAAACTTAACGCACCAAAAATGTAGAGCACGTTAAAACACACAATTTATGTTATATACATTCTTTTCGTGCAGTTGATCGTTTTTGAGATATTCCTTTTTCTTGGTTTCAGTTTTGAAAAACATACTTTTCTCATATAGGAATTTGTCAACTCCTGTCCATACAAACAAAGGAACATCAGTCACATAGCAACCAGCTTTTGACTGTCACTTTAACCTATGGTACTCCCTTATTTCGGTCCTACTTACAATAAAGCAAGAAATAAGACTATTTCTGCTAATTTTTTCTGATGAGCATACAGTAAATAGAAGTATAAGCTTTTTAAGAATAATTTGTTGCAGGGATATAGAGAAAGTCATGTGAATGGTACACATCAGATTTTTTTAGATAAAGGGGACCCTAAAACATATATTCCCGGTGAAATCTCGGTATCGAATTTTTTGGTGGAGTGCAATACATTATACACTATGTACATAGTGCCTATAGAGAAAGTAAAAACTTCCTACGCAAGAGAATATAGATTTCGTTAAAGCTCTGAATTTGTGTTTAATCTTTGGTGGGATAAAAATTTCTGAGTTATTCTTTATTATTGGTTTGAATTGTCAAATTTTGTATATGTTTTTCACCTGCTAAGCCGATCTCTCTTCTGTTCTTGTGGTCAAAGAGAATGGAATCTCAAAGCTACCCGCTTTCAAAAGATTTGACCAGCGCTTCAACCTACTGTATCTTATTTATTTATAACGACACTGAAATGTATCATTGAAATGTACCTCTATTAACATAAACCAGGTAAAATAATAAGGTTAAATAAGATTAGTTTGTTGGAGTGAGTAGAAAAAGCCATATACACATAGGTGGCATCAGGTTGTTTTACTTTCCCTACTATCGGTAGTAAGTAGGGGAGTATTGTGTGCTACCCAAAATTTCGATATCGAAATATCAATAGAAATATGTTTTGAGGACCCCTGAATAACAATTAAAAAAATCTGATGTGTTACACTCACATGGCTTTCTCTAGCTGTTCTACAAACTTCATACATAAGATTCATCTTCTTTCTGCACCTTGCTAATCGAGGTACTCATTAGCATAATGTTCTTATTATTTAGTTCCGTATAACTAGGAAGAAAACAAGGGACTACACTAGGATAAACCAATAGTCAAATGTTTTAAAAGCTGTCGTTATGCGATTGTCATTACAAATCGCTTCTTTTCTTGGCCAGGAGTAGAACAAAAGAAAAACGGAAACTCCCGTCTGAGAAAAGTATAAGTACTTCACAACTGAAACTAATAACAATGAATACCTCGAAAACGGTAAGCTCCACGAGAAAAATGTATATGACATAACTTGTGTATTTTAACAAGACCTAAATTTTTTTATAGTAAGTTTTTGTCTATCTCTTACGGTTTACTAGTTAGGCCAAATTAAACAAAATTATTTCAGAATAAACAGGTCTTCAGAAGCTATTCCCAGAAAATTCAAGATATACATTTTATTTGTCAGGTAAATATCTTTAATATATGATATTCTAATCAAAATCGTTAGAGCCATTTTTAAGAAAATCAAATTTTTCGAAAAAAAATTCCATGTAAAGGGTAGTTTGGGGTGGGGGTATTTTTCTCAAAATCTTCGTGTCGCATCCCTGGAAGATACCAAACTTAAATACCTAGTTTCGTATTTTGGCTACTTTTCGTTTTTGAGTTATCGTGTTCACAGACACACGGACATATGGACACACGGACACACACACACGCGGACCTTTTTCTCAAAATGCTTTTTTTTGATACAGGGGGTCCTAAAACATGTATTTCCGATGAAATCTCGGTATCGAATTTTTGGGTGGAATACAATACTTCTCTATTCCTATGTACATTGTACATATGGGGCTAGAAAAAGTAAAAATCTGATGTGTTCCATTCACATGACTTTCTCTATATCTCTATAAATTATTATTGTTAATAAGCTTATCTTTTATTTCATGCTGATCAAGAAAAATTAGCAGAAATAGTCTTATTTCTTACTTTATTGTAAGTAGAAGCGAAATAAGGGAGTACCATACGTTAAAGTGAAAACCAAAAGCTGGTTGCTATGTGACTGATGCTCCTTTGTTTGTATTAACAGGAGTTGACAAAGTCCTGTATGAGAAAAGTATGTTTTTCCAAGCTGAAACCAAGAAAAAGGAATATCTCAAAAACGATTAAATCCTCGAAAAAAATGTATATTGCATTAATTGTGTGTTTTAAAGAGCTCTACATTTTTTGTGTGTTAAGTTTTTGTCCATCTCTTACGGTTTAGTAGTTATGAAAAAATCATCCAGAATAAAGTAGTCTTCAGAGGCTATTCAAAATATACATTTTATTTGTCAGGTAAATAACTTTAATATACGATATTTTAATCAAAATCGTTAGAGCCATTTTTGAGAAAATCGAAATTTTCGAAAATAGTTCCATGTAAAGGGTAGTTTGGGGTGGGGGATTTTTCTCAAAATCTTCCTGTCGCATCCCTGGAAGATACTAAACTTAAATACCAAGTTTGGTATTTTACTACGTTTCGTTTTTGAGTTATCGTGTTCACAGGCACACGGACACACTGACACATGGACCTTTTTCTGAAAATACTTTTTTTGGGGACCCTAAAACATATATTTCCGGTGAAATCTCGGTATCGAATTTTTTGGTGGAGTGCAATACATTCTCTATACACTGTGTACATAATGAGTATAGAGAAAGTAAAAATAAGTCCGTATGTGTGTGTGTGTGTGTGCGTGCGCGCGCGCGCGCGTGATTTCGAAACTTTTGATTTTCTCAAGAACGTATTTATTTTGACTAAAATACCCCGTGATTAAGATATTTCCATGACAGTTGAAATACATATCTTGAATATACTGAGAATAGCCTATGAAGAAACAACCTCACTCTTTGAAAACCTTAATAGAAGACAAATTCTTACTACACAAAACACAGTAGATCTTGTTAAAGCAGAAAATGTGTCTTTTTACTTTCTGTACACACACTATGTGCATAGTGTATAGAGTGTGTAGAAAAGGTATTGCGCTCCACCCAAACATTCGATACCGGGATTTCACCGGAAATACATATTTTAGGGTCCCTTATATATATATAAAAAACATTTTTACAAAAAGGTCCGTGTGTGTGTGTGTGTGTATGTGTGTGTGTGTGTGTGTCCGTGAACACGATAACTCAAAAACGAAAAATCGGTAAAATACCAAACTTGGTATTTAAGTTTAGTATCTGAGTAGATGAGTCACGAAGATTTTGAAAAATCCCCCCTCCCAAAATTACCCTTTACATGTAAAAAATTTCGACTATTTTGATTTTCTTAAAAATGGCTCTAACGATTTTTATTAAAATATCGTATATTAAAGATATTTACCTGACAAATAAAATGTTTATCTTGAATTTTCTGGGAATAGCCTCTTAAGACTACTTTATAGTGGATCAATTTTACGGAATTTTGCATAACTGCTAAACCGTAAGAGATGGACAAAAACTTACCACACAAAAAATGTAGAGCACGTTAAAACACACAATTTATGCAATATACATTTTTCTTTTTTGGAGTTGATCGTTTTAAAGATATTTCTTGTTTTCAGTTTCAGCTTTGAAAATAATACAGGAATTTGTCAACTCCTGTCCATACAAACAAAGGAACTTCAGTTACATAGCAGCCAGCTTTTGCCTATCACTTTAACCTATGGTACTCCCTTATTTCGCTTCTACATACAAGGAAGCAAGTAATAAGACTGTCTGGCTAATTTTTTTCTCGATTAGCATGAAGTAAATAGAAGCATAAGCTTTTTTAACAATAATTTGTTGCAGAGATGTAGAGAAAGTCATGTGAATAGAACACATCAGATTTTTTATAGTAGAGTTTTAAATATTTCCGAGATTCTCTTTGTTATTGGTTTAAATTTCCAATACTTGTACTTTTCTCAAATGTGAACTCGCTACTCCTATTCTTTTCTATATTGATCATGTAAGGCGTATGGAATTTCAAGGCCATCACATAGCAACGAACTCTTAAAAGATTTGATACTTTTTTTGCCTATTGTATTCCCTTATTCCTCTTGTACCTACCTATAAGGAAATAGGCAATAAAATCATTTCTGCTAAGGTTTATCTCGATTAGCAAGGTGAATAAGCTTTTAAAGGGTATTTTAATGCAGAAAAGGTAGAGAAAGTCATAATGTAACACATATCTTTTTTAGTTATGTCCTCAGCTGGGCACTTGAAGATAATCTCGAGCCCGTATACTTTATTCCATTACTCATGCTTCACAGATTTCCGATATGTGTTATCATCGTGATGGTCCCACCTATCTCAACGCTGATAAGATAGTGTGTGCCATTTCAGTTTGTACCCGTTATTTAATATTTGTTTCCCACAGATGTGCACTTTCCTCCATACGAATATTGCCCGATGTCATTGTTTTTACTTTCTCTACACGTACTATGTACATAGTGTATAGAGAAGGTATTGTATTACACCTAAAAATTCTATACAGAGATTTCACCGGAAATACATGTTTTGAGAACCCCTGAATACAAAAAATATATAAATATCCGTGTAAGTGTCTGTCAGTGTGTGTGTGTGTGTGTGAGAGAGAGAGAGAGAGAGAGAGAGAGAGAGAGAGACATAATTCAAATATGAAAAGTCCGTTGAAAACCAAACTATCGTGTCCAGTATCTTCCAAGAATGACACACGAAGATTTTCAAGAAAATCCTCCCACTCCAAACTACCCTTACACGGTAGCTTTTTGAAACTTTTGATTTTATCAAAAATGCTAACGATTTTAATGAAAATACCGCGCTATTAAGATACTCACATGACAAATAATATTTATATCTTGAATTTTCTGGGAATAATCTCTGAAGTTCGCCTCATTCTGGATGACTTTTGCAAAAATGTTAAGCTCTAGGAGATAAGTTAAAGACTTACTAAACAAAATACATACGTGGTCGCGTGGTCAGTGAGCTGACTTCTCACCCAGAGGTCCCGGGTTCAATTCACGGCTGGGGCGGAAAATTTTTCTTTAAGCAGAATTATTATTATCCACTACAGAGTCTGGAAGAATGTATGTGAGAGTGAATGTGTGTGTGTGTGTGTGTGTGTGTGTGTGTGTGTGTGTGTGTGTGTGTGTTTGAGGAAAATAAAGTGATTTAAAACCAAACGTAAAAAGAACCTACAGACGAGTTGTTTCAAGTGCAAAGCCCCCGATATGACCTTAGATGTTAAAGGGGCCTCTATAAATGAAGCAAAAAAAAAAAAAAAAAAAAACACAAAGATCTCGTTAAAACACACAATTTATGTAATATACATTTTTGTGGTATTAATCATTTTCCAGATATCTCTAGTTATTTGCTTCAATTTTAAAACACTTAAAACTGTTCTCAAACGGGAATTTGTAATTCCTGTTTCTTTTGCTTTGCTCCTTGCCCCATGGAATGAGGACGGACTAATCCCACATAGAAATCAACTTTTAAAAGGTTTTACTAGCGCTTTAGCCTAGTGTATTCCCTTATTTCCCTTCCACTTGCAAGGAACTAAGTAATAAGACATTTTCGGCGAATTTTTATCTAGATTAGTATGAAATAGATAGAAGAATATGATCTTGTAAGAATATTTTGTTACAGAATAGGTAGAGAAAGTCATGTGAATGGAACACAAAATTTTTACCAGTAATGATGCCTCCAAGGAAACAAAAAACAAAACATCTCAAGAGAGAAAATTTGCACATTTTTTGGGAGTCATCTAATTGAGTGCCTTTCAAACAGAATTAGAGTATATCATTAGAGAACCACTCTAATTTTTAAATACATATTTTTGTGTCACACTTGTGCTTATGGGAGAGAATGCCGAGACAGAAGTATTTTTATTTTTTATTTACTTTCACTACAAAATTCCCAGCTCCATCTATAACATAAATGTGAAAACGTCCCCTTATCAGTCACATGCGTGCTATACGAGGGGTCTTGCATTGGAATTTTTCTGTATCTAATATTATTTCCTCTCCTCCCCAGATTATGGAAGTATGAATGCGTGTGCGATCTAATGTATGAAACCCAAAGAAGAAACTGAAATCCAAGGACAATTTTATACTAGTAAGATCATTGTTGGTAGGCAATCTGTTCCAAGGGTGAAAGGCCTCCGATATGACCACTGCAGTTAAAGGCGGGATATAAATGGAACAATTAATAAAGGTTCATGTTCTTTAATTGCGGTTACCTGCAGAGTTAATCATTTGAGGTAAATCAACGTTTTGTTAACAAGAGTTTCATCTTTACTTAGGGGGAATTTGTCAAAAAATTGATTTCTCTATGTTTATATGTGATAGATTGGACCTTTGAGAGCATGTTCCAATGTTGTTGTTTTTTTTTCTACCTCTTTATTTATAAATTAAGAACACCTTAGAGGTGCAATTATGTCACGCCTCCCTTTTCCAGCAAATACCGACTGTTGGGTACAATATTTTGAGTTTACGCGATTATTTATTGCATTAAGCTTGAAAATTCTTTTAAATTACATATGTGGTATTATTACAAGGGATCACAAAATTATTCTTCAGAATGCAATGTTTGTTTAAAACAAGAGTATAATAATAATATGTCTCCAAAATGTGTAAAACAAGTCTCATAGTGGCATTTCTACTTACCCTCATCTAGGCATACCGTACCACCGATAATTTAACACGTGCCCTCCCCAACTAATCCACAGGCGAATAAATAACATATTTTCGTCTGTGGGACAGAAGCTATCTTAATGGCAGAGCAGTTCAACTTGTACCAAATAACTTGAAGTTTCCGGCCAATAAATCGCAATTTTGTTTGCTCTAGAGCTGAGTAATAGGGAGTCACCTAAAACATCTCTGAAACAAAAATAGGAACTAAAAAATCTAATTTCTTACATTCACAATACCCTTTTTACTCGCTCTTCTACAATCTAATGTTTTTTATTGTTTTTTTTTTTTCAAATTGTTAATCGAGATAAACTTTCACAGCACACTTACACATCTCGTTACACAAAAGATGAGACTACAGTGATTATCAGATTTTTAAAAAGATGTCCGGTATGGGATTACTTTAAATTTTCGCTCTCTTTGCATGACCACAAAAAATAAATCGCATTCAAGAGGCTCCGAGTTCGAATTTCGGTTAGGGTTAGTTATCCGGAAAAGGGTTTTTTTTCCTTCGAGAATTTCCCTTATCCTGAGAAGACGAATATCGAATAACTAAGTTCCATGGACACCGAGATCATTTGAACATCATTTCACCGGTTTCATTCATCGTTCGATATGACCAACCAAGTTAAAGGGCATTAAAAACAACAACAACAAAAAAGTCGACCTACCATCTCTAAAAAGTATAAGGATTTGGGAATTCAAAGCAATAACAAAGAATATATAATAAACGGTTAAACGCGAAAGCAAAAGTAAAATATATCTAACCTTTGTAGAGTAAAATTTTGTTTATCTCTTACGGTTTGCAATTCACAAAAGTGTTTCAGAACGAAGAAGACTGCACCGAATATTCTCATAAAATTCTAGGTATACATTTTACTAGCCAAGTATATATGTTAAATATACCTATAGTAATTGAATCGAGTTCGTAAGAGCCATTTTCAGAAAATCAAAAATAATGAAGTGTCCATATTGAGGGTGGTGTGGAGTGGAGGAATTCTATTGAAAATCTTCGTGTCGCATTCTTGGAATATGTTGAATTTAAATATGAAATCTGGTATTCGTCATACCTTTTGTTTTAGAGACCATGCCCAGCATTTTTTTTTCCAAAACGCTCTTCTTTATTCGGGACTTCAAGCTGTATTTTTTTATTTTTTTATATCTCGATTTTGGATGGAATACCATATTTCCCCTGCCTAGGATAAGTGTATGGTAGAGAAAGTAAAAATAAGCACCGGGCTAAAACAAGGTAATGCTGAACCCACTGTTGCACAAATGAAGTGCCCAGTAATACTTTAAATTCCTTCTTTACACAATGTACTGGCGTAGCTTTTGTCAGAGAGACAAATTGCTCTACATTAGTTATACAGAATGACAATGAAAGCGTACAAAATTAACTTTCCACAATCATAATTTGTGAATACATCGGAGACATGAATGTTAAATAAAGCACCTTATAAGTACACCTTATACTAGAGCCTAAAATGTTAATCAGTCAGAAGGCACTAATACCATCACACTTTCCAGTTTGCTGCTGGCGTTTATAGTCACATCGGCTGACGGTCAACTTGCCACTACTCCATGCAATCCCTTACCAAGCTTATTTACTCGCCGGCTTGAGTAACTATAATCATAGTAAACCAACTGCTTCGCCAGGCCAGGTGTAAACATCAGTAGCGAGTCTAGGAATACATCACACATTCTATATTTCCAAAATTATTTAAATTTTATTTTTGTAGGCTTTATATTACCATCAGCAGCAATGGAATAATCAAAATTGGCTGTTAAAGTTAAAATATGTATAATTTATAGCTATTATGTAATTGGCTACTCATTTTAGAGTGAAAATAAACGTTAACTATTTATTTCGGTGTTGCATGAATCGTTGAATGCCAGGTAAGGAAAAGAAAAACTTCTCGACTTTCTAGACAAATTCTGAGAATATAAACAACTTATCGTGGAGGGCTTATATATATTATTTAATAAATACAACATTTTGAAAATATGGCTTTATAAACAAAATAAAAGTTCTGATCTTTGCTGTGTAACCGGTTATTCGTTCTAAACTGTTATTATTCAGAATCAAGATTCTAAGAGCATATATGTATAGCATGTAATAGCCAAGAAGTTTATGAAACTTCAAACTCTTATCTGAGAGTTAAGATAAGATACGGAACAAGAAACCAAACCCAAGAAATCCAAATATTAGTCAGAAAATATTAAAGGGGTGGTAACTACTTTATCTAAACATTCCACAAAACTTATGATATTATTATTGCCGCACTCGTTACGTTAACATTGGCGTCTGAAACAAAGATCTCGCTTCACACGTAAAATTGTCAGTGAAAAAAACTATCTACATGACCTTCTCTAATCAAGCTTTAGAGAATCCTGTGTATATTGGTTCATTAACATAACAATCTGATGTGTTCCATTCACATGGCTTTCTCTACATCTCTGCAACAATGTATTGTTAAAAAGCTTATGCTTCTATTTACTTAATGCTAATCGAGAAAAAATTAGCGGAAATAGTCTTATTACCCGCTTCCTTGTAAGTAGAAGAGAAATAAAGGAGTACATAGGTTAAAGTGATAGTCAAAAGCTGGTTGCTATGTGACTGAAGTTCCTTTGTATGGACAGGAGTTGACAAAGTTCTGTGTGAGAAAAGTATAATTTTTAAAGCTGAAACCAAAAACAAGGAATATCTCAAAAATATAAAATCTATGAAAAAATGCATATAACATAAATTGTGTGTTTTAAAGTGCTCTACATTTTTTTTTTTTTTGTGGTAAGTCTTTTTTTTTTCCTTTCTTTCCGTCTCTTACCGTTTAGCAGTTATGCAAAATTCCGTAAAATTCGTCCAGAATAAAGTAGTCTTTAGAGGTTATACCCAGAAAATTCAAGATATACATTTTATTTGTCAGGTAAATACCTTTAATATGCGATATTTTAATCAAAATCGTTAAAGCCATTTTTGAGAAAATCACAATTTTCGAAAAAAGTTCCATGTAAAGGGTGGTTTGGGGTGGGGGGATTTTTCTCAAAGTCTTCGGGTCGCATCCCTGGAAGATACTAAACTTAAATACCAAATTTGGTATTTTACCGACTTTTCGTTTTTGAGTTATCGTGTTCACAGACACACGAACCTTTTTGTGAAAATGTATTTTTTTTGTTTTTTGTATAGGGGACCGTAAAACATGCATTCATATATTTCCGATGAAATCTCGGTATCGAATTTTGGGCGGAGTGCAATACCTTCTCTACACACTATGTACATAGTATGGGTAGAGAAAGTAATTTTTTTTCGGATACAGGGGACCATAAAACGTCTATTTCCGGTGAAATCTTGGCAACGACTTTTTGGGTGGAATGCAATACCTTCTCTATACACTATGCACATATCATTTGTAGAGAAAGTAATAACGACATAATTTGGTGTGTTCGTATTATTTTGATGCATGCAGAACATATGACCAATTACAGTTCAGATTTATTTCAACGGAGAAATTTGACCTTCACAACACTTAAACAAGAATTTGCTGTACAACGACACCAAAACATGTTTTTTTAATGTTAATCACTGCGGTAACACTGCACTTCCATTGTGACCACAAAACGTGCAGTCGCCACGTCAAATGGAATCATCAGGTTTATCAGACCTCCTTCGAGAGAATTTGATGCTGCGAAATCGTTGAATTATTCATCCAGCGGTCCTCCACTACTTACAAGGGGCTTTGACCAAATAATGTTACAGATCGAGCTGGAATGTTTACTTTCTCTACACGTACTACGTGTATAGAGCATAGAGAAGATATTGCATTCCACCAAAAGTTCTATACCGAGATTTCACAAAAATACACCTGTATCCAAAAAATCATTTCTCAAAAACGTCCTTGTCTGTGAACACGATAATTCAAAATCAAAAAGTCGGTAAAATACCAAACTTGTATTTGTTTAGTATCTTCCAGAGATGAGTCACGAAGATTTTGAGAAAAATCCCCCCACCCCAAACCACCCTTTGCATGGAAAAAAAATTGGAAAATGTTTATTTTCTCAAAAATGGCTCTAACGTTTTTGCTTAAAATACCGTATATTAGAGATATTTACCTGACAAAATGTATATCTTGAATTTTCTGGGAATATCCTCTGGACTACTTTATTCTGGATGAATTTTACGGAATTTTGCATATCTGCTAAACCGTAAGAGATGGACAAAAACTTACCGTACAAAAAATGTAGAGCACGTCAAAACACACAATTTATGTTATATACATGTTTTCGTGAAGTTGATCGTTTTTGTTTTCAGGTTTGAAAAATTATGCTTTTCTCATACAGGAATTTATCAACTCCTGCCCATACATACAAACAAAGGAACTTCAGTCACATAACAACCAGCTTTTGACTATCACTTTAACCTTTGGTACTCTCTTATTTCGCTTCTACTTACAGGGAAGCAAGTAATAAGACTATTTCTGCTGATTTTTCTCGATTAGCATGAAGTAAATAGACCCATAAGTGTTAACAATAATTTGTTGTAGAGATGTAGAGAAAGTCATGTGAATGGAACACATAAGATTTTTAAGAATAACGTAAAGAGTAGTTTGGGGTGGGTAGATTTTCCTGGAAATCTTTCGTATCGCGTGTTTAGGAGATACTGAACTTGCCTAGTTGGTTTAGCGACTTTTCGTTTTTGAGCTGCGTTGTCCACATACATTTTCTAAAAGGACTATTTTTAATTAATGGGTCCCCAAATTACGTATTACCGATGAATTCCCGGTATCGAATGTTTGAGTGGAATAAAATAGGTCCCTCCCTACCTGTGTACTGAGAGAGAGAGAGAGAGAGAGAGAGAGAGAGAGAGAGAGAGAGAGAGAGAGAGAGACTGAAAAATCAGCACTATTTAGCCGGTCCCCATGGCCGCGCTCGCTAAGGCGTCCCGCTTTGGTGCTGCGTAGCGCTGGGGATCGTGGGTTCGAGTCCCGCCTTGGGCATGGGTGTTATATGTTTGTGTTTATGTGTATGTTGTAAAAAGTAAGAAAACAGCAATACAGTAATAATACAGAAAAACAAGTTTAAAAAAAAAAGTAAATAAAAAAGAAATTCTACTCTTAAGCTCACAATGAGAACATTAACTGCGGACACGTGCTTGGGGGTAGCTCCCACTGTTGTTTACCTCAAGTGTGTTTCTTATTTAGGAAAGAGCAGAGCGAATCATTCTGATTTGTAACTCATTTTTACTTTTTCTACGCGTACTATGCACATATAGCACAGAGAAAAGCCATTTTTAAGAAAATCAAAAGGCTAGTTTGGGGTGGGGGATTTTTCTCAAAATCTTCGTGTCACATCCCTGGAAGATATTAAATTTAAATACCAAGTTTGGTATTTTACCGACTTTTTGTTTTTGAGTTATCGTGTTCACACTCACACGGACCTTTTTCTGAAAATGTTTCTTTTGGTTACAGGGGACCCTAAAACATACATTTCCGGTGAAATCTCGGTATCGAATTTTTGGGTGGAGTGCAATACCTTCTCTATACACTATGTACATAGTACGTGTAGAGAAAGTAAAAATGGTACCAACGATTTTGATTGGCATGCCGTATATTAAAAATATTTACGTGGCAAATAAAATGTATATCTTGAATTTCTTGCGAATAACCCCTGAAGTCTCCTTCATTGTGAATAACGTTTGCATACCTGGTAAACCATAAGATATGGACAAAAGTTCCTACACAAAAAAGTGGATCTCGTTAAAACTTTTTTCCCGCGGGTTAACGCGCGCCACGTAACTTTCATCCCCTCCCTTCTGTTTATTGTTTACATACAACACACAAGCTGTCTTCAATGTAAGTGATGGACTATACACATAATTACGAGATGCATTCTACAAAGTTAGTGGAATGAATGAGATATGATGCATTTATAGAATTTATTGACAAATTCAGTTTCTTTCAGTTTGAGGCTGTTATAAACCAAGCATATTAAACAAAAAGGATATAAACATACAAATGAAATGGTAAACAATAAATATTAACAAAATTGTAGCTATATAAGACACAACCTGAAAATAATTATAATCTGCAAATATACATGGATGGGTCTTATCTAAAACAAGCAAATTTTTATGTAAGAATATAAAAATGAATCTTCAATATAGCTAGCGAATCTGGAATAACACAGAGGGCCACTGCTTTCATAAATAAACTCGTTTACTTATATTTTCTGCAAAATAATAGGAAAATAATGTGATAGTACCCCTGGACAATTAGCAAGTTAATATCTATTCAAGCAAGGTGGTATTTATTGAATATCAACATTGTAAGTATTGAATATTGCTTAGTCATTTTTCCTGCAAGTTTCTAGACGTTAATGTATTTATTTCTTAAATTTGATAAGAAGTATGCGATATTTGAGTTTCAAGCCTTTATTGAATGAATAATAAATATTTATTTTGTATTGTCATTTAGTGCATACCTTGCATTTTAATGAACAGGCATTTCCGGCTTTTCAAAACTAAGAATATCATTACGCCACTGCTCTGATAGAGGGTTAGCTAAGTCACAGTATTCCCTACCCACTCCAGTGACACGCGATTCGCCCATAGCTGCTTTATAATATAGAGTCTTCAGATGTATTCAGTCTTTGCCGCCAGGTGTTTGATTGCACATGACGTCATTACGGCCGGTCCCCGTGGCCGCTTTGGTGCTTCGTTGAGCAGGGGATGGTGGGTTCGAGTCCCACCATGGGCATGGGTTGCGAATGTGTTTATGTCTGTATAAATAAAAAGAAAACGATAAATCAAGAAAACTAATGTAGGAAACTGGAAAAATGAGGAAAAAGGAATAAAAAAAAAAATTACTAGAAAGCGAGTTTGTCATACACGGCCTCTTGCAGAGGACTAGTGAGCGACGAGAAGAAGGGGTGGATGTCAACAGTTTCAAGGTCATCTTAGTGAAATGGAACTGGTATCGTACCTTTCCAATATTTAGATTTGGAATATTCGCTTGCGTCTCGAAAGCGAGCAATAGCAGTATTTATGCTGATATCTAAAATAATTGGACAGTTGTGGTAACGTAGAGAGCTTTAAATGCACAACTTCTCTACTACAGTAAACGCTTCTTCATATTCTCTACAGCAATAAATGCTCACCGACTGCGAACTCGGCAATGCATGCAGTTCAATTCCACGCTTCCCCTTTGAGGCAAGGGCCGTTGAACTAATAATGAAGTCATGCATTTAAACCTACCTGGCACTAAAGGCCGAATAAATTTGAAAACCCAGTATTTCTTGTCACAGCCTTTGTCTCTAACGCATAATGTTGCCATTCGCTTCGTCCCTTTCTACTCGCACGCTGTCACCAAGTTGCTAGTAACGTGGTGCAAATATTCAGTTGTTATAATTTTCAGCTTTGAACACATTATCCTATGCAGGATATGTTTCTCTACAAAGCTTTCTGATTTATTGTAAATGTACTGTAAACGTTAACCTAACTGTAAGACTGTGTAACTGTAAATTGATAAATAATGTGATAAGATCTTGTAGTCAAAACGATCTTGAATAAACAGTTTAAAAAATTCTATCAGATTAGATGATGTATGGAGCCTTTTATATTTCCGCGAGCCCAAATTTCTAAATTATCTCTTTTCTGTAAAAGTCCGATATTGCTGTTTCTATGCTTGTTATGCAGTAACTAATAAACTAAAGTTAAGAACGCAAAAAACTACAATACTGATACCTGCCTAGTTTGAATTTTCTATCTTTAATAGCATAATCATTATGATTTATTTAAATCAAGATTTTCGAAAAATTCTATTAATCTATGCTGTAGAAAAATAAGGCAGTGATAAACATTTTTAACAGGTTTATAATGGGAACCAAGCGAAAGAAAATGTTGACAAGGGTTGGAGAACGTTTATAAAATATGCCAGAATTCTGTAACTTCTTGCATTCAGTATTTATGAGAAACAATAGTTCATCCATTTATTAGTTCAAAGGTGCACGGGAGAAGGCAGGTTCTGTGCTTATAAGAAAGAGTTAATAGCGTGTGGAATACTGTGAAGTGTTAGTGTAAGTTATTTATTTTCTAGTTTACAAAAATATTTATAGGAGGAGAAGCATGTAAGACGAACTGTAAAGCATGAAGAAATGCAAAATAATGAACGCGTTAGGTTATTCAGGTAAAATGAGTGTTAATAAAGCGATAATGAAACAGGTGGGTATTCAGAAACAGTAGTGTATAGGTTAACAAAGAAGAATGATAGAAGCTATAAGATTAAAACAGAAAGCAAAACGGGTGAGGGGAACAAAAACACGAGGTTAACGTAATCCAACGGAATAGCGCAAAACATAGTGAGGAGCGTCGTTCATTCTTTGCTATTTTAAAACATTCCGCCCACCTGAAATTTAATTTTGTCAACAGTAAAGAAAATTGATGTTCTACAGAATTAAGCGTTTTATAATTTTATATCTTCATATTTGATATCCTTTTATGCTTGTAAAATGCCTAACAACAAACTAAACAGTAGTACCTATGGTGTGTATATTTGTTTATTTATTTCATTATTTGGATATATATTATTCACAAAATGACACTGAATTGGCAAACCCAATGCAGCTGAGCACCAAATTTACTAATATACACAATACATTACATAACAAGTGGCAACACAGCGCTCCATTTAACCTGTTATATCTTTTAAGGGTGAGACGGGTTTTAGTTTCCCAGTTACACAGAATTACACAAAAACAGCTAGAATTAACGAGGAATACGTGTTATTTATTGAAAAATCTGGTGTTAAACTCGTATGACTTTCTCTAGTTGCTCTACAAACTTTTTACAAAAGATTATACTTCTTTCTACACAATGTTAATTGAAATAAACAGCAGAATGTTCTTATTACTTAGTTACTCATAAGCATAAGGGAACTAAAGGAATGGGCTATGCTAAAGTGATAGTCAAATATTTTAAAAGCTATCGTTATGCGATTATCAATGCAAATCGCTTCTTTGCTTGGTCAGGAGTAGAACGAAAGGAAAACAGACACTTCCTGTCTGAGAAAAGTATAAGCACTTTACAATTGTGACCAATTACAAGAAATATTTCGGAAACGGTTACCTCCACAACAAAAACGTAAAGGACATAAAGTGTATGTTTTGACTAGATATGCATTTTCTGAGCAGTATTTGTCTATTTCTTATGGTTTAGCAGTTAAGCAAAATTCGGCCAAATTCATCCAGAATAGAGGTCTTCAGGCTATTCCAGAAAATTCAAAAATGTAAATATCTTTAATATACGGGATTTTAATCAAAATCGTTAAGAGCCATTTTTGAGAAAATCAACATTTACGAAAAAAAAAAAAATCCGTACAAAATGTAGTTACTGGGGAGGATGATTTTGTCTTCTTTGAAAATATTCGTATTGTATCCTTGGAAGATACTAAACCTAAATACTAAGTTTGATATTTAACAGTCTTTTCGTTTTTGAGCTATGCTGTCCACAGACACACACGGTGAAATCTCGACATCGAACTTTTGGGTGGAATACAATACTTCTTTATCCACATTGTACATGCGTGCTAGATAAAGTAAAAACCCCTGAGTTGCGCTCTTGAAGCACACATAAGTTTCTAAAACACGTTTTTCGCTATGGCTCAAGGAACCACAAAAATGTATTTACAGTGATATCTTTGGATGGAATGGAATATGTAAATGCGTCATCGGCATCATTGCCAAAATTCTCGCGTGCAGAGGAAGAAGCCCAAATGCGAGTGTTTATAAAACCGGTTATTATAACACGGTGTTGTTGCACACATTTGGCCCAAGTCACGCACTAAGGGAAACAATCTCGTTCCAATTTCGCCGCCGGCGCTACCGCCAATTTTATCTTCGCTATTTAAACACAGCCAAGTTTTATGTCTGCTTTATCTTCATTCAGAGTGATGCAATACAAAACCAAACTTTTACTTTCTCTACGCGTACTACGCACCTAGATAGTGTACAGAGAAAGTATTGTGTTCCACTCAAAAACCAATAACAAGCAATACCTAAAAAAAATCTTATGTGTTCCATTCACACGAATTTCTCTACATCTCTGCTACAAATTATTGTTAAAAAGCTTATGCTTCTATTTACTTCATGCTAATCGAGAAAAAAATTGCAGAAATAGTCTTATTACTTGCTTCCTTGTAAGTAGAAGCGAAATAAGGGAGTACCATAGGTTAAAGTGATAGTCAAAAGCTGGTTGTTATGTGACTGAAGTTCCTTTTTTAATATGGACAGGAGTTAACAAATTCCTGTATGAGAAAAGTATACGCTTTTTAAAGCAGAAACCAAAAACAAGGAATATCTCAAAAACGATCAACTCCACGAAAAAAAAAATGTATATCATAAATTGTGTGTTTTAACGTGCTCTACATTTTTTGTGTGGTAAGTTTTTGTCCATCTCTTCCGGTTTAGCAGTTATACAAAATTGCGTAAAATTCATCCAGAATAAAGTAGTCTTCAGAGAATTTTACCAGAAAATTCAAGATATACATTTTATTTAAGATATAAATAGCTTTAATATACGGGATTTTAATCAAAACCGTTAGAGCTATTTTTGAGAAAATCAACATTTTCGAAGAAAGTTCCTTCGTCTCGCATCTTTTTAAGATACCAAACTTAAATATCTACCAAATTGGTATTTAACCGCATTTTCATTTTTGAGATATGCTGTCCAGAGACACACGGACCTTTTTCCAAAAATGATTTTTTTGGATTCAGGGGAGCCCAAAACGTATATTTCCGGTAAAATCTCTGTATCGAATATTTGGGTGCATTACAATACCTTCTCTATACGTTATGTACATAGTACGCGTAGAGAAATTAAAAATTGCCAACTTCAGGAAAAAATTATGTGACATAACATGTGTTTTAACGAGATCTACATGTTTTGAGTAGTAAGTTTTTATCCACCTTTTACGGTTTACCAGTTATGCAAAATTCACTAAAATTCCATTCATCGTCCGATATGACCGACCAGATTAAAGGATGTTAAGCTAAATAAGATTGTTTCCTTTTCTCATCTTACTTTTCTTTATTATGGGTACAATAACTTTTACAAAAGTCTGGCAGTTATTTGGGTATTAACTAAAAATTGATTATTGTCGCACTGAAGTTACAGACCCAGCTGGGTTTTTAAGTGAAAGAAGATCGAAAATAGAAAGACCCATATCTCAACTCTCACTCTCTCTCTCTTATGCCCAAGTTTGACAAGAAAAAATGTATTTATGAATTAGAATGATTCACTAACAATATTCAATTCCTTGCATATATCTTTAAAAAATATGAAACGATGAAACTTATGAGTAATTTTTGTTTCTTCAGCCTCCCCCCCTTACCCGCCACTTTATTTTTTTTCTTTGAACCATTCATAACTGAGGAAAAATTAAGCCTTTTTAGGCCGATATTGTCTTCGTGAAATGAACTCCTCGTGACAAGTTGTCTTAGTGCGGTCTTGAGCGAAGACGCTTTTAGCATCGGGGCGGGTTAAGTTTATTATCAGCGCCTGGCACGGCACCAGGCAGCTGACCGTTGAGCAAAAGACATGCCTTAAATCAGACGTTACAGTTTAAATCTTTTTAATTTTTTCCGTCCAACAGGGACCCTGTTGGAGTGACAGCTGAGCAACGGGCGGTTTTGGTTTTTAATGTATTTTCACCATTAAATTGCAGCTCAATCTGTAACATCAATGTGACAATGACCCCGGAGTGAATAATAAATACCTATATTATTTTAGGAAAATGGAGTTTCTTAGGTGCAAGTTCAACTTGATTCTCACTAACAGCTCGTTAACTGTGTCTCGGCAAAAAGTCGCCGCTATGAATCAGCCTTTCCGCATGCCTGTTTTATCAGAAATTCCTAAATGACGCCAAGAGTTAAAACGAAGTTATCGAAATATCAAGGCGATTCAGTCATCCGATGAGCAGTTCTGTAGTGCCAACGTATCCATTTTTACTTTCTCTAACCCCGTATTCACAATGTACATAGTGGATAGAGAAGGTATTGTATTCCACCCAAAATTAGATGTCGAAATATATGTTTTGGGGTCCTGAGTCCGAAAAAAAAGCATTTTAGAAAAAGGTCCATGTGTGCGTCTGTGGACAGCATAGCTCAAAAACGAAAAGACCGTTAAAAACCAAACTTGATATTTAGGTTTAGTATTTTCAAGGATGCGACACGAAGATTTTACAAGAAAATCTTCCTCACCGCAAACTGCTCATTACATGGAAAAATGTTCGAAATTTTTTATGTTCTTAGAAATGGCTAATGATTTTTATTAAAATGCCGTATATTAAAGATATTTACATCCCTAATAAAGTGCATATCTTGAATTTTCTGGGAATAGCCTCGGAAAACCTCTTTATTCTGGATGAATTTTGCTTAACTGCTAAACCGAAAGACATAGACAAAAACTTACTCCACAAAAACTGTAGAGTTCGTCAAAACATACAATTTATTTACTTTACATTTTTGTTGTGGAGGTGACCGTTTCCGAAATATTCCTTGTTATTGGTTTCAATTGCAATTTACTTAAATTTTTCTCAGACAGGAATTTTCAGTTTTTCTCTTGTTCTACTCCTGACCAATCAAAGAGACGATTTGCAATGACAATCGCATAACGACAGCTTTTGAAACATTTGACTATCACTTTTGCCTAGTGTATTTACATGGCTTCTCTTCTATGGAATTAAATAATAAGAACATCCTGTTAATGTTTATCTCCTTTAGCATGGTGTAGCATAATCTTTCGTAAGAAGTTTGGTTGTAAAACAGCTAGAGAAAGTCGTGCGAGTGTAACGCATCCGATTTTAAAATGAGCCGCTAAATGACGAGGAAACGGTTTATTTTCGACTGCAATAATAGGTTAGGAATTAGTAAGGACAGCGTAGAAAAGATGACCTGCGTGACTCATCCGATTCGAGTGTTCGATTCCACACATATTTCAGACTAGTCCTTTCTCACGTGTGTTTGCCGAAGTATAACAATGCGTTTACTAGACCTGTCTCAACACGAAAATACGCTATACGAATTTATCGTAATTAAAAGCCATCTTAAAATAAATGAATTCATATTATAGCATGTAGTAGAAAATCTCAGCTTGTCACGATGAGGTATTGACAAAATAATAACCATCTATGTACGTATTTAAATGCGTGAATTTATAGAAGGGTCACTGACCCTGGTATGCGACTAAATGTGACAAATGTAGACGTGAGCTAGGAAGGTTAAATACATAAGGAAACCTAGGAATCTCCAGTTGCTTACTATATTCCCGTAGATAGATGTGGAAAACGCCCATATATTCTTATCAATATTGTCTTAATTTATATACAGGTAGCATCGCAAATATCAGGAACACTAGGACTAATATTCAGGTTTTGTTATTATACTGAATATTTTCGCAAATGTGGGATAATGACGTAAAATACGGTTAACTTCTTTACTTCAGCTTATTTAGTTTTCCGTTTTAAGGTCTGAATACAAACTACCCCATTCATTTCTTTATTCCTACATTGAATGGGAATATGGACAAATGGCACGTTTTGTTACTATTTGTTTTTGTTTATCTCTTTAATGTAGGTATGCGTAATTATTTTCTTAGTTATTCAACTCATTGAAATACAAGCAACACAATTATCTTGGTAACTGCAATGAGAAAAAGACTACGAACTGAACCTAACCAGAATCTCTTATACTAGAAACTAAAGCATTCCTATACAATTCACCCAAGATGTGATTAATACATTCCATTACATCACTAAAAACTATACTTCCGTCAACTTAAACAGTTAACATTTTCCACAAGTAATTAATATTCCCGTAAATAGATGTGGAAAACGCCCATATGTTTTTATCAATATTGTCTTTCATAACCCTAGATTATTCACCAATAAAGACGTGAGAGCACCTCATATTCAGGTTATTCAAGTGAATATTGAATAATTGAACACATTTGCAAATAACTTCAAAGGGTTCAACGAACCCCGTAAGCATACACATACCAGTATTAAACTAACCCAACAATAAAAGTAATAAATGGATATGCTGTGCTTACTTTTGCCATTTTCAGTAGATATCTTGATTCTGAGTTAGAGCATATCAGTCAAACATGCGAATAAAACCGTAGCCTCTTCTCGGGAGACACAAAAATACAATTCCTTAACTGCACTGAATACACAGCTGATGCAAATGGGCACAAAAACAATAAATCTGATTACACACAATCATGAATACCAACGTTTCGTTTGGTGCACGCAAATAAGCACATATACATAAAATAGTCAAAAACTCTTTAACAGAATGATGTTGCTCCGGCTACTACGTTAAAAGAAATGCAGTGTTGATGAGAACAGATTGAATAACGTGGTAGCTTGTCAAAACTCCTGTGAAACTATGCATACAGCGCAGTCGCAAAATATCGACTTTGCTCGATCAATACCTGGGGATTTGAATAAGCCGCCAGCAGTGGTACCAATTACGGAAATCATAATATCGCTTCGCATATGAAATGCTCAACTTTGAAGAACCAATGCTAATATATGTTCATTAACATTTTGATCTCGATATTTGCTCTTTGTGAACATGCACGAGACGACGAATTAAATCAGCACAGTTCACATTCTTCATTCGCACACATCCATAATAGTATGCCAACAAATGGAGAGGAATCAATTCCTAAGTAGCTTTTTATGCAATAATTGGCGAATTATTTGTGTGTTGATGCTCTAAATTCGTCTTTGCCATCAGCATGAGCATCTTGGACTACACATTATGCAATAACTCAAAACAAAGAAGATGATGCGCTGGGAAGGGACGGAGGGGTTGCCGAAAGCGGACAAACAAAATAGTTGGAAAGACCGATTTCCTTTCAGCAGACTTTTTTTTCTGATTATTTCACAAATATGTATAAATATTACTGAACATATACTATACATTTTGGGGGAAGGCATAATTTTGCAATAAAATAGTATTAATAAAATATTAATAATGCAAAAGGTATTTATCACAGCATAGTACAGATGCTGGTAAAACTTCCATAAGCTAACCAGATTTGAAAGTGTTGAAAATAGAAACTGCCCAGATTTGATATCTGCTAGATTGCCAAGGTTTTAACTTCTTAGGATTATTAGGATTTTAGCTTCATAGATCCCTTGGCTATGCTTTGCAGCTTAGGTTTAAGGCTTAGGTTTCTAAAAGTTTATGACAGCTCTTGCAGACCTAGTAAATAACTATAAAGCAGTTTTAATGAAATAACACTGCCAATTAATCTGGATCACAAAGTAAGTTGCAGATGCTTTGCAATTGCCTGAAAATTAAATAAATGGATAATTAATTTAATGTGAAGATAAGTAAAGTCTGTTGAGTCTTCCCCTATTGAGTTTCAGTTAATTCCTCCAACAAAGCAGCTGAGGTCATTAAGAATTGGACTCGTCAATGGGAGGTCTGCAGTTACAGTCCAACCAGAACTGTTTTCCCTGTCTAAGGTTTTTCTCAGTCCTCTCAACTGGTAAATGCCAGGGAGGTACCCTAAACTTAGGCTGGAAGTTTATCTTCTTAAATTTTATTTCCACTGCCTGTGGTGTCATATGTAGTAAGAATGGGCATTAAAAAACTAAAAAAAAAGTTATTTTCTACTTATAAACTAGCCTACAAGAAGAAGTAAGTTCATAACTTCTTACACTGACACTGGATGACAGCAATTGCATTTAGACAAATAAGAATTTTTAGCCTATAATAACCACACAAATGATAAATATTATTTTAAAAACTTGCTAGTACTTTAGATGTGAGAAAGATCATGAACCTGAAAGTGGATGCAATGTGGTTCCTGTAAGCAGATTTCTCAGGACATACAAAATGAACTGCATTTTGCACCACACTAGTTTGTTTAATGAAAGATTCATCTAGGAATTTTGGGGAGCCAGGATCCTTTAGTAAAATTGTTGGAGGAATGATGCCTCTCACTTTGTAACTGTCTTCTGTTTTCTGGAGATTCTAGGTCCACATGTGCAGCATAATTCTGGAACTTATTTACAGGGGATCAAAATTATTTTAGAAATGTGGTGGACTCCATGGATTGATTATGCAACATGGCGTACAATAAAATAATTACTGAACTATGTTACTAATAAAGATGATAATGTTTATGATAACATCAATAATAATAATAATAATAATAATAATAATGTTGATTTTATAGTTTTTAATGCCCACTTTTACTACATATGGCATTGCAGGCGATGACACTGATGATACATGAAATAAAGATGGAGCACCAGTGAAATGGGGGAAACTGGAGAAGCCAGAGAAAACCCACCCATGCGCCACTTTGTCCACCACAAATCTCACATGCAGTCACTTGGGATTGAACCCAGGTCACCTAGGTGAGAGTCAAGTAGTCTAACCACTCAGCCACAACAGGTCCTTGATGATAATAATGCCAAAAATAATAATAAATAATAATAGTGTATGACAGGATTTCAGTGATCACACCTAATACTGGTCTCATGCCCATATTTACAGAATTGGATGGTCATTCAATTAATATGGGTGGAGATATGGTCAGTAACATGCTTCTCCAATTGGAATGTTGCTGCCAATGTCCTACAGATTGGTACCTATGGTAGCTCTTTAACTTCCTCATGATGTTGAATGGGCAGTGTCCAATACATGGACCAAACAAACTGCATGGGTGGCTTCAAACTTGTATACATTCTATGGCTGGGAAATGGAAAGCTACCATACTATGGTGTAATACAAGGAATAATAGTTTAAACTGACATGTGCATAAATGGACATTACAAAATCTCCATTACAAAATTCAATTATCATATTTTGGAAAGCATTGTTTTAAGTCATATTATATCCACTGGTGGAAAAAATTGAGTCTGATACATTTAGATGCAATTGTTAATACTGTGATAACTGTTTATTTCAAATAATACCTATTTAGTTCTTTATAATATCTGTTTCATAACATACTAAGTCCAATAATCATGTTACAGAATGATATAAATAAATATTGACTATCCATACAATCTGGCACACTTTTCACTACATTATCCAATACCAACAGTACAGTCTTTTCCTTATGACTAGAGCAACCCATGTTTTGCTTTATTATTTTTATAATATGCTTTATCTTATTTATGATTATGCTTTATTTTTTTTATAATATATTTCTTTCATACAAATAAACTTCAGTATCTTAAATGACTTCTTTTTAGTAACAGTAAAGCAAGTTTCTTACATAAAGCTATACACGAACACACTACAATAAGAGAACAATGCTAAAGAATGAAAATCTAATCTAAGTCACTCTCTGTACCACATTCTTGAGATTGATTAATTGCAAGTTTTAGATGAGAATCAACATTTTCTTCTGTGAGACATGACTGTTTAGAATTTAAAATTGATTGAGCTTAGAAAAACTCTCAACTGAAGCAGATGATGGGGATGCCATTATTGCCTTCATTGCTAGCTTACTTAGTGTAGGCCTCTTAGTGGAATGTTTCTGCCAGAAGGATAAAGCAGTAGTAGAATACAAATTTTCTTCCTATACCATTGCTGCATATGTTGATATTTCTTCCAATGAAACAGTGTTGGAGAAGCGTTTCAGTTACCTGAAGTGAAGATCGTATAAATCCGCTCAGGAATGGCTAATGTTGGATCTAAATTCTGAACTTCCTTCCAAAAGCTTTTTGCAGGATGGTGTTCATTTATATATGTCTCAAATTTTTTACATGACACACCAGAACTTTGAAGCATATGTAGAACTGATGACAGAATAAGCCAGGTCTTAGTTACATCAGTATTATCTGATTCCAAGACTGTATTTGTTTACAAATACCATCACAGATTTTGGATATAGTTTTGAGTTGAAGTTGAAGGCTTCTATTTTTAAATTTGTTACAGCAGCACTACCTTCACCATCTTCCAGGTCAATCCAACATTTAAATACATTGAAATTAATGCTGTCATATTTTCCTGCCTTCAGCCATATGTCCCATCAAGTGATTACAGGAACTGGAGGTAGATCAAATGCTTTTGATTCTTTTAAGCATTCCAGTAACCTCTCTCGTCTGGGTGGAGTTTTCATTAAAGTGTCTTAACAGCTGCAATGAATTCATCAGCAATTTTGAGCTCAAATCTGATCTCTTTAGCACAAAGATGCAACACATGCACCCAACAGATAGAATATAAAAGCTGAGATGCATCTCCAGCCAATCGTTGCCAGCAGAAAGCGTCTGAAATAAAAACAATAAAGTTAGACCTGTGAACATCAATAAGATCTAGTATGTCAAGTATTAAATTTACTATAACATCAGCATTGCAATGTTGTACAATTTTGATTTTCCTAAGACAGAGTTTCTCGCCCAAAATACTCAATGGAGCAACAAGAATATTCACTACCTTACGATTTTTTATATCAGTCATTTCATCAACCACTAGATAAACAGATTTTCCCTCACATTTTGAGGTGGTTTCCTGAAGGTCTTTTTCAGTATATTTGACCAGATATTTTTACTCAAATTTGTAGCTGTCGCTACCCACTGTCAAAGCTGTTCATTGCAGAAGTCATGAAATGGAATACCAGCAGGAGTGAAAGCTTTTGACCATTTCTTTCATATTATCCTTTGAACTTTCCATATACTGCCACACTTAAGGTATAGTACTAGTACCTACATATGCTGCTAGGACTGCCTGAGGCTGAGCAATGTCCATCACTCTGTTTCCGAGATCTATGTTTAAAACCTTCCACATCCTTTTGCACAATGACCTTCTTTTCAACATTTATGCATTCTGAACATAAGGTACATAAAAGTTTCCCCGTTTTCAGCCACAAAATGATCTAAGGGAAACTCACAAACCCTTTGAATTGCATTTACAGCAGTTTTTGGCATGCTAGTATCCAACATATTTGAATGCTGTGATTCAGATTGTACCCTGACTATAAAACTGTTAAACTTCACTCACAAGAAGTTCATTGCTGAACTTCCTAACTTTTCATTGTTGCTGGAAATAATGTTTAAGTTCTGCATTGAATCTATTGCTGGAAATTAACTGCCTGTTTAAAATCTTAGAATTATGCTTTATATTGCATATTGTGCTGTTTTGCTTTATTTTTTAAAATTATGCTTTATTGTGCTTTTAAAACTTATTTGTTCCTAACTCTTAGACCCCCAAAATCATGTTCTGGGTAGCAACCACATGTCTAAAGCTCTATTATGCTTTTGGGTTGCATACTTATGAGTTGTATGTGTTGGTGGAAGTTGCTTCCAATGTGAACATGAAATTACTATAGGTGAAAATTCAAGTGGAAGCAGAATGAGACAAAAGCAAGCAAAAGATCTGCATACATCACCGTACTTGCCATGGAAAGTGGCAATGAGGATGGCAGTAGTACAGCAAATTGTGGCTGCTTCAATGCAGGATAAGAGAAAGTGTGAAAAAGATGTAAACACTATGAATCCAGGACTTGAAACTTTTTAGGCAATGGTTATTAACGACTTCCTCTCAGGATGTCAGCCAGATGGTAAGTGTTGGATTAATTTCTAAACTTTCAATGACGTACAGGGCGACAGAGTACATCATTGAAAGCTTGGAAATTAATCCAATGGTTACCTGACTGACACCCTGAGAAGAAGTCATTAACTATGAATCCAATCAGATGGTTATTATCAACCTGTAGGCTTAGGGATAGGAATAGAATGCAGATGGAGGGACTTGGAACTGAACCTTATGTTTGCTATTGTACCTATGTCCCATAAGGGGGTACTCTAGAAGGCAGGGGTGAGGTGAGAGGATATGCTGACTGTGAGAATCAGGAATGTGGCACAGTAATGACAGTTTCCAGATAGAAGCACCCTGACAGCCAGACACCCCAGGGTTCAACACCCCCACCAGGGGCCGTCCTCATCCTGACAGCCAGTCGTAGTTTGGGGAAGAGAGATTCACAATGAGCATCCATTTTCCCTGCCACACTGCACTGAGTATCATCACCAACACTTCCAACCCAGAAACCAGTCGGATGAAGGATAAATAAAATGAAATGGAAAAAATATGGAAAGACAGAAAATTCAATGAATGAAAGAAATCTACCTAGCATTCATTTGGCGACCCAGGGAAACCCCCCCAAAAACAAATGGGTCAGGTAGTTCCACCACAGAAATCAAACCCACAACCTCCTAAATGCAAGACACAGACAAAACCATCTGAGCAATCGCACTCAGAAACCTGTAGGCTTACATCAAAATTTGTTTAATGTGTAGAATTTTTTATCTAAATATGTAATGTTTTAACAATAATGATTTTATGCATTCATTTAACTCACAAAAGACATGATACTGGCAAATAAGTTTTGTAGTATAGGGGTAATGAGCTTACCTAACATTCAAGGGGTCCCAAGTATGAATGTTGATTAGGGTGAGTTACCTGAATACGGTTTCTTCTGGGTTTTCCTTTATCCTGAGAAAATGAATGTTGAGTAGCTTTAAGCTCATGGGTACCAGACTATTTGAGCTTCATTTCACCAATTTCATTCTTCTTCTGATATGATTTACCAGGTTAAAAGAAGTTAAAATACCTCCAAAAAATTATGAACACCATATATATAAAAACTTGTAATAAGAAAATTGTAATTTTGTATGAAGAAGATGTTTTTCTTTAATAATAACAATAATTAATGATTGGTTATTTCAAGTACTTATCTTATTAAGTGATGTTGATAATATACTTAAATGCAATTATCAAAACATATCATAACCATGGTGCAAACTACGCACTGGTGAGTGACAGTGACCTGTGCCTACTTGACTGCATAGCCATTGTTTGACCAGCTCCTTGTAAAATAATAATAACAAATACCTAGCTGCACAAAATCCATTGTGACACTTATCAGCAACTTGAGTAACTATAATTTTGGAAAGGTTGCAACTTTGATGACTAGAACCTTTGACTTGGTATATGCAATATATATATAAGATGCCGACTAGTGCCCAGTCTACGTCAGTCAATCAAGACAGCAAATGAGTGCAGTGAGTTAACAAATGAGGGAGTACAGTTCAGTTATGAATATTAACTCAATGGTTCAATGTGATTGTGAATTGGCAGATCAATTGTGTAAGTGATGATAGTGATTCAAATATACTTGTTGTGTTATGTTGAGTGCCCTAGTGGCAAATAAAGTGTGTTTAGTCATTATCAGTATTTTCATTTGTTATATTGGTGTCAGAAGTGGGATATAAATGCTGTGATGGAGCAGCTACTTCAGAGTTATTAAATGAGGTGCAGAGTATGAAATTTGGTATGAAGAAGATGGAGACAAAAATGGAAACTGGGATGGAACAGATAAAGGCAAACATGGAAACCAGAATGGATAGATGGGAAATGAAATAACTACAATGGGAGAAATGAAGATACAGATGCAGTTGAATGAAACTCTGGCCAAAGAAAGACCAAGATAAAATGGGGCTAGCAGTTGGCTGGTGGAAAGATTAAAGACCTTTGCCAATGTGTTAATGCTCTGGAAGACTTTGGGGAATGACTTGGCACCTGGAAGAGGAAGCCGACCCAGTGCAAAGGAGCTGAACACCTTGATGGAAGAAATGCTTAATGTAGCAAATGTTGGGAAAATGGGGGGGAAAAGGGGGGGAGGAGGAAATGGGAGATTACAGTAATTGCATGCATCAAGCCATCCAAATATGATGGCACGTCTACCTTTGAAGTCTTCCACTGACAATTTGCCACAGTCACCTCCCACAATTGATCAGGCGAGTAAGAAGCTGTGTAGCTGATAGCCAGCCTTCAGGAACGTGGCAAAAGCTTTTTAATGTAATTCTGATGTAGGCGTTAGGCGAGGATTTCTGAGATTCCCTCAAAAACCAGTTTTGGAATCATCGTTTGGCTGCAGCCTATTGCAGTCAGCTAAAGTCAAGGCAACAATAGTTAGGGCAGATGCTACTGGCCACTGAACAGTTAATGAACAAAACTCTGGTGAACCTTCCAACCAGTTGATTATCCCAGGTAGCTGCCTACTCCTGTGCAATGGGATGTGCCAAGATGTGACTCCGCCTTATGCTCGGAGACTACAATTCTGTCCATGAGACATTAACGGCTTCGCTGAGGATAGAGGTGGGTCAGGTAATGGCTATTCCCAACTCAGGTAGCAGCAGTTTTTGCTACGACATGGAGAGAAGTGGTATCTGTTGGACTATGACCAGCCAAGATACTCGGTGAGGATATCCAAGTCAGACAGTGCCTGCAGATAGGTCAAACAGTGCAGGCCCAACAAGGGAGTAGTCAGTGGTCAAGGTGACAGCTGACTCCACCAAGGAGATCAAAGGTATTCGTGTGAGACGGGGGTAAACAATTGAACCCAGGACTTTGACGATAGCCTTGTATTGGTGTTGTGTGTAAGGGGGTGGGGCCAACCAGGATATTTGTTTAAGAGCTATCTACAATCAAGCCAATGAGCGTCAAGCTGTATGTGTTAGGGTACGTCTATCCAGGACATCTGTGGAAGTACTGCTCACAACCAAATCGATGAGCATTAAGCAGTATATGTTGGTGTGGCTGACCAGGATGCCTGGTGATGGGCTCTCCACAGCCAAGCCAACGAGGATGGAAACAAATAATATCCAGTGCAACAGGGGCACATTGGAGTCATGCTCGTGACCCTGTGTAGACAGAAGAATGGATGGCTCGATATGAGGGAAGCTGTGCCAGGAACTAATGGACAATATGCAGCCATGCCCCCAATCAGACCTGATGTGGCAGAGAGCTTGCCTCAAATAAACCAAATCGGCCCCACTATTATAGTAATGATATCAGGTGACACCTCCCTGGAGTTGATCTGGGACAGATCATTGTTCACCACCCCATTTTATTAGTCGAATGTCATCACACAGTGTAAAAGAACAAATTCTGGATCAGCAAACAATATAATTTTTTTAATTTATTTTATTTATTTCTTTACATAGAATGTCCCAATGAGCATATTGCTCTGGGTAGGGGCTGGCCTTTAGTGAGGCCATTACCAAAGAATAAAATAAACACATATAAAAAGGAGTACATAAGTATAAATTTTATATATATACATATGTGTAATTTTTTTAACCTACCCAATTGTATGGCCAATTCTGGTAAACCCATTATAAATAATGTTATATATATATATATATATATATATATATATATATATATATATATATATATATATATATATAATAAATAATTATATAAATAATTTCACACCAAAACCAACAAAAATATCTGATGAGTTCCATTCACATGACTTTCTCCACATCTCTGTAACATATTATTGTTAAAAAGCTTATTCTTCTATCTACTTCATGCATTTCAAGATAAACTTAACAGAAATGGTCTTACTGCTTACTTCCTTGTAAATAGAAGGGAAATGATGGGAGTACCATAGGCTAAAGTGATAGTCAAATAAAAACATTAATGGGAATGCACAGAGAAGTAACTATTACACTAAACTTCACTCTTGAAATAAAGTAACTTACTTCGCACATGTTTCGGTGGCTGTTGCTCCATTGAAAATGGTGCCACCGAAACATGTCCGAAGTAAGTTACTTTATTTCAAGAGTGAAATTTGAGTGTAATCTTTGTTTTTACTCCTATTTGATAGTCAGATATTTTAAAAGGTGGTTGCTATATGATTGAAATTCCTTTCTTTGTATGGCTAGGAGATGACAAATTCTCATATGTGAAAACTATAAGTATTTTAAATCTGAAACCAATAATGAGTATCTCAGAAATGGTCAGCTCTACGGGGGGGGGGGGGGGGTGGAGGAGGAGTATATGACTTAAGGTATGTCTTTTACTGAGATCTATCTCTTACACTTTACCAGTTATGCAAAATTCATTCAGAATAAATAGGGCTCTAAGAGGCTATTCTCAAATCAAATGCTTTATTTCCCATGTAAATATATTTAATATACAATATTTCAATCAAAATCATTAGAGTAATTTTTTGAAAATTTTTCCATTGTAAAGGATAGTTTGGATTTTCTTGAAAATCTTTGTGTCACATCCATAGGAGATACTAAACTTAAATACCAAGTTTGGTATTAAACAGACTTTTTGTTTTCGAGCTATGCTGTCAGTAACACACACACATTGACATTTTTCTGAAAATGCTTGCTGTTTTGGACCCAGGGGGTCTCAAAATATGTATTTCTGGTGAAATCTTGGTATCAAATTTTCGGGTGTACTAATACAATACTACTATACACTATGTAGAGCACGTGTAGAGAAAGTAATAAATTCAGTACTTCTTTCTCTGTCAAATGGAGTTTTATTATAGACTCTCTTAAACTACTGTGGTTCTCAGCATCCCATTCCGTCGTTGGGTATGAAAAACCGCCAAAGTTTGCTCAGAGGCATTTTTATCATGCTTGAAGTTCTTTTATGTGCTATAAATCTAGACAGGGCTTCCCTTCCAAAGGAAGCTGTGCTAAGGATTTTTACACCTGAAAAAATACATCGTCCTTCGACAGGTTTGAACCCCCAACCTTGGGTAATCACTAAACCGCGGAGGACGACACTTTCTCTGTTGCCTACCTGTAGTAAGTTAGAGCCAGAATAATGTATTCCACTAAAAAGTTGATGATAAGATTTCATTGGAAATATATGTTTAAAGGTCCCCAGATTTCAAACCCTGTATTTCTTTCTGTACTGCATATAGTATGTAGAAGTACTGTATTCCACCTAAAAATTTGATACCAAGATCTCACCAGAAGTACACATTTAGACCCCTGATTCCAGGTTATGAAACAATTTTCAAGAAAATTCTTCCATTCCAAACCTTTACAAGGCAAAATTTTCAAAAATTTTGATTTTCTAAAAATTCCTCTAACAATTTTTATTTGAATACCATTTAACACATTTTCATACTATATATATAAATAATAAAATTATATATTGCATTTTCTGGCAATAGCCTTGAAATCCTCTGCACTCTTGTTTAACTGGTACACCATGCATTACAGATAAAACTCATTAAACAAAAAAATGTAGATCTTGTTAGAACAAAAATTATGTTAAATAATTTTTGCAGAGTTAATGATTTCTGAAATATTCATTGTTATTGGTTTAAATTTCCCAATACATATACTTTTCTTAAATGGAAAATTGTTATTTTTTTCAACATGGTCAAGCAAAGAGAACAAAATTTCCATGCCAGCACATAGCAACCAGCTATTTGATTATTGTTTTAGCCTAGTGCATTCTCTTATTCCTTTGTACCTACATGGAATAAATAAACCTTTGAATAATTTTTTGCAGAATAGGTAGAGAAAGTCATGTGAACGACATCAGATTTTTACTTTCTCTACTAAGTATTTAGTATATAGGTAAAGAAGGTATTGCATTCGACACAAAAATCTGATACTGGGATTTCACGGGTCCCTTGTTTCCAAAAAGGCACTTTTAAAAGAGGCCTGTGTGTCTGTGAATACAATAACTCAAAAACAAACAAATATTGTATAACAAAATTGGTAGTTAAGATCAGCATCTTTCAAGGAAGCAACACAAAAATTTTCAAGAAACTTATACATCCCTAAACTCCCCTTTACATGGATTATTTTTTAAAAATTTTGATTTTCTCAAAAATAGCTTTAATGACTTTGATTAAAATTCTCCTTATTAAAGATATTTATATTCAAGATATTACAATATGTAATATCTTGAATTTTCTGAGAATAGTCCCTGAAACCCTCATTTTGGAGGACTTTCTTATAAACAGAAAGCATAAGAGACAAAATCTTACTACACAAAAATTGTATATCTCATTAAAATACACAGTTTATGTTATATAGTTTTTTGTTGAGTTAACCATTTCCAAGATATTCCTTGTTATTGGTTTCAGTTTTAAAATACCTACGTTTTTCTCAGATGATCAAATGGCCACTTGCCACTCATTTCATAGCTCTTTTGTTTCACTCTTGGTCATGCAAAGCAAACCAAATTTCAATTTCATGACATACAGATAGCTTTTAAAAGATTTGACTTGCTTTAGCCTAGTGCAGTCCCTTATTTGCTTTCTATTTACAAGGAACTAAGGAATAAGACCATTTCTGTTAATGTTTATCTCAATTAATATGAACTGATAGAATAATCTTTTGTAATCAGTTGATATTTAGTTCAACACATACATTTTCAAGACAATCCCTTCACATCAAACTGACCTTTACATGGAAAAGTGTTCACTTTTTTTTATTTTCTCAGAGCTGCTCTTATCATTTTGATTATAATACAAGTATTTCAAATGTTGTATGTCAAAATGTATATCTTGAATTTTATGGGAATAGCTAGTTAACTCCTCTTTATTTAAAAGGTATTTTTGTGCTATTTTGTATAATACGTAAAGCATAGGAGATGGTGAAAAACTTACTTCATAAAAAAAAATTCTAAGTTCTTTAAAATACACAATTTATTTTTAATTTTTTTTTTGCAGCAAAGGCACTTCTAAGATGCCTGTGAACTACTATTGGTTAACATTTTTTGAGCATTTTTTCAATTTTTAAAGTGATGTTGCTATTTACATGTTTGTTGCAATGGAAAAAATGTGGAATTTTAAGGTCACCATTTAGTGACTGAGTTTTTAAAATTCCTCTTATATGTACACAAAATATGTAAGGAAACTATCTTTACAAATGTTTATCTTGATTATCATGAAGTAGATAGAAAAATAAGTAGTCATTAGAGTAGTTTGTATAAGTATATAAAAACATGTTAGGTACATTGATGACTTTCTTTACCTCTACAAAGTATACAAATTATAATTAAAAAGCTTACTTTTCTCTTTATATGTACAAACTGGGGTGATTATTACTCTAACTTCATTCATAATTACAGAACGTACTGGGACATGTTTCGGATATCATTGTCTTAATTTTCAACCTGGGTTCACTGTCGTGTTTCCTCCTGTGACTAATGGATGGCATTTTCCTGGCTGGATGTACTATACAATGAGATCATTTTCGCAGGATTTCAAAGTTTAATAGGTTGCATTTACTTTTATAGATGTATGCTTTTTCCCAAATGTAGAGTTCTCTTGGTTTCCTAAGAGCTTTTAACCATTTGGTTTTCTCTTTCAACTGATTACTTATGGACCAAAAATGCTCTGCCAATGCTGATTTCTCTGTTTGATCTCCTCATGATTCTCTTATGCCCTTTGAACCCTGTATTTATGTTCCTCTTTGTCTTTCCTACGTATAATTTATTACAATCTTCACAGCCAATTTCATAAACCCTTGTTTTTTTTTTCCTTTTGGTATTTTGTCTTTTATATTGGTCCTGAGAATATTTTTTAAGCATTCTTATTTACTGGGGCTAAGTTAAGCCTTATTTTTTGAATATTTTCATAAATGTCTGAAAGGCCCATGGCTAAAAGTGCATTTTTTGGTGTCTTTTATGTTGTTCAATGTAATGATTTTCTTTATTTCTTTCTGCATTTATTTTTATCTTTTTGTCTACTATCTCTTTTGAGGTAATTTTTGTATAATTTCCAAGATTTTGTTGTATTCTATATTGTTCATCACTATACTTACCAAACTGAAAGTGAGGATCTTTACTATTGCATATTTGTATTCCCTAGGAATGTAACTGTGATTTTTATGCAGTTTTCTGTGTGCAGTCTTTTCTATGGATGTCAAAACTTAATGTATTCTGATTCCTCATGATTTTTATGTTTGACTCTAATGCTATCGTGAATTTTACTGATGAATCTTGGGGGTTCAGAAGAGTTGTTGACTAACTTCTTGTCAACTATGACAAACATGTCATTTACATATATAAACCACTGCTTAAATATTTAAGGAAATGCTTCTGTTATGTGAGTTTCTAGCAGACTCATGACTAAGTTTGCCAGAAATGGGGAGAGTGGGTTGTCCATTCAGTAAATATGAAATAGTTTTGGTTTATGCACATTTTGGTTAGTATTCTATATTCTTCTATGGTTTCCTTGTCTATGTCTGTGGAGTGTAACTATTTTATCAGCAACTCTTCTACCTTGTCTTTTTGAATGCTGGGAAACAGTGAAATTACATCAAAGGAGACAAGCAAATCCTTTTCCTGCATTTCTACCTCTTTTATATTTTCAATGAGTTCAAGTGTTGTTTATGCTCAGGCTTTTTGGTTGGAGGAGGTTCTGAAATCTTTTCAGCAGCCAATTTGCCAAGTTGTATGTAGGCAAGTCTATTATATTGATGTTTGGATGTATTTTAGTGCCTGGTTTATGGATCTTTGGTAAGCCATATATTCTGTGTGTAGTTGGGTTAATAAGTATCAAGATTTTTTGAACTTGTCCCCGTGTTTCAAAAATTTGCAAAAATATTCAAAGAACAAGGCATAACCTTACCCAAAAAAATAAGAATTGCTTAAAAAAAATTCTCAGGACCAATACAAAAGAGAAAATTCCAACAGAAAAATGCCCAGGAATTTATGAAATTGGCTGTGAAGACTGCAATAAATTATACATAGAGGAACATACACATAGAGCATATGAGAAATGTGAGGTATAAACAAATCTAATAATCAGCAGAACATTTTTGGTCCACAAAAAATAAGTTGTAGGAGATAATCCAAATGTATAAAAGCCCTTAGGAAACCGTTAGAACTCTCCATTCAGGAAAAATCATACATCTATAAAAATAAACACAACCTATTAAACTTTGAAATTCCAGGTGAAAATGATCTCATCATACAGTATGTCTAGCCAGAAAAATGCTGTCCATCATTCACAGGAGGAAACATAACAGTGAACCCAGGTTGAAAATAGAGACAATGTTCTCTGAAACATGTCGCAGTATGTTCTGGTTATTTTGAGTGAAGCACAATAATAATTATCCCAGTTTGTACACATAATGTCAACTTCACTGTGCTTCCCATGTGACATTTTCTTTTATCTGTTTCATTTTAATCAAGACAAACCTTTGTACAAATAGCTACAGAGGGAATAGTAACAGTAAAATGTGTTCGAACTGGACGTTATGTGCTGGCCTTAAAACTCCACTCTTTCCAATCAATCACAGGAAACAACTGAAAAACAACAGAATGACAAAACATGGAATAATTTGAACTGTTAATATTAGATATTTAGAAATGGCTTATGCCACAATAAAATACTTTTAAATAAATTGTATGTTTTAAAGTTTTGGTAGTACACTTTCTCAATAACGTGCCTGTATCAGTTATACAAAATTCCCTCCAAATGAAGATGACTTTACAGGATGATCCCATAATCTGATATACATTTTGTTCTGTACATATCTTTACCATAGTGTTTTAGTAAAAACTATTAAGCACTATCTTTTTTTTTTTTTTTTTTTTTTTGTGAAAATCAATTCTTTTTAAAAGTGTTCGACATGAAGGGTAGTTGGGTTGGGGGGGGGGAGTATTGCATCTTTGGAAGAAACCATACCTAAAACACAAATTTTGCTATTTATTTGACTTTTCATTTCCAAGAGCATGCACATGTACACACACACATGGAAGTTGGTTGAAAACTCTTTTTTGGATTCAGGGAATCTCAAGACATGCATTTCTGGTGAAACCTAGACATCAAATTTTTGGGTGGAGTACAATACTTCTAATTATAATAGTCAGGTAGTTGAGATAATAAAAATGGCCACTTGATTGTAAACACAAATTTTGGACATCCACAGGGTCTTCAGTACCCACAAAACTTGACCGCTTGCACAGGGTTTTGCATCTGGGTAGCACAGCATGCTACAGCTGGCTGTGCTAGCATTTTACCATTTCTGCTTAAATTGTATTACTGTAAACCTGTACAAAATGTATACAAAAAATCTGACATGTTCCGTTCACATGACTTTCTCTACATCTCTGTAACAAATTGTGCTAGATGCTTAATGCTAATCAAGATAAACATTAGTAGAAAGTCATATTACTTGCTTCCTTGTAAGTAGAAGGGAAATAAGAGAATACACTAGCCTAAGGGGTTAGTCATATATTTTAAAAGCTGGTTGCCACATTGTTGAAATGTTTCTTTGCATTGCCAGGTATTGACAAATTCCTGTATGAAAATAGTAAATATTTTAGAAGTGAAACCAATAACAAGGAATTTCTTGGAAATGGTCATCTCCAAGAAAAATTTTATGTGCATAAATTGTGTGTTTTAACGAGATGTAAATGTTTTGTGCATTAAATTTTTGTCTATCTCTTACAGTTTACCAGTTATGCAAAATTCATTCAGAATAAAGATGTCTTCAGAGGCTATTCCCTGAAAATCAAGATATACATTTTATTTTCATGTATCTTTAATATACAGTGTTTTAATCAAAATCGTTAAGAGCCAGTTTTGAATGAAAAAAAAATAAAAAAATCAACATTTTTCCATGTAAAGGGTAGTTTGGAGTGGGGGGGATTTTTGTCAAAATCTTTGTCACATCCTTGGAAGGTACTTAACTTAAATACCTTTTTTTTTTTACCAATTTTTGTTTCCGAGTTATCATGTTCAGACACACAGGGCCTTTTCCTAAATATATTTTTTTTTTGGATACAGGGGACCCTAGAAAGTATTTCCAGTGAAATAGCTGTCTCAAATTTTTGGGTGGAATGCAATATTTTCTCTACACACTATGCACATAGTACGTGTAGAGAAAGTAAAAATGTAAAAAATTAACTCTTACCTGATAGTAAATGCTGTAAATGTCGTTCATCTTCAGCTAAACAACATTGTACTGAGGAAACATTTAGATTGATACAACTTAGCTTGAGTACTGTAATGTTTCGTGTTTCAACTGGTATGTTTTTTTTTTTTTTTTTAGCAGCCTCCAATGTATGAGTGCCTTTGGGCAAATGTTATAAGATGTTCATTAATTTTGTTGGATTTTTCTTCTGTTATCACTGTATGTCTTAGCATGCATTTTGTTTACTTTTTTAAATTTAGCATCCTTTCACTAGATACAGTATTTTTAAAACATGATGGTCCTACCCCGTCTTCTTCCAAAAATTTGCTTTAAAGTTTGTGGTTAGGGGTTTGCAGTTGGAAACCAGCCCTCGTTGCCAAGTCTTCCACTTGTTGGACCCTTAACTGAGGCACAATTCTCCACTTGCAAGCACTGTCTCCAGGAGATAGATTTTACTGTGTTGTCTCTAGGCCCTAGTAGAGGCTTGTCTTTTGTTTGCTAAGCGATAGAGGGCAGTGGTCTTGTTTGAGGGCCTTCATGTTTTGGAGAAAACTATAGGACATATCAACGTGTTTCTTGTTATGCACTGAACCAAGCCTACTCAAAAGACTGTGAAGTGAAGTTCTGGAAGGAGACAATTGTGCAAGAAACTTCACAATGATTTCTTCAGGAATGTGATGGGCCAATTCACATATAAATATACATTGTTCTAAAGACAATTGCCTCCCCATCTTTGCAAATGAAATTAAACTGACACTTTGTGTCAATTGAGGGAAAGAACCACATTGGCTCTGATGTACACCACAATACAAGCAGTCAGTTTTATACTGAAGACCGTATATTATGAGTCTAACAAGGGACCAATTTCCATGACCTAAAAACAAAAAATTCTACACAACATGGAACACTTGCCAATCATAGAGGAAACTTGCATTCCTTTGTGAGCCCAGCTCTCATGCATTTCCATGAAATCAAAATGAAGGATCAGTTACCCAATTGTGTTACATCGGGACCATGTAATATAGGTAAGGGGAGCAGAGGGAGGGAACAGTGTATTTAATATCTTGCAACCAAGTATGTTCAAAGTAAATCATGCATTCCCTTATCTCAACAGTCCTTACTTACTATGAATATCACCCCAAAAGTTTTTAGCAACAGCCTCAAATATTTATCAATTGAGTTGTAACTTTGACAATGTACAGTATACTCCCAATTATCTGGGGTAATGTGGGGGAGAAGCAGCAAGAAATATTCGAAAAACACAAATAATCGAGAAATCCATAATTTAATGCTTTTAAGGTACAACATACATGTGTAAATAGGAAATTACGTTTAAAAGCTTTTTTCAACACATATTCTTTGTTCAAAAGTTTTTTCTATTTCTGTGCATAGGTATTATTTTTTAAAATGTCTGTGATGGTCTGCTTCTGAGAGGAGTTCACATTTTCTCCCAAAGCACTTCAAATTTTTCTTGCAGCAAGTTCGCGAATCCTGTGACATTTGAATTTGGTTACCCAACCAGATGAGGCATTAAATTTTCCATCTAACCCTAGAGCTTCATGAAAAAATTTAGCCTTTTCAGCACACATAGTGCCTGAAACAATGAAACCTGCTGCTCATTTTTGGCTGAACCATTGTAAAGGAACGCATCTAAGTCATCGAATGTAAATTCTTCATGCTTCTTTGTGCAGATGGTCCAGAATTAGAATCACAGTTCCTAATAATATCCTGTATTTTCTGCTTATTGTTTTAATGTCTCGAAGTCTGCATTCCAATCCCATAGTCAGCACTAGTTTTGCAACAGTTTCCTCCTTCTCAAATCTTCCAATTATTTTAATTTTTGTTTTAATGTCAAAAAAATGTTTTTTTTTTTTCATTTCTCCACCATCTCTTTTACAAATTTCTTTTAACTTGCTTCATTGACACTCGCACCATGAATAACATTCTGGATAACTGTGCTTGTTTTTAATTTACATGGAACAGGCAGCCGGATAACAATGGAAACGGTACTCTGTTGTTTCGCAGTGATTGTTTAAATAATCATACAGCAGATCCTTTATTGTTGTTTCCAATAGAAGAACAATCTACAATAATTTTTTTTTGGGGGGGGATGCATAGGTAATCTGCACACAGATCATCAGGAGTATTCTGTATTCATCATTATGACGAATATAATTTTGTATACACTGAAACCACTTTGAAAATGCATCTGACCAAGCTTCTTTTGGAAGGTTGTTCATAAAATCCATGTAAGCCCCAATGGTCTCCATGTAATGAGGAATGGCTATCATAGAGCTATATATATGCTTTTTTTTTTGTTTAAGAAAAAGGAAAAATTCACATGGTGCTAAATCTGGAGAATAAGGAGGGTTTGGAAGGACTCTGATGTTTTGATCAGCCAAGAAATCGAGTGTTCTGGTCATTGTGTGAGCAGAAGCATTGTCATGGTAAAACAGCAGATCAGCAATCTTCAATTGTGGATGCTGATGGCAGACAGTTACTCACATAACACTCTGCAGTAACTGCTTTTTGGGTATCCAGGGTAACAAATGCTAAGTGAGATCTTTTTTCCTACATTGTTGCACCTTTACACTTTTGTTGGGTCATCATTTGGAAATCATCATTATTATACCGTTTGGAACTTTTTTTCTGGATCATCTCCTGTTACAATGTTGTAGGTGGCCTTGCTTCTCCCAATATTGAATCTTTCCAGCACGAAATAGCAACATTCCAGACAAGCTGCTTTCTGGTCCACTGTTAATGAATATAAAACTGAATGAGAACAATAGGATGCCATTCTCTGCTGTTAGTCCAATGTTAAGGGTACTCTAAAAGTCAACATAAGTGATGAGGGGATCCCCTGTTAATAGCTCCTGTGCAGTTGCAACTGTTTCTGTGTTACCCCTATGTGAAGGTGACCTGTGTGAGGTTCATCTTCCAGAAATTCTCAATCTCTTTGGAACCATGTTTCCAAAGAAAGCTCTGGATGGTGGAGACCTCAGAAAAATATCTACCACACATATGTTCTGCTGTGAGCCTACTTTAAAGTCATAATAAATCATGGCACGAAAACCATGTTGTGACAGCTCCATTACTGTTGCCTATTGTGCAATACTGATTGTGCTTCTGGCCACATTTTTGCTAAAATACTTGTCACATTGTTGCTAGTAGTGTTTTTATAGTTTTAAAGTATCCTCCTTCCAATGAAGGCAAATATACTGTCATTTTTAAGGTTTCACCATTGGCAAACACTTTCAGACCAAGTGTCAAGTGTTCCTCTCTCTGAGCTTAGAGCAAAGCAATACTTGTCTTCTGATATCACAAGTATTCCACCCTTGCTCATTTTTCCCAGTACTGTAGCTTAACTGCACTTATGCTTAGGCAATGTATATTATAATTTTGCAACAAGTAAAATATGCCATTAATCAACAAACTACAATAAAAATCCTTTGCTTTACTTAATATTACTAAAGTAAAGTACAATAACAGTATGTTCATGAATCTTTATGTAACATATTTTATCACGTTATAAGTGCACAATCAATCACACATTTTTACTATAATTTTTTTGTTAAAAAAAAGCACAAGACACAGACATTTAATGTAGCAGATGGAATGGTAGTCAGAAATTATCTCACTTTCTGGCCCTCTGATCACAACCTTTTTGGAAATGTTTATGCAATTTTAACCTTTTTCGTTTTGTTCATTCAATTTTTTGTTGTTGTATTTGTTCACACACACACACCTACACACAAAAAAATGCAATTGTTGCACACTATTACCACTACCATTAAGAGCACTCAAAATGGACCAAGTACGTTTTTTCTCTTTTTTTTTTTTATTTATTTTGTATTTTTATACTTAACAGAAAGGCACCGCAAAAACACAACTATTTTCATATCTTTCTTTTTTATTTTCTTAATAAATGGACATAAATATTTTAATGCGCAATTATAACTATGCAAACATTTTTTTTTCTTTCTTTTTACTTTGGCAAACACAAAAAGCACAAAAACATCAAAGTTCTGAAAATATTTAACCATCTTCTGTTTTGAATAAGTATAAAAAGCTGAACACTTCTATTTGTTTGGTGTGCCAAAAATTTTACAGGCACTTGATGCAATAATAATAGCAATAAAGATCTAACTCATTTGTATAAAATTAAAACTTTGCTAACTTATCTCTAATAATTATATCTTAACAAGTACATATGTATACTTTTATCTTTAAAGAAACAAAAAATGACAGTTATAAAATTTATATAAATAAGACTTAGCCAGCTTATAATTCAGAGTTTCCTCAAGCAAGCAGAGTTGTATTATTTTCAAAGTTAAAAAGCAATGCTAGCTAACAATGCTAACAGCTAAATTGTACCCTATGATGGAAGAAGGAATGGAATAATAATAATGGGGAGAATAATAACATTTTGGTATAAATGTTTGGTAAAAGAGGATGGAGGAATCTTAAAGCTATGTATGAAGCAACAAAAAATTCTAGAGAGCACAAATAGTAGATCGGTGGGGGTTGGAAAAATTATGGAGAATAGGAATGGAAAATGTATGGAGGCTTGAAGAAAGAAATGAAAGTAATGTAGGCAATCTAGTAAAATGCAGGGTAGAAGACATAGAAAGACAGGAGATTGCTGTAACAGACAAGAAAAGGACTAGCTTGGATGAGAAAAGGTACAATATTTCTAAGAGGGATAAGAGGTAGTGAAAAAGGAATATGTGAAATGTGTCGTGAGAAAGTATAGAACATTATTTGATAGAATGCAAGGAACTAGCAAAATGGAGAAACAAGGTTTGGGAGAAAAAATGGGATAAAATAGAGGGGAAAATTGTAACAGTAAAAATGTTAACAGGGAAGGAAGAAAAGAAAATGAGAAGCATAGGTGGGTTCCTGCGGAAAGCAAGAGAAAAATGGGCAAGAAAAATGAGTGCAAAAGAAGAAAACAGATTGGAGGAGAGGGATAGCTAATATAAAGAGGGAAGTGTTGACAGGAGCTACTTGGGAGACTAATCGCCTGGGTGCCATGCAAACAGAGGTAGCAAGAAGGCAATTAAAATGTGTACATAGTTTAGTTTAGAGTAAGGAAAAGCTATGTAAAAAAAGTTGTACAAATAAATATTCATACATTCACTGTGATGGAGCACTAAATGGAAGGAAGCCTTAAAAATGTTGCTGTGGTGTTCTGTCATGTTTAAATATTTGTCAGCTAGTAAATGTGATCAAACAAAGGACATTTAGAGCAGCACTTGTCAGTCCAAAGAGCAAATGAAGCAGAGTTGAAATTAGTCCACTGTAAATGACCATTAATGTGTTTGGGTTTTTGGTGGTAATATACAGTAAACAGAAAATAACCCAAATTGTCAAGTTAGAGGCTTTCCTTATACACTGCCCTTAATTTCAAAGAAATTTGAATCATATTTGACCAACATGGGTAGTCTTGATCATTAAGACCATGACTGTAATTGGGAAGTCTACATCCTGCTGGAATCATTCTCAATAACTGAGGCTTGTTCCAGTCCTCATAACTGACAAATAATAATTTGCTGGCTTACCCTAAAATATGGAGGACTTACACTTAGGTGCTTAGAGTCAGAAACCTATCAAGGAGCCAACAAACATTTAATCATAGAAAGAGGAATCCGGGAGGAATTGGCCCATAGCCTCACATGAGAGTGAGGAAAGTAGATAATAAAAAATGAAGGTAAAATGGATGATAGGAAAGATGGTGATGGAGCAATTGATGGAATGGATGGCAGAGGAAATTGGAGAACCTGAAGAAAACCTGCCCAGATGCTGCCCTGTCCACCGTAAATCCCACATAGGGTTCGCTAAGCTTGAACTTGGCCGATTTGGTGAGATCCGAGTGGTCTAACCACTTGGCCACTGCAATGCCTACCTACTAAATGCCAAGCAGGAAGTGTAACCTAGGCCTGGAATGCTTCCTTCCAAAGTATATGAGATGTTACCATGTTCCCAAAATAAACAAGTGGCACACGTACAAGTGATAGTACAAGAAAATGTCACTAAATGACACTTCATACATCTGGTGAGCCAGTGTACCTAGCAGTTTCATTTTGAGTGGATGCATTTTGTATTTTTAAGCCTTTTTCCTTTATTGTGTGTTGCTTGCATGGCGATCTCACAAGGAAGATATGAGACAGCAGTGCTTCTACATAAAATTTTGTTTCAAACTTGGGAAAACTACTACAGAAATGCATGAATATTAATAAGTACTTGGAGCTAATGCTTTAGGCAAAGTTGTCCTTCATGGTCTAAGGGTAATATGCTAGCCTCTGGTTCAGGAGGTTGTGGGTTCAAACCCAGTGGAGGGCAATGGATTTCTTTTTTTTTTCCAGGCATAAAAAGCATTAGCATGGCTTCCTTATACAGAAAGTAAAGCCACTGGCTTTACTTTCTAGATGCTTGTCTAGATTTATGGGATTTAAAGAACCTCAAACCTTATAAGAGAACTCTGAGCAAAATTAAGTGATCTTTCAAACCCAATATAGAATGGGGTGCTAAAAACCACAGCAGTTAAGAACATCCATAAATAAAAATTTCATTTAAGCTAGAATCAACCTACAAGTGGTTCAGGAGGTTTAAAAATCTGATGTGTTCCATTCATATTACTTGCTCTACATCTCTGTAACAAATTACTGTCAATAAGCTTATTCTTCTATCTACTTCATGCTAATCAAGATAAGCATTGGCAGAAATTACCACAAATAACAAATGTTATGGAAATCTTTTATACATATTGATTACATAAAATTACCATGGCAGCACCATGGATGCATAGTTACACCAATCATCTCTCACCATGGCAACCTGGGTTTGATTCCAGGAGACAGCATGTAGGATTTTTGGTGGACAAAGCAGCAATTGTGGGGGTTTTCTCCTCCTCCTCAGGGTTCCCCTGCCATTCATTCCACCACCTGCTCCATAATTGCCTCTTCCTTCATTTTTTTCACAATCATTTCATATCACCTTTGTCATACCATCATTGGGCTGATTACCCATCCTGGCTACTCTTTCCAATTTGCTAAACAGACATGTGAATCCAGGTGATAATTTACAAGTCGTACAAGGAGGATAAATAGGAAAACAAAGAAAAAGAATATAAAATTCCCAATCAGTGCATACAGTAATTTGCTATAAAATTAACTTTTATGCTATCTGTCGATTTCAACCAAACCTGGAACATGTTCATAAATCATTCCTCAAATTCTTGCACAAAATAAACTTCATGCAATGGCTATTTAGTTATGTTCATATATATACAGATGGAGATGCTAAAGCTCTAGAGTTACAATTGTACCTAAAAACTAGAGATAAGTGGCAGAATTAGTATCCTTTGCCATATTTAGATACCTTTGAGATTACTTACATATAAAATGACATTATTACATCTCTGCTTGCCAGTTAACTCTGACTTACATTTAACTGCTATTCTTGATGAAATACAGAACATTTAAACAAATTAAACATATGACAACAAAAAGATTAATGTAATACATGGCACATCTAACATCATCTACAAATGTAACAGCTAGTCATGTGTGTGATTCTCAAACTTTTGTCAACTATCATCTGAAGTTGTGCCGTGGCTGTTTCCTTGTTAAACTGCAGTGCTCAAGTCATACATTTATTGTTTGTTAATTGACAGATCTCTGAGCACTATATAATGTTGTGTGTTTCATATGGATACCGCTTGGATACATTCATATTCTTCAAGTAGTTAAAAATTACAATAAATAACAACACTAGACATTCCAGTTTATAGTGTTCGGCTTATATGAACTTAGTTTTGAAAATACAGACAAATTACATCTTTCATAAACAGGAAGTTCTGGGAGGGGAGGATTTCATATTTTGAAAGGAGATAGCAAGCATCATATCAAGTCCAATAAATAGGATCCTAAAATTTATATCTTCTGAGACACAAGCAGTCATTTTACGGTGTCTGGGGAAAGCCATATAAGTTGAAAAATGTAATTTTGAAAGGATGCTGCTCTTGTGGCTAATTTTGACATGCTCATACCAGGTGAAGTGGGTAGTACTAGCTCAGCTCAGCTAGCTCCTTGATGAAGAGCAGCCAACTAGTGGGCCCTAAACCTCAAGACATAGCCCAATATACTAAGCTGCCAATCATAGCCAGGGATGGTTTTTAGAAGTAGAGGAATGGGGCAGTTGTGGCCTAAATGGGAATGGAAATTTGCTACTTTGGCAGGTTGTAAACATTTAACTTCACAGATACCAAGGCTATTCTCTGGTTGACTGGGGCTTTCTCTTCACAGATCCCTTAGTTAAGCTTTGTGGCTACATCTTGCAGATGTGGTTATCAAGGAAATCAATGAGAATGTCCATGATATAATTATTGCTGATTGATGAATAAAAGGTTGTGAAGTGGCAGAAGCCTTAGGTGTGTCAATGGGAATGTCAATTAATATTTTGCATGATAAGTTAGAGATTAAAATTTTGTTGGCAAAAAGCGGGCTGCTTTACTCACAATGAACATATGGGTGCAGCTTTCAACTTTGAAGTAATGTTAAGAGCTATTTAAGTGAAATCCATAGGACTTTTTCCACCGAGTTGTCACAGCTGATGAGGCCTGATTCATTAATTCAGTGTAATCCAGAAACCAAGCAACAATCAAAATAATGGGTTGCTTTCAGGGAATCTGTTCCAAAGAAGGCAAAGATGATCCCATTGGCTAGAAAAATAATGGGAAGGATCTTCTGGGATGGGAAGGGTTTCATATTCATTGATTTTTTAGAAAAAGGAAAACAATTACTGGACAATACTGCAGTGAGTTATTAGCCCAATTCAACAAGAAGTTGGAGAGACAACCCCATTTGTCAAAAATGAAAAGGTTGTTTCATCATAACAAACTGCACCAGCATATTCATCCGGAGTATTTGCAACCTAACGCATGAATTGCTGCCACACCTCCATATTTGCCTGACCTGGCTCCCTGCAATTTCTTGTTCCCAACATGAAGAAATGGTTTATGGAAGTAAAATTTAGACCAAATGAGATCATCGAAATGGAGGTGTATTTTGCAGATCTTGACAATTCTTTGTTTTGGAAAGGTTAAAAAATATGGCAGGAATGTGGGGTAAGTGTTTATCCCTAAAAGAAGACTATGTTAAGACATAAATTACTGTGTTTGAAAAAAATTAAATCTCCATTCTTAATATGGGTACTTATTGAACTGTCCTCATAACATCATTCAGTTATGATTCTTAAATTCAGATATCACTGAAAACTGTATACCAGAGTAAAGCCGGTGTAAATGGTACCTATATTTTCAATGATGCAAATGTTTTGTTATGTAAGATTTACAAGTTTAGTAGTGTAGTATATTATTAAAAAAAAGAAAAAACCACACAACACTAGCATGTCTTACTTACATGGGAAATGCCTCAGTATGAATAGGAATCTTTAATCATTGAAAAACTGAGGTTTGCAAAGCCTTTCAATCATGTAACAATTTTTTGATAGAAATGGGCCTTCACAGCAGATGGAGGTCTTCAACAAAGTGAAGAAGATAGAAAAGTATGTTGCAATAAGCACAAGGGACAAAATAAACTTCACAGCAAGCTTGAGAGGAACATTCTGAGTGCAATATATCAAATGCTACTTCAACTAAGCTCTTGAAATTGTAGAAGTATAACAAAAACAATATACCCAGATGCCTATTAAGCATACTGCAGGACTGGGCAATAGACCTAGCAGATAAGATACTTGAGAGAAGTAAACATCCAAGATTTGGAAATATTTCATGTTTTTTTGCAGTATCTTTTGTACTCAGCATCCTGGCCATTAACTAATTCATCTATCAATTTAGCATCTTTGTGAGAACTACATTAATGACAGAGCAGAGTATTCTTTTGACTGCTGAGATTTTCAGAGAATGCTGGAGAGAATGCCAGCTTTTGGATATTTTGTCAGTTCTGCTAGCTATATTTATTTATAGGACAGTTTTTCTCAATTTGCAGAAGACAAGCAAGTAAGACCTTACACAGTCAAATGCCTTTGCAGTTTTTTGTTTGTTTTAGAGTGAGTCCATGCATAACTTTTAAATAAAAAAATTCCTATTAAATAACTCAGAAGTTTGAGACAAGTGAAGTTTTAATCAATGTGATAGTTGAAAATGAGTCGGAATAGTAACACTCAGAGATCAGGCATCTACAGAATTGACTGCAAGGACTGCAAATCATCTTACATTGGCCAAACAAAAAGAAGACTGGAAACAAGGCTAAAGGAACATTTCAGACATATCAAACAGAAACAAACAGATAAATCGGCAGTAGCATACCATTTTTGGACATCACATCATGAAATACAAAATGACATAAAATTGCTAAAACCTGTAAACAACCCGGCAGAACTTACAGTTTGGGAGAATATTCTCATTACACAACAAAAAGACCAACTGATGAATTTTGAAATACCGCCACATGATTATGAACTTCTACTGAGAACACCAGATGGCTCCACCGTAATAGACCACAGAGCACAAATTCCAGCCATCAGTCGGACTTCAACTGAAGAAGAGGGCAATTGCCCTTGAAACATATGTTTTGAACATAATTACATATAAGTGAGGTGAGTGTTACTATTCCGACTCATTTTCAACTATCACATTAAAAAAATTCCTGTTTAAACTAATGTCCTTCCCCACTAGAATGATGTTATGTTACATTTGCAGGATTATTTATTTTATCTTTAGCCTTGCTGTGCAGTTAATCCTATTTCACAAAAGCAAAACAACAATGTTATAAATTTCTTAACACACACAGTGACTATTGGGTTGAATATGTGCATTCTAATTAAGTACCATCCATTGCTGTAACTCAAATTAACTTGATTAATTGATTCAAAATCTTCTCGGGCTTCTAGCCAGGTAAAAACTGGCTAGAAGCCCGAGAAGATTTTGAATTAACACGTTGCCAGGAAAGCTTTAGTTCTTATTGATTAATTGAATTAATTATTATGAGGTTAAAAAGGATCAAATTTCAAAAGTCTAAAGAGACAAATCTTAAAGCATGGGATGTTTGGCAACTATATAGGACCTATTGTGAACATACCCACAATGCATTTTTATGAAATCAAAGCAAAGGATCAGTCAAGACAATTGAGTGCGATGTATCACAACCATGTAATGTATGAAAGATTGTACGGAGCAGAGTCCAGGGAAAGATACATTCAATTTCTTACCATCTAGTTCAAAGTACAATGTGTATTCCCCTGCCTCACCAGCCGTTACCCAATTAGTAACTTTGCTTTTCCCATATATCTATTCAGCAACTTCTCTCTGAGCCTGATATCACAGATGAGCCGACATTTATACATCTTATTACACTTGTTTGTTTCTTTCAGAGCTTATGCTTGGTTAAAATATTGTATCACTTGAAGTGAGCAAGTTATTCAAATGAGGTAGTTTAATTTTACTTTTAAACTACTCATATTTCATGTTAAAATTTCTGAACCTCCGTCTCAGAATATTGTTATGGCAACAAAAAGTTGTTTAGTTTCATTGCATTGCTGGAAAATGACCACCTATATTACTGATTAATAATTAACCTCCCATTATTAGGTTTTGTTCTATTTACTCTTTGTTCTTCAGAAACTCTAAATGAAGAGACTGCAAAGTGATGTTATTAGTACAAAAATATCTTTTGTAATTGCAGAGCCAGAATTTTCCCCTAGGGTTGATTATTAAAGTGGTTGTTCTCAGCTATTATTTTTGTTTTTGTTTTTTTTTTTGGTAGTGTTTAATGTCCCCTTTTACTACTTGTGGCATGCAGGCGATGGCACTGGTGATATATGGAATGAAGATGGAGCACCGGCAGAATGTCATGGTGGAGGAAACCAGAGAACCCAGAGAAAACCTGCCCCTACGCTGCTTTTTCCACTATAAATCTCACATGCTTGGTATTGAACCCGGGCCATCTAGGTGAGAGGAGAGTGGTCTAACCACTCAGCCATGTCACAGCCCTCTCAGTTATTAAATTGTATGTATATCCCAAATGGAACATATTAGTTTATTGCATTTCTATGCTTTTTGAGAACAATATTTTTGTTTTAGTTTTAAAGACCTTCCTCAACCATGGTTTTTTGAGGAATCACCCTAAATAAAATTTCCACCCCTTTCACTGCATTTATTTCACAGAAAAGAACTGGAATTGGACGATTAGTTAATACTCAATTTTGAAAATAAAATCTGCAATCATTCTAGGACATATCAAAGACAAAATTTCCTATCTCAGATTACTTCATGGACAAATGCAGAAAGCTCAGCACTGTAAGCATTTTCATTTACAACTGTGGACAGGGTTTACCTCACACACTCACTCAATATGGTTAGTATATTGTCTGCATTCAAAAGGGTTGAGACATATTAACAAACACCAGAAAACTTGAAGTTTCTGAGATCAATGCAATAGTAAATTTATTATAAATACTTTGAACAGCATTATTTGTGATCCTGTGTAAAAAGGTAAGCAAGTAATTCAGTGTATTTTCAGGTACAAATTTGAAAATGATTGTCCCTGATTGCAATTTGAACAATTATATTAATGGTAGTTGCAAAAGCATCAAAGCAACTGCCATAAAAACTGGAACTGCTTAGATACTGCTATCCAAATAAAGGACTCAAGTTTTTTTAACTTTTTTTTTATTCTTGTATGATGTATGATCCAATGCCACCACAAACACTGAAGTATAACTTAATATTGCATATCAAACCTAGATTTCTGCCACAACTGTAATGCATTCCAAATCCTCTTTAAATCAAATGTTTAGCATCTCCTGTGATACTGATCAGATTATTAAGTCAAATCATTGTCCTTTATATTTAAGTTTGACCTTGTGAAAGAGAAAGAAGTTGCACTGAGCTAAACCGAGTATATGGTGTGTAAATAAAGTAATGAGATGGATAGCATAGTGTTTGATGTGCAAACACTGGTGACTTAGGATTTGGAGGGTTTCAACTTGTCAGGCCAAATGTGTTGTTTGCAGTGCTTGCTTTTGTGAAACAGAACAGGGGACACAAATTCCAAGCAGTAGTGTGCAATCAAGTTTTGTTTCACATTTGGACACAGTGGAAAGAAAAAGTTTACACAATTTCAGCAGGCCTACTGAGACAGTGTTTTGTCAAGGGCTCAGATTTTCAGTCATTTAAGGCATTTTCAGAAGGAAGAGAGCCAACTGAAAATGAATGTAGTCCAAGGCCTGCAGTTCAAAAACTGATTAAAAGGTCACAAGAGTCCGGGATCTTGTGCTTGTAAATTGTTGGTACCAAGAGGTCCTTGAAAGACTTTGCAAAAGGTTCATGCATGTGAGGCCAAATTAAAAAAAAAACAACAACTAGGTGTTACATCATGATAATACTACTTCTCACATAGCAATTTCATTAAACCATTTTTTGGATAGTAAGACCCTTTCTGTGGCTCCTCAGTCGCCTTAATCACCAGATTTAAATCCCTGTGACTTATTCTCTTCCAGAGATTGAAATCATACCTCAAAGGGCATAATTTTGGGACCTTGAACAACATTCAAAAGGAAGTAACAGACCAGCAAAAGGACATTCTAATTTCCGAGTTCTAGCAATGACATGAGGAGTGGAAGACCTGTCTCCAGGCTTGTGTGGCTTCCTAAGGCACTTACTTTTGAAGGAGACAATGTACAACCGTAATACAATTTGAATAAAACTGGAGGAAAAAAAAATCATTCTCGTTACTTTATTTATACATCATGTCAATGAGGCACAATACAAGCTGCTCTGCAATGAAAAATGTTGCAGCCTTGCACCGTTATTGTCACTGACCTTTTAAAATAAGTGAAAGAAATCTTGCTTGTATAACATGTGTGTTTTTGCAGCAGTTTGTTTTCATTTTGAAACAAGCACATTCTGCCATCAAAACTATTGCATAATACACACAGGAGAATGGAAAAACATTTATCAACAAATAAATATAGCTACCTTGAAGGGATGTGGCAATATGGTGTATCATTAAATTTAGCTGTACCAATACAAGGTATATCAATGCAGTAATGAGACTGGTAGCATAGGGTGCAATCAAACAACACTGGTGTGCAAGACTATAGGGAAGGTTGGTGAACCTGTGAGACATCATCAGTGCAAGTTGGACTTGTTAGCATCATGGTTGTCTGCAGCAATTGTTCTAGTGAAACATGATGGTAGCAAGTGTTTTGAACATGCTTTTATTTAGATTTGGATGGAAAAATTAAAAACTTTGGCAGGCCATTGGAGACAGTATTCTGTCAACAGCCCCAGGTGTTTCACTGGTTTAAGAGTTTGCAGAAAGAAGACAGTCAACTGACAATAACCCTTGAACAGAAGGCCTTCAACATCAAGAACCGATGCAAATGTCAAAGTTGGGGTCTTGAGTGTTCTGATCTTTGGTTGACAAAATGATCAGGCATTCATCAGATGTTGACCAATGAATTGGGGGATCTGAAACAGCTGTTCAAAACTGGTTCAGAGAAACCTCTTTGCAGGACCAAACTGACAGGTGTGTATTTTTTGGAATGATTGAAAATAATCCTCATTTTCTGGAACATCTTGTTACTAGTGATGAGATTTGGATGTATTAGTACAACCTGGAAATAAAGCGCCAGACCATACATTATGCACACACCTTTTTTTTCTAGTTATACAGGGAAGTGCAGGCTGAGGGGTGGGGGGAGAGCTTTCCAGCACGTCTTTCTGCATTGTTGTCAACCAAAGAAAATTTCTTTCTTTGAGGCACTTAGCCTTAAACAAAACACAGCACTTGTGTACGTAAGTGAACTCTGGGATCTACAAACAGAATGAAATCATAGGATTGAGGTCACTAAACTCAGGGAGATCCATAGTGATCCCTGACAGCCAGCTTGCTGTCTTAGCTGATAAGAGGTGTATCTGGCAACACATCCATGCTACATAAGCAATGACATCATCCTTGTTGCAACATGTAACAAATATTCCTCAATGCACTTTGTTGACACCGAGTAATCCTAGCATAATTATAAATATAAACAATGATAGTAATGTTGACTTTAGAAACAATGATAAAGATGATTTAAGAGAAGAGTTCCTGCCAAGTGACTGAGAGGTTTGCTGTTCTAGCCATGGACAAGACAAAGTGGCAACAATGACGAAGCGCCAAAGAGGTAAGGCAACTATCAGGATCACTATGGATCTCTCCGACTTTAGATGCCAGGGTGTATAGCATAGTTCATGTCTCAAAGTTGCTGCTCTGCTTCTGAAATTGTACAAAACCTAGTGAATGAAGACTAGGGAGTTGAGCACCCCAAGAAAAGGTGCACTCACAGTAATAACACTCTCCTTAACCATTTATTTGCCTCTTCCCAAGATGAGGGAAAAAAAATTAAAAGGAACGTTGATTTGGAGCCCTAAATAACTTCCATGACTGTAACTGAATAACTGAATGTAATTCTGTATCCAAGTTCTAGCACTGGTACAAGGAGCTTAAGAACTGGTGCCATGTGGCTTTTCAAGAGGATAATGTTTAATTGTAATGTTATTGGAATAGATAAAAAAAATCAGTCTTATTACTTTATTTACATACCTCATATTTTATCACATGTATCATACAAATTCTGGGGTATTTGGATTGCACCTCATATTTTTGTGGCTCTATTTTATCTTTAATGTTGCATTTTCAGATCTTGCATCACATGTTTAATTTCAATAAACGTTTTAATTTATATACTTATGCTAACATTTTTTTATGGGAATGAACCACAGTGTGCAAAGAATTTGAGTCTCTCCAATAGAAAGAGCAAGCCTTTTTGAATTCCTTTTCAGGTACTTCTGTTTTTGTGATATATAAAGCTATTAAAAATATAAACAACATTTTCAGTTTATAATTATATAAGCACTGTGTAGTTAGCTTAATAGAGCATTGTTACCAGATTTGAAGCATTAATAACCTACAGCCACGGCAAATGTATAGTTTGATTTCCTACAGATTTGTTAGGCACTGAGATATAATGAGGCACATGAGTCAATAATTGCACATAAACAGTTAAGCATTGCTACTACATTGGAATGCAGTTTGAGAATTACATACATGCTGCTGATCAAGACAGCCTGATTTAGAGTATACATAAAAACCTCTCTCATTAGACAATTATCCATCAATTATCTGGTCAGGATAATGCCCATTGTAACAGCAAATAAAAATTCTTGTGACCTTAGGAACAGTTGCTTTACTATAATTATAATAAACAAGCAATATAAAGTGGCGTAAAAAGCAGCCCATTGCAATTTTAATCACTAGAGCCCTGGTTTATACATACCATACATTAAAATTTAGCATTATAAAATATATTTTAGTTTACACCTTTGCTATTGCACTACTTATAAGGAAATAGAGTGCTTTTGTTTTTTCGTATCATTGATTGCAATAATAAAACAACAGAAAAGATCTCTCAAGTCAGTGGCACAAACCATTCACAAGGCATTGTTCATATCATTACCTCCTATTTATAAAATGTATCAAAACATTTGAAATGAAAAACAAAAGGAACGGGGGACTAAATATGCAACCCCCTCATAAAAACATGTACAGCATATTGCATACAATTTTAGAAATTAAGTAAAACCTTGACCCATCATTTTTAGCTGGACAGAACACAATAATGAACTGTTTGAATGAATGATAAAAGTAAGTGATTCATCTGTTATATGAACTGCAAAAATTTATGCGTAGCCACATTGTTTTCAATTTGCTTCCAGCAAATGTGAATAACATCTTTAATGAAAATGGTTCCATAGGCACAATCACAAATTTAATATCAGATACAAGGGGCATCAAGTAGTCCCAAGCTCTGCCAAAGGATAGGAATGGTAAGCATTACAGTTCTGAGCCACAATTTATTCATTCTTCTTAGCAAAGCTTGGTACTACTTTGATTTCACAGAAAGAACCGTTCAGAAATGGCACTAAAGCAATCAACTTTTGCTTGAAGACAATAATGAGACTGCAATTGATGTTAACAGTTATTGTTTTAGTGACAATTCATGATATAAATATCCTGATTCTTGCAATTCTTTTCAGTCATTCTTAAAAAACAATAAACTTATTCAAAATGAAAATGTACTTGATCACTGAACCGTTTAATTTTTTACCTCAGATACATTTCAGGAGATTCTGCTCCCATCACCTGATTCTGAGTGGTAAGGTTAGTGGACAATCATTGGTTGGTTCCCCTTCAGCTGATGATGGGAGCAACAGCTTCTGAAACACGTTCTGAAGTAAAAATCCTAATATAATTTAAGTAATGGAATTGTTTCTTCCGCACCATTCGTGTGTAGGACAGGACCATGGTTCAAATCACAGCTATGGCATTGACTTTTTCATTCTGACTCTACCCCTCATAGTTGAAGTAATTATATGATCAGTTCTTTTTCAATTTGAATGGTTTCATTACCACTGTCAGTTTTCAATAATAATTATTTGATTAATCTAATGTTTCCCAGCATTATGCCTTCCACATTTAAAGACATCTGCAACTTCCTAAATTCCTTCTGTTCCTTTGAAAATGATGGATTGAGATTTTACTACAAATTTGCATTAGCTATACACAATTTTTAGCACTTTTTCTGGCTCAATGTATGTGCAGCTCTTCGCTAACATGTCAAAACTCTTTTTGTACATAACTATGTTACTGTTCACAGATGAGAAGAATGCTACACTGGGGCAAAGGGAGTTTGTGTTACTTCTGCATGTTGCATTGCTAAATAAAATGGAGTTCTGCTACACCAAATGGAATCAAGGCAAGTTTATCCATTGACAAAGACAATTTGTTTACTACAGTACACATGTATTTCTATTGTGGAGCTCTGACATATTTGGTTGACGAAACTTAATAGGGTTTGTTGGTGCAACCACGTGCATCATAAATGCCTCTTGCTTCTCATATTCTTGTCATTTGCGTACTTTACAGCCAATAGATGTGAATATTCTATTACACATGAACTTCTTCGCAAACTGACATTGCAATTCATGCCAAGTAAAATGATTCTAATGTGCATGGATGAAGAAAACCCATGCTATTTCACTCCTATTTTCAACAATATTCTATAGGCTTAACCCTGTTTTTAAATCAAAAACAAGTAGGCCATTCTAAGCTGCAGTGAAACTTCTGAGTTCTGGTAATAGGTTAGCCATTTTTCAGATGCAACGTTCATTATAAAACATATTCACTTACAATTCAGTTTACTGCAAAACAAAATACAGCTGCCAAAAAAATTTAAACTTTCCTATTTTATTGCTAAACTAGGGCAGTTTTATTACATTTATGAACATTGCCATGGTTTAGTAAATAAAACAAATTGAAAAAATTAATAATCAAGTATTACATCACAGTACAATTGAAGTCTTGTATACATCCATCCAAGTCAAACACAGTTTATTTTCAGTGGGCCCATGCTATCCTTTACCACAAACTAGTAGCACTGTAGCAAGGATTTAAACTTGGTTAAATCTCAAGCATTGCAATTCTAGCCAAAGCTGTAAACTGCTTTAGTTACTTGGCTACAAACTTAAGAAAAGGTAGTCATGATAGGCTGCCAATACTAAAAACCCTTTTCAAGTTTAAATTAACAAATATTTTGCCATAATCAATTAACTATTATGCTTACACTTGCAAAAGTGCTTATCAATCTTGTATCTATTACTTTTAAATGTTTGGTAATACAGATCTGATTATTTTTTGTTTATATGTTGGTTACAAGTGATCTGTTGGGAGAAGGAGACATTATATATTAGAGAAGTTCATGTGTACTAGAATTTGTTTACAGTTTCAACTGAGGCCAGGATCAATCACCCTTCTTATGCTATTTGGCAGAAAATCACTAAAAGTTCTTGCAGTACTGACAAATCCTTGACAATTCCAGTGCTCATTAACTTGGAAAGGTAAACACAAATTCAACACCTGAGAGATCATTTAAGGCAAATACATAAAATCTTCAAAAGAAACAAGCAGCACAAGCATATCATTATTTAGTGCACTTTACATTTAGAGAGAGTATTTTTGATCACAGTGCAAGAGCTTAGTTACACATACGAGCTGTTAGAAGCTAAGCAGAACTGCAGCAAATGAATTAGTCATCCTTTTAAGTAATCAATGAGCATCATTTTTAATTGAGAGGTTTACTTTGGCTTTTGTACCATTCTTTGACCTTCAAATATTTGTACTTCCATTAGCTTTTATTTCACCATATACACATTTTTAATTTTCTAAGAGGTTTAGAATTTTTCCAAATTTCAGTAGTGCAGACTGATTATAAGGCAACGAGCTTGTATTTTCCATTTATTGCCAACATGACCAATTCACATTCCACCAATTCATTTCATTTAACATAATCATCACATTTAACATGGAATGGTATTTGTAACATGATAATATGTTACTTACCTGTTAAGAATGCAAGGCGAAGATTTTCTAAGTATTCTTCCATACAAAGAATATTTCACATAGGAAGTTGAGGGTGTTATTTTATTCTTTCCAAACTGATTAATAATTTTGGTTCAAGTCCATGCTTCAAATACTAGAATGTAAAATAATAGTATCTATGTATTTGCTGTATTGTTTTTACACTTCCTTTAAAAACAACCCCACCCCAAAAAAAGAAAGAACAAAATCACTGAGATATACAACTTATGTCAAATTTTCTTTGGGAATTAACCTACCAATATATTAACACTGTTCATTCTAATTTTTCCATATTTTAAACAACACACTTGGAAAGATTAAGCGAATGCTACTTTATTTCTTGTGAACTCGTGCAGAATATGTGATATGATGAGCAACACAAAAGTTGCCTTTTTAAATACAGTAAAACTTTGTTAATTCAAGCTTGGTTATTTGAAGTAAACTTATAACTTAAGCATTCAGGCCTTCACAGCTTATAAGCTTTTTATTTTGTTTAGTGTTTGCTTTATTTTAGAACATGGTTACTTTATATTATGAATACATATATTGGCTCTATAGCTAAGAGTGAATCAGTTTTTTCAAAGTAGCAGTATTAAACTTTTGAATATCCCTGTGAATTTTTGCTTTACATGAATAATCAATTAGCAGTTGGAGATACCTATATTTTCATAATAGCATTTCCTCAATGTGAAGGGAAGTAAAATATCCAAATGATGCGTTTATTCTGCCCTGAATCTGAGTTTTCTAAACAAAACAGGGTTAGGTCAAAGCAGGAATAGAAAAAATTATTGTTAAAAAGCTTATTCTTCTATCTACTTTATGCTAATCGAGATAAACGCTAGCAGAAATGGTCTTTATTACTTGCTTTCCTGAAAGTAGAAAGGAAATAAGGGAATACACTAGACTAAAGCGAAAGTGAAATCTCTTAAAAACTGGTTGCTATGTGGTTGAAATTTGTTTTTTTTTTTTTTTTTTTTTTTTTTTGCATTACCAGGAGTTGACAACTTCCCATATGAGAAAAATTTAGGTATTTTAAAAGAAACCCATAACAAGAAATATCTCAAAAATGGTCAACTCTATGAAAAAAATGTATATGACATAAATTGTGTTTTGAGATCTACATTTTTTGTATAGTAAGTTTTTGTCTATCTCTTACTGTTTACCAGCCATGCAAAATTCATCTAAAATAAAGAGCTCTTCAGAGCTATTCCCAGAAAATTCAAAATATACATTTTATTCAACATGTAAATAGCTTTAATATAAAACCATTTATGGAGCATTATGAAATAACTTGATAGGTAATCATAATTATGGATTATAATTTTAATGTATACGAAAAGCCTAGCAAGACCATAATTTATGACAGTGTCCATTAATAACTAAGAAACTTAATTTTAAAATGTACATACTTGAACATAAACATTCTGTTTTGCACATGTTCCATTGTCCTTAACTACTTTAAGGATTTTAATTTATTTTTCTTTTAACTTATTAATTCCATTGCAAACTTGAATAGTTTGCATTCCAGAGTATTTTTATGTAATCTGAAATGTTTCAAATGGCTATACAGAAGGTCTTCCATGGTACTTGATTATTTACTGTGCCTTGACCATTCACTTGGGAATCCCTTGGTCAAAATATGCAAAGGAATAGAAACAATACTTTTAAATTAAAAGTGGCTCCTGCCTGCATAAATGTTGACAGTGAGAGCATTGAATAGTTTCTGTGGTTCACTGGACGTTGCTGGGTCACATAGTAGTACTAATGAAGAAATTTTTGTGTGTGCACCAGGCAAAAAGAATGATTTGCATGAATATGATGATCTCATAAAAGTATATATCACCTGAATAGTTTTTGAATGGAAAAGAATTTGCCCAATTATCTTGAACAACAAGAGGATTCATTGTTAACTGATAAATTAATGCAATTTTTAAATTACTTGAAAAAATAATGTGCCTCTTTAAGAGAAAAGTTGATCAAGACTTTCTCAGTAGGATTTGAAAGACCCTGCTGGTCTGCTTGTGTGTTAAAAGAGAAGAATGCAAAATATAATTTTTGTGAAGCATAAGTGGTTAATTTTAGTAAGAATTTACTTCATTACTGTTAAAAAAATTTTATGTGGAAAATAGATCAACACTAGGAGATTGTGCCGATAAAGACATTCTACAACATGATGAGTTAAGAGGCAATTTCTGCATTGTAACTTTCTTAATATAAATGAACACACCTCAGATTAGTATTTATTATAGGGTTATAACATTTTACATACCTATAATTATATTTTATTGTATGTAAATATTTTTTGTTTTGCATGGTTAAGTATTTAACTGTATGATTTGTAATACTTTTGAATATAATAACTGCTGACAATGTCAGATGGTCTTATGATTGTCTATTAACTGTAATAAAGATTATTATACTTTTAAATTAAATGGTTTTGGTTTATCTATGGTAGTGTTACTCTTGTTACTGCAGATATTCAATTTTTGTTATATGTACATACTTGCATCTTACTTATGTTTTAGTCAGAAAAAGTTCTACAAATTGGGCTACATTTTATAAAGTAGTTCAAATGACAGATTTTGGTCCTGATGGCTTTGAATTAGCAAGGTTTTACTGTACCTGATTTTTTTTTATTTTGCTGTTTTTATTGTTTCATTTGTATAACATCCATGATCATATTACGGGCTTTGACTTAAACAACTTGATTGTAGGTTCTCTGCAGGTTGTGTTCAATCATTTTTTTTTCCCTTCAAACAAATGCACATTCACTCTCAAATACTTTCAGACTCTGTGGGGGATGGGGAATGATTCTAAAGAAAAATTCCCTACTCCAGCCAGGAATCGAACCCGAGACCTCCAGGAGCTGAATGTTATTTTAGCCTCCTGCATGTCTTTATGTAGCTATTCACACGTCACCAACAAGTAGATAGAAAAATCACCCTCCCTTCCTTTATATTCCTTTAACTTTTACGAGCATATTGTAGCAGTTACATTGTTTTAAATGAATTACTACACCTTTGCAGTAACATTATAAAAGCCAGTTAAGTAATACAAAATAATACCATGTAATTAATAAAACTGGGTTAAGTACTCATGTAGCCACTTTATGTTATTGGCCTATTTGAAATATTGTGTGGTGTAGCCACGAGTTAGTAGGAGCAGGAAGAAGAGAAGTTATGAGCTTTGCACCGGTTAAGACATGCAGAGACTGCTGAGTAGTGAAAGGAGCAAGATTCGATTGCTACATTTTCTCTTCAACTTGGTACAATTATTAATCAGGTATGTAAACTTTTTATGGTAAGAAATGAATAACTATTTTTGTAAACAACATTTTCAGTATAAAGCATAATTTATGTATAGTTTTTTTCAGGTTGGCTCCCAGTTATCAATTACCATAATCATTTCATCACTGCTAGTGTGCTGGAATTTTGTCCGGCAGGAGTTCTTTTAGATGCCAATAAATATAGTGACATGGGGCTGTCACTTTTAAGCACACTTAAGAACCATCAGTCTGGGTATGGTTTGAACTCACGACCTTGGGATTTCTAAGATCATATACCTTTGTACTATATCCCTAGTCAGACCCGTTAAAATGTGAAATGAAAGGTTTATGTATTTGGAAAAATAATGATCATATACCTTTGTACTACATCCCTAGTCAGGCCCATTAAAATGTGAAATGAAAGGTTTGAGTATTTGGGAAAATAATGAATTCATGACATTATCAGAGGCTTTGACTTGATAACAAAACTGAACTGTAGGCTGGTTTAACATTGAAGTTTTAATAATTTATAATTTTGAAACACACATTCACTTCCTGACTTTGGTTGGGAAAATATCTTCATATCATCATTTAATTCCTTTCTATAATGTTTTTCAAATGGGAAGACCTCTACGCTGCAGCAAATGAGATGTGTTATCGTGCTCTGCATTGCCAGGTTGCTCTTTTCATATTTCCCTCTCACTCGCACACTGAGCATGCAAATCTGCCTGGCGACATAATGTTCATTCATGTGTATTATGAAAACTATCTGAGCTATAAATCTCTGGTTTTTACAGTATTCCTACAAACTTATAAATTAATGTTGATAATGCAATAGATTTATTGTGAAACTAGTCCAAGGATTCCAAAAGATAAGTGAAGATTTGTTGCAACTATTATTTTTATATTAATATTCCTACAAACATTACTCCCCATCTTCCTTGTGAATTATTCTTTGCAAAATTTGAATATTTTATTCTTAGAGTAAGTAGTAATTATGAGAGACGGATTCACTTAGCGCGTTACTCCCCACTTAAGCAGGAATGCAATATGTCAACCCAGCAGCACTTCGATTGGCTGCTGGCCTGGTAGGCTCAAGGACAAGCCTAATCCCACATGAAAGTCACTATAGTTCATGCTAAGCTCTGTTGTGCTTACATTTTTATTATGAATGGTCAATAATGGGCAAGTCAATCTGCACTACAATTCTTGCAGTTTCTTTTTGTATAGTCATTTTTTTGTTTTTTCTGAAAAACTGTTGATGAGTTCACTGACTTCATATCAGCTTTTTGTCACCAGCATTAACACTTTCTGTGGCCAAATCAGAGATGGCCATTCTGCTATATCAACAGCTCTATATGAACTGTTACCAAGTGCACTCTTGAGCTGATTGTTTCTTTAACATTTACAACTTGTGTCGGGACTCTCCATATAAGGCCTGTGCGTGCAGCATTACATCTATACATTACAACAATTTGTATAACATATAATTATGTGTACCATTAAAAAGCAGTTATCCTTCTCCATTTACATTCAGTCTGTCCCTACCTGATTACAATAGTACATAAAAAAACAAAAAAAACAAGGAAAAACAGAGAAGAAAAGCAATAAGATAAAGAAGCAACAGTCTCACATACACAGCACCATGCACATCAAGAGAGAAACAAACATTTGCACGTTAAATAACTCCTTTCTTAATATTTGGATTAAATGATGAATATTTTCTTATTTACAATACAGATTAAAAAAAATCTCACCATGTTACCTAGGTTCAACATTTTGCATTTTCATTGCAGAGATCAAAAAGGATTTTGGTTCCTACCAGCTGACTGTTTCCCACACTGTACACAGCCTAGAGGAAAACATGTTTTGTGTGTATGTATAAAATAATTAATGTTTCCTTTAAAAAAAAAAAAAAGAAACATTTTGTGAAAAGCAGTTTTAGTACCTCAGTTATTGTATTTAAACTTGTTCATTAAAATGAGCTTTGCTTCTTCTTTTTTTGTTTGTTTTGTGTTGTCATTTAAAATAATTAGCTTTCCTTCAGATAAAACCTGGACCTATATTTTGCTGTCTTAAGAGTGTATAATATTTGTACAGGTATTACAGTTTTCTTTTAACCGCAAATAAAACCATTCTCTTCTTGGATACATCCCCTCACCTTTCTACAGTCCTATCTAGATTGTGACGGGTTTTATTTTTTGTTTCATTACCAGAGGTTTTGGGGGGCCAACACCTCAAGAGACAGAAGAGATGGCATTGATTGGAGACCCCATTTGGACCAACACTTTATCCAGCCATTGCAGTGGACCATTCAGATGGATCTCCACCCAACAAGGGGTACTTGTTACATCCTGACGGTGGTACTCTGCTCCCCAGCCTTTCACAAAAGACATCCTGTGCAGAAAAGAAAAGTTAGCATTATAAACCACTGTACTCCTCTTGCATAATATTACCGCAGATGGTACTGAATGCACAGTTAACAAAACTAGCTTTTACCAAGCTTCTTTAAGCACAGTCTAGGTAACTGTAGTTATATTTAATAAAATTCAGTATACTTTAAGAAGATACTAAAGACGGATGTTTAACTTATTTGCAAGCATTTATCATTTATATGCTTCAAAAACCCTAAATGAGTCACTTATTGCTCTTTAACACAAAGCTCAACTTAAGTTTAGGATTGTTTACAGAATAACTCAAAATTGACTGACACCATTTATATACCGCAAGATGGGATAATATCGGACGGAATTTTAATATTATTATTTAGGATGACTTCATAAAGAATATAATTTGTGTGACAAAATGTGCGAGATATTTGAGATGACATTTAAGAATAATATGATAAAAGAATAAGAACCAAAAATATGATATAAGTAACCAGATCCTAACAAATAAAACTGTCTGATGTTACCCCTGTGATGGGGTAATTTTGGATGCTCATTGAATATCTATCTAAAGTTCTGAATTTCCCTCTAATGGGGTAATTTCGGACACACACACACACACACACACACACACACACCATCTTCTTTAAAAAATAAACATGCGTAGAAATCCTTTTTACATATTTTAAAAAAAAATTACACATACCTACAAAATATTTACATTTCAGAAACATTTGCAAATGTTTAGAAAAACTTTGACCACATATTCAGAAAATATTTTATTTATGACAATCTACTTGTGGCATAAATCTCAAATCTACATGTTCTCAATGAATAAAAACTTCCCCTTTTCTTCTGTAAGGGTCGACAACACTCTTACAAATTGGTATTTGTCTATACAGTATTATCTTCTGGAATCTCATGAAAAATAAACTATATATGGATGCAGAAATCTAACATCCACTCCTGTTAAGATTCCATCAAACTGCCTGTTTAGCTGATTCCTTCTAACCACGTGTGGACAATCAACAAGTACAAAAGCCTCCGTTTCTAGAATTCCTTTCCCTGGTTGACCGTTTCTTCGCCAATGTGATACATCATTATTCAATTTTCACAGGCACTGATTCACCATTATCTCTATTTCTCATATCAATGCCCAAAATGGATTTTCCTGCAGCAACATCTAATTTTCGCTTTCATTGGGCATTTGCTTTAGTTTTTGCTCCTTATACAACATTCTGAAGAACCTCTTCAAAACTCGAAGACCAGTCTTCCAGAGAATTGTTTTGAGAATGCTCTCCATCAGGCAATTTTCTAAGGACTCTTTCAGGGTCAAACAGAAAAATCTTGCTGTATGGAATGTATTTTTTATATTATTCTCTTCAATTACTGATTTTTTGAAGAATTTCCTTCAAAAGTGAGGGTAATGCATCTTTTGATATTGGCCAATGGAGCATTTCTTCCATTAGGTATGGATTGTCCGCCATGCAGCTTTCAAAGGTCTGAAGAAACCTACATCTAAGTGCTGTTTGGCAGCAACGAAATGAAAGAGATTTTATTCTTCTCACATTTAGCAATCACTCTCAGCAAAATGTGACTTGAGAGGTTGTCTCCTATCATAACTTTCTTCCCCTCCATTAACTTCAAGATTTTGAGGGCCATAATTTCACCTCACAAGAGCATCAAGCCTACATTTATAATTTGCATTATCTAATATTACCCCAATGTATATAGAAAACTGTAAATAGTTTACTGGGTATTAGTACAATTGAGATAAGCAGAAAAATACATTCACATTTTTTTCTTAACACTAAAATAAGTAAATTATAAGGAAATTACGCTTAAATATTTTTTTGCCTCTAGTAAAATGACAAAAGTATTCATGTAAGGATAACTAATAGGGCAAAAACAATTAAAATTATGTTTAAATTCTTTGGAAATGTAAGAGGTGTACATAAAGATCCTAAAGAGGGAACAACTTGGAAATTGCAGTTATTGTAGTAGCTCTACACCATACATAAAATCTAGGGGTTAAGTATGGGGGAGCTAGCAGATTCTAGATTCTAAAAATGTATTAATCAAATTTAAATTACATTTGTAATATTGTAATAACAAATGATAGAAATAAAACATTCATTCATACTAAATTTTCTAGTAAAGGAATATATTTATCAAAATGTCTTATTTTGATTTGTATTTTGACAGGAATGCAAAGAGGGAAAATGATGCAGCTGCTCTTAAGTGTAATTTCCTTTCCACAATTCCAACTGCACAGCAAAGGTTTTAACTGCATTGTGCATATTTACATCATTTCAAGTGGACATACACCCCAGCTATAGAAAAATAAGTATCAACAAGGAAGGCCAAATATTTATACCCAGGCATAGAATCTGCCAGGATTATGGCATCAGGCAGGAAGGTACAAGGCTGATGCCTCATGTCTCCTTGTTGCAGGTGTATCTTGGAAAATCTTGTAGGCTCACTCTAGCACCATTTACATGAGTCTAACTACTCCAGCCTAGCAATATTTATAAGCATGATCTCTTTAGGGGTATCAAAAATACTGGAGTAATGGTTAAATAAATGAATCTCAGGGTCAGAGGCAATGTACAACTGTTCATGGTATATATTTCCTTGAATATGGAGTTGCTGTGCCCATACATAAAATAAAATCAAGAAGCTCCTGTAATTATTTACAGTTCAACAGTGTGATTATCCCACTCTGAATGTATTGAGCATAATTACAGTTACAAGTTCCAACAAGTTCCAACAAATTTACGCAGACTTTCCTGAGTACCACATTTCACACAGCCACTCCTCTGAGCTGAGAACATGTAGTTGTACTTGAAGTTTCCATACAAGAGTAACTCTCTACGATCTTACAAATGTTTTGCCAGGTATCTGCATACCTAAATTTCCCCCACTACTTATGACACATTGTTGACGTGACTAATGTTGAATGGCAGGCCACAGGCAACTATGTCTGCCAGTTTGCAGCTCGGCGCTACTTGGCTGCTGGTTTGTTATGCAAAATCACTGGGATAGCTTACAAACGCAATCAGACATGTTAATATTTCCTTTTACTTGAACATTGAATTCTATCAAAATTAAGCTAAATGAGTCTGAATAACCTTTAATGGGCTCAAAATATTTCTAGGTTTCTGAATACAGTTTTTACATAAAGGATTTCTTGGAATTCTACACATATTAATGGTCCCTGTTAACAAGTTCGGAAACGAATTAACAACTCCAGAGAAGACTTTATCTACCTTTGTTGATTTCAGTTTTTAACATTATTATAAAAGTACTTAAAACAAAAATTATGAAATATGCAATAAAGTATCATTAATACTATTTATGGGAAACAATGTTACCATAAATATAGAAACAGAATACTTAATAAAATACAAATATAAAATATAGCAAATAAATTCGGATAACTAATGAAAATATACAAATAAATCAGAATTAAAAAATATGTAAATTATATGGAAATTCAATGTGGAACATACTGAACTTCACAAACATCTTCTGTCATATGTGGGAAGGTCAAGAACCACTTTCAGTTCCTGACCTGTATTTCCACAGTCCCCATGTTCTTACAAGGAAATATGTAATTTAAACCAATTCTAGCTTAGAAGCAAGGTTGGTCTTAAACTCGATTCCAGCAACTTTACTATAAAACATGAAAAATGTATAAGATTTGTTTCTCCTACATCCTAAGGCAAAATGACAACAATGAAGCATCAGCCTTTGGCTTAGAGGAGATCTTTTATTTTGCATCTTATTAAGTCATACAGAAATGTCTCCTGCAGATGGTATTATTTCAGATGCTACAAAAACAGATAACTTCAAAATTTACAATTAGCTATCTTTTGTACTGATAAATGTTATCAATTATAATACAAGATAAAATACTGAAGCTGTGCGTATATTCAAAAGATCCATGCTGTGCATGGTGACAAAAGAGTATGCCAAGTTTGAATCTGGCTTAGGGTGATTACCCAGATAAGGTTTTTTTTTCGGGGTTTTCCCTTATTCTGAGATGACGAATGTCGAGTAACTTTAAGCTTCATGGACCCCGAGATCATTCAAGCATTTCACCAATATCATTCATTATCTGATATGACCAACCAATTAAACGAAGTTAAGCAAAAACAAAAAAAAAAAAAATATGGTGTGTTCCATTCACATGACTTTCTCTACATCTCTGCAACAAATTATTGTTAAAAAGCTTATGCCTCTATTTACTTCATGCTAATCGAGAAAAAATTACCAGAAATAATCTTATTATTTGCTTCCTTGTCAGTAAAAAGAAAATAAGGGAGTACCATAGGTTAAAGTGATAGTCAAAAGCTGGCTGCTATGTGAATGAAATTCCTTTGTTTGTATGAACAGAAGTTGACAAATTCCTGTATGAGAAAAGCATAAGTTTTTTAAAGCTGAAACCAAAATCAAAGAATACCTCAAAAACAATCAAATCTACGAAAAAAATGTATATAACCTACATTTTTTGTCCATCTCTTATGGTTTAGCAGTTGTGCAAAATTCCATGAAATTCATCCAGAATAAAGTAGTCTTCAGAGGCTATTCCCAGAAAATTCAAGATATACATTTTATTTGTCAGGTAAATATCTTTAATATACAATATTTTAATCAAAATCGTTAAGAGCCATTTTTGAGGAAATCAAAATTTTTGAAAAAAGTACCATGTAAAGGGTAGTTGGGGATGGGGGGATTTTCTTGAAAATCTTCAAGGCGCATCCTTGGAAGATACCAAACTTAAATACCAAGTTTGGTATTTAAGTCTTTTCGTTTGTGAGCTATGCTGTCCACAGACACAGACAGACACACATGGACTTTTTTCCAAAAATGCTTTTTTTGGATTCAGGGGGATCCAAAACATGTATTTCTGGTGAAATCTTGGTATCAAATTTTTGGGTGCATTACAATACCTTCACTATACACTATGTACATAGTACATGTAGAGAAAGTAAAACAGCAGCAATTCTAGAAATCTTTAAATTGATTATTATAAAATAGAGAAAGTGATGTGAATGTATCACATAAGGATAATTTTTTCATTAAGTGTTGCACAACTATGTCAATTGCTAGGATCATCTCTTATCAGCACTGCTGGTATGTGGGAATTTCGTCCTGCAGGAGTTCTTTAAATTACTGACATGAGGATGTCACTTTTAAGCACACTTAAAAGCCATTGGTCTGGGCTGGCCTTAAGTTCAGCAGGCCTGTGCCTAACTACTGAGCTACCTAGACTGACATGCTGTGTTGAGCAACATATAATGTTATAATGTGAATTTTATTGTGATAGTTGTTACTAATAGATACCCTATCTCCCCCCAATTGTACGTCAAATGTTTATTAAAAACAAAGAAGCAGTCCAAGAGTAATATAGTTGTATCTAACGCTTACCATATGGTATACTATGACCTGGCCCCACCAAGAGATGTCCATTTTCTCTGATGGTGGGATGACATCAGAATCACAATTTAATGAGAAGACATACAGGTTTTATAAGAGCTATAAACCTGCTGGACCTTGGGAAAACCTCAAATGAGATAGCCAAAAGTAGAGATTATGGGACAACTTAAAATTACCAACCCATTTCCAGGAATAGAATGAGAGCTGTGAATGAAACTGAGCAGCCAAGCAATGATATTAGGAAAAAGTACCCAATGGCACAAACTTCTATACTGAACCTGTGAATATTGTGTTTAAGTGTAACACTTTCATGAAACTAAACTTAAATTGCAACTTTCTGCGTGCTACATTTAACCAGGGCATGACCTTCAGCTGGTGGCATAAAAATTGTATAGTGTAAATGACAGAAAGATTTTAAATTTCAGAAATGTAAAAGCAACTTGGTCTTAAACTCAGTTCCAACAACTTTAATATGAAAGATGAACAATTTATTAGATTTGTTTCTTCTACATCCTAAGGCAAAATGATAACAATTAATCATCAACCTTTGGCTTAGAGGAGATATTTTATTTTGCATCTTATTAAATCATACAGAAATGTCTCCTGCAGATGGTATTATTTTAGATGCTACAAAAACAGATAACTTCAAACTTACAATTAGCTATATTTTGTATTGATAAATATTATCAATTATAATACAAGATAAAATATTGAAGTATGTTCAAAAGATCCATGCTGTGCATGGTGACAAAAGAGTATGCCAAGTATTATTGAGGAAAATATTATGGTGCTAGCATGTATGCCTCACATTCAACAGGTCTTGAGATTGAATCTGGCTTAAGGTGAGTTATCCAGATATGGTTTTTCGGGGTTTTTTCCCTTAACCTGAGAAGACGAATGTCAGTAACTTTATGGTTCATGGATCCCAAGATCATTTGAGCATTTCACCAATTTCATTCATCAATATGACCAACCAATTAAACAACGTAAAAAAAGAATCATCTGGTATGTTCCATTCACGTGACTTTCTCTATATCTGTGGAACAAATTATTGCTAAAAAGCTTATGATTCTATTGACTTCATGCTATTCAAGAAAAAATTAGCAGAAATAGTCTTATTACTTGCTTCCTTGTAAGTAGAAGCGAAATATGAGAGTACCATAGGTTAAAGTTATAAGTCAAAAGCTGGTTGGTATGCGACTGAAGTTCCTTTGTCTGTATGGACAGGAGTTGACAAATTCCTGTATGAGAAAAGTATAAGTTTTTTAAAGCTGAAACCAAAAACAAGGGATACCTAAAAATGATTAACTCCATGAAAAAAATGTATATAACACAAAGTGTGTGTTTTAACCTGCTCTACATTTTTTGTCCATCTCTTACGGTTTAGCAGTTATGCAAAATTAGATAAAATTCATCCAGAATAAAGTAGTCTTCAGAGGCTAATCCCATAAAATTCAAGATATACATTTTATTTGTCAGGTAAATATCTTTGATAAATGATATTTTAATCAAAATCGTTAAGAACCATTTTTAAGAAAATCAATTAGTTGGTGGTGGGGGGATTTTCTTGAAAATCTTCAAGGCGCATCCTTGGAAGATACCAAACTTAAATACCAAGTTTGGTGTTTAATGGTCTTTACTTTTTGAGCTATGCTGTCCACACTCATGCACGCACACACAGATGTTTACCAAAAAGGCTTTTTTTGGATTAAGAGGGATCCAAAATATGTATTTCTGGTGAAATCTTGGTATCAAATTTTTGGGTGCATTACAATACCTTCTCTATACACTATGCACATAGTACATGTAGAGAAAGTAAAAAAGCAGTAATTTTACAAATCTTTACATTGATTATTATAAAATAGAGAAAGTGATGTGAATGTATCACATAAGGATAATTTTTTCATTAAGTGTTGCAGAACTATGTCAATTGTCAGGATCATCTCTTATCAGCACTGCTGGTATGTGGGAATTTCGTCCTGCAGGAGTTCTTTAAATTACTGACATGAGGATGTCACTTTTAAGCACACTTAAAAGCCATTGGTCTGGGCTGGCCTTAAGTTCAGCAGGCCTGTGCCTAACTACTGAGCTACCTAGACTGACATGCTGTGTTGAGCAACATATAATGTTATAATGTGAATTTTATTGTGATAGTTGTTACTAATAGATACCCTATCTCCCCCCAATTGTACGTCAAATGTTTATTAAAAACAAAGAAGCAGTCCAAGAGTAATATAGTTGTATCTAACGCTTACCATATGGTATACTATGACCTGGCCCCACCAAGAGATGTCCATTTTCTCTGATGGTGGGATGACATCAGAATCACAATTTAATGAGAAGACATACAGGTTTTATAAGAGCTATAAACCTGCTGGACCTTGGGAAAACCTCAAATGAGATAGCCAAAAGTAGAGATTATGGGACAACTTAAAATTACCAACCCATTTCCAGGAATAGAATGAGAGCTGTGAATGAAACTGAGCAGCCAAGCAATGATATTAGGAAAAAGTACCCAATGGCACAAACTTCTATACTGAACCTGTGAATATTGTGTTTAAGTGTAACACTTTCATGAAACTATTCTTAAATTGCAAATTTCTGCTTGCTACATTTAATCAGGGCATGACCTTACACTAGTGTCATAAAAACTGTATTGTGAAAATGAAAGAAAATTTTTAAATTACAGAAATATAAAAGCAAGGTTGTTCTTAAACTCAATTTCAGCAACTTTACTATCAAATATGAAAAATGTATAAGATTTGTTTCTCCTACATCCTAAGGCAAAATGACAACAATGAAGCATCAGCCTTTGGCTTAGAGGAGATATTTTATTTTGCATCTTATTAAATCACACAGGAATGTCTCCTGCAGATGGTATTATTTTAGATGCCTCAAAAACAGATATTTTCAAACATACTATTAGCTATCTTTTGTATTGATAAATATTATCAATTATAATGCAAGATAAAATATTGAAGCTGTGTGTATGTTCACAAGATCCATGCTGGTACATGGTGTCAAAAGAATATGCGAAGTATTATTGAAGAAAATCAATCTTTGCAATGCAAAGAAAACACTTCCCTATCACATCCTCTGGCACACTAAGTAATAAGAATTATTGACCTGCCTTTACAGCAAGCAAACTTCATAACCCAGTATATAAAACACTGGTTGGATCAATTTTGCAACAACAAATTAAAATGGTATAAATTTATATAAACCTATAAATGTAAAAAGAAGCTAGGAACAGTGAAGCAAATATTAATATAATAATTGATAATTGTAACAATCTTGCAACTTGGATTTCAAAAGATAAGTGAAGTATTGTTACAATTATTAATTTTTATATTAATAATTATATAAGCTTGTTTCTTTGTTCTTTCTGTACTGGATGCCACAGAGGATACACAGATCGGAATGGAACCATGGACTCCTCACTCCACTGCTCAGCGACTAGACTCCATCTGGCCACCGCATCTCCGCAGAAGTTCACTGGTGTCCAACACCAACACTTAACTCAGAACCTCACTGCCACTACCAGTGCCTGCAAATTGCTGCCAGCCATCAAAGTAGCCACCACCATTGCAAGGTGACAACCCTCCAAATTACACAGCTATTATAGCAGCATGAGTCCATGCCAACTGGCACTGCAGCTGCTCCTGGGAGAGCTTAGACACTGCTGGACCTCACTCCTGAAGGCAACCAGAATAGTTACCAGGAGCAGCCCAATACCATTTCTGCTCCTTGTCTTTTGGGACAGGGCACATTTTGATGCAGCCGTGAAGATTAGCATGGACTTCTTGAGTAACACTCTTTGCTTCGAAGACAGCAGGATGGCCTGGATGCTATGCTACCACTGCTGCCCCTATAGGCACTTGGAAGAAGACTGCTCAGCCCCACCACGCTGCCACTACAGAAATGACGTCCACCTGTAAGCAGAACAATCTGACCCACTGCAAGAAATTGTGTGCCACCTGCTGCAGGTCAGACCACTTCACCAGGTAAGCCTGCTGTATCCCAAGGTAGCTCCATCACCAGACACATGAAGACAGCACATAGCACCACGCCCAACTGGGCTGAACGCTGCCACTGCCCTTGAAGGCAGGCACCATCCCAATGCTCCAGCAGGACATCTAACACTGTCATCCAGACTGGCCAAGTCTGCCACAGCCCCCCTGAGGGTCACCTACATGGATACATGACTTCACAGCTACAAAGATTTTGTCAGACATTTTCACTACTCTTCTTGCCACCACAGCTGCCATCCAAGCAAAATGGCAAGACTCAACACATGGCTCAAGGTGCTCCAGCTTTCAGCCAATATATGCCTTGCAGCCATCAAAGCCAATCGCTTCATAACTATGCAGCAGCATCCACACACCTTACCAAGGAACGAACATTGCTATGTCACTGTCATGCAAATTCATGGATGCTTCCATCCATATAGTGCAAGCTGTAATACATAGCGAAGGTACTCTGAGGATGAGACCAACAAAAATGTAGACGACCACCCCACGTTTCTTGGCATCCTAGAGGTATCAGTCACCGGACTACGGCAACATAAAAAACAGGTTTTGCAGCTGAACTCAACTGCATACTAGACAGCCACCAGAAGCTTGAGGAAGGATACTTGCTCATTAGAAACTTCATTGAACGTGTTCTGATGCACTGCCCCCACAACACCAATGCCAAAACTAGTAGATGGTGATAATTCCTGCTCCATGAACGACTCAACAACATCCGCAGATTCAACCTTTCTCGCCAGATCATTCCCACTCCACACTTAAAACAGCACTCACAATGCTGTGGGCTATTGGTCAAGGTGCCAGTCTGCACACACCATACCCTTTATGGCAGTTAAGTGTCTCACTGACCCTCCGGGTGTATAAGAAGGTACCAGACACCACATTTCTCCTTAAGAAAAATAAAAGGACCACAGAATAAAATGCTTTCTCTCCCCCATTCACATTTTCCTTTCAAAATCGCACTATTGTTCTATCCTGTACCTCTATCTCCTGTTTTTCTCATACATTTCCTTCATGTTTACTTACGAGATGAATATGCAATTTCTGAAATATCATACAGTTTCAATTATATTTATTTTACAAGGCGGGATGGCTCAGGCGGTAACGGTAACAGTCACAGGCTCAAATACTGTGGGCTGACCAATCTGGTTGTTGTTCACCAGGGTAAATACTAGATTGGATATTTAATACCACGACCTAAATTACACTTTCGGTCTAAACCAATAGTGAAACTGAAAATGGATGGTAATCGTAACAGTGCTGCTATATCCACAGATAATTAATGCAGCTAGGCTAAAATGGCAACCTAATGCCATTTATTTGTTGAGGAGTGAAGTAGTATGGTATATGGGAAATGTGGCCTTGAAAAGCTGGCTGAGCTCTGCCACCTGAGTATGGATGATGGAAGCAGTTAGAGTAGAGATCATGATGTCTGATTGATGTTTGGAGGAATTTAGTGACAGTGACGGTCAAATTATATGTTTTATTAATTTGTTGAGTTGGTTTTTTAACACTACGTCACTTACATTGTTGTTATGAGGGACTAGTTTCGAAAGCCTATGCTTTTATTTTCAACCTCACGGGCCCAACTGCCATTGCTGGCTGCATTTGCTTGTACACTCTTCTCTGGTGGCAAAATGATTAACTTTTTAACTAGGCTGTCTACTGGCGGGATCTCAAAGTTTATTAGCCGATCTTTATTTTTCCATAAGAGGATGTTTTCCCAGGTTGTGATTTCAGTGTGGCCTGACATGGTTTTAAGCAACTTTGAATTTGGATCTAGATTGTGGTTTTCTTTCCAAAAGTGGAATGCTACTGCCGATTTATCTTCTTGTTTCAATTTTAGGTCTCTAAAGTGCTCTTTGGATCTGATTTTTAAACTTCTTTTGGTTTGTCCTATGTAGAACTTTTCACAATTTGTGCATTTAATTTGATATATTCCTGACCTATTTTCTGGTGGAATTTCATCTTTTATTTTTGAATTTAGTAATTTTATGACAGAAAATCTGTTTATTGGAGCTAGGGTGATGTCTTGTTCTTTGAAGATTTTTTTTAATTTTCTAAATGCTCGGGGGTGGTAAGTGAATTTTTTGAATGTATTGATATTGTTTTTTCCTGCTGTTAGGGTAGTTATTTCTTTTATGGTTTTTTTCTGCTTTGCTTTGTTTAGTTTCTTGTACACAAGGTTCTTGCTGTATCCATTTTGTTCTGCTGTTTGAATTATGGTTTTCAACTCTTTGTTGAATTCGGTTGTGCTCATAGGTACATTTATTAATTTATGTGTGAGGCTGTTTATTATTGCATGTTTGTGTGGTAATGGGTTGTAACTTTCATTTTTAATGTAATTTTCTGATTGAGTTGGTTTTCTGTAGATTCCAAAGTTTACTTTTGTGTCGTTTCTGATGATTCTTAGGTCTGAGAATGGGAAAATTTATTACAGGATGACCAATACATCACAGTGGAAACCAACCCACTAAACTCTTGCATCCAGACATTAAACAAAGCAGTAAAAGAAAGTAAAATCATCAAAAAAGCAGAGTCATATAAAATAAAAGTATAAAATCCAACATTACCCAGAATTTATGGCCTACCAAAAATTCACAAAACAGGAAAAACAATGAGACCAATCACCAGTAGTATTGATTCTCCAACATATAAATTAGCAAAACGGTTATTGAATAAATTTGATTCGTTTCCAAAATTTGAAAGTTCCAATCTAGCAAACTCTTTGGAATTAGTTGAAAAAAATCAAAGATCTAAAAATAGACATAGAACACACATTAGTTTCATTTGATGTTACAGCACTATACCCTAGCATCCCAACACAAAAACTGCAAGACTTATTAAAAAACTGGCTAAATACAACAGAAATAGAACCTGCAGAAGTATAAGATTACATACAACTAACAAGTTTGTGCAGTGAACAAAACTACTTCACCTTCAATAGTAAATATTACAGGCAAAAATCAGGACTCCTATGGGCAACCCTCTTATCTCCATTTTTGGCAAATTTATTTATGAGCAAATTCAAAACGCACATGAAGAAAGCATTCCCATGGATTTTCAAAGTGTGGTACCGCTATGTTGACGACATATTTGCAATAGTACCAAGTAGACATTTAGATAATGCCATAAAATTATTAAACATACAGGAAAAAACAATAAAATTCACAATGGAAACAGAAACCAATGGAGAACTCCCATTCTTAGACCTAAGAATCATCAGAAACAACAGAAAAGTAAACTTTGGAATCTACAGAAAACCAACTCAATCAGAAAATTACATTAAAAATGAAAGTTACAACCCATTACCACACAAACATGCAATAATAAACAGCCTCACACATAAATTAATAAATGTACCTATGAGCACAACCGAATTCAACAAAGAGTTGAAAACCATAATTCAAACAGCAGAACAAAATGGATACAGCAAGAACCTTGTGTACAAGAAACTAAACAAAGCAAAGCAGAAAAAAACCATAAAAGAAATAACTACCCTAACAGCAGGAAAAAACAATATCAATACATTCAAAAAATTCACTTACCACCCCCGAGCATTTAGAAAATTAAAAAAAATCTTCAAAGAACAAGACATCACCCTAGCTCCAATAAACAGATTTTCTGTCATAAAATTACTAAATTCAAAAATAAAAGATGAAATTCCACCAGAAAATAGGTCAGGAATATATCAAATTAAATGCACAAATTGTGAAAAGTTCTACATAGGACAAACCAAAAGAAGTTTAAAAATCAGATCCAAAGAGCACTTTAGAGACCTAAAATTGAAACAAGAAGATAAATCGGCAGTAGCATTCCACTTTTGGAAAGAAAACCGCAATCTAGATCCAAATTCAAAGTTGCTTAAAACCATGTCAGGCCACACTGAAATCACAACCTGGGAAAACATCCTCTTATGGAAAAATAAAGATCGGCTAATAAACTTTGAGATCCCGCCAGTAGACAGCCTAGTTAAAAAGTTAATCATTTTGCCACCAGAGAAGAGTGTACAAGCAAATGCAGCCAGCAATGGCAGTTGGGCCCGTGAGGTTGAAAATAAAAGCATAGGCTTTCGAAACTAGTCCCTCATAACAATGTAAGTGACGTAGTGTTAAAAAACCAACTCAACAAATTAATAAAACATCATGATGTCTGTCTGTGCACGCCATTCTGACCATGGCATCTTAACACTATCTGCCAGGCATAAAAGGAAAGTGGTATGGTACAGGGGTAGTCCTGAAAGGCTGCTATCCACTATTTACCATCAACGAGGTATCCTATGGAACACATCCATCATTATATAACCTAGAAGTTTAAGATGTAAAATAAGATAGATAAAAAAATCATATTACTTCAATACAAGATGACCAAAACCAAACAAAAAAATCTTTACCTATTCTGCTTATTATTCTTCTGTCCATTGCATCCTAATCAATTCAAACATTAGCAGAAGTGCTCTTATAACTTAGTTCCTTATACGTAGAAGGAGACTAAGGTAATACACTAGGCTAAAATGAGTCAAATCTTTTAAAAGCTGTCCCTTATGATGAGAGCAGAATTCTTGAAACCAGTCAGACCCCAAAAAATGTATGCTATGCAAGTATTTCTATTCTGACTGGAACATTCTCTTAAATTTATCACTATTATAAGCTTATCCAAATATTATATAAATATTTATAAGTGCTCTTAGGTGTCCCAAAATGATGCAGTTTATAGAAGTTTACTTACATAAGGATAATTAAAATATTAATACTTATTATACAAGGAGAAAAATTCAATGAACCATAAGTGGTGTAAATGACAGGGCAATTTTATATTTAAAGAAATGAAAACACAAGGTACTGTTATATTTTTTAAATTGCTCATCTGATACCAGTTCCAGTTACTTGTGAAATCTGAGAAATTGATTAGATTTGTTTCTCCTACATCCTAAGGCAAAATGACAACAATGAAGCATCAGCCTTTGGCTTAGAGGAGATCTTTTATTTTGCATCTTATTGAATCATACAGGAATGTCTTCTGCAGATGGAATTTTAGATGCTCCAAAAACAGAACAACTTTAATGATAATTAATTGTTCTTCTATGTATGTAGGCTAAAGCTGGAAATGCTGAATGCCATAGTTGAAATTTATATCATGGGTCTTCGGCTGCAACTATTCTAACCAACTGAGCTACCACAACATCATGCTGGGACAAAATTTAATTCCCCCAACTGACTCACATTTCCCCCTAGCATAATTAGATAACATACCCCAATATCGACTTACAATCTTGCAAATATGTCTTGATAAACACTTGTCTTGATTAACCTAATTATATTTCATAATGGGAACTTTTGTTGGAATTTTATGACCTCCTGCACATCAGCCTAAAAGGATTATTGTGCAATCCCATTGGAAAGCATGCCTGCCTTTTTTCGTAAAATCAGTTCTCTGAACAAGTGGCAGTATTTTGGTTCCATGTCATCATTCTTTCCAAGATCTGGTTACAGAAAGAGTAAGTTTCTTTCCTGCCAGGAATGAACACCCAAAGAGGATATGCAAGGCAATTTCCTCATCCTCTTTGCATATTCAGATGGGTTCATTCTTGTAGAGTCCTACTTTACGCAAATGTTTTCTGAAGTGAAGATGTTCAGAAATTTAAGCAACATTTTCCGTATTCCTGCTCTATCCAATCTCAGAGAGATAAGGAAAGAATGGTATATGGACCTCGCATCAGTTTCCTGATTCGTGTCTGTCCAAGGTAAGTTTGCCACCTGATTTGGTGCTTTTTCTTAATCCATGTTTTTAGAGGTTTTGAGGTCTACTGATTCAGGGTCAACATAGGGTATTTTAGTAATCCTATTAGCCAGCTGATCAAATGTTTTAATTTCCATAAATGCAATGATGCTCTGGCATGCATGGCAGTTCGAGCCTGTTGTTAGGTTACAGGGCAATCAGGACATTTAGACATTCCCATACCAGTTTTTATTTTATCTGGTCTGAGGAGTGCTTTTAAAGCATTTTGGCTATCTTCAAGGATGATAATTCATTTATTGTGATGGCCTTTCTTAAGTTAACCTAGGGCACATTCAGGACAGCAAACATTTCTGCCTGAAAAACTGTGCAGTAAAGGCTTATACTTATGTTTGTTCTTGGAAACAAATTAAAAATTGAACTAAGTTTTATTCATGGATGCTCTTTAATTGTTGCAGTTCTCAGCATCCCATTATGTACTGGGCATGAAAGACCAGTTAATTGCTCAGAGGCCTCTTTATTAGGTTTAAGGTCGTTTTATGTGCTGTAAATATACAACACTGGTCCAATGGTTTTACTTCCATTCCGAAAGAAGCCATGTTAAGGATTTTTATGCCCAAAAAAAAATCCAAACCCTCTGGGTTTGAACCTGTGACTTTGGGAACCAGAATCTAGGTCACAGAGGACATTCCTTGGAAACAGGCTATATATGCCTATATCTGATTATGTTCTTATATGGGATTTGCCTGTGAATCACATAAGCTGGTCACACTCTTAATCAAGCGCAATTCCTTCCATCCAGTCTTCTTCAGACGTGAGTTACTTTAAATGGAGGGAATGAATATTACGCTAACCATTTGTAAGGTCAACTGCATTCTCAATACTGAAATTACCAGAAAATTTAGGACAGAGGTCTCTAGATGTTGAACTACCTTTTCAGTTCCCTGTTTACACTAAATGGTAGGCAGTTATCCTGACTGTTGCTTGTAAATAAGTGTCTATGGGAGGGAATCCTAGCAGTGTCTCCAATGCAATGGTTGAAGTGCTTCTGAGTAATTGACCTAATAGTGGTTGGCTATGGAAGTCCGAATTTTAAGTACTTAAATGAATGTAAGTTGGTATTGGTATGAATTTAAGAATGCCTGTAAAAACGTGAGACAGTTGGAGAATTTAATATTGTGACAGAATGTTTCCATAATAGCTACGATGGTCAGAGCAGCAGCATGGCAAGACATAAATCCACAGTTCAAATCACAGCTATGGCACTGAGTTTCTCAGTCTAATTTCACCTTAGGCATCTTTATTTCAGAGGTGCATCCAGAAAGGAAGTTTTCCCATCACTTTTTGCACTGACATTGAATTTTGTCTTGCCCGGAGATCCACTGTGATGCCAATGCATTGACTGCTGCTTGGTTTTCAGATTAAAGTGAGAAATCTGTGTCTCATCGCCAGTGACGATCCTATCGAGGAACTTGTCGCCATCATCATGATCCTGCACTCACCTGGCATGCAATTTCTTGAGCAGCAGGTGCTTAGTGACAATTCCATGCAACAAGAATCGCGATATCTGCAGAAAATGGCTTCTGAGCTCCATAATCGTGAAGCGACCGCTCTCCGCAATGCTGCTGTACCAGCTCTACCAGGTGACCACTGATGAGGGACAGTAGCCCACTGCACTCTTCATCATGGGACACTTTGAAAACATTTGGGAAATAACCTACACCAGCATTTGTTTGCTTATGATGTTCTGCCCATAGACCTGATGATGAATTTCGATGGGTGCTATGTTTTCATAACAAGAACTGCATATTCTGTGTTGTAGAAATCTTCATGGATACTTTTGCAAAAATTGTAACTGTCCACTTGAGAAAAGCACACCTACAAAATAAATTCAAAAGCATTGGGCAAAAACTGCAGCAGAAAGCTTGATTCTATTGATGTCCAATTATAAAGTTCACCACTACTTCAAAGTTACTGAAATATTGGCCATGCAGAACAACTCCCAACTTAGGAATAGCTAGAAATCAATATAACCATCACATATGTACTATTTTATTACTAAAATGTGGAAATTATACACTAATAACACCTTTACAATACTTCACTGCTTTACTACTTTTGTCACTTCAGCGTCACTTTGTTTCTCAAATGTAAGAGATGTCCTACCCAAGGCATCATGGCAACATTGCTTCTTCTGTCCTTGTGTTTCAGCATGTTGTCAATATTCACAATCTGAGCATAATGAAAGAAGCTACTTAGCCTGGCTGAGGGTAGAGGGTCCTAAGCCACAAAGTGTAGCCAAGAGATGATTTTAGGAGTGTAGCAGAGACTACACAGCAAAACAGGTCATACCCGAGGGATCTCTGAAGCTAAACCCCAATGAATCACAGAATAGTCATGGGATCTACGAGGCCTAAACCCACTTGAATTACCAAAAATAACAGATTTCTATTTTAGCAACATTGATCTACGATTATTTTTGGCACTCTTATCAGACAATGTAGTTGATAATGGCTTTACTTTGCTGGAGTAACATCTTCTGCTTTATATGTTCTTTATTCCTTCAGGATTGCATTGGATGTAATAATTACTGTAATCTGCAAGAATTTTGCATGTAAAACTACCATTATAGGATTTGGGAGTGAAAACAGCCATTCAAGATAGATATGTAAATTTGCAAGTTTAATTTTCAAAATAATTGTAATAAGGTAACCAAGTTAATTCAATCCATGCATCTTGATGCATTAGAAAGTGTGAACATCAGAGAGATTATGTAGAAACTAGAGCTTCTACAGGTTAGTTGTGAAGGGCATGCCTCAGATGCTACTTAATCTAATGGCTCTAAATAATCAGAACTACCTTGTGTCATATATGAGAATTATGAAAACATGAAGTATAAACAATGTGTTAGGACAGTTACTATCAATTTTACCCTTAAGGATCTTACCTTATTGTGCACATTTTGGTGAGCTCATACACTGCTTCAAAGCCATGGTTCACACTCTGAGATAGCAGCTGTGCAAATTCTTGGTTGTTGAAAATCTTGAGCGAACAACCAGGAGGTATCTTGCACACTGTACTGGGGTGGAAACCATGATGATGGTTACAATTCCTTGACTGCACAAATATGGCGCTATCCGACTTATTTTGTGCATAGACCTCCCCTCCAATGTAAAAAAGTTGCACTCCTGCAAGAAACATAGATGTAGTTTAGATAATAGGCTTAATATCTGCAAGCAACAAAGGTCTAGGCAAGATTTAAAAGTAAATGGATTTGATGGGCAAGAATTACACCAATGGCTGCTTCAATGCTGTCATAGCTGATTTCACCAAAAATGATAATCTTATTGAACTAGGGTAGAAGATGTAAAAACTACATTTTGGTAAAATAGCATCTCACTACACTGAGTAAGGGTTGCCATGGTCTGCATTTTCAGTTAAAGCTTTATCAACCATTTTCCACATTTTATGGATCCAAATCAAAATTAGCATAGCAAGGGTTTTCAAAAAAATTGAATGAATCTTCAACAAATTGAAGAAAAAAAAAAAAAAAAAAAAAAAAAAAAAAAAAAAAAAAAAAAAAAAAAAACTACTACTACTACTCTTAAAAATACAATCCCGAATACTTTAAAATCTGGAATCTATCAGATCAGCTGTGAAAATTGTGGAAACTACTACATAAGCAAAAAAGAAACTTGGAAATTAGACTGAGAACACTAGAGAAACATAAAAACTAATGCAAACAAATTTGTGGTATCATACCATTTTTGGACAACAAACCACAACATTGCTCAAAATATAAAATTGTTAAAACCGCTTACATCATCAATTTAGTTAAGACATTTGATAAAAAAAAAAAAAAAAAATACCAAAAATACCTACAACGTATTAAATTTCTAAATCTTCCCATTAAACAAAGTGTTAAAACTTTGCCCCCAGGATTGGTTTCATCAGGAAGAGTAAACAAGGAGCAAGATTCAGTCACCCAGGCACTGAAGATGACAAATGACCTGGAAAATGTTTTGATGTTTTTCAATATTTAAAAAATAAAGGTCAATGTAAACAAGCATGACTCATCAAGACATACAAAGTGTTGGTAACACTGCTTATGTTTGCTCATCATGAAATGCTTTTGAACTCCATATCATTTTATTGCTTTATCACAATCTTTACCCACAGCATAGCCCTTCTCTACATCATTTTCTTCCTCTCCAATACAGTTTCACTACAGTATAGTAGGCCATTCTATATTTATTAAAACACAAAAATATATTCCCTTGAAAAAGCATTAAAAGTTCAAAATTGAGTAAAGTAGAAACAAAATGTTGCACTGTTTCCTATTTAGTAGCATATTACATGGTGTGGAGGTCCCTGCTGGTTGTAAGTTATTCAGTTACAAAGAAATTTACGCAACTTTAGCCTTAGAAAAAAAAAGCAGACATGCAGTATATATCAACTCTTATAAACTCTTCTGGTTTCATAAACAAATTGGTCTAAAAGGCTCAACCACTTTCTATTACACTATCAGCATTCTTGCTTTTCACATCATCTTTAATGGGCTGTGAAAATATCAGACAGTGTCATTGCATCCATTGGTCTTAATTGTTAATGATTCTGATGGCATTTATTCTATGCTTTCATTTACAAAACTATTCCTAGTCTTAAATCATAGTCAACCATCATAGTCCAAATAATTTGCCTTTAATGCGGTTAAAGATTTAAAGAACATGCATTGTATTTATCCAAATACAAAACAATACATGTTTTGTTTATCTAATCCCCAAATTTTAGTTTGAAAATTACAAGGTCTTTTTGTAAACCCAATATATAAGCTGATCTAGAATTTAAAAGCCCACTATGGGTCTTAGATTTTTGCAGGTATGGGATGGGAGTTGGCAGTGAACAATGTAGAAAGTTGCTGCAAAGGTTGTGCATTCCATTTTGTGTTGCAAAGTTAGTGATTTACCAACAAGCCTAGAGAGATTATATATAATCTTTCCCATTAGCAAATAGCTTTCTTTCCAGGCTTAAATACAAAGTGAAGGGTTTTTCCCTTCATTTGTGGCACTAATATTATATTGGCAGCTAATCAATTTCTGTACTCTCCTATCTCTTAGTCTCCTCCACTCTCTACATGCATTTTATCATGAATTGAATCACTGCTTACAATAATGCATTAAATATGCTGCAATGCAAATATTCCCAGTAGTTTTTCAAACTTTGCTTTTCTTTGTTTCTCTCTTCTTCCTCACCTCTTTTTGGAGGGAGGGATTAAGGTTACTTTCGCTTATGTTTCAGTGGAATATTAATTTCAAAATTAGTTTATTTCTGTTTATCATATCATTCTCTTTGGAAGTTATAATTGCTGAATTAAGATATAAAAATGCTGAAATTAGTCTGATGCAATGTATAATTGTCAACGTTAATTTTTTATAATTTTGATCAGAGCAATATAAATGATTTTAAAAAATAAATAATTTAAAACATTTTAAATGGCCAATATTCAAATTACTGTTTAAATAAATTATTTATTAGTTTTTTAAATCAAAATAAAAAGTTTTTCTGCAACTTTGTTACTTACTTATTAAAGCAGAGATTGAACAGAGCTTGAAGTAAAAAGAAAAATAAAATTGAATTTTGGTTATTGTAAGAAGGAACTTTAATATTTGCAGAATAATATGATTACAATGTCTGTTTTGCCCAATTCACCTTATTTTATGAATTATTTTGCATATTTAAAATATGGCTCAAAAGATGCCTTACCCCCTTTTTGTGCAAGGCTATGTTCAATTGTCCACAATTTGGCAACCATAAAAGCAAAATTTGTCAACCAACCTCTTTTCTACTAAGGTATACCTCACTTATAAGTTTTACCACCTGCCCATTAGTTAATCTTGGAAGTTGCGAGTTCAGGATTTCCTGTTTACGTTTGTGCTTCATACTTTTATTATAAATCACATGAAAAACTTTGGAGAAATTCCAGGAACTATTATGGAGGAGCAATAAGGTCAAATTGTGGAAATATTGAAAACTTGAGAAAAGCGGTTCTAGTTTATCACAAATCCTGAAACACTTAGAGATATTGGTATGGACATGGATACAAATACCACAAAAATATCTTCACTGTTCCAAGGCGTAAAACAAATAAAAAAGCAGAAAATACCATGGAAAATCTGGAAAAGTATTCAACGAAGAACAGCAATGAAAAAAGGAAGAGAGATGGTGCATAAGACCCAGATTAGGAGGCTGAGTGGGAGTGAAGAGAAGGTTTAACATCGACTTTCTCAAATTTATATTTTCTTAGACTTAGATTTCAATTTCTTAATAGCCAATGAAGATAGGAATCTAAAACGATAAATGTATACTGAATAATCATATAAGTACACAGCAAACAAATTTTTATGTATAGTAATGGCTAATATTGAAAAAACATTACTAAATTTTGAAAATTTGAGAAAAAAATATTTTATGTGCTTCAAAATTTCTTTAATGTATTCTAAAAAGTTGAAAATTATAAAAATAGGTTCAGGGCATGGATAAGAGGTCTACATATTCACAATGGTCATTTCCTTACCACGGTGGTAGTGCAGCTGCTTGCCAAGTGGAAAATAAGGGTTCGATTCCCAGTCCAGTGTGGGAAATTTTTCCCTGCAGGGAGACCTGGTCCAGGGTACCACAGCCTCGTGAGGCCCAGGGGGGGGGGGCAACTGAGGAGCTACTTGATTAAGAAGTAGTGGCTTCAGATTGAGAAGACCGCATTAATCGGCCGGGAGGGACTCGCACTGATCATATCTCACCCTCCAGCACTGCACCCTATTCATGATACCTTCAGGTAGAGATGGTCATTGCAGCAGTGGCGGTAGGCCAAGGTCCCTTGTGGACTGTCGTGTCATGGAGTTACGTTTATATGCACTGCTGCATCTGGATTTTGAGAAAATGGAAGCCAAGTTTTAAAAATTTAACATTGACTCACTCAATGTGTTAGATACCCAGCCAGATTTCCTCAAACAAACCAATTAGCTCTCTATGCATTTGGATATCATCAATAAAAGTTAGAATTTGTCTCTTCTACATCCTAAGGCAAAATGACAATATTGAGCCATAATCCTTTGGCTTAGAGAAGAATTTATATCTTGCATCCTTATGAAACCTGTAAGAATATTTCATGCAGGTATGAATTCTAGATGCATTAGCACAATTTTCATCAGCTTAAAACATACCTGCTTACATAATCATTAGTTAAGAGAGAGTTGTATCTGTCCCTATATCAAAAGCAAAGCTGCATGAATGCACTGGGAGAAAGTTGCTGCTGTTTCATGCACTTGCATTCTGCTTCAAGAACTACATGTTCATTTTAAAAATCACACCTTTACATACGAAATGTTGTTTCATAAACAAGGAATCCCAAGTTTTTATACGATTCATAAGTATATTTGAAGCTTTTACTTCTTAAAACTTAATACCAAGCATAAGTTTTTGTGAATCCTACAAAATGACAGAAGTGCTTACTAAACTGTGATTATAAATTCTTTATATACTTATACAGAGCCTTCATTTTGAATGCATAGTTGCCTAATGTGAATTTTCTTGGCATCAGGAACACTGTTTTTCTGTGGAGTTGGATATTCATAGCTTGTTAAATTTAAGTACAAAGATTTCTCAAATAAATTCTAACTACATTAACTATATATGAAATAACTGTCATCAAGGATGTTGTTAGAAATGCTATTCTTGTAATGTCATACATCTCTCACACCATTTAAGAAAAGTTTCATCAACACTCACCTGTAATTCTTAATGGCCATGAAACAAAACCACAGTTTGTCCATAAAAAACATAAACAAGGGTAACAAAGCAATCATTAGAATTGAATGTGGTTCACAATAGCCCAAGGTTTACAATAACCCACTAACAAGAGTGGGAATGCATATCAATCTTAAATGGAAGGTCGATTTTGCCCATTAGGATTTCATTTTTTTTAGCCAACCAATGGTATCTTTTCTCTGGCTTTCATTATAATAGGAAGGAATTACGCCTAGAGTGAGCTCTATTGGCTGCTTCATGTAACAGCTGCCTAGAATATCATCTACAGTAAAAAGTAAAATATGACTGAACATGCTGAGTCTGGTAATAAGTACTAATTAAAACTTGGCCTAGTCTTCTTTCTGGGGCCCAGAAATGTTCTTATCAATTGTGAATGTTCTTGTTTTGGTTACTATTCTCAGTTGTGAACCAGTTTTATTCAAAACCTAATTGCAGAATTATTCTACTCAAGTTATTGCAGCATTGCAGTTCCTTAAATACACCTAAAAATAGTGTAAATAATGAGAATGTAATTGTTTTTGGGCAAAATTTCTTTTGTTGAATTAGTTATCTCATAGTATTCTAATTTTAAAAATGTAGTGAAATTCCAAGCTGAGGTTTGCAAAATTCCTGATTCCTATATAACTCTCTCATATATTTCTTTGAATTTCGTCGCCCTCCGTAGTGTAATGGTTGCCATGTTAACTTCATACACCCAAGGTCGTGTGTTCAAACCTGGCAGAGGACGATGGATTTTTTCGGGTGTAAAAATCCTTAGCATAGCTTCCTTTAGCAGTTGGTCCCGTGTCGTAGATTTATGGCATGTAAGAGAAAATCAAGCCTGATAGAGAGGCCTCTGAGCAAAATTAAGCGGTCTTTCATGCCCAATTTAGAATGGGATGCTGAGAACTACAGTAGTTAAAAACGTCCATAAATAACAAGCCATTTACATTTTTTTTCCTTTGAATTTCATTCTTCATTTCCCCCTGATCTGACTGATTTTTTTCCTTTGTAAGAACATGGCAATTTACTTTTGATATCTATCAAAACTAGATCCTGCTTCCCTAACTCCATTCACACAATTATAAAGTTTTTCTATGGCACACAATAGATGGGGTTCTTTGTGGAATATTCTTTCTCCACACTAACTATATGTAGGACAGGAGTTGGAAAGATAGTCAGACTGAAAAATTCAATGCCATAGCAGGGATATAAACCGTGGCTCTCCTGGTTTGTCCAGTTGCTTTAACCATTGAAGTACAATGGCATCAAGTTGACATGGCACCAAATTTCCAATTGTCTCTCTTTTTTTCCTGGTAAATCACATGGAGATTTCAAATTCATTTTGTGATTTCATACCCCACTGGCAACTTAGATAGCTGTAAGCACCGTAAGTCCAGAAGATCCATGGTTAATATCTAAGCTATGGCTCTGTATTTTTCAGTGTGACTCTACCTTTTGAACTCCTGTCCTACACACCTTATGTGGAAAGAAATAATTGTTCTATAATGAGTGACATAATAGTTGGTTAAACTATTTAACCCAATAAATATAATATACTGTATTTATCCGAATATAAGACAATATTTTTTTCCAAAATATTACTGTTCAGAACAGGGGGGGGGGGGTCATCTCGCATTGACAACATATGTTTTCTGAATACCATGCAGGGAAATGGCAAACTTGCAGGTACGGCAGTAGCAAACAACCAAGTTCGCGACATATGTGGTCGATTTTGTTCATTTCATTTCACGACTGGTTCATTTCTCTTATTCCTCTCTGTGAAACCTGCAACGTTAATTTATGTGCAAATTCAAATTAGGCAAATGTTTTACGAAATATATTTAGTATGCTGTCTTATAAAAAATAGCATCCACAATCTTTGTTACAGCTATGTACTGCCCCTGCTGCCATTGCCAAATTCTATCATCGCACATTCTGTACATCACTGTACTCCTGCTCAAAATACACATTTATGCAAATTCGATTTAGATGGCATTTCTTAATTGAAAATTGTATCCACAATCCTCATATAGCTAAATTGCCGCCATCACCAATAAACACAAGGCATAATAGTACATTTCCATTTTCCCTTTTTCGCCTCTATTCTGCTCTCAATGTGAATTTGTGCCCAAATTCAGATTAGGTAAAAATATTAGTATATTTGCTAAATGGAAAATCATATCCATCATTGTTGTTAGAGCTATGCTGCTGCCGCCATCCCATTTTATCAAATGTACATACCGTAAATTTCCATTCTCCTTTCTGTTGTCCAAATACAAAATCATAGCCCTAATCATCATTACAGTTACACTGCCACTGCTGCCATGTTGTACCATCATACTCCTCATACACCATAAATTTCCATACTACCTTCTTTGTCAACCACTCAAAACGTGAATTTCTGTGCAAATTCAAATTAAGCATTAAAAAAAAAGGGACTTATTCAGCCTAAGTGTGCATTAGTTTGTTTAAAATATATGGCAAACCATTAAATTACATTTAAAAATTTAGTTATCCTGTCTTCTTTTTATATATGATGATATGCGAAATTCCATAATTAAGTTCTGAAAATTGGTGGCCTTCTTATGTTTGAGGTTTTCTTAAATTTGGATAAACACAGTAATTGAGCCACATTTCCTGGGCCCAGGAAAGCTTCCATTAATTGTGAATGCTTCTTAAATTACATGCACTTCAACCTCGTTATTCTCATTCTGGTTTCTGTTTTCAGTTATGTATAGCCTTAACTTCCACATTCAGCAGCGCAAAGAGTTCTAGAGCAGCCAGGGAGAAGGAATAGGCACTGCTGTAGATAGTTTTAAACTAATGATAGTATAATAGGTGAATAAAACACCAATGTTTCAACTAAGCTGTGGATTTTTTATTAATTACATCTTACCTTTCCCTATGTGTCTGCGGGTGTTTTCAATTGTGGAATTACGGTTCACATTTGATAGCTGGCCCAAGCAGAATCTATCCGAGTTATTGCAAGGATTTGTGAAGCCATCTATGATGATCACATTTGTTTGACAATGGAAAACTTCACCAACCCGACAATTCAGCTCATAATAGGCAATATCTGCCCAATAAACAGGTTCCTGAAACATTATTGTACATTAAAGGCTTCCATTCTGCATAAATATAAATAAAGTAAATGCCAAACCAAGGATTACATGCTAAGTATATATGTGTTAAAGGCTGTTAGTGAATTCCATCATTTCATGGAAGTTCCTTGGCAGAACATGAAAAGCCAGCATAATTATAACTTCATTGTGTATACATCTGACAGAATCTCTGAAAGTCGGTAGATAGCAAAAGTTTAGGTTATTTAAGTTTAATTGCGACTACACTATATCCATAAAAGACTCCATTAGTTCATAAAGAGCTGTGGCAGAATATGTTTTGAGCATATGCAAGCTTTGAACAGCTGATGCTGTTTAGATCAACAGCACCATGTCAGTAGGTTTACTGGCATTTAAAAGAACTCCTGCAGATGAAATTTCGGCACATTGGTGGCGCTGACAGCATCATTAATAAATAAAATAATTTTAAATTTAATTTTGTTCCTGACCTGCCTAGGATGTTGGGTTTCAGCACAAGTCTGCAACATGTGCATGACTGGAAAAGCTGCAACAGATTATATTTTTTAGACTACCTTAAATCAACTAATTCATGCAGTTACAAAATTAAGTTATGCGTTTTCGGCAAACCTGACAGAATTTGTGCTTTTTTGTGTGGTATAATTTTTTACTTCTTCTGAATTTAGAACACAGAAAAAATAAATTACAATGGTAAATCAAAGCATGCCACACATCTGAACATATCAAAGAACTCTCTGTATTTTGGTTGCATTTGAACCATTATGTTACTGTGTATAGGTGAAATAAACAATCAAAATCCTTACAAGCATGAAAATATTTTGGTCAACTACCAAGCATAGTGGAAAACAGCTGTTTTATCCTCAATTTTTCACATCAGGTTTGCAAAGTTAAGAATTCGATCCAGACTGCATACATAAGGCAAGCAAATGTAAAATAAATGTGATATAATACAAAGCAGATTAGTTACATTCATACAGTAATCTCTAACCCTCTTCTACATACTACTCTCACAAAACCTTATTCTTCTATCTACATCATGTTAATTGAGATAAAAATTTGCAGAAATGTTATTACATATTTCTTTGTAGGTAAAAGAGAAAAGCAATAGGCTGAAGAGATAGTGAAGTGGTTTGATTTCTATACAGGAAATAAATGATATAAGATGCACAAACACAAAACATGTGGGGTAAGCATTACTTTCAAACAGCAACCGGGTTTACTAAATGATAGGTCAAATTTAACAGGCTGATATAGTATAACTATTTACCAAAAATTAAAAGCATAAAATATGACAACTTAAAAAAGTAAATGATTATTTGATTAATAGTGGCCCATGTTCTATTAAGAAATGTGTGCCTGACAAGTACTAATTACATAATATAATATGTAGAGGATTTAACTTTATATGCAGTATCTGAAACACATGTTTCACTGTGTAAACAATATGTATTAAAGTTAAAAGGGGGGTTTGAGTCAGATTAGAAACACCTGCATCACTTACATTTTTTTTTTTTTTCAAATGCAAACCAACACATAACAGAAGCCAATAATAGGAGCCAGATGAGAGCAAATAGTTCTTGAAACTGGTAAGACAACAAAAACTTTTAAGTAATGCAAGTGTTCTTAATCAGATTCCAACGTTCTCTTAAATTTAAATTTCACATCACTGTTCCTAGCTTATCCAAATGTTTTATGAATGTATTTAAGTCTTTGTAATTTATATAATTTCTTCTACTGACTATGAATAAATAAACTGAATCAATTTTTATAATTTGTATAACTCACGTTAATTCATGTTAAAAGATTAATTTTTTTAAGTTGTACAGTTATATAAAGCACAAAATACATAGAAAATTACTGCATTACTTAAGATTTATTACAAATTATAAGACTAAAAATTTTAGATTTACTAACATGCTGATTTTGTAATGCCACCAGAAGTTATGTTTCTGATTGACTGTCAGATTGTATACAAATTCATTAAATATATATAAACATTTTCCTCTAGGAAAATTCAGCAATGGCCAGTTGGCATTTTATTTTCAAATAAAGTTTAAATGCTTATTAAAAGGAGCAAATGCTTTGCTTAAATTATTTAAGTTACCTTGCAAATTTTAACTTTTAAGAAACTTTCAGCTGTAAAAGGAGTCTGTTATACCTAAATAATGAACTTAATAGAGATTTGAATAGTATGAGGTTAGATGTTTAGACTTATACTGATAAACATTTATTAGGATCAGGCTTGAAAAGCAAAGTAAATGGCAGTTTTGTTCCTTGAATTATAATAACTTTCATACAACCATTTTAAGTAGGTAGATATGCCTAGTTGGAATTCTTTACTATTAGGGACATAAGGACCTGCACTGGATGGTACACTGTATAACATATTGAGTTAGATTTGACTCCCTATGAGCCAAACCTAAAATTTTGGGCCCATGCAGACCCCTGTGCATAATACCTCCAACCTCTGCATTATAACTGCAAAATTTATTATCAAAAAACAAATTACCTGGTAGGAAACTGGTGCTACTTCAGACATTATATTGTTGCTGGTATCCATGGCTGAGGGGTCTGTAAGAGCTGATGACTGTGCCTGTTGACTGTCTTCAGGAGGGCTATATGCAGGCGGAGGTGTTTCTGTAAAAAAGTGACAAATTCAAATACATTTAATTCTTTGTTCTTTGTTCCATGTACGTCGTGTCTCAAGACACAAAGACATTATATTAATATGTTGCTTTTCAGGTCCAACAGCAAAAAAAGACACACAAGTGAAAACTATCTAAAAAACTATAATCATGTAGTAGGTACAACTGGGATACATTAGGCTGAAACAATAGTAAAATCTTTAAAAATCTGATGTGTTCCATTCACATGACTTTCTCTACATCTTGGTAACAAATCACTGTTAAAAAGCTTATTCTCCTATTTACTTCATGCTAATTGAAATAAACATTAGCAGAAATAGTCTTATTACTTGCTGCCTTGTAAGTAGAAGGGAAATAAGGGAATAACTCGGCTAAAGCGATATTCAAATATTTTAAAAGCTCACTAGCATATGGATGATATCCATTTCTTTGCATTGCCAGGAGTTGACAAATTCCTGTATATGAAGTTTGTTTTAAAGTTGAAACAAGAAGAAATATCTCAAAAATGGTCAACTCCATGGAAAAAATGTATATGACATAAATTGTGTTTTAATGAGATCTACATTTTTTGTGAAGTATGTTTTTGTCTATCTCTTATGATTTACTTATCACGCAAAATTCACCCAGAATAAAAATATCTTCAGAGTCTATTCTCAGGGAATTCAACATATAAATTTTATTTGTGATGTATATATCTTTAATATAAAGTATTTTAATTTAAAATTGTTGGAGCCGCTTTATGGAAAATCAAAATTTTCGAAAATCTTTCCATGCAAAGGATAGTTTGGGATGGGGAGAGTTTCCTCATCACATCCTTGGAAGATACTAAACTCAAATACCAAGTTTGGTATTTTACCGACTTTTCATTTTTGAGTTCACATGCATGCGCGCACGTCAATCTTTTTCTAAAAATGCTGGATTTTTTTATGCAGGGGATCCTAAAATGTGTATTTCTGGTAAAATCTCAACATCAAAATTTTGGGTGGAATGCAATACCTTCTCTATACACTAGGTACACATGCAGAAAAAGTAAATATGTTAAGTGATGACTGAAATTCCATGTGATTTGTATGACTATAAGAAAAATCTATGTGTTCCATTCACATGACTTTCTCTACATCTCTGCAACAAATTATTGTTAAAAAGTTTATAGTTCTATTTACTTCATGATAATCGAGAAAAAAATTAGTATAAATAGTCTTATTACTTAATTCTTTGTAAGTAAAAGCGAGATAAGGGAGTACCATAGGTTAAAAGGATAGTCAAAAGCTAGTTGCTATGTGATTGAAGTTCCTTTGTTCCTATGGATAGGAATTGACTAAGTCCTGTGGGAGAAAAGTATGTTTTTAAAGCTGAAACCAAAAACAAGAAATATCTCAAAAACGATCAACCCTATGAAAAAAATGCATATAACATAAATTGTGTATTTTAAAGTGCTCTACATTTTTTGTGTGGTAAGTTTTTCTCCATCTCTTACGATTTCGCAGATATGCAAAATTCCGTAAAATTCGTCCAGAATAAAGTAGTCTTCAGAGGCTATTCCCAGAAAATTCAAGATATACATTTTGTTTGTCAGGTAAATATCCTTAATATATGATATTTTAATAAAAATCCTTACAGCCATTTTTTAGAAAATTAAACGAAAAAAGTTCCATGTAAAGGGGAGTTTGTGGTGGGGTTATTTTTCTCAAAATCTTTGTGTCACACCCCTGGAAGATACTAAACTTAAATACCAATTTTGGTATTTTACCAACTTTTCGTTTTTGAGTTATCATGTTCAGAGACCTTTTTGTGAAAATGCTTTTATTTTGGATACAGGGAACCCTAAAACATATATTTCCGGTACCAAATTTTTGGGTGGAGTACAATACCTTCTCTATACATTATGCACATAGTACGTGTAAAGAAAGTAAAAATTCTGATGTATTCCATTCACATGAGGCCAGCTCTTTATATATAAGCTTAATATCTGCTATGATGACTTTCGAGTTGCTGTGGCTCAACACTGTTTTGCTGAACACTAATTCATACATAGGCATATACCTCCAGTTGTAAGCAGGAAGGCCAAGAACCAATTTCGGCTTCTGAACCAGTAATGCCCACATTATACCTTCCCCTTTTTCCTATGCAAGAGAGGATACAAAACTCTATGTCTGTTAGAACGTGTACCTCCTACATCCTAAGGCAGTTTAGAAATAGATAGAACCACCTTTGGCTTAGAGGAGGATATTCTCTCTTGCATCTTTATATTACCAAGCAGAAATGAATTTCCTGAAGGTAAGGCAAAGATGCAACCAAGCACCAGTTCTAAAATGCCAATTGCAAATATTGCCTACAGTGATGGTATCACATTCACATTAAAGAGAGAAAACTATAATCATAAAATCAATCTTTTCTGCATAAGTCATAACTGAAATGTAACTAAGCATTCTATCTTCAGAATATACATGGCAGTGTGAATAAAAGCTTTCCTGTAAGTTCCATACATTATAGTTACCTGTGCACCTGCACTCTTATTCTAAAACAATCTTATGTGCACAGTAGAATGTATATTCCGGGCATGTAGGCTCTGGTCTAACAGAGGAAAATTAACTTGATGTTTTGCTTTGACTTCGCTGGGCATTTTCAGAAAATGTTGGGTAAATTTTCAACTATTAGACCATAGACTACAAGCCCAGAAACTGTATGAACAGCTGGGCCATGAAAGTCTTAATAATCTCATATGTTTCATTCACATGCTTTTTCTGCCCACTATCATTTATTTTTACATCTATTCTACAAACTATTTTCACAAAAGCTTAATTTTTCCACCTACTTTATATTAAAAAGCATAATTTTTCCATCTTCTTTATATTATTCAATATATAAGGAGGCCGAAGCAATGGTTAGATGTTTAAAAAGTGAATTGTAGTTTGCTTGCTTTGAAATTTCACATACTCCTTCCAAAACATGAGAAACAAAAGACTTCAAAAACAAGTCAAAGTATTGGAAAATTCAAACAAATGTCAAAATATCACAGAAAATATCTGAAATATAAGGTAATTATTTAAAATCTTGAGCAATTTTTGACAAAATAAAATATAAAAAATGTTCCACATAAAAGGTAGTCAGGGGAGGGATGAATTTTCTTGAAAAAAATCGCATCACACCTTGATCCTTGGAAGATGCTACTTAAATACCAAGTTTAGTATTTAATCAACTTTTCTATTTATGGTTATACTGTTCACAGAGAGTACACATACAAACAGTATTTTATAAATATATTTTTTGGATTTAGGGATCCTAAAGCATGGTATTGCCAGTACAATCTCTATATCAAATTTTTGGGAGCAATGCAATACCCCTTCTATTTATTATAGGAAAGCAGTAGATTAGGTTAAATTATATATGAAAAATCTGATGTGTTCCATTCACATGCCTTTCTCTACACCTCTCCAACAACTTATTATTAAAAAGCTTATGCTTACATTTACTTCATACTAATCAAGAAAAAAATTAGCAGAAAAAGTTTTATTGCTTGCTACCTTGTAGGTAGAAGCGAAATAAGGGAGTACCATAGGTTAAAGTAATAATCAAAAGCTGGTTGCTATGAGACTGAAGTTCCTTTGTTTTTATGGACAAGAACTGACAAATTCCTGTATGGGAAAAGTATTTTTCAAAGCTGAAACTAAAAACAAAGAATATCTTAAAAATTATCAACTCCTCGAAAAAAAATGTGTATAACATACTGTACTCTATATTTTTTGTGTGGTAAGTTTTTGTCCATCTCTTACAGTTTAGTAGTTATGCGAAAATCCGTAAAATTCATCCAGAATAAAGTAGTCTTCAGAGGCTATTCCCAGAAAATTCAAGATATACATTTTATTTATCAAGTAAATATCTTAAATATACAAGATTTTAATCAAAATCGTTAAGAGCCATTTTTAAGAAATTCAAAATCTTCGAAATTTTTTCCTAGTAAAAAAAGAGTTTGGGGTGGGGAGATTTTCTTGAAAATCTTTTTGTCGCATCCTTGGAAGATACCAAACTTGAATACCAAATTTGTTTTTTAAAGGTCTTTTTATTTTTGAGCTATGCTGCCCACAGACACACACACACACACACACACACACACGCACTGTCATTTTTCTAAAAATGCTTTTTTTGGATTCAGGGGGTCTCAAAACATATATTTCCGGTGAAATCTTGGTATCAAATTTTTGGGTGCATTACAATACCTTCTCTATAAACTATGTACATAGTACGTATAGAGAAAGTAAAAATGAGATTTTACATTTGTGTTACAACATACCTGGTAATCCATTACTCCCGTATGGACTCTGTGGATTTGAGTGTGTGCTACCTGGACTAGGTACGCTGCTCATTGGAGAGTTGGGCCCTGGACTAAGATGTGGATTGCCAGTACCTCCGTTTGTGAAACCCCCAGCTGAATAGGAGACATTATGTGGCATCGCTGGCTCTGGGAGTTGTTGGAATGGTAGCAGTGAGTGCCCAGGTGCAAATTCACTATGTCGTGGGACCAGTACTGGTGGTAGCACTGCAATCACATAGTTCTTATATTTTCTAATGCGTACATATTTACATCTGTGGTGTATCAAAACACAATTGCAAGAAATATTTTAATTTGGAAAATTATCTGTATTCGTTATTACAAATGTTGGTATTTTGATTTTGGGCTGGTTTACAATAATCCAGAATGGCAAAAAAATGTAAACAAAAATGGGAAGCAATGCAATGGTTCATGATTGTCTGGTAATGAGCACAAGAATGTATATATCGATGACCACATTGATCTGAAAATGTAAAGTAATTTTATGCATTGGAATTTCATTTGATTTTAACTAACAAATGGTATTTTTTCACCTGCATCCAGTTTAGCCAATACCAACATTTGAAAGAATTGCAACTAGAGTGAGCTTTTCTAGCAACCTAGAATAATCTCTATAGCCAAGAGTCTAATATGGACGATATCGATCTAATATGTTGTGCCCGATAATGGAACATTTGACCAAGTCTTCTTTCCTGTTCTGGAGCTCGGAAAAGCTTTCCATCAATTGTGAGCACTTCCATTAGAATACAGGTATTTCAACTTTGTCATTCTCATTTTGATTACTGTTCTCAGATATGAATCAGCCTTTATGGATATAAGCAAATAAAGAATTTGATTTAGTTTAATTTTTATTATTGGTATGATTTTGACACTGTTCATTTTGTTTTGACACTACAAGGAACAAATAAATAGGACTTCCTTTGCCCACTATAATATATTTTTATATAGCTTCTACAAACCATTCTCAAACCATCTCTATAGTGTGGGCGTAATGTATTCCTCACAATCATGAAGTCATGAATTCAAATTTTGGTCAGGGAGAGTTGCCCAGATTAGATTTTTTCTGGGTTTCTCTTATCCCGTGAAAACAAATGTCAATTAACTATGGATCCTGGGTTCATTTGAGCATCATTTCACCCATTTTATTTGTTCATTGCCCAATGCGACCAGGATAAAGAACATTACACTAAAACACTTTTTCTTTTGCCTTTAACCTGGTAGGTCATATTGGATGATGAATGAAATGGGTGAAATTAAGTTCAAATGAGCTTGGAGTCCACAGAGCTTAGAGTTACTTGACATTTGCTTTCTCAGGATAAGAGAAAACCCTGAAAAAAACTTTATCCACATAACTCACCCTAACTAAGATTGAAACTCGCTATCTCTTGAATATGAGGCAGATATGCTACCACCACTCTACAGAAGCAGGCAAAACTTTTTGCTTATTTTTCTATCTATATCGTGTTAATTAAAATATAAGTATGCAGAAATAGTTTAATGTCACATTTAATTATAGGTACAAGGGGGAATACAGGTCACTGAATCAACAATCAGATGTTCAAAAGTGGTACATTATATACTGATCTTAAAATATCATCTTTCTATGACATCATTAAAAAATAGGACAACTCTTTTTAAAAAATGACAGTATTGAAAATTTCAATCCAAAAATAATGGATATTTCAGAAATGGCTGATGCCACAGAAAGTCATTTGAAATAAATTATGTGTTTTAAAGAATCTACATTTCCTGTTGAGTACATTTTTGTCTACTAATTATGTTTATTATTAAAAATATTTCCCCGCAAAGGGCAGTTCGGGGTGGAGTATTTTCTGTAAAATTGTCACATCTTTGGAGGTAAGGCTTAATTAGCTTGGTCATATGCTAAGTTATTAGAAGCAATTTTGAAAAATTTAAAGTGAATTTAGAAGCAAGTTAAAGACACTTTGGTTTAACTTTGAAAGTTATTATCCAGTTTTCAAACTTAGATAAGATAAGTGAAGCTGTCATTAACCTCAGTATCAAAATGCAAGGTTTGGCATTTATTCAACTTTTCAATTTGCCTTATACCACCATTCTCTCTCACAAGCACAGATGCATGCACACTCACATAGTCTTTATTTTAAAAATACCTTTCCTCTTACATACTAGACATGGAAGAGAAATAACATAAAAGTCTTCAATCTAATTATACATTTAACCACACTTCAATTATATACAAACCTGGGCTTTCCACTCTTTTGTAATGGTAAGGGTTGATGCACACTTCCTTTTGTTTTGCAGAAAATGGGAAGCGACAATTTTCCATTGGCTTCAGCTCATGGTGTGACTGCAGATCAGGCCATCTCCATACCCGACAGTATATAACGTGGGGCAAGCCTTTTCTGTGAGAGACCTAGTACAAAAAAGAAATCAGATATGCCACACTCACATTGACTTTCTCTACTCATTGCTATATATATATATATGAAATGGCGTGTTATTTATGGACGTTCTTTTAACTACTGTGGTTCTCAGCGTCCCATTCTAAATTGGGTGTCAAAGATCGCTTAATTTTGCCTCTCTATCAGGCTTGAGGTTCTTTTACATGCCGTAAATCTACGACACAGGTCCAATGGCTTTACTTTCCTTCCGAAAGAAATCATCTGTAAAAATCCATCGTCCTCTGCTGGGTTTGAACCTGTGACCTTGGGTATATGAAATTGAAATGGCCTGCTATTTATGGACGCTCTTTAACTGCTTTGGTTCTCAGCGTCCCATTCTATATTGGGCGTGAAAGATCGCTTAATTTTGCTTGGAGGCCTCTCTTATCAGGCTTGAGGTTCTTTTACGTGCCATAAATCTATGACACGGGACCCACAGCTTTACTTCCCTTCCGAAGGAAGCCATGCTAAGGATTTTTACGCCCGAAAAAATCCATCGTCCTCCGCCGGGTTTGAACCCGCGACCTTGGGTATATGAAGTTAGCATGGTAACCATTACACCACGGAGGGCGACTAAATATATATATTTATATATAATATTATTCATACAAAAAATGCTTTTACAACTCATGTTATTCCATTTACAATAAACTATACTTCTTTTGCTATTTACTCTCCTCATATGGAGGACTTACAAGCCAGCGCCTGGGGAGAGCCTGGAGAGAACCTCCCCAGCTGCAGGTTTGTTCACCACAAAATCCCAAATTGTCCCCTGGGATTGAACCTCGGCTGTCTCAGTGAGAGGTGAGTAGTATTCACAATAAACATTTATTTAAAAACTATTTTAAATTATCCTATGGGCATACCTTCAAACTTATAATAACACACTCAAATGTTCAGTCCGAATAATATATTTATGAGAAGAAAGAAAGAAAAGCTGTTGAGTACACCACTGTAATGGAGTAGTATATTTGCCTCACAAATCCATCATGCCACCTAACTATGGCATCATACCAGAAGGTTTTAACATAATTTAAGGTTAAGGTCCCTTACTTATTTACTTTCTGCCCAGGTAGTCATTCTAAAGAATGTAATGCAGCAAATTTATTCATCTTGTATCACTTAATGCAATGCTGCCAACAGTCTTTAGTCATCGATAAATTATACTAACTGTATAGTGATGTACAGTGTCTCATATTATGATGACTAACTATGTACACTATGTTAACTACGCCCAGCCTAAACCTAATCGCTAAGTTCCATAAGTTTCTGGAAAGTATCTGCTGAACAATTTTTGGTGTCACTATGCCAGAAACACTCACAAATGTGAGCATCTAAATATTCCCATTGCATGTTGCCCCTGCATTTATGCTGCAGTAATATAATAATAATAATAATAATAATAATACTATTATTATGGTCCTCATCTGCGCTTCATTTATTAGAACATTTATCAGACATGCCAAGGATCCAGTTACCCTCTATGATGGATTTTGCATCATCCTAATTTACATTTGTCAATTTCAATGATGTGGCCAGGACAGCATATTAACCTATATATTTATCATGCTGTGTAGATGTCTGGGTATTATTGCAGAATTTGGCTACAACTGTGACAAATGAAATTCATGTTGGCTGCTATGTGAGAATCATTAGGGTGTAGTCATTGGTCATTTCCATCTGTTTACACATGCAGCTTGATGAACCCTCAGACTTAGAAAAATTGGTCGTCTCCTCATGCCACATGTTCGAAAGTGTGCCCCCCTCCCAAAAAGTGTTTCAAGCATTATGTACTCAACCTGTAAACACAAGCATCATATAAATATTTTAAAATAGCTAACACTATGAAATGATCCAAAACAAACTGTACATTTTAATGAGTTCTATATTTTTCCTGTAGAACATTTTTGTCTCTTATGACTTCCCAATTACTTAACCAGTATGAAGAGGACTTCATAGGCTATTTAAGAAAAAGGGCAACCGGAAATCATTAAAACAGTTTTATTGGTAACAAATACAAATGGAGTACCTTATTTTTTTTAAATAATTTTCAACACAAGTATGTTTTCTCCATCGGATAGGAAGCTTTCTGATCCTTCATGGAAAAATGATGGCTCCCCCAGTAGCCAATTGCACATGTATTGTTTGATCTTCAACCTTTCTCCTCCTCTTGCCTCCTTCAATGGCCCAAACATATGGAAGCCACAGGGAGACAAGTCTGTACTGTAAGATGGGTGTTAAAAGGTGGCCAGTGTAATTCAGCGAGTTTAACAGTAGTTACAGTTGATGTAAGTTGTCATGCAAGAAAAACAATGTGAAATGGCCTGTTATTTATGGACGCTCTTTAGCTGCTTTGGTTCTCAGCGTCCCATTCTATATTGGGCGTGAAAGATCGCTTAATTTTGCTCAGAGGCCTCTCTCTTATCAGGCTTGAGGTTCGTTTACGTGCCGTAAATCTACGACACGGGACCCACAGCTTTACTTCCCTTCCGAAGGAAGCCATGCTAAGGATTTTTGCGCCCGAAAAAATCCATCGTCCTCCACCGGGTTTGAACCCGCGACCTTGGGTGTATGAAGCTAGCATGGTAACCATTACACCACGGAAGGCGACTGTCATGCAAGAGGACATCATGGATGGGTTGCCAGTGTAATTTATTACAGTAAGCTTCTTTGGCTTTATCAAAAAATGTCAGTAGGGGGCCACACTCACTGTCCTTCGTTCATGTAGGAAGTCAATAACCAGTACACATTTGGAGTCCCAGACCACAATAGACAAAACTTTCCCCAGCTGACAGTCAATTGATACACCCTCTCCAACCTTCCTTCACACCTGACTTATCCTCTTGTAGTGATAGACACACAAGAACCTTTTTCTAAAAATGCTTTTCACTTTCTATAGCTTGCATGTACAATGTATGTAGTAGATACAGAAGATATTGTATTGTACCCAAATATTAAATATCAAGATCTCACCACGAATACGTTTTGAGACCCCTGAATCCTAAAAAGAGCATGTTTTAAAAAGATGTCCGTGTGTGTATGTGGGCAGCATAGCTCAAAATCGAAGTCTGTTAAAAACCAAACTTGCTGTTTAAGTTCAGTATCTTACAAGGATGACCAGGGTACACTCAGCCTCATGAAGTTCCTAGGAAGGGGGGGGGGGGATCAATTGAGGAGGTACTTGATAAGTAGGGGCTCCAGGTCATAAGGACCACATTAACCAGCTGGGGGGGGGGGGTTCGGGTGTTGACCACGTCTCACCCTCCAATACTGCATACCATCATTACATCTATCAAGGACAGAGATGGGGGATGCATCAGCTGGGCGGTAGGCCAAGGTTCCTTGGGGGCTGTTGTGCCATGGAGTTATTTTATCTTCCAAGAATGCGACACAAAGATTTTCAGGAAAATCCCCACACTCCCAACTACCCTTTACATGGAACATTTTTCAAAAATGTTTATTTTCTCAATAATGGCTCTAACATTTTACATTAAAATGTCAGAGGTTTAAGACATTTTCATGACAAACTAAACGTATATCTTGAATTTTTTGGGAAAAGCCTCTGAAGACCTCTTCATTCTGGATGATTTTTGTATAACTTTTGTAAAACTGGATTAAGTCTTACATATGAGGAAGATAAATAGAGAAAGAAAGAAAAAGAAATTGTCTTTCTTCCAGATTTTCATTGCAGGCTCATTATGGAATTACTGAAAAATGCAAGTTAAAGGTCCAGTATTCGTACTCAATGCTAGTTGTAATCAAGGAGGACCTACCTAATTCTTCATCACGTTTTATTTCAAGTAAGTGAGATGAAACTTTAACATGAACAACAGAAAATTAATAGTAATTAAACATTTTCCATTCTTGAATATTTCTGGCACCCTTTCAATTTTTGTGGGTCAGCATTTCTGTTGGTTATAACCAAAAATCAGCTTATATGTATTTTACAAAAACTATAAACGCATTGCATGTCCATTTCAGTGTAATAAGCAAGCTTTGGACTTGAAGACGGGTTTTGGACTTCATGGGCAGGCTTCAGCCTTTCTTTGCGCATTTCTTGCTTGCCATTTTGGATTTCAGAGAGAAGTGATTGGCCCATTTGTAATCACATGCAACGATCCATTTAAACTGAATTTTAATCCTCTCCTTGCCAGAATCAATTCAGAAGTCTCTCACAAATTTCCAACCTTGCCTGTTTATGCTGCTAGTTTGACAACTTTGGAACCACTGAGCAATCACTTTTCTAAATTCAAGATGTTTTACAGACAATGGTATGAGCAATCCCAATGCAAACATGTAGCAGCTATCACCCCCAGTTAGGTCTCAAATGGCACAGATGTCATCTGTGAGACAACCTTGGGTGAGGTACATGACCATTTTGTATAATTCCTCGGCTGCCCTTAAATTGTCTGTCAATTCTGGGACAGTGTAGCATCCCCAAACTGTACCTTCAAACAACTTAAAACCTCTGAGGGTTTCACCCTTTCATTGATTAAAAACTTTCTCCCTCACACACTGACCTTCAACCTCCACTCCACCACCACACTCGAATTTGCCTGTGCAGTACTGTGGTTCAATTATCATTTATATTTCAATCACTCTCATACTTGGATAAGGAAGTAACAGTGATATGAATTCAAATTTAAGGAACATTTGTGAGTCAGAATGGAAACTCATATAGGATGGTGCGCAAAATGTTATACATTGACATTTTCTAATAAATACTTTTATTTGCAAGTTGGCAATGTTGTAATGTTGTGACAATAGCAGTAGTTTGTGCATAGTTTATCAGAAGACCGCACTTGTTAATATCACATGTGCATATGCCCACTGCTTCAGTTTAGTAAAAAGACTAAACAAAGACTGGTTGATGCTAGAATAGAAAGTTAAAGACTATTTATGAAGAAATGAAGAGTGCAGGAGAGATTCAGCGATATTTTCATGTTCATTTTTGTATGAGATGGGTTCCCTGCAGTGTATAGACAAACCATAACATTTGATGCTGTGACTCCTAACACATGGTTTTCAGATGAGGTGTATGTTCATCTGAATGATAGCGTCAATAGGGAAAATATCAGATTTTGGGCATGAGAAGCTTCTGATGATGTGCACAAAATTGATAAGTATGGAGTAAATGAGCATATGGGAAGCCATGGAATCATTGGGTCAATCTTTTTCAATGGCATAGTTAACAGTGCATGGACATGTTGCACAATAATTTTCTTCCACAACTTTATGCAATGGAGACACAATGGCTCATGCAAGATGGAGCTCGCCCTCATACAACAAATGTTATTCTGGATTTCCTGCACAAATATTTTGGGCACTGTGTGATGTCCCATTGATATCTGGAATTGTTTTCAGTCCGATGTTTCATATGGCCACCACACCTTATTTATCTGAATACAAGATATATTTTTTTTGTTGAAAATATTGAAGTTCAGAACTGAGAGTCATCTTGCATTGGTAATGTTTGTTTTCCAAAAACCATACAGGAAAAAGTATGTTTCAAACTTTGCTGGCGCAGCAATGGTGAAACCTGGCGGAAATGTTATAGATTATCGGCAAGATCAGAATGTGTGCGACACATTTTGTGCATTTCATTTTGTGCCAAAAGTGAAAAAGTGATTAATTTTTCCCACTGGAAAAAAGATTAATCTCTGAGACTAAAATAAAATTAGAGGACTTCCTTTCACATCACTGGTTGCATGTAACGTTGTATTGGAAGCCAATGGTCAAGAGAAAGGTTAGCTGCAAATTTTACCTCTTCCTGCAATACATAAACTAGTACATTCCCTTCTACCTCTCTGTGCCGCCTGCAATGTGAATTTACTTACAAATTTAAACCACGTAAAATTTTTCACTGTACATTATGTTTTATTAACACATAACGCTCTACCATCGCACACATCTCTGTACTTCCCTCTCCATCTCTCCCATTCAAAAAATGAATTTATGCCCAATTCGAATTGGTGAAACATTTTACCACATATTATCTTAAAGAGTTGTCTTAACTGAAAATTGTATCCATAATCATTGTTACATTTAAGCTGCCGCAGTCATTACGGAACACAGACATGTTAAGTATGTTTATATAGAAAATAATATCCATCATCATTGTTACAGTTATGTTATTGCCGTCGCTGTCACATTCTACCATTGCACAAACACTATACATTTCTGTAATCTCTGTCTTAATAAAGTACATTATAAATTTTTTTACCTAATTTGAATTTGGGTAGAAATTCATATTGAGAGAGGGAGAGGGTTCAGTGGTGATGGTGGCAGCTTAGCTGAATTTCCATGCACATTCAAGTTAAAAAAAAAAAAAAAAATTGGACTTAACCAGCTTAAGTGTCCCTTACTTTGCTCAAAATATGTAGCAAACTTGTGGATATACTGAACATGTACTGCATGCTTGTAGAGCATACACATTCTGATGATTAATGTAAAATGAAAAAAAAAAAATAATTGAGATGTTTCGCTTATTAAAAGATATATAAACAATTTTCAATGAATGACATTTTGTGTGCCTGCCTGTACATCACTAAGTTTTTTTTTGTGTTTGGCCCAAGAGCTGTTTGGTCTCATCCTCAGAAGAGAATGACTGGTTCCTGGTGTTGGTGGTCATTGTGTGGTTACTTCCATAATGGATTTGGTGGTGGCAATTCAAAATTGAAAGTGATATTTGTGCTTTAAAATTAAACTCCTTTCTCTAATATCCATCTGTTGTGTATTTTGAAGACTTTAGGAGTACTGTGATTCTCCAGAACTGATGTGCAGCCGTAGATCTATCAATCTGTTTGTATTTGATGTGTCTCAAGTGTTCGTTTAATCTATATTCTAAATTTCTTTTCATTCCATCTATACAAATTTTGTCACAATTTTAGCAGATGATTTGATAAATGTCTGCTCTCTTGTTCAGAGGTATTGGTCTTTCAAATTTTTGCAAAGTAATATTTCCATGTTAAGTTTATTCTGTTGAGCAAAGCCATGAATAGAAAAAGAGGTATACAATGGGGATTTTATGAAAAATTAGAAGATCTAGATTTGCTGATGATATATGCATAATGGCACAAAGTTTTAAAGATAATGAAACAAAACTACAGGATTTAAAAGTTGAGACTCAGGATATTGGTATGAAAATAAATACCATAAAAACAAAAGAAATGAGAATAAAATCAAAAAATGTAAATGAATTGTACATATACAACCACAAAATAGAAAGAAACAAATATTTTAGATATTTGGGATGTATTGTATCCCAAAATGGAGGAATCGAACAAGCTATAAATAACAAAATAAACAACGGTAAAAATGTTTTCTTACATTTGGGAACATTATGGAATTCACAGAATATTCACAGAAATACTAAAATTAGAATTTTTAAATCAATGTATTATCCGTATGAATGTGAAACCTTGAATGCAATGCAAAAAATAAGAAAATATTGCAAACTTATATTAATCAATGTCTAAGACACATACTGTGGTGGCCAAAAATCATTAGCAACACTACATTATGGGAAATAACAAAACAGTTACCAATTGATAGAGAAATAAAGATGTGTAAATGGACATGAATTGGACATATACTAGGAAAGGATTGTGGAAATACAGCTAGACAGGCATTGGAATGGAATCCACAGGGAGAAAGAAGAATTGGAAGACCAAAGGTAACTTGGAGAACAGTTAAGTGGAATTGAGAGAAATGAATAGATTATGGAAGGAGACACCAGTTTTGTCAAGGAATAGAGTTTGCTGGCGAAGATTTGTTACGGCCATATGCTACACCTAGGAATTAAAGGAAATCAAGTTGAGTGGAGTTAAGCAAATGTTATATTTCTTGAAGATGATGTGTATTTGTAATGAGTTTTCAGGTGGAAGGTGAATAGCACAAAAAACGTAACTGAGGTATATGTCTCCATTCTTATATTATAGCTCCCATTAAAGTATTAGCAGTTTCAAACTGATGAATACATATGGTAAACAAAATAAATGAAGATAGTTTCTTTGGCTCAACTTTTCAAAACAGGTTATAAGATATTTTTCCAAGTCCACATGACTGACATTCTAATCTGTATTTAAAATTAATGTTTAATTTTATAAGGACATTTAAGATAACTTAAAAGCTTATGATTGTTTACTAACTGGCATGTATCTTTACAGAAGAATGCAGTGCAAATAAATTATGCTTCTACCCCAAAAGAGAAACTTAACCAACAATCTTCTTTATCTCTAAATTATACAATAATTAGCTAGTTAACACTAAATTCTAGGTTAAACTTTATTTTAACTACAGAATGGATTTGATATGTTTTCTAAGGATAGGGTGTACTTACTATTTATCTTGAGCCATAGTTCTATTTGGATTGTTTTGGAAATACTTAGTTCTTGAATAATTTTATTAATATTGACAGTTTTTACTAATTTCCCGGACTTTAAGATTTTCGACCTTACAAAATAAAACCACGACTTTCAAAGATTCAGAATTTACGACCTCATTGGTTAATTGTTCTGCCCAATGGTATGAACAGATGCTGTAGCCAATGATATTCTAGGATTTGATCACGTGAAAAAGTCATACAATATTTTGAGTTGGTTACAGTTGTGAATTGAAAAAGAAGTGAGTAATACACCTTGATGTTATGCACATCTGAAAGTGAATGTGAGCCGAGTTATTTGCAGTTTATTGAGTTTTCTTTACAGTAAATTGTTGAGCTATTGAATAAACACGGATATATAAGTGGATACTAGGCAGAATATATGTTTAAGTATAAATATGAACCAAAGGAAAGGATCTATGGATTTTTAAACTAGCTGCAGCATTGTATCTGCCAAAATATCATGGTAAGCTGAAGTTGAATGAACCTTGAGTTTTCTAAGGGTTTTTGAAAGATGATATGAGGCAAGCAGGTCATAGCAAGCCAGAGTGAATGACAGGGTCCTCTGGTTTCAAGATTTAGTTGAGCTTACATTTATATATGAAATAGGCGAAATTAGGGGTAAAAATGGCGTTTGCAAAAACTAATTTTAAGAAAAAACAATGCAAATTAGGAGTTTTGGGAGAAAAAAATGTGTGAAATCTGTTCTAAGATAAAAGAAAACTTTCTTAACATTGTACTGCCTTCAATGAACAGCTATATCTGCATGAAACATACTTGTCATACATCAACACAGCGTCTAGCAACATATGCCGGTGTTACATACCACAACACTGATCGAAAATGAATCGTGGGTTTTAGGCACTTTAGCGTGTAGTATTGTTATATATTTACATTGCAAAAGTACTACAAGACTTCTTTATTCATATTCTACTCCTTCTAGGTAGCATACTTCATAAATATTCACAAATAAGGATCACTAGGCACATGTAATAAATTAGCTTCTAACTTAATTATGAGCTTTTCCGATAAAAAAAATTGATGTAAACATAAGTATAAATCAAACTATCAGTCAAACCACAATTTGTTTAATTTCTAGAGTGGCCGAAGTTCTCTATTACAACCAAAATTTTAAATACTCTATGAAAAACAACCGCTTCTCACTCCATAATCAATAACTTCTGCTAGATAGTGAGCTCGCATGTGTAATAAAATTACACTTAAGGGGAAACATGGGTAAAGTTTCCAAAAATAAAGTCACTAGTTGCTTCCACATGTTTTTGCACAATCATTGTTGTGCAGATATTTGGGAAGTTTTCCACCAGTTGGTTATAATTGTTAAAAATTTCACACATGCTGGTTACATTGATGCAAAAAAGCAATTCTGCTTAAGTCTGCTTGGCATAGGCATAATTGAATACTCAAACTTAGATAAACTTTTTACATCACATATTTGAAAAGTTATTTCTGGTTTTGTTTATCATTAGTTTAAGCACACCTATTTATTTAGAAAGAGAACAGCCATTCAAAGCACGAGGATTTACACAGCACACTAAGAAAGCCAGTTATCATTAAGATTTTTTTCTGCATTATTGCAAATTAAACTGAAAATGAGGTGATAAAGGAAAGTCAAACAAACTCTTCTAATTCTGTTCCATTTGCAAACGCTTATAATACAAATGTTATGGATCTTTAAAAATGTTATTTTTGAAAACTAGAAATCCTAAACATTATTGAACTTTTACCTGTAATCTGCCATCTAAGCTGCGTGGAATTGTGACACAGTCACTTGTCTGTCCCGGTGAGCTCAGAGCACGTTCCAGCTCTTCTATGGCACCCTTTTTCTTTTTAAGTTTCTTCACTAGTGAATCAACTGCCTTCTCTGCCCATTTTTCTTCTTCATCTCCTTGCTTCCAGCCTAATAACTTCTTCACTGCTGGACTTGTAAACGAGAAGAGACTGTTCAAAGATGAAATGGCTCCTCCAGAACCAGAAGACTCGCCTTCATCTGCATCCATGCTTTAACTCCAACGTATGATTTGTACCTTGGCAATGCCTATAAGAAAAATAGGAAGTTAATAACACCCCTCAAGGAGAAAAATTAAATACTTCCGATAAAATGTTAAGCATAAAACAAAAATTAATTAAAAACACTTTTAATCTTAAAAATCCCCTTGCTGTTTTTTTACTTCATTATCAAAATATTAGTAAAATCCAAACATTCTGAAAACACTGTGTGCATCTAGTTTTCTGAGCTGCTGAATTCATGTAACACTTTAGTTGCATTTTTCCAGTGTTATTTTTATAAACTTTTGCGTTTAGTTCCTCGTTTCTGCCATGATTCAATCACCATGTTAGCTACCAATGCATAATGCTTTGGAAACACTATATCTACATAGCAAAGTGTATGATTCATGAGGTTAAAAAAAAAATAATAATTGCAGCTTGTCAGACTTCAAACTGGCAGAAGCCGTGATATTAAAATTAACAGCCAGGGTTATGCTGTTATTTTTTAGAATACGTAAACAGTGTAAGAGTTTTAATTTATATAAATGTTTATATTTTCTTTTTACTATTATAAAATGATGTTCGGGGAAGGCCTATGAACTGTCGCTTCCTTATCTTGTTCGACACTTCTTCCAAAACCCAACATTAAACTTCACTTTTAAACACACTATTGAAATAAGATCAAACTTTGTCTTACCTGTAATTTTTTCTTTGGAAATTCTAAAATTTTACTTCTTTTCACTCTAAAACTATATGGCTTCTGTTTACTGGCGACTGAAAGTCGGTGACCATATCACTTTTTGTATTCGTCCGCACATCTGTAAGGTGGAAGAAAATGTTTGTGCAAACAAGTGTCAGGTTTCAAATTCGCGTTTCATAGCTTCTTCGGACAGGCATTTACTGCACGGTAGCAAAATAACCCTATTCCGGCAAATTACCACTTTAGGCTCACCATTTTGTTCTTATTTGGAGCACTACATTTTTCGGGGGGATAAGAGGTCATCCTCTGCGAATGACGTCTCTTGGCGACAGGGTGTCTCGCAAAAGGCGGTACAATTCAAAAGTATTTGAAACAAAGCTCACAATATCGATTCTTATCACATCCATATGCCGAGTACACTTTTTAACCCTTCAACTGAAAACAAACGACTTTGTTCGCAACAATTTCATTTTCTACATGCCACATGATATACATTTCCATTTATTTTCATTACCTCTGATCACTAATTTTATACTTCTCATTTTTTTCCCAGAAAATTTGTGTTTTAAAATTATTAGGGTCCCTTTTCTCCTTTAATATAAATTAATTGTATTAGGGTCAGGGAATGGTATTGGATTTTTTGAGAAAATTTGAAATAGACAAGAAAAAAAAATAAAGCACAGTAAAACAAAATTTAATATTTGCATGCTGTATATTTATACAAAGAGATCTACTCAAGTACTACAATACATACATTAATGATCAAAATCCAAACAAACTACTACAAATTTTTAATTGTAAACACAAAGTAGAAACACATGACATGCAATGCACATTTCCTTAGATATACCAAATATATTTATTGTACTCTTCATATTAGCTTAATCTTCGGCTTAACAACTTAAACATTTGTAAACATAACAGGCAGGTTTTAAGACTGATAATACCTGGTAATAAGTGTATGTACACATACACCATGTAAAGAACCAAACTGAGGCAAAGAGACATACCCTTGTATACAAATTTAAAAAAAATGTTCTTTATTAACCATACTAAATGTTTAACATTTCTGAAATCAATGTAAACAGTTCCATTAAAGATTCAGTCTGTCTTTTAACTTAGTTGAAATACAGGTTTTCTCAGTATTATTTTGTAAATCTGACCTCTACAAAACTCTTGTCTTTTTGTTTAGGAATGGCATGACATAAAAATGATAAATATGCTTTCCAAAGAGAAAGAAAATGCAAGGTGATTAATATTGTAGCTAGGTGCATTAAATTAGCAAGTATGTCAATTTTGAAATTTGCTACCTAACAATTTTCAATGTTTTTATAAATTTCCTGTTGAATTGTCACAAGGTCAAAAATGTTTTCTCTGTCATTTAATAAGAATATTATTGGGTCAATTTGAAAGGTGTATACACTACTGCCTATTGCTAATTTCATACAAAGTAATCCTGTTATAGTAAGACATGATAATGCAAATCTCTTCCTAAAGTGAAAAATTACAAATTCGGAATAACTTTTAGAAAATGAGCTTGTATTTGCATTCTGTACTTATTCAATGAATATTATATTTCTCTAATAAATCATTTTCCATACAGAGAAATGTTAAGTTTATTTTAAATTCTGGTTAAAATTCTTTCAGGAGATAATTCAGGATATTATATTGTTTAAATTAAAAAAAAATATTGATTTTTCAATTCAGCTTCAGCCCAAAATAACATAAAATAATTCAATTACAATTCTGAAGAATATTTCCATATTGCTTTTGCATTAATTTGGGGCAGTGAAAACCCTTACATATCAGAAAGTGATGGCTAATGTGTGCAATAATAAGAAAGTAGGACCATATGGGCAAGGAAGAATATTATAAAACTATGTACCGTGCTAAAATAACGTGGTATCCGTTATTCTGATAGATAAAAATGCTTCTTAATTTCCTTTGTGAAAGTCTTTATGATCATAAATTAGATTTAAATAATTCATATATTTCTTAATATTAATAAATTAAAAACTTAGGCAATCACGTATGACAAGAAGCTAGTAATAGTGAAGGAGCAGATAAAATGATAGTTAGGAATAGTTAGTTTCAAGGGCTATTGCCCTCACCATCAACTGTAAACAAGTTCTATTTATGGACACACTTTAACTGCTGCAGCATCTCATTCTAAAATAGGCATGAAAGACCTTTAATTTTGCTCAGACGCTTGAACCTGTAACCTTGGAACCAGAAGCTAGCAAGTTACCCCTAGACCATAGAGGACAACAATAATCTACTGAGGTCACTGAATACCTCAATTCATGACTCCTTCATGGTGTTTTTACCCAGATTGAAAGTACTGTTGGATTATGCAGGAGTTCTAAGACGTTTGCTGCTTGTTTTATCGTATGATTGTATGTATAAAAATGCTTGTAGCTGATGATTTTTCTGTTTTGAAATGCTCTTTTGTTGTTTATAAATATTTTTTTATTTTTCTTATATATTGTGACTACACCTTGCTGCTCCAAAATCCCCACATGTGTGTTGGCGGTTTCATACTGGATTTAATTTCCGTTTTAATTTCTTCCATTTTTTTTTTGGTTCCTGATTTCATTTCTATCTTGATCTTTTCCATCACAGATTCCAATTTCCTGTCCTTTTTTCTTTTTTTTTTTGGCCAGTAGAGTTTTCATCATCTCCTCCATTTTGACATTAATTCCCACTCCTGACATCAATGTAACAAAACTGCTGCTTATTGATTTAAATCTGGTTACAATTATGCCTTTATTGCATTGCTTTCACAACAATTTTGCAGTACGGTTTCCTCTTGTTGCTTCGAATATCCCAATTGTTGCTTCAATGCAACTACTGCACACTGTGCATTCCCAGTTAAAACTCACTCACGAGTGCTCATTCTCTCCTTTTTATATCTGTAGATGACTTCAACAGAAGTTTCCAGAAAAAGCAAACGTTCTCACAATGCCCACTGCATCCAGATGTCACATTCCAAGGCTTTAAAGTAGTGCCACACTCTTCACTTGTTTATTTCATGAACCCCTCTGACAATGGGTGCAGTTACTATAAGAAAGTCAAACAAACATGTGCAACAATTGGCTATAAGCTTTCCAAAGAAAACTGCTAACACACATGCGGTAATTACAGATGCATAGCAACAATATGCTTGATTACAATTTAAGTAATTGATTTGTTATATGCCAGATTCTTAAAGCTGTGGTATTTTGTCCTTTGGATATGCATTCAGTAGATTTTTAAGCTTTGTTTGTTTTGTTATGTCAGAATTATGTTATACTTCCACAGATTATATATGAATTTTCTGTACTTCCTTTCTTTTTTAATTTCTCTACATGTACTATGTACATAGTGTATAGTGAAGGTACTGCAATCCAAAAATTTGATACAAAGATTTCACCGGAAATAGATGTTTTAGGGTCCCCTGTACCCAAGAACGCATTTTCAGAAAAAGGTCCATGTGTGTGTGTCCATGTGACTGTGAATACAATAACTCAAAAACAAAAAGTTGGTAAAATTCCAAATTTGGTATATAGGTGTAGTATCATATTCCAAGGATGCAACATGAAGATTTTGAGATAAATCCCCACCTCCAAAACTACCCTTTACATGGAAAAATTTTCAGAAATTTTGATTTTCTCAAAAAGGGCTCTAACATGACTAAAATACCATATTATAAATATATTTACACAACAAATAAAATGTATGTCTTGAATTTTTCTGGGAATAGACTCCAAAAACCTCTTTATCTTGGTTTATTTTTAAGCTTGGAGATCCTCTATAGCTTTTAGTCTTTCAACATTTTTGACCCTGTCTATTAAGTCTGTAGTCAAACTAAGCACTATAGTTTTTAACTATTGTAATTCTTTCTCGTAATCATCTTTCCTTAATAGAACCTTAAGAAATTTGTACATTATTTTTCAATGCTCTTGGAAACACTTATGACGGTGAAAATATTCTTGTAGTTCATAGATGTAATGTAGGTCGAATACATCAAACTTTCAAATATGTGGCTTTTATTGAGTGAGTTGCAGCATGGTGTTACATATGACCATTAACTCCAAAACTATGAAATACATATGCAAATTGATACAAAAATCTGTCCCTTTAACTGATTTCCGTACACCAACCATCATGGTAATCATGTTGAAAAAGGAATTTGAGCACTTTAGTTATTCCAGCCAAAACAACCAAAAATGAAACTAAATATAATTCACCATTTATAATTGGCCAGGAGCTAAGTTTTCGCTATTAATATATTTATTTTAAAAACAAAATTAATGTCTATCTTGCCAAACGTTGTTGAATAGTTTCTCTGACAGCTACACAGTCACTTTGTTTATATTCCTGAGCATACAGGCATCATAAGCAAAGAAAAGACAGATATATTCTCAAAGCGAGGCATAGATCTTAATTTCAAAGGTCCAGAGCCCTTCTATGGCATATCTTCCAGAAACATCAGGTATGAAGTAATTCAAATAACAAATAGCATTCACTTAAAAGTAAAAGTTGTATTACAAAGCATATTATTTGGATATACTTTACTGTACCAAATATACATTTTTTTGTTTTTTTCTACCTTGCTTTTCTTTCTTTTGGAAAGCAACAAGTAAACTTTACCCCAACAATTCCTACAGTAAATGTTTATAAAAATAACAGTTTAAAAAATCAAAACAATTACATTTTATGGTGCAGCTCCATTTACATACACCAAATACTTGTGCACTTTAAATACATAATATTACAAAACTCAGGAATAAATATACATCAATGAGAACAACACACAGATGCATAAAACTCTGAAGGGAACCATTTGTAAAATAAAAAGAAATGGTAACACTGTTTCATTAGTACATTTTTTTTTTTTGGAAGCCACAATATTAGCACCCATTTTCTTGATTTTCTTATTATTTATCACAGGATAAACATATATACATTACAATAAATCAGACAGGAAAAGAGGATTAGCTCAGATTTATTCTACTTAACCTCATGTAATATAGGAATACAAACATCAACATAGATGTTTAAATGCAGCAAAAAGATTCCTTTAACTAACAATGGAATATTAATATTTGGGCTTGATGTCCTAACATCCCCAGGCGCTGGGGTTCTTGAGAGAAAATATATTTTCATTGCAGCATGTTTAATGAAAATATTTATCAAATGAATATATCTGCAGGCTTCCACAGCCGTAGTCCATTGGGGTTATGGTTTCTGGTGCAGGCAGAAAGTAGTGTAAGAAATGACGTGGTCTACACTGGAAACCATAACCTCAATTTATCAAATGGTTTTACACTTTAATAAGAAGTATCAGGGTGACCAACCATTTAAAAATCAATTAAATTACTAGGTAGTTTAGAAGATGTGAAAATATGTTTAATAATTATCACTTGCAGCTATAAACTGGAAGAATTTTTTAAAATAAAGGTCATGCACGAGACAGTCAAATTAAAGTTTAAAAAATGCAGACAGTAATATTTGTATGTTTATAATAGAATGAAAATACATTTTCTTAATACTTACTTTTACTAATACAACATATATGCTCAATTTGGTAAAGTGGGGAATGTTAAAACATAAATTGCATCAGAGGCTAAAGGAAGTACCTAAAGCAAAATATTTATTTAAATTGCATTTAATAATGAAATAAGTTATGGTCTTTAAACACCCCCAAAATACTATAATATAAATCTATGCATTTCATCAAATGTCAATGCATTTGTTTTATAGCAAAAGCAATGTTGCTTTGGTATCCAGAGGCACCCACATAAATTCTTGGTTTAATTCATGTTGGCAGGCTATCCTTTAATAAAAAATTGCACATAATTTATGTAATAATTGTTAACACATGGGCAGGGGAGGTATACAATTACACAGTGAGTCATCTAAAAGTATCACTGCAAATACCTTTGAAACAAAAGTGGGAATTGAAAAGTGACTTCCGGGTATAAAGGCAGGAGAGGGGCTCATAAAGTAGATGGTAAATGTAATTAAAAGAAATATGATTTTCGACAAAACTTCTTCTATCACTATTTATCCTCACTGAATGGAGGACTTACAAGCCAGCACCTAGGATCAGATGTCTGTTGAAGAGTAGATGGACTCTGCATTAGAGATCAGCCTGATGCTTGGTATCAGAGTGAGGAAGATATGAAATTACTGTGAAATTAACGAAAGGAAAGGTGATTATAGAGCAGGTGATGAAATGAATGGTGGGAAAAACCCAAGAACCTGGAGAAAACCTGCCCAGATGCTGCTTTGTCCACTACAAGTCCTACATGCTGTCCCCTGGGATCAATACCAAGCCACCTTGATGAGAGGCAAGCAGTCTAACCATTTGGCCACTGTGCCACTCAATATAAACTAAAATTTTTTAAATGAAAACCTTATATTATTTTTTTATGTAGCCTATAACATGGAAAATAACCATCAAGAATGGCATTTGGTACATTGCAATAAGTGAATTACATCCCAAGAAATTGTAATATGAAGTTGACCCTTGAGTTACACAAAAGAGGTAAACCCTTGCTATGTCCTGTTCAAAGGCTTCAATGAAATTGAAATGAAACTACAGGATTTGAAAGTTGAGGTTCAGGATATTGGTAAGAAAATAAATACCACAAAAAAGAAAATAAAATCAAAAAATATAAATGAATTATACATAGACAATCACAAAATAGAAAGAAGCAAATATCTTTCCTTGCCTTCATACCTATGACAGTAATTTTTTCAATTCCTATTTTTACTTCAGATATTTGCAGTGTAACTTTTAGGTGACCAATCTACTGTATTACAATGAACTTATGTATCCATTGTTTGTATGTTTAATTATATAGGGCTTTTCAGGACTCCCAACAAGTTACTATCCTGTCCCTTGGGTGCCCTTGTTGATGATAACATTCTTAGGATGGGCATTTGTAGAAAAAAAGTATCCTAAACTTCTGTTACATTTGCATTTCAATTGAATTTGAATTGGGGCAATAACTTTTTTTTCACTCTCATATATAAAATGTTATTTCATACATACACCAGTTTATGGGCTACTTCATGTGTATAAACATATGGAAAAGTTAACACTACCAGGTGACACATTTGTAAAGGGAGGATGAATCTTCACCCATATAAAATAAAAGAGCTAAGCACAACAAAGCATGTAGCTTATATAAACATTGTCAATTTCATGTTTAGCAGTTACTTCCTTTGGCTTCTGCAGTACAAATTTTGTGAATTCAGAGAAATTCTCAAACACATCCCAGTTTAATGGCAGGACATGTGCAGTTTGACCTACCTCACTCCTCTTTGTCTAGAGGCAATGGATATTATAAAATCATATGTTTATGTTTTTAATACATTTTAAGAAGGCTGTATCTTTTATATTAAATTCTTATATTAATAAAGATTAAAAAGCAATGATGTTTTAAGTTGCAATAAAATACTGGTGCATTATCATCATACATGCAAAACATTATTTAATTGTGGTCTGGTGGTGATGCAGATATGATCATTTAAGTTTTCAAAAAGGTCCAACTATTTTCCAGATTCTTAGACCAACTCCTGTAGAAGCTGCCACTCTGGTGATGGAATGATGAATTTTTTAAATACTGTGCCACTGAGTAAAATTTAAAAGTTAAACAATTTTGTTGTTACTAAATTTAACAACATATTTTAGCTTTATAAAAACTTGGGAACAGAGTTTAAAGATCTTAAAAAGCAATTAAGGCTTTTAGTGGTTTGTAATAAATGAACACTACAGGTTTCAAAGAAACCAAAGTTTTACAATTAAGTGCTTTCCTGTGTTGTATAAAATTAATCTCATATTTATTAATTTACATGAATAATACAATTTATAATATTATATCTCAGTCAGGTTTAAATATACCTTCTAGTACATTACTGAACATACACTAGTGAAGTTTGCATATTTAAACCCCACTCAGTATAATACTCATCACTTCGCTTTATTAAGTTTACAAAGTGTACGTAAATATAATTAATTTTTACAAGTTGCACAAGTCTTTCATCGAAACACTATAATAACGACAAATAGTATCACTTCACAACAGGGCATTTGCAAAAAGATTCTTGGAATCAGTGTCTTTGAAGTATGACAAAAGTTCTTCAGATTTCATTATGATTTAAGTTTTTCATAGTTTTTTGAAACAATTTGGCCTTTAATCCCATGTATTACAGTAATTTTCTGTTAAGATTTAAATTGTAATAAGAATTTAACCACATTTCAGTAAGCATTATTTCAAAAATTTTGGTGCATATTTTTAGAATTTTTAATGCATAGTTGTGTTCAAATTTTGGAAATGCTGCAATCAAATCTTCTGTCTACTTACAATGGTTGAAGATTCTGAGGATGAGGATGATAATTGTAAGTTCAGGATGAATGCAATAGCATTTAAATTACATTCTAGTGATTAACAACTGAACTTTTAGTGCACAATTACTGAATTGCAACTAAATAATTTGGTGTGATTGCTGTATCTCAGCATTTAAACTGTGAAAGCAAATATTGTTTTTTTTTATACTTGCAGTTGTGCATATGTATATCCTGCCATTTTTCTGGGAATATATAACTATCTATTCCGATATGTACTAAGCTAGTACTTCAATAAAAACTCACTGTTACACTTGGAAAACTAATTACTCTTGATTACATAATTATTTTCCTAACATACTAAATACATATTATGGTTTATAACCTCACTTTTAGTCCAGTTTTGATATTTAAAAATAATACTTTTAGACTACAATAAAAAGGGTTACCAAACTATAACTTTTCGGAAAACACTACAATGGTGTCTTTGTTTTATTTCGTTGTACTGAAAGAAAAATATGTGTTGGTTACAGATTGGAACTAAAAGATTATTTGATTTTTGCATCATTGATAAACATTTTAAAAATGATCATTTTCATTTATACTGCTGGAAAAAACTACAAAACCTTAAAAATTTGATCACAGTAATACTGATATTTTCAACTGTTACCTGTAGAAGCTAAGAGATTTGACTATTATATAATGCAAAGTTCAACACTGTTTTTTTTTTATTTTTTTTTTCAAAAATACTTGTAACAATAATTCTAGAACACAACCTTCACAAAATGCACTGTCAAAACTACTTGATGATAACATTAACTACAACAAACTATTTACAAGGTTCAACATAGAAACACAAACAAATATTACAACAACATTGGAAAAGTACACTCTTATGCAGTGCACATGGTTTCCAGAGGCATTTATTTTTCAGTCGTTAAATCTTTTTCAACATCTCAGTATCATGGTATGTAAACCAATGTTGATAATTGGAAGTTATGGCTAGCACTTCACAATTATCAAGTCATAAAAACTGTTTAGCATTTCAACACATTGAATGAGATAAAAACTTCATAAATGATTACACAGAGTTGCTTCTGCAGACTGAAATGTATACCTGGTATGCTTTTAGCCATAATTTATGTAACAGTGATATTATATAGTTAGTAATTCAGAAGCTGCATTTAAGGGAACAGGAAAAGAATAATGATAAAGTGCTACTGGTTGTTTAATTTATTTAGAGGTTAAAAAACTTGATCTTTTAAATAAAAATTAGCTGGCCATTGACCTCCTTCTAACAATACTTCTGAAAAGTAATACATTGTGATCTTTAAGTCTCTCCACTGAACCAAAAGTCGTGGCACACCCAAGTAAGAAAGGTTAGGGGTTGATTGATTGATTGATTGAATTTTATTTGTAACATGCCAATAGTACATGGATTTATGCATCAGTATAAAAAGAAAAACACAATAAAATACATAATTGATAACATGGTAAAATGCATAATCAATAACATTTTAAAACTTGTAACTCTTTCACTGAATAGAAACATTGATCTATTAAAATTTGTTTTACATTTTGTTCAAACCTGTTGTAAGGCAATTTTTGTATATGCAACGGTAACTTATTAAAAAGCACAACGCCATAATATGCAAAGGATTTTTCATATTTTGTGAATTTATGATTTTCAATGGATAACAAATGTGCATTTTGTGTAAAAACCACCTGAAAATGTGTTTAAAAATTCTAAGAAAATAGGAAAAATAATGTGTTATTATTGAGGATGTGATTATGTTAATTCCTGAAAAGTGACCATATGTTAGAACATGTTTAAGTCATTTTGCAAGTAAATTACATTCTTTTTGCCAGGTCCTTCCATGGTCTACAATGTGGTACTTGGTGCTTTCTTTACCTCTGTTGGTACCTAAATACAACTTGATAATCTATTACTTAGGCAGCACCAAGACTGAGTGGTTAGACCACTCATTTCCCACCTAAAAGGCCCACACATGGGATTTGTGGTGGACAAAGCAGTGCCTGGGTGGGTTTTCTCCAGGTCCTCTAGTTTTCCCCACCACTCATTCCACCAACTGTTCCATTATCACCATTCCTATCATTCATTTTGCTTGGATTTCATACCATTCACTTCTTCACGCTCACGCCTGGCTGTGGACCGACCACTCATTCCAGGTTCTCCATTTCGTGCCATTGGCTTCCTGATAGCCTTCTGACCTCTAAGATCAGCTTGTAAGTCCTAGGGGGGTGTCAGTCCTACATACGGGGAGGGTATGCTGACCACAAAAAAAAAATCTATTGCTTGCTCGATGCTTTGAGAGTTGTCTATATGTTTTTAATATGAAGCAATACCATGCATAAAGAAGTTCTCAGGGTTCAGAAAGAATTAAACATTTTGCATTAGCTTGAATTAATCAAAATATTGTAATTGTCATTATTCAGAGATTTCTAGTACAGTGACTTAGTACTTGCAATAATTTTGTTGTTTGAATTATTTACTAAGCATAGTCTCACAATTTGTATGTCACAAAGAAAATAATTAAATATAAGTGATAGTATTCCATAATCAATAAAGTTATCAAATGATTATATAGTTTATATTATTTACTAAATATTTGGGGTATATGAAGTAGACATGCTATAAATTGAACAATTGAATAGCTACAGTGACTTTCAAATGGGATGAGATTTGTCCTTGAGCACCACTAGGCCGGTAGCCAACTTGAGTGCTGCTGTGTTGACATATTGCATTTGCACTTAACTGGAGGAGTGCAATATGACAACATTAAAATTTTGCAAAAACTAATTCATGAGGAAGATAGGGAGTAATGTTTGTACCAGAAAGGTAAAAACCACAGATTTTTGGCTTAAATAGTTTTCATAATACACATGAATAAGCATATCCAAGAATTATATAACATTCACAATCACATAAGCACTGTAATGTCCATTATTATTTGTATGTATGTAACGTAATCCAAAAACAATACATCAATTGAAATTGGAAATAAGTTTCTTTTACAGTGACAAAAAAAATGTGATTTAAGTGTTTATAAAAATAAATGTGTGCATCTGTGCCTTTAGCATTTTCTATATCTTCTGTGAATGGTAAGTTATCTGTGATTTCCCCCCTCCCCCCCTGCATTTTCTCCAAATTCATTCCAACAAGTCCACCATGGTAGCATCATCCTACTTATTCCACCGCTGCAGAGGCATGTAAAGATCACACTGTATTTATTGTATAGGTTTTATTTATTATTTTCAAATGGTTCTGAGAATGAACTGTTCCAAAAATAGCCATAGTTCCAGATATATAAATCCAAAAGAACAGTTCTACAACTATAAAATAATATGATCATTTGATTTTAATAAAAGTTCCAAAAGTAACACTATGAATATAGAGAGTTTGCTGAGTTATAGCATTACAAGTATGAACAAGTTGTAAGACTTTGGAACCATTTCTATTTTAGTGCTTCCAGCATTGTAACTGTGACAGTTGCAACTGCTATCCAAAAATAACTGCCACATCCCTATCTCTGAATATGGTATTAAGTTCCAAAAGCAAATAGGAAGTTACTAATTGCTGATCGGTAATTATAACACATCCTTTTATTTGGATACTAAAAGCATTCCAGGATTGCTTTATCTACAGAATTTAGATTTTGTTGGGACATTTGATTCAAGTCATCCTTTAAAATACAGAGAACTTCACACTGTATTAAATGTGTTACAGCATCACACATTTTAAAATATTAAATATTTCTCACATTTACAGAGGTATTACTTTTTCTGTGGCATTTGGAGTGAACAATGAATTACCAGGCAACTTCTTAACATATATTTAACAACAATTTTTTTTCCCTAAAACCTCAACAGTAAACTCTCACTGATGTTTCCTGCACACTCAATTATGGCACATGAGTTTTCAAAATACACATTTTGAAGTCTTAAACTCAGTTCATTGCATGGGTAGGATAAGAAAACATTCACAAGGAGATAGTATTAAGTTTTCACACATTAAGTGTTATGATGCTGCATATGGGAGGTCGGGAATTGCAAGAGCCCAGTCTCTGCCAAAATATAGATTCAGGATCACCACACAAGACAAGAATATGTCTACAAAAGTACAAGATCTTTTGTACAAAACCTGACCATACTCAACAGAGCCAATGCTGGCTGGTTTCCCCAAACCCAGCACTCATGACAGCTATTCAAGAGTAGCGTCACTTCAGTCATTTTAATTCTATTAAATCTGAATATAGGTTGTTGTATGCTCAAGTAACCAAACAACCCCAGTTGTCTTCCAACTTCTGAATCCTGAATTTTGGGAGAAAATTAGATATAATAGTAAAGCTAGAAAAATTTATAAAAAACAAGTCATATGAATTTTTCCTGACATCCTTAAACGTGCAACAGTACTTCTATTTCATTTCTACTCCTGATGAACTAACCTTTACCGACTACTATCAAAGTCCTCAGTTTAAAGACCTGAAACTGTTCTGTGATTTCTATTTGTAAATATAGCAAGGCCGGTGATGTGATGTTACAACAATTGGTTTCCCTTTTCCCTCTCGCCTTCAATATTGCCAGCACACAAATCAAAACACTACTATTCATTTTATGCACTACCAACCCTTGCATTTAAAAGATAAAATACTCATATTTTATAAAAGTTTAGTATACATATAATAATATTACTAAGCAATAAGGAGATATCACACAATTCTGGGAGATTTAATTTCAATTCCGGGAGCTAGGAGATCCCATTCAATTGCTGGAGACTCCCGGCCATTCCAGGAGAGTTGGGAACCCTACATTTTAATAGTAGTGACCTTGTATATACAAGGGATGATCACAAACTAAGGTTACAAGGCCCATATTCTTGGTGTTTTGTCTTTCACAGCGAACTTAACAGTGTGCAGTGATTTTAATACATGCGGTTGAGCTTTATTTATGGACCCTCCTTAACTGCTGCAGTTCTCAGTGTCCCATTCTATTATGGGCATGAAAGAGCACTTAATTTTGCTCAGAGGCCTCTTTATCAGGCTTGAGGTTCTTTCACAATACAGAAACATTGGCTTTCTTTTTTTTTCTGAAGAGAGCCACGCTAAAGATTTTACACCCTAAAAATCCATCACCCTCCCCTGGGTTTAAATCTGCAACCTTAGGAACTGAAAGCTAGCATGTCACCCTTAGATTATGGAGGATGACACAGAATTTATGGTTCAAAAATACCTATTTTGAGTGCAACTAACAGTACAGGAAGTTAGCATACAACAGATAGCCTCTTGCAGAGGTTAACCAATTTGGTTTATTGGCCTCATGAAAGAAACACACTTTGGAAAGTCACCCCCTTCCCTAAAGATGTTTTTGGCATCTCCAAAAAGTTAACAATTGCATAAGCAATCTAAAAATATTGTTCGCTTAAAGTGGTTGTGCGTCTGAATAATCTGGTTGCCTGTTGTGTTCTTTTATTTTACTGAAGTAAACTTCGCTGTACATTTTTATTTCTATCTTCTGTTTTGTTCAGTTAAGATTAGCATAAAGATAAATTCGCAAAATGACATAGTATGTAGTATATTCCCAGTGAACTGATTGCAATAAAAGGAATACACTATTTATGAGAAGAGCAAACTCTATTCTTAACTTTCCAGCACAAAAATTGAAACAAAAAGCACTTTAAATGTTTGTGGTACATGAATACGAGTGGTTGTGCAGTAGTTATTAAATAGAAGAACTGTTTTGTTGGCCTTGTGGCCTTTTCAGACAACATAACTGAGAAACACCAACAGAAAGGACAGAAAGTCAACTTCGTATATAAATATTAGGCATGTTGCATGTGATTTTTTAAGATAAGAGTTTTATCTACAGTGTAGGCCAAGAGCTATCACTGCATGACAAGCTTACCATGTAATCATTAGCACTGGTAGTCCACTTACACTTGCAAAGGCAGGAAAGCAGTTATCTGTAAAACAATATATATTTATATGTATTACTCCATGGCACGACAGCTCATGGGGAACCTTGGCCTACCGCCCGGCCGCTGCATCCCTCATCTCGGTCCACTACAGACGTCATGGATGGGGTGCAGTATTGGAGGGTGAGACGTGGTCAGCGCCTCGAATCCCCCCCAGCTGGTTAATGCGGTTCTCATGACCTGGAGCCGCTACTTCTCCATCAAGTAGCTCCTCAATTGGCCCCCCAGGGACCTTACGAGGCTGAGTGCACCCTTGGCCAGGTCTCCCAGCGGGGGAAAAATCCCCACACCGGTACTGGGGATCGAACCCAGGTCTCCCGCTTGGTAAGCAGCAACGCTACCACCGCGCTAAGGAGACAACCTATTTGTATGTATACATTATTTTAAATTCAAATCAGCTCATAGCCTTTGGAAAGAATATATCCTGAAGTTTCTCCACAACTTCGTTACAATCTTGTGAATAAATTTGAGACTTGAATTTGTTTAGTGCAAAACAAGAAACACATGTGCAACTTACAGTGATTACAGAAGAAAAATTAGATGGAATGACAAAAATCTTGAAAGTCCACATTGGAGGAACTTAAGAACAACTTACCAAAAATAAAACTTTACAGCAGGCAAGCTAAATCAGGACAGTCTGTATTTACTCTGTACATTGCTTATTTAGCTGCGAAGGATGACATTTCCTGCATTCACTAAGAGGTAAGAGTTAATTTATGTATAGGATGGGAATTCAAATTTAAGCGAAGATAGAATGCTGATTTGGCCAACTGTCACATGTTGGGCTATCCAAACACAAAACTCTGTGCGAGCAATAAGGTTTTATACCAAAGACCCTGTTGCACATACATTCACTATAACAGTATGGTAAACATAAAAATAAAACCTTTTAATAAATGACCTATTGATAACAAAACCAATCAGCATTTAAAAAGGCAGTATTGGCATATTTGATTCATCACTACTTTTATTCTATGAAAATGAAATGTTATTCCCAAATTATTTTATGTTAAATTGCTATTAATGTTTTTATAATTTCCATAATTTATAGACATCCTATTACTCAAATCTTGTATTCATATTGTTCTGTAATTATTTACTTGTAGCTATTTTTATTCATATGAAGTTATATTTCATGTATTTATTCATGCATCTATATGTGTTTGTTATTGTTTTACAAAAGTTTATAATCATAAACCAACAGTTTATCTTGTTTATCAAATTTTGAAAGTTTGAATATTTAAGGAGTTGTGCCAATTTTTTGCTGCATTATTGGTGCATGTTGAAACGTGCATTAGCATGCATTAAGAAGAGGTATAAGTTTGCATGATGTTAAAACTTTTTACTTATGTGTTTTGATTTTTATTATTACCTGAGATAAAGCAGTTTCATTATTGGCTCTCAAAGCATTACATGACATGTACATTGCACAAAGCAAAGGATAAACAAGGGTGCAGGAGGGAGGGAGAGGGATTATGTTAAATGTTTAATGCCTGTTCTTATTACATGTGGCACCACAGATGGACAATGATGGTAAATGAAAGGATATTTGGGAAAAAAAATTTGGAAAGGAAACATTATAGGCCTAAGTTTAAGATACCTTCCTGCAATTTCAGTTACAAGGATACAGGTAAACCTGGAAAATGCTATCAAGATTTAAACATAACCTGCTTTCATGAAATCGTGCCTTTTGACTTTGGCTGCCCATGTCGATGTGAAGAGAGAATTAGGATTAGCAGTATTATGCATGGTGTCCCCAGTCACTGGGGCAGAACACTGCACTTAGGCCATTATGGCCCTTTACAACTTAAGTAGCCTGTAGAAGGACCTGGTGAGCAACCAGATCTGGATGATGATGGGTGCAAGTATGGGCATTTTTTCAGATAGCCAGGCTGCATGAAAGGCTCTAAGACCTATAGTACCTTCAAGACTGATTAACGAATGCTTCATTGCTTTATCCAACCTGGCAGACTACAACATAGTTTCTTTGCAATAGATCCCAGGGCATCAAGGAACTGAAGTCAATGAAAAAGCAGATGAACTTGCAAAACATAGGTACAACCAACACCAGAGCCACCTCTGGGAACATCAAGGTGTTCAGTTAGATATGCAATAGATAACTGGTGTAACAAGCAATATCTTTTGACCTGGAACAGGATTCCAGGAATATGGTATGGGAGATTGTTTATTAAAGAACCATGCAAACCTATTACTAATAAACTGCTCAAATGCAGCAAGTTTTAGTTAAAAACTATAGTTGCTTTTGTTACCAGGTAAGCACCAATGAGAAATCACTGCACTAATAGGAAGATTTCAAGGTAGTGCAGATTGCAGATTGTGTGGGTGTGAAACCAAAACAATCTATGACATATGCTCCTGAGAGAATCAGCAAAATGGGAATTAAATTGTATATGTCAACTAAAGGAAATTGTAAAAGTTGGATTGGGCAAGCTAGACAATCAACAGATAACAGGGGGACAAAAACTATGGAATAAAGTGAAAGCTAGGATAGATGACATACAGAAACAAGGAATAATAAATAGCTTAAGGGATAAGAGTTCTTTAATATTATGTAGGAATGTTAGGAAAGAATGGGGAATAGAAAAATACATTGATGTTTGTGAAAAAATGGAAAGAGAGGGTCTGGCATGGGCAAGAACAGGAGCAGTGTTATTAAAAGGTCTAAAAGTTAAAGATGTATGCCCACCATGTAGCAATGTCGATAACAATTTACACTGTAAAATTGAGTGTAAGGAAACTAAAATGTGGAGAGCGAAAATATGGAATAAAATCTGGGAAATGTTGCCACCAGAGATATTGTACTTTAAACTTTTTGGAAACAATAAGAAAGAATTTCTCAAACAATTAGGTAATTATAAGAGAGAAATGGGGGAGGAAAATTTCCAAAGAGAGGATCTTAATAATAGAACTGATGAGGTTGTAACTTATACGTAAAAGAGATAAACATATTAAGTTGGTAGGGTATAAAAATGTACAAATAGAAGGAAAGGTACATATACATAAATAACTGGGTTGTCAACTGTATATGATACCAAATTCAGCAACTACAGGAAAGTAATTATTTATGTATGAAGTTTGTAACTTCGAAAGATTAAATACATTATCTATCTATGCTCCTGTGAAGTGTTGTATCAAGGAGATACAAAATCTTTGGGAAACTCTTCATGAAAGCAGAGGTCTTTGGTAGTCATCCCCTCTGGGGTTAACATGCATAGCAAAGGTGTATAAAACAGGTGCCGGCCTATTGGAAAGATCCCATGGACTTGTTCCCTGGGACACACACACATACCTGAGTCGTTAGGTCACTGCATGCTGTTTTACTCCATTACACTATTGGACTTGTGTACCCTGTTAAGCACTGACCAGACTGACTAGAGGACTGGAGTTAAACTAACAATAGGGTTTAGCACAATAAGCCTTTTAGGCTGCAGTACAACTTCAGCTTTAGCACATAGGTCCAAGTGAATAAAAAAGGATAGGGTCCCTAATGTTTCCAGATCAAACACATCTGATGCTGCCCATGCCCTATCATAAGCCTATGTCTCCTGTAACATTGCCTGTGATGCCATTGTAGTAAAAGCAGACATTAAACACTTAAAAAAAATATAAATAAAATCTCCAGAGATCCCCTGTAAGGGTGCCCATGCGACCGACAGACATTACCGTGTGAGAAATCTCACAAAGTTTGGTACAAGGGACATAGTGGGAAAGATGGAAAAGAGATTTTGAAAATGATATGGGGAGAGAGAGGAAAATCTCATTTAATGCAATAACATGAACACAGCTGTAAGAACTAATTACTTATGCCACAATAATATTTCTTTATGTGAAAGGAACTGAACATTAAAAAGTACCAGTCATGTTTTTGCCTTTTCCGTAATCTTTTTAAAATACTTTTACAACAGGTCTAGATTGTGTAAATGAAATGCAGAAGTCCTTTCTAGTAGGGTAAAAAATTAAAAATTCTGTTACATAAGACTAAATCAACTTGCATTTACGTTTTCAATAGAACCTTGAGAAATAAATGATACTTTGTAACGAATAGTGTTCAAAAATTATTTCCCCCATTTTGTAAATCCATTTCCCACTTTTAGTCCTGCTTATTAAATGCTTATGCAACAAAAAATCAAAGTATTAAATTTTTTACTATCCATGACTGTTCCATTAACAAGTCACAAAAATAAACAAACATGTGTTTTATCCCTTTCATTTCCATCACACAACATGTAAACAGGTGAATTACATAAACTACATTAAAATATGTGGGAGGAAAAACAGCACTAAATCTTGTATCATAACTCACTTGCTGAGATTTGAATTACACATGGTCTCCTGCTGTTGTATACTTTCTGAATGACAGTATGAAAATAGCATCAAAACAGATGGCAACAAACGTTGGATGCCTGCTACCTCTTTCACATTTAAATTTTTAACTGGGTAGAAACTTGCATAAGCTTGCATTACAAGGTATGGATGAGAAATGCAGAAGTTTCCATGTTGTATGTTAAGATTTAGTACTAAGTTCATCATCTAAGTGAATTCACATAATATAAGTCAATGTTGACAACAAAAGTATGTAAAAGGCTTTATTATGTTGCAGCTGGATGCAACTGCAAATTTGCAAACTGTTATAATAGTTCATTTAACAGAGTAATCATTCTTTTGTTAGTAACTATGCACTCTGACATAGATGATTGGTTTTAGGTAATTATTATGAGGATCATTAATTCAATTTTCAGATTTTGAAAAGTCTGAGAGATACAACTGACATTAATAGAAAGATAATAAGGTGCATATTTAACTGGAAGGGTATAGATGCCATCCTCTTAGGAAGTTCAAAGACAAATGAAAAATTACAATGTAGTGAAATCTGCCCAAATCAAACCTATATAAGCCAAAATCCTGTTCTATTTTAAAGAAAATTATTTGTTTGTTAATGATGCTGTGAATTACATGATCATATCAGCACCACCGGTGTGCCAGAATTGCATCCTGTAGGAGTTCTTTTATTTGCAGTAAATCTACTCACATGGGCTGTTGCTTTTAAACAAATGTACTTAAAAACCAAGCTTCTGGGCCAGGTTTGAACTTGCTACCTTGAGATCAGGTCAGCACCTAAACAACTGAGTCACTCAGACTGTCTGCTGTCTATTTTAGAAAACAAGTTTCAGGCCCAATGGAAATCATGTACTTTATATGCAATTTTTTCTGAATAAGAAGGAAACAGTAACATCTGGGAACAGAAACCATCTCCAACTGCTTAAAAGTGAAATATACAGTATTAAAACAATTGTTTTGGATATGTTCGGCTTCTAAAGAAACTGCAAAGTTTTATGTATTTTATTTTGGGACGTATTGCACTTCTAAGGAAATTGCAAATGCAGGTCATTAAGGTAAATCAGATTTCTTTGTAAAGCACATACCTGAGTAAACACTGCATATAAATGAAAGAAAGGAGATACAGTTGTAAATTTTGTGGTGAAGGAATGCTTAGAGATGAGTGTAACTGAGTGCAACACAAAGCAAATGAAGCTGACACATATATGGAGCTCCAAGAAAAAATAACTTTTGAGAGAACAAGATGCCCAGATATGTGCATACTGTCATGATACATGCATCAGTGCAAGTACAAAGGTACTCAAATGTATTAGGATTAGTGTTAAGAAAGGATAGAGATAATAAAATAATGTAACATAGATACATAATATACACCAGATTATGTAGTGGTTATAAAACTAATACAGTGAAACCTGCCTAAAACAGAACTCGTTTATTCCAGGGTATTTTTTCCGTTATCACAGGTAATTTGCATTTTACAAAGGGCTGTATTTTAATAAAGCAAAGTAAAAAAAAAAAAAAAAAAAAAATATGTGATTGTAAAAGATTACAATAAAGAAAAAATTTAAAATGGAAGTCTGTAATTAAAAAATAGATTCAAATGTAGGTTTTACTGTGATTTCAACTTATGATAATTGAAGTACAATCTCTCCTACTTTCTCATTTCCACATATCGGTCAGGTGCACTGTTGCAACTTCTACACAAGAGAACAATGTATGATCTCCTTTGCATCCTGAATCAACTCCAGGAGTTCTGGAACATTCTTGAAAGCTGCAGATTCCTGAAGGTCACTCACAGCAGATAAAGCATCTTCAAAACTGCATATTTTAGCTCTTTTTCATTGCCTTCCTTGTCATTCTTTCCTTCATAACTACTATTTTCGGCAGCAATATCACTTGCATTTTTAATGTCTTCAGTTTTTGTAAGTTTGTTATCAAAGTTAACTATTTCTTCAGCTTCAACTGGTACATCAATGGCTGAGGGCCTCAAACCAAGAAACTTTTTCTTGTAATTTAGAATTATTGATTTTTTTTATCAATTTTTATCATGAAAAATGCTCACATTCACTCCTAAATTCATACTTATAAATTCTGCAGAGAGTAGGGAATGATACTAAAATTCCCTTGTCCCTCTCGATACCAAACCCAGAAGTAGTGTCTGCTTTATTGTGGTCAGTCTTAATCTCTTACCATAAAATTTTGAGTATATTCAGGTTTTTAATTTTGGCAAAATAATAAACCCTAAGAATATGTGGGCATATCATTTATGAGCAGCATATATTTTAGAACACCAAATTTACTCATTGGTGGTTCGTTGGCACTTCTTCTGTAATCTGATTTTTTCAATATTAGTATTGAAAGAAGTCTATGAAACAGCCAATTCAGTTGAATATTCTTTTTGCATGTTTTATTGACACTGGAGGTATCTGTTTCGTTGGGCTGTCACAGTTTCTCAAGTGCTACTTTTTTGCATGCACCTTATGAAAATGGACAGTGACAGGAAGTTCAGTATTGAGTCTGGCAGTGACAATGGCAGTACTTTAGAATGTATCATTACTGGGATGAAATATAGTGTAGCAGTTTGTTTCTTATTGATTCAATGCCCAGTATTCACTTTTTATAAATAAGTTTAGAAAAAAAAAAAAGTTTATACAAATGATGAGCACACTCAATCTAAGTGAGTTCAGAGATTTATTATCCTTTACAATAAACTGCCAAATGAACTAAAAACTGTGAGAGGATTTGGATATTAACATTCCAAAGACAACTAAGAACATTCTTAATAAATAAATGCTTATATAAACTGGATGAATTTTAAATATTTTGTAAATACAAATTTAATTTTGACAATGCTTGAAACTTGTATAAGTCTATAGGCAAATAAAGATGATGATGATGATGATGATTATTATTATTATTATTGAAATGTCCACCATCATCATCATCCTTCCATGTATTATGTCTGTTCAGGCCTGTTCTGATCCTACAGAAAATTTTCTTTCCAGCTTTTCACAGGACTGCCCAAAGATCTTTATCACCTTGGTATGAGTTATAAACAGTGTCGATATGAACTCATTCTTTCAAAAATGTGTTTCCAATTTACTTGGTACTGTTTGAATTAATATTCTAGCACTGGCATAATTTTCAGTTCATCTAAGACATCAATGTTCTTTTTGTGATCCCATTTGGTACATGCTGCTCTTCTTCACATGAATCTTATTTTGTAAGCTGCATGGCTTCAGGTAGCCTTTTTAGCATCCATGCTTCATTACCAGATGTCTAGCTTAAGTGGTATAAAAACCTACACAAGGGATGGCTGATTAATAGTTCCCAAACTTGTATTTTTATCTATTAATTTTTATAGCGATATCTTTCTCTTCCCAAACAGAAAGACTACACCCAAGATATTAAAATACATTAGTACTCTCTAAAATTTTAACCTGGAGATCAATTTTACTTTGTATAGGTTCTTTAACAAAAATGCCATCATTTTAGTTTTATCAATTGATATTTCCATGTTAAATTTGAAGGCTATTTTTTTGTAGATTATAAACTGATCATTGGAAATCAATTTCAGAAAGTGCCATAAGGGCTAAATCATCTACAAAAAAGCAGCATCTAGTTTGAGGTTTCTAGTGATAGGTACACATCCCTGTTATGCTTTCTTCCATTGTTTTATCATTTTATTCATATAAATGATGAAAGGACTTGTGAAGGCCCACATTCCTGTTTGACCCTGGTAATGATCTTTTTCCAAGCAGATAGCTTGCCATCTGTTTAAGTCTATAGTTAAGCTGTTAAAAATGATATTCACTGTTTCTATTATTTTATTGCACAGGTGACAGTAAAAAAGTAAGTGAAAAAATAAATATCACTTTATAAATAATGATCTGTGTGTTAAGGCATTAATTAATTCCTTCTGTGCAGATTATCATACCTTCTCTCTATGACAATTTGATATAAATTTCAGCGTGGGTCACCCATCCCAATACATAGAAGCTTGGTAAAGATTATGTCATGGATACACTTGTAATACCTACTAACTATGCCTTCCTATGTGATAAGCTTTTTATTACTACTATAACTCTAAAAGCTCATCCTCAAAATTAAATTATGCCCAAACTGTATATTTGCATCTTTATTCACCCCTGATAACCCTTAGGTAATTATTTGTAAGTTTCCAATTTTAAAATTTTCTGTATCAGAAAATTAGATCAATGATCCTCATTGGAACATAATGACATTTGTTCCGATTTTCTACTTTTTTTTAAACCAACAGCTTGCAGAAATCTTGGGACATAATCTGAAGATAAGAAGCTGAGATTGCATGGAAATAGTTCATGCAGGGATGAACAGCAAAGACTTATAGAAAAAAGTAAAACAAAAAAAAGCTTAGAGTTGTGACAGTGCGTGAAGGGAAAATAAAAGAACTACAAAAGGTCTGTCAGTGATGAAAGTTATTTGCAAATCTGCTCCAATGCGATTCTTGAAACATCATACAGTCTAACTTCTACCCTTATAATACTCATCATTATGTACAAAACCATATATAATTTTTAATGATTGTATGCATATAGGAAATCAAATGCATCTGAAAGCAACATTTTCATCCTGACCAAACAATTCTTTCAAGAAAACATTTATTCTTATTCAAATAGAAATATTGCTTTCAAATACATGAGGAATGATTGTTTATAAATCTAAAGAACATTTCCTCACATGGTATAAGGATTTGCTTTAAAAAACTATGTTGTGCTCAGAGTAATATAGCTAAACCCTGTCAATATTTAAAAATTGGAAAGATTAAATTTATGGGTAGTTATTTCACCAAGCCATTTGATCAACTTTTTCATTCTGTTACACTTGTTCTCTTTAAGTATGAAAGTTTTATAGCCTTAGTTCATTCTATTTTTAAAAGCAATTAAATGGATATAATAAATATGTAATTTAGAAGTTGGAAAGTGAAGTAATGTAATACATTGTAAAAATTAAACTGGATCAGTTAGAATACTTCTTACATATACATCCAAAAATGCCAGGAAAATGGTAAACAACTGAAAATGACAAACTAGGGGCAAAATAAGTACCTGATCTTTATACATATTCACTTTCAAACCAGCCATATGAATATTTAATAATGATAATTTGTCAGAGACTACAACTCATCCAGAAATGACATCGTCATGTAAAAATATTTACATAAATTTATAGAGCTAAGTACAATTTAGGTTCAGAATAATGTCAACAGCACTATCCATAAATTCATTAACTGTGTAAAATGGCCTATTTATTAGTCAGTTGTGAACACATACTTTTAGCTTATTAAATGGGACAACTCTTGCTCCAGCTGCTAGTTTACTGAACATAATACTATTAAAAAACAAATGTTTGAGCTAAGTGTTAATCTATATCTTGGATAGTCTAAATTTTGGATAGACGTGATCGTCAAACTAGTTCCTGAATACCGCTAATTTTATTTTTTCTTTACAATGCATTTCTTTTGGAATAGTTAAGCACAACTTATTTTCCTTGGTGTTAAAGTAAATTATTTTAGTTGGGTTTTTCAGTAACTATGCTACAAAATTTGGCTATCAGGTGCATGGTCCATCTCCCGGTCACGTACTGTACACTTGGCTGGCAATTGAACAGCCCCTCACCTAGTTACACATGCTTGGGCATCCAATAAAATCTCAAAGCACATTAACAATTATCAGAGTAAACACAAAACATACCTTATCACAGGAGATGTTGGAAATACCATCCATCTGTACCAATACATCTAGGGCCATTCACATGCATTAGTTCAGCTTCGAAAACAGCATTAATTTCTGTCCTGATATTTTGTTTTAATTCTTCTAATGTGTGGGGATTAGTTTTGTATACTTTATTTTTCAAGTTGCCCCATAAATAAAAATTGCGTGCTGTTAGATCAGCGGACTGAGCCGGCTATAAACTCTTACTAATGATTCTATCCTAGAAAATTTCTGCAACAAACTAATGATTCATTAGCTGTATGCGCAGAGGCAGAATCCTGCTGGAAATATCCAGACCTACATTCAATGTCCGTCAGCTGTTTGAAACATGGTGCCAGCATATTATTTCTGTACCTTTCTGCATTTATGGTACACTCTTAAAAAATAGGCCCCATTATTCTGTATCCATGTACTGTGCTCCATACCCCGATTTTTTGATCATGCAAGGGAGTTTCATGAACGAAATTGGGTTTGTCTGTAGCATAATATTGGTTGTGTTATGATGACACATGACTATGTAAATGAAACCATGCTTTGTCACTAAACAGTATTAATCATGGATCAGCTGTTACATCATTAACATTCCTCAAAATCCAGTTATAGAAATTTACCTGACTCACATGGTAGTAATTCCTGGAAAACAGTAGCCTTGTATGGTTTGAGTTTTAAAAGTTTTGTTTTTTTTCCATGCTGAAGCTTTCTAAATGTCAGTTTCTTGTGCAAGGCGCCTAAGAGATTTTTGAGGTGATCGTTCTAACCTTTCTCTGATTTTGTCTAATTTTGCTCCGTAAGCACACAGCTGTTTACCTTCCTTTTCCTATCACAAACTGATCCCATCTCCCTGAATTTATTTACAAGCAAACGAATGGCCTCTCTACTCAGAACACACGTACCAGGACATTAGTTTCAAATTGCTTTACAATTTTCCTGTAAGATGATGTAAGCATATATGTATTGTACATAAACACTCTTTGCTGTATTGTATACTGCATTTTGAAAGCACTTCAAGCAAAACTAAACACTTCTAAACATTCCTAATGTTATTCACATGTGAACTGGACTAGAACAGAAGACTGACGCACATGTGATGACAGAACGGATGTATGCATAGGGAAATGCAGAGATGACCATTCTCCTGGTGACCAAATTTTGTAATAAACATACTGAATAATATAATGAGATTTTCTTTTAATAATCAAGTTAATGGCTCTCAGTATTTGAATGATTAATTCTAATATCTGAATGGCGATAATATTTGCTGATATTACCATGTATACTTTAAATAAATATGAAAAATTTGTGCTATATTAGATCATGTATGTTATTTTTGTTGTAAGATTCACTAATATATTTAAAAATTGAGCTGTACAATTGAATTAGTTATGACCAGTCTAAAAACTTTCTTCAGCTGGTTATAAATTTAGATTTTAGGGAGTTTTAAGAAAACATTTTAGCTTACAAATGAATAGACACAGAATAGGCAAAGCCACTTTCTTTCATTCTATATCACTTTTAAGACAATATCCAAAACCAGGGTTTAGCAAATGAGAAAGCTTTGTAAATTTACCAAGGCATACTATCAAACCAATTCCAATGTTTATAATTTTACCCATTTGAGAGATAGGCCCCAAAATGTGAAGTAGAGAAAAAAATCCTATCCAGTTTAATTTTTATCCTTACCAGTTGGCTTCTCAAGAAAAAAGATAATGCTTGTTTTGGATTCCAAGTACCAAATATTTAAAAACTATTTTTTAAAATGCTTTTGAATTTGAGGATTTTCCAATTGGCCTAACAACCAGGTGATATTTTTTTAACCTTGACATTAGCAGCTGATAGCTTATGAACTATTCATCAAGTTTCAATGGCCTTAGTGTGTTGTCTCAAAGTCTTTTTCTGATGAAATGAAATACTTAAAAATTGGTCAACATCCAATGATGAAAAAGAGTTAAAATTGAGAGGGACAAAAATGGTTTGCTGCTTATTTAATCCCTTTTCTTATACTACTTTTATCAAGTGACAAATTTTGAAACTGCATCTTATCAGAACATTAGTATGAAGGTTTAAGTACTAAAAATACTTTCCTGTTTTTTAATCCTAAGTTTTTATAATTATCAGTCATTTCATTATATCCTGACAGTTGGCATGTGGGACAAATGCTACTACTCTGTTTACATTTTCCTGCTAGATTTGGATGTGGTATACTTCATTTACATTGTATCCTTGACGTATTTTTGCTTCAATCATTAGCTAATATTTTACCGACGTCCAATGCTACTTGAAATATATAATTATTTACTTAAAAAAATGTGAGTCATAGAAGATTATCAAATGATTTCTCAGAAATAGGAGGGGAAACTTTGGTTTAACTGCAACAGGAACAATCAGGACTAGAATGTAAAATAACTCCTGGTAGACTTTACAAAACAGGGCATCATTCAGCCCAGGGTCAGCATCAGCCAACTGGAGTGATGTAACAGAGTCCATGTGACATAAGAGTACAGCAACAGAGTAGTTCTAGAGAATCTCTGGTAAGGTTGTAATAGGAAGGGCAAGATGGCTGCATTGTGCCCACCTAGTCTTCTTTAATCAGATATTTCCCTTTCTGTTTGCCTTAATTGCCAGCTCTTGTCAGAGAGTTTCCCTCCCTCTTTGTGCTGGGAACAAGAGAGACATGTTCTCTGACATCACAATGTATTCAGTTGGCTGACGCTGGTTTATCCTGTACATATTTCACAACTACTCTGAGTTTTAGTCTTTTTCTTATAAGATCAGACTTTACTATGTTCATAAAGTGGAGCATAGCCATTAAAACTCCTTTGAGCATCCATCAATGATATAAGTACAGGAACTTACATAAGAGTGCATCAGATCTACTAGGTAAGTACAGGAGGACTTCTCCTTCTCAGATGTCCATTGGACAGTTATTTCCATATTTCTTACCATCATTTTGATCACCAACAACAGTACATTTTTCTTTATACAAATCATGCAGCTAGAATCTATTGGGTGTTACCACTACATTAGAAGAATATGCCTGCAGTTCAGTGACGTCCATTGTAAACTTCATCCTCAGTAACGCCATAAGTATGCTCATCTAGACTTTCGGTTTCTTGAATTATCGAGTCTGTCTGCACACACTGAAAGCATCATAATTTATTATTTATTATGACAGATGCTCTAATACCCAAAAGCATTAACAGATGACAGATGCTCTAATGCTCATGTTATGCTCTAATGCTCAAAAGCAAAATACAAGATCTATAGAGCATCCACAAAATGGTATAAAGCTTTTCTGTGATCTTTGGGAACATTCATATGAGTAATTTGTGGTGATGGTTAGATTATGAATTAAGGCTGATTCACAATAACTGAAAATAGAAAGACAAAGTTATAATACATGCTTTAAAATGTGAGCATTCACAACTAACCAAAACTTTCCTGGGTCCTGGAAACAGGAAAGAAGACTTTGTCAAATTTTAACTCTTTTGTGCTAGTTCCCAGATTTATTAGATCCATAGACTCTTCAGAGCAGAAATTATTCAAGGCAGCCATGACACAAAACAGCCATTAGAGCTCTCTCTAGTAGCAAGCTGTAAGAAAGAAAACGGAAGAGATTCTAGCAATCCTAACCTCCTCAGATTCAGTGAGCATTGTATCTTCTAGTGAAAGCATCATCTGTAGTTTGTTTAAATGCAACTCAAAGCTGGCCATTGCCTCAAAGGCAATAGCAAAAACCAAAAGAAATGAACAGGAACAATAAAGCATAACAAAGATGTACCACATGTGCAGAGCTGGTGTAATGGCATGCTAGTCTCTTTATCTAACCATCTGGATTGTTAGCAATTTTGGTAGGTCCTTTAGAACAAATGGCCAATGTAATAAACTCTTTGTGTGCACTTGTCTGCAGTTATAGTAATTTTCTTTCAGCCGGCTTCAAGTAGCCTCCTCTTCTAGAATAATTTGCCTTGTACTGGTTCTCTATAAGCAAGTTAACACCAAGAAAAAAGTCAGTTCAGTCAGAGAGATAGCCAAATGCAGTCAAGTTGAGTGTAGCTGATAATAAATAAAGTTGGTTGTTTTGTAGTAACTGAAGCTATCATTTGTTATAGTACACTATTAATAATGCAATGAAGCTTGGTAGAACTGCAAAAATTGCAAAAGGTAATTAATCTGTACTTAGAAAACCTTTACGTTACAGACTTTCAATGTTACCTAACTGTTTCATGTTGGCTGAATTGGAACCGGTGAAAAAATTTAATTGATAAGTTACAAACAAATGACATTCCAAAGTGTCACTTTGCTATTAATATGATCATCAGGATATTGTGAACAAAAATGTGGTATGTTATTTGCTTCCCACTTTTAATTGAATTAGTTTCTATTCTCGGGTTGTGAACCAGCCTTTAATTCTTCAAAATGAATACCTTTTTCTGCAACTCAAAAACTAATCATTCAATTTTAAAAACTGTGACACTTTACAGTTATCAAAACTCATATAATTAGACCATAACCTTAGTGCTCCATTATGTTATAGTGCTTCACCTAATTACTCTATCTCTCTAAATATAAGATAATCCCCCTTTTTCCTACATCAAATTTATAAAATTACAGGGTGGACCGAAGAAATGGGGATTTTGACTTATTAAGTAAGCTACAGAAATATTTTTGAGTAAATATTAGACACAAAAATTTAAAGGAAACAGGAGAGCATTTGATTTTTACACTTAATATTAGGTTTTGAAAACTATATTTCTAAGATATCCTCCACTTCTCTGCACATTCTCTTCATATCTTGATCACACATCACATGGTGCAATACCTTGACAATAATTAGACACACTTTGTGATGAATTCTTTGTTTGAGTCCTTCAACATCTTGTGGTGGAGGATGACATAAGACTTTGCTTTTCAATACCCCAACAAGAAGAAATAGCATGCTGTTAAATCTGGTGATCTTGTCGGCCATGGAACATTCCCATTCTGAAATATGTTGAACATTTAGGACTATGCTCAAGTGCAATCCTCACAGCAATAACATTTTCTGGTGTTTGCACATTTCTTATTTTCCCTGGAGGCTTTTTCTTTAGAGGAGCGTCCATCTCTTTAAAGTTTTTAAGCCATGTTTTTACAGCATGAGAAGTGAAATTAAATTAAATTGAGTGTTATTTATGGATGCTGTTTAACTATTATGGTTCTCAGCATGCAATTCTATATTGGTCATGAAAGACCACAACATTTTGCTCAGAGGCCTCTTTATCAGGCTTGAGGGTTTTTTTTTTTTTTATGTGCCATAAATCTATAACACAGGACCAAAGGCTTAACTTCCCTTCCAAAAAAGTCCATCGCCTGCTGCCAGGTCATGAGCAGCAAAGAAACTATCACCATTTTTATAGCCTTAATTGCAAACACCAGTCCAGTTCTGATCATGACTAAATGCCACACCCCTTACAATACAATAAGAATGTAAACAATTCAATCGATATGAGCACATTGGAAATAATCAAGATTTAAAATTGCCTGTTTCTTTGGGCCATCTTTGTTTATAAAAAAAAATGTTTTTTTAAAAAATTTAAAACAGCACAGCACTTGAGTTTAATTTGAGACAAGTTGAAATGATGAAGATCATGATGATGGTGATATGCTGCCATTAAATACCCTACTTTCTTTACTTGAATGAATGAATTTAAATTGAATTTCTCTTCAGAATTTAAATTTATTTACACTAATTAGTCTACTCTCCTTGGAATTGCTCAAGATTGGAAATATATACACTAACACCCTAGTGGTTCATGCATCTCATTCTTCATACATCACTGTTTATCTGATACATTCACAATTAATTTACCTCTTCTATTAATTGCTTCTATTCTCATTTCTATTACTTAGTTCTTTTCTTTCTTTCCTGACTTTTCTGCAACACTTCTCCTTTACCTTACTTAAATATTTGCCCAATCATTTGAAAAATTATTTTCAGTTGTTTTCAAAAATTTTAAATACAATAAATCTGTTTTAAGTTGTCCCACTTCATATTCCAAATGTCCTGTCTCAAAACTTTTGTTTCTGAACAAACTATTAAACAATACAAATTCTTTTCTGGCTTGTCACAGACTTCCTTTATTTAATCTAGGGCAAGTGCTAGAAAGAGTAAAAATTCATGTGTCATAATGCAAATAAATATGATATTAATTCTCTTATTTTTAAACTTTAAACATTTTATAATGTTCATAAGTTTGGAATTTGAGTGTGCTGACAATGCAGTATGCTAGATTATATACGAGGGCCATCCAGAAAGTGACACACGATTTGGCATAACTAAATAATAACAAAAGTTATCAACACAAAACTTTATTTACAAAGTTACAGTACCTTACTCTATTTGTCAATGTAATTGTCATTGCTATCAAGATATTTATTGTCACATGGTACTAGTTTTTCAATGCAGATGCTGTATTCTTTCACCACTAAAGATATGAGCCAAGATGTCACTGCCATTTTGAGGTCTTCATCATGGCTAGGAAATCTTTTCCATCTAAAAAGTCATGTAAGGTGTCCAAAGTGAAACACCGGTTTTTCTGAATTTTTTTATCAACATTTGCTTTCAACTTCTTCTTAACAATTTATGAACTTCCACTCCAATCTTTTTTCGTACACACGTTCTCCTTGATTATTTGTAAAATATGTGCCATTTCCTCACTGAAGACTCGTTCATTGCGTTATTTGCCTACAATATTTTTTGTGTATTCAAAAAAACAAATAAGTTCTTTGGCGGTAGAAAAGTATAACATCGGCATTAAAAAACTGGCACCATGTGACAATAAATATCTTGAAAGAATAGAGATTACGTTGACAAATATAAGGTATTGCAACTTTGTAAATAAAGTTTTGTGATGCTAACTTTCCTTATTATTTAGTTATGCCAAATTGTTTGTCATTTTATGGATGGCCCTCATATTATTGTTATCACAACTTACGTCTTGGACAGATATACGAGGGGCCGTCATTTGCTCAGGATAGTGCCATGGCTTCCAGTGAGGTTTGTTCTGCTTCTTCCATTCTGGGTATGCTATAGAGGCTTTCAACAGCTTTTTCACCATCTGAAAATACCATTATTCAACTTTCATTAACTTCCATGATATAAAATATAAAGGGGCATTACATTCATGTACATAAACAGTGATGCTTTGGAAGAAATTTTTGGTTTGAAGTCTAACAACCAGCTTTCATTACGATATATTCTTGCAAAGTAAACATTCAAATGCTTAAAATTTATAATTTAGAACCTTTTCCTTGAGATGCAAGTTAAAACTTACAACCTCTGCTCAAAAATATGGTATAGAAATGACTTAAAAGCATAGAATTATTGCACATGCACTATTGTGTAAGGGATTGATGGTCCCATTGTTTTCATTAGTGGATGTGGTTTTCTCATACTTGGACCCATTGTTTATGTACCATGAAATGAAAACCAACATATTGAAATAGCTATTAATGAACAGAAACCTTACCTTCCAGGCAAACTATGTGCAATTAGAAAACTAGAAACAACAATAATATAGAAATGTCATATTTTAGCCTGAGCAAAACTCAAAATCACTACGTACGAGGGGCATACTGAAAGTCATGAGCAACACTGTTTTACAATCTTAATATTTATTTTTAAGTCAAACCAAATACATCATCATAATCTACAGACTTTCTTTCACTTTTCGACATAGTCTCCATTGTTTTGCACACATTTTTCCCATCGTTCTACAAGTTTGAAAATGCCCTTGTGATAGAACTCTGTTCCAGCTGCCCGCAGACCCTGACGCACTGCTTTCCGAATATCCTCCAGCGTCTCGTAGCGTTGGCCACGCATCTGCTCCTTCACAGAACCGAAAAGATGGTAGTTGGAGGGTGCCAAGTCGGGACTGTAGGGAGGATGTGGAAGAGTTTCCCACTCTGATCTTCTCCATAGTGGCAAGGGCAGTATGCGGACGCACATTATCCTGTTGAAGGATGATCCTCTTTCCAGGGCGTTTATCACGCAAAGCCCGACGGAGCTTCAGAAGTGTCTTGATGTAGTGGGCAGAATTTATGGTTTGTCCAGGTTCAAGAAAGTCAACCAGAATGCAACCTTGTGCATCCCAAAAGACACTTCCCATAACTTTTCCTACAGACTGCACTGTCTTCGCTTTCTTCTTCGATGGTGAGTTCAAGTGGTGCCAATCCATACTCTGACATTTCGTTTCTGGCTCATAGTGATGGAACCAGCTCTCATCTCCAGTCACAATACACGTCAAAAATTCATCACCTTCATTATGAAATCTCTGAAGAAGGTTTTGTGCAATGGTTCTTCTCTCAAGTTTGTGGTCTTCAGTCAATATCGGGGGACCCAAAGGGCACAGACCTTTCGATAACCCAAGCTGTGGATCATTTCTTGCACTACACTATGTCCTATTCCAAGTTTCGCAGCAATTTCATTCACAGTGAAACACCTATCTCGTGTAATGAGCTCATCAACTCTTTCCTTGTTGCATTCTGTAGAGGCAGTTCGAGGACGCCCGCTACGAGGCGCATTTTGCAGACTCGTGTTTCCATCTTTGAAATGTTTCACCCATCTTCTAACACTGCTGGCACCCATGCAGACACCTCCATACGCACGTTGAAGTCTGAGATGAATTTCAGGAGCAGATTTTCCTTCTTTCACAAGGAATTCAATGACAGCACGCTGTCGAAACGAAACATCAATGTCAGCCATTTTTCAAACACCGTCTGAGGTCACGTGATAGAAGCTAATGACGTCACAATATGTCAACATGTGGCTTAAAGTCTGTAGATTACGATCCTGCAATTCGTTTCATTACATTGTTGAAATTTAAATTTTTACAATGGATTGCTCGTGACTTTCAGTATGCCCCTCGTATATACAGCTCTTAAGCTCTTTAATAAATTACCCCATAATATCCAACTATTTCCCATAAGACATATTTACAAATTTTATTAAAGGACATAGTTTTTTATAGTATTAGTGAATTTCTAGATTACACATGGTAAATACTATTGCTGTAATTTTTTTTTTACTTCCTCTATACATACTATGTACATAGTGTATAGAGAAAATATTGTATTGCACCCAAAAATTTGATACCAAGATTTCACCAGAAATATATGTTTTGGGTCCCCTTGAATCCTCTGTGTGTGTGTGTGTGTGTGTGTGTGTGTGTGTGTGTGTGTGTGTGTGTGCGCGTGCATGCGTTAGTGTGTGTGGACAGCATAGCTCAAAAACGAAAAGGCCATTATATACCAAACTTGGTACTTAAACTGGTATCCTCCAAGGATGCAACACGATTTCAAGAAAATCCCCCCACCCCAAACTACCCTTTACATGGATAAAATTTTGAAAATTTTGATTTTCTCAAAAATGGCTCTAACAATTTTGATTAAAATCTCTTATATTTAAGATGCCAAATAAAACGTATATCTTGAATTTTCTGGGAATAGCTTCTGAAGACCTCTGTAATCTGGATGATTTTTATTGAATTTTGTATAACTGGTAAACTATAAGAGATAGATAAAAACTTACTGCACAAAAAATGTAGACCGCGATAAAACACGCAATTTATGTCATACACATTTTTTTCATGGAGTTAATTGTTTTTTATATATTCCTTGTTATTGGTTTCAGCTTTAAAAAACTTATACTTTTCTCATACAGGAATTTGTCAACTCCTGTCCATACAAACAAAGGAACTTCAGTCACATAGCAACCAGCTCTCTACTATCATTTTAACGCATGGTACTCCCTTATTTCACTTCTACTTACAAGGAAGGAAGCAATAAGATGCGATTAGCATGAAGCAAATAGAAGCATAAGCTTTTTAACAATAATTTGTTGCAGATATGCAGAAAAAGTCATGTGAATGGAACACATCAGATTTTTTCTTTAATTATTATTTTTTAATTTTCTTTAAGACATATAATGTGTTTGCTGTGTATAGTATTCTGTTGCATTAACTATGTATTTTATTTTAACTATGATTGCATGACCATGTCTATAGCAGCCAGATACTGGTTTTAGATATTTTTATGTCATTATTAATATTTTCGACTGTTGCAATCTGTGTCATTTATTGTGATACCTTTGTGCATATCTATCATCTATGAAATATTGCATATGTATTCCATTTAAAATAATTTTAACAGAAATGTATCCTGTAGCATTTCTGCAGTTCGATTTTTATAGCATTCACTTCTGCCAACCTGAAATTTCAACTATCTACTCACTCACTTTTGGTGCAAATATTTGTGTGACTTTGTTGACAATCCAGGGAGGCAGTGTGCCTTGAGGATCAGACTGGGACACATAGCCCAGCTCACACCCAGATTCACCAGATGGACGGATTAGGAAGCCTGGAGCAGATTAAATTAACAGACGTCTCAGAGTCAAGAAATTATAAGATGTATACACACATGCGAATAAAGGTTGTCACTGGATAATTTATCTATAATTTTCCATAAAAGTAGTTTATATGAGAAGAGCTATATCTAAACTGGAATTCAGATGTATAACAACTTATCAGATTATCTCAAACAGATGGCTGTACTGCAGTTTCAAAAGACTATTAAAAACATTTTAATGTACAAATCCTTTTGTATTAATATGAATTTCATGAATTTTTGGGGAAATAAATTATATTAACAAGGGCTATTATGACATTGATGTTAAAGAATGAGTTGCGCTTTTTTATAGTAAAAAATACAATGAAAACAAAAATACCCATGTCTCTGCTTTTGCTCCCATAAGGCTCATATTTGCCAGAAAAATGATAAACCTTTAATTTGTGACAGCTCAGCTTATCAATAAGGTATGAATATAAAGTGATTTATACAGTAAAACTTTTAAATTATTATTTAACTAATTTGAGTCAAATATGGGCACTATAACTTCACTTACTATACTATATAGCTTTTCCCCAGATGCATTTCAAGGTTTTTCATCATCAGCAGGTGAACATTAAATGCATTCAAGGAAAATACTTAATAAGTGAAACTACAGTGTCCCTATTTGACTCAAATTAATTACGTAATAATTGTGACAGCTTATTTAGTTCTATCTTCCGCAAATGATCAGCTGTCTGGGTACTATGCCAGGCACTGAAACTGAACTATACATGTGTTGAGATTGCAAGTATGTGTACAAAATAACTTACAACCAAGAGTTCATTTAACACAGAATGTCTGCAGTTTCCTTTTACTTTCTCTAGCATGTATGTATAAATAGTACATACAGAAGATACTGAATTCTACCCAAAAATTTAATAATAAAATTTCACTGGAAATACATGTTTAAATGATCCTTAAATAATAATAATAATAATAATAATAATAATAATAATAATAATAATAATAACAACAACAACAACTAAAAAAAATAACTGCTGAAAAAAGTCTGTGCAATGTGCATATTTGTGTCTCTGGACGCATAACTCGAAAACAAAAAGTTGGTTAAATACCAAACTTCCAAGGATGCAACACAAAGCTCTCCAGGAAAATCCCCCCACCCCAAACTACCCTTCACATGGAACATTTTTCTAAATTTTCGATTTTCTAAAAACTTAGTTCAAAGATGTTTATTTGGCAAATAAAATGCATATCTTGAATTTCCAGGGAATAGCCTCTGAAGCCCTCTTCAGTATAAATTACTTTTGCAAAACTGCTAAATCTTTAGAGATAGACAAATACTTACCATACTAAAATGCAGATTTCAATGTCATAACTGGAATTTGAATCATGGATCTCCTGGTCTCTAGCTGGTTGCTCCACCACTGAGCTACCATGGCAAGATGCCGGTTGGTATTAAATTTTTCAACTACTCACATGTTTCCTGGTAAACCACAAGCTGATCTCAAATTATTTTGAGATGACAAACCCCAATGGCAACTTACAAAGTTATAAGTACTTTAAGCAGTTGAGAAATTTAATGCTGAGGCGGTATGTTACCATGGTAGCTCAGTGATAGGGCAACTGGCTAGAGACTGGGTGATCCATAGTTCAAATCCCAGCTATGGCATTGAATTTTTCAGTTCATTAACTACCCAGTATTATCAACGTTTATTTAATGCTCTATACATTTGTAACATATGACATTTGTCTTTTGCCTTCCCTGTATACGATACTATATATTAAAACTTGCATTTAATTTTAATATAATAAGTATTTGGTGACAAAACTTAATTTATCTTTTACAAATAAATTCAATTAGGACATGTTTTGTAAACCAAATGTGATTACATCATCAGCTTTTTTCTTGTTTCTTTACATTGTTATGGTTACTGCTGCTAAGTGATAGATTGTTTGCCATGGTGCCACCTTTTAGAAGTAAGACAAATTTGGCAACAGAATTGATTGCCAGCATATCAAAATTTGTTATGCGATTTCTGTTTTTCAAAATAAATATTTTATTTCACACCATTTAAATCTATGTGTCCATTTAAGCGTTTTAATAATTTAACTTCTATATTTATTTTATGGTCAAGGGACCAAAAATGGTCTACTACATATCATTTATATATGAGTTTATATTTAATATTTCTAAAGTGTTCCTTGACTGTGATTTTCAAATCTTGTTTGGTCTTAAGTCACAATGTAAACAATTTAGTTGATAAATGCCACAAAATATTTATTGTTATATTAATATTTGTGTTGCTAGCTTCTATATTTATGTATTATTGCATTTAATTATCTATAAAAGTATTTATAGTGTGGTGTAGTATTGTAACCCAATTCAATATCCATTACACATTATCCAAAGAGCACAATACATCAATAAATGTATTAGAGACCACCTCAGTTACCAAGGATTTATAGAAAATATATATGATGTGAGACCTTGGACCTGTCCCTGCTTCCACAGTATCAGTAAGTCCCACTAGAAATCCACCAGCCGATCAGATTTAATTATGCTAGTGCGCTCTTGTGATGCACATGCAAAAGAAAATTACCTGAGATGCTATTTTGAAACACAATGAAGAGTTTATCTCCAAAGTGTCCATAAAAAAGCAATCTCCAGATATATAGTTTTTCTTTTTTTTTTATTTCTCAAATGAGAAACTTCAAATTTACTATAATTTGTCTTGCTTCTCACATAAGTTAAGACTAACCTGTAATATGAGATGTTGCCCGAATGAAACCTCGACGAGGAGGATAGTCTCGATGATAAACAGAATGGTTAATTATATACTGTTCTCGACCTGTGTCCAGCCATGATCGTTGGAGTACAAAATCTCGATTCTTCAATGGTGCTGGGCATGACACTGGAAACAAAACCAAGATTAAAAAATCAAAGAGAAAGCAAAATATGCCACTTATTTATAGTTTGATGCTCTAATATTTTCAGTTTATACATTACAATAGAACTGGCAAACACAGCAAACTTAGAATGTTTCAATTTGCGCCATCTTATTGCATTCCAATTGAACTACAATATCTAGTTTTAAAAGAAACGAGGTAAGCTGACCTACATAAGAAATGGAAGAAAGGTAATAATAAGTATAAATTGGTATGTGAATGTACATACTTAGATTTTAAAATAAACAAGAGTCAGATAATTGATTCAACAAGTATTTTTTACAAAAATGGTTGTGCGATCCATGAGGAAAAATACGTGTTGCAGTCACATGACTTTCTTTACCCATTCTGCAAACATGCTGTTCTTACAAAAGAGCATTCTTTTATTTACATTATGTTAATCTAGATAAGCATTAGCAGAATTGGTCTTACTACTTTATTCCTTGTAAGCAGAAGGGAAATAAGGGAATACACTAGGCTAAAGCGATAATTAAATCTTTTAAAAGCTGGTCACTATGTGAACAGCTGAGGTTTGGTTCGCTTTGCAAGGCCAACAGTACACAAAAGAGAACTGAAAGGAAAGGTAACCCTGTTTGAGAAAAGTTAAATTGTTTAAAATTGAAACCAATAACAAGAAATATCTTGAAAACTGTCAACTCTACAACAAAAATGTACAGGCATAAAATGTGTGTTTTTTATATACTAAGTTTTTGTCTACCTTTTACAGTTGGTCCAGAATGAAGAGGACTTTAGAGGCTATTCCCAGGAATTTCAAGATATATATTTTATTTGTATTGTAGGTAAATGACTTTAATACAAGGTACGTCCAGAAAGTAAGTTCCGTTTGGTAATAAAATTAAATTGTGTACAGATACAGAATAATTATTTATTGCACAAAATTCTACAACTCTTAAACTACTTTTGCACATAACTGCCGAAATGTTGCAGACATTTGTCATAGCGTGGCACAAGTTTTTGTATACCTTCTTCATAGAAGTTTGCCGCCTGTACCCAACGTGAGCAGAGTTTACGAAATTTCAGTTTTTCGGTAACAATTTCATTAATTAGTGATCTGAGCTTTGGGGAAATTCCATAGCAAGAGCACTAATTGTAAACTTGCGGTTTTCCTGGATCTTGTCGTCAATCGCGTGAACCAGTTCTTCTGTAACCAAAGATGGACACCCACTTCGTTCTTCATCGTGCACTTCACTACATCCTTCATTGAACTGTCGGGCCCATCTTCTGACCATTGAATCACTCATCGCATTTTGTCTGTAAACTTCGCAAATTTGTCGATAAATTTCAATTGGTTTCACTTTCCTAGCATTCAGAAAACAAATCACAGATCTGATTTCACAAGCGGCAGGATTTTCAATCAACACTGACATTGTAAACAAGCACAACAAAGCGTATGTGGCTGACAGCGATCTCAAAATGGCGCACATTTCTTTTCCTTGATACAGAGCGTCTACCGTGCATGTGCGGAAATGCGATCGCAGCGCTGCAGCGGAGATAAATTGAAACGGAACTTACTTTCTGGACGTACCTCGTATACAGTATTTTAATCAAAATCGAGAGAAATTTTTGAGAACATCAATACCTTTTAAATTTTCTCCATGTAGTTTGGGGTAGCAGGATTTTCTTTAAAAGCTTCATGTTGCATCCTTAAGAGAGACTAAACGTTAATGCTAAGTTTGGTTTTAAACATACTTTTCATTTTTGAGTTATCCTTCCATGCACTCATGCACAAACACACACACCCATGCACGCACATTCAAACAAATGCACACATGGACTTCTTTCTAAAAAAAATTTTTTTTGGACTCAGTAGACCTCAAAACATATATTTTCGGTTTAATCTCGGTATCAATTTTTGGGTGGAACACAATACATTTTCTAGCTACCAAGTGCATTGTATGTACATACGTATGAGAGAAAGTAAAAATTATTGTTTTTTTATATTCCTGTGACTTTTTTATCCTCTTTTGTTTATTAGTGGATGTACATTTTATTCTTGCAAAAATTAAATTTTCTATTTACTTTAATTTAATCAAGATAAACCTTTGCATAAACAAATAGCTAAATTATGTATTTCTTTTCAGATACAAAGGAAACTGTAATAGTCAAAAGGTTAAAAACTGGATGCTATATGCCGATCTTAAAATTCCATTCAGTTTCCATGTAATCATGATTCAAGAGAAACAAGTGAAAATCAACAGGATTTACAATAATGATGAAGTATTGAACTAATTGAACCATTAATAATGGGCAACCCATAAACAGCTTATGCCTTAGAAAAGGGGCTTTGTGCATTTTAAAGAGATCTATATTTTCTGTGTAGAAGATTTTTATCACTTAAGGAATTCCAGTTATACGAGATTATACAAAATTCCTTCTGAATGAAGAGATCTTTGCTAGCTATTTTCATAAAATTCAAAATATACTTTTTATTTGTCATGTAAATATCTTTAATATATGGTGTTTTAATCAAAATCATTAAAATATGTAGAAAATAAACGACTTTGAAAAATGTTCCTTGTAAAGGGTAGTTGGGGGTGGGAGGATTCAGTTGAAAATCTTTGCACTGTAAGCACGCGCACGCACACACACACAACCAAACATATTCTGAATGATTTTGCATAACTGATCAATCATAAGAGATAGACAAAAGTGCACAACATGCTAAAGCACCCAATTTATGTTAAATATATTTTTATGCCCAGTTAACCACATGGAGGTATTCCTAATCATTAGCTTATATTTTTCAATACGTATATTTTTCTCAAAAAGGAAATGTGATTCATTCTTCTTTTTTTCCCCGTTATTTTATTCTGCACAAGTAAAAAGAATGTAATTTCAACCCCATAGGGACCAACTTTTAAAAGATTTGGCTATCACTTAGCTTAGTGTATTTTTCCTTATTTCTATTCTACCTAAGAATAAGTTTTTATAAAAATAGTTTATAGCCGAATGGTAGAGAAAGTCATATAAATGAAACATATCAGATTTTTTTAGACAGGGACTTTAGAAATGCAATCTGACTAATGTGTGACATGAGCTCATTGGATATTAGTGCTACTAGTAAATTTGGTAAATGGTAAAGCTGGGCAGTTGAGCGAAGGATTTTTTTAGCAGGTTCTTCTGCCAACAGATTCTCCAGCAATGTAATGATTGCTCAGAAGTTTACATCCCCTTTAGAATGCACAAATAAACAATAAAAAATTGATTTCAAACGCAGCACATCTCACACATTTCCATGTTTTAAAAGAGGTTTTTGTAAAATAAAACCATGTTATATTTCATGGCCTTCAATTTAAAAAATCGGATGTGTTCCATTCACATGACTTTCTCTACATCTCTGTAACAAATTATTGTTAAAATGTTTAGTCTTCTATTTACTTCACTCATCAAAATAAACATTAGCAGAAATATTCTTATTACTTGCTTCCTTGTAAGTTGAAGGTAAATAAGGGAACAAACTAGGCTAAAGCAATGTTCAAATCTTTTAAAAACTGTTTGGCATGTGGATGAAATCCAGTTCTTTGCATTGCTTGGAATTGACAAATTCCCATATGTGAAAGGTTTTAAGATTTTAAAACTGAAATCAATAACAAGAAGCATTTCAAAAATGGTCAGCCCCACAAAAAAGTGTATATGACATAAACTGTGTGTTTCAATGAGATCTACATTTTTTGTGCAATAAGCTTTTGTCTATTACTTATGATTTACGAGTTATACAAAATCCAGCAAAATTCATCCAGAATAATGAGGTCTTCAGAGGTTATTCCCATAAAATTCAAGATATACATTATATCTGTCATGTAAATATTTTTAATATACAGCATTTTAATCAAAATTGTTAGAACCATTTTTGAGAAATTCAAAATTTTCAAAAAATGTTCCATGCAAACGGTAGTTTGGAGGGGGGGGTCCTCAAAATCTTTGTGTTGCATCCTTGGCAGAACCTATATTAATATACCAAGTTTGGTATTTTACGACTTTTCATTTTTGAATTGTCATGTTCAGACACACTGACACACAAACACATTGACCTTTTTCTAAAAATGCTTTTTTTGGATACAGAAGACCCTAAAAACGTTTATTTCCAGCGAAATCTTCTTATCAAATTCTTGAGTGAGATGCAATACCTTCTCTATACACTATGTACATAGTACATGTAGAGAAAGTAAAATGTTTATATGTACAAATACATTAGTTTGGTAACTCTAAATGTGTTGGTTGAAAATATTGAGCTTATTTTTAATACCAGATATCTGGGTCTCTATTTATCAATCTACAGTATTAGATAGTATTTAAAACAGTGGTGTGTAATAAACTGTGGGAACTGATCCAGTAGTAGAGCAGTCAGCAGTAATTGTCATTGTCATCGTGGCATTTTTGACAAAAACTATTGAGCCCACCTGGGTAGTGTGGTGGTAGCTCGTCTGCCTCATATTCAATAGGTCATGAGTTCGAATCTCGCTTACAGTGAGTTACCCGGATAATGTTTTTTTTTGGGGGGATTTTCCCTTATCCTGAGAAGATTTAAGCTCCATGGACCCCGAGATCATTTGAGCATCATTTCACCAATTTCATTCATCGTCCGATATGACCAACCAGGCTAAAGTATGTTAAACTACAACAACAAAATTTTGACTATTTCAGATTTGAAATGTTCTCAATTTATGCAATATTATGCACTTGAATGAATAGGAAAACAAAAAATGTATATGACATAAATTGTATGCTTTAAGAGCTCTACATTTTTGTGCAGTAAATTTTTGTCTATCTCTTACAGTTTACAAGTTATGCAAAACTCAGAAAAATTCATCCAGAATGAAGAGGTCTTCAGTGGCTATTCCCAGAAAATTCAAGATATAGGTGCATTTCATTTGTAATGTAAATATAAATATAAGAGATTTTAATCAAAATTGTTAAGAACCATTTTTGAGAAAACCAAAATTTTGGAATTTTCTTGAAAATCTGAACTTAAATATCAAGTTTGGTATGTAAAGGACATTTAGTTTTTGACACGCATGCTCGCTCGCTCGCACGCACACACACACACACACACACACACACACACACACACACACACACACACACACACACAGACATTTTTCTGAAAATGCTTTTTTGGATTCATGGTGTCCCAAAACATGTATTTGTGGTGAAATCTCAGTATCTAATTTTTGGGTGCAATACAATACCTTCTGTATACACTATATACATAGTACGTGTGGAGAAAAAAAAAATAACTTTCAGACAGTAAATTTCTGTTACTAATGAACCCATGTGGAGAAAATAAAGTAAGAAGCCTTAGATGCCTTATAAATGTTGCATGGCAGCTCAATTGTGTAAAACTTTAGATCTGCTGCAAATGTTGGTAACTAAGTCTACCTCATTCCCTTAGGGCTTGTGGTTTTGGCTGCAACCTACAGCAAAGATTTTAGCAACATTGCACATTAAAGTACATGTTGGGTTGGTGAGTAATCAAGTAGTATGCCTTTGTTCACTGTTAGGGTATGTGAATTGATGTTTTTCTGTCAAACTGAACTTTTTCATTTAGTATTTTCCATACAGCAACATATGAGTTAATAATAAATTTATTACTAGAATAACTTTCATGAACATTTTCCCTATTGCATTATTTCAAACTTCTGTATTAATTTTAACAATTTAATACTATTTCCTTTTGTTATTGCTTCTTCATATTTCTGTAACATCTGCTTTGGAAGTTCACGATCCTTGTTAGACCACTCGCCTCTCACCTACATGGTCCGGGTTCGATCCCAAGCAACTGCATGTGAGATTTGTGGTGGACATAGCGCACAGGGACAGATTTTCTCATAGTTCTCTGGTTTCCCCCTCCATTGTATTCTACTGATACTCCATCTTCATTCCTGTATCATCAGTGACATCACCTGCAGTGCCACAAGTAGTAAAAGTGGATACTTAAATACTCTCCAAAAAAAATATGATCCCTATTTGAAACACCCTTCATGATAATTTTAGAATTCCCAACTGTTTAATCAATAACTTAACTGTTGGCCCTTTAATGAGCATATGAAACATATGATTATCTATGTCCAACACAGTATGCAGTGCAATATTCACAAGTATATCATTTATTGAGAAGGGGAAATGATGCTATACACAACTGCATGAAGATTTTTTTTTTCAGAACTTGTTTCAGTATTCTGGCTCAGCTTTGTTTTGGTATTAACATCATCTTCCTCCTGTAAAAACTCCTTTCATGTGTAGTTTGTTAAAATAACTACACATTTACATAAAGAATTGTTGCAAAGCCAAACATACATATAACTATGAAAAAAAAAAAAAAATAGTTCATATAATGTAAATGATAAACTTACTTGCATAGTACCCTATATCGTTGTTGGGATTAAGGCAGCCAATATCTTGAGATTCTATCATATGTTGGTCCCAAACTTTTCTGTATTCTGGATCATGGAGCACATCATACATTTGGTATGGGGTAACATCAGAAAACATTGTACAGATCTGGAAAACAAAACAATGCCATGAGTCTATTTGAGCTTTTCTTTTGAAAATCTTAATATCCATGAAATATATGTACACATCTGACACGCCTATGGGCCAAGCTTATTGTGAGGGTGGTTGTGTCCTTCAGTGCCAGCCAACTGATTGGCTGGAAAAATAAGTAGACTAGTGCAGTGGTGGGCATTATCAAATTATTTGATAGTGTCAAACTACCATTTTTTTCAATTATTGCCAGGCATTCTGTTTCTCATTTGATTTTAAAAAGCTCTTTTGGTAAAGTGATGCTGAAAACTGAACTGAGTCACATTAGGGAAGTAAGTGACAGTGAAAACTGAACTGAGTCACACTAAAGATTTGAAGCGACAATGAAAACTTAACTAAGTCATGCTAGAGAAGTGACGTGACAGTGAAAACTGAACTAAGTCATACTAGAGAAATGAAGTGATGGCAAAAACTGAATTAAGTCATAGTAGATGAAGTGAAACTGAACTAAGTTATGGCTGAGAAGTGAAGTGACAGTAAAAATAGTGACAGCTAGATCACTATACAGAAGTGAAATGATACCAAACTAAATCATACTAAAAATGAAGTAACATTGAACTAATTCACATCAGATAATAGTGGCAGTGAAGTCTGAAGTAAGTCATTTATAAAAGTGAAGTGAAACTGAACCAAGTTATGGTTGAGAAGTGACTTAGTTCAATCAACACTGAACTAAGTCTCCCTTGTGAAGTGAAGTGAAACTGAACTAAGTCATACTAGAAAATGAAGTGAAATTGAACTAAATCACACTAGAGAGTGAGAACTGAAGTGACATTATAGAAGTGAAGTGAAAACTGAACTAAGTGACACTACAGAAGAGAAGTGATCAAAATAATTAGAGAATTGAATTGAGAGTCAAAACGAATTAAATATTTATGTCATTTAACCTGGTAGGTCATACTGGATCTGTTACTATGCTTGTTTATTAAAATAATGCCATGATTTCATTTCCATTTTATGCAACACAAACCGCAGATGCAATGATTTCATGGCATGTGAAGTATAGTAAATGTACCTTGAAGCCACTTCGAGCAATTTTTGTAACTTTCAATTTTGTGTTGTAACTCTGAAATAATGTTCATGCTCATATGAACTTTTTTTACTTTCTCTATACTCACTATGTACATAGTGTATACAGAATGTATTGCACTCCACCAAAAAATTTGATACCGAGATTTCACTGAAAATATATGTTTTAGGGTCCCCTGTATCCAAAAGAAGTATTTTCAGAAAAAGGTCTGTGTGTGTGTCCGTGTGTCTGTGAACATAACTCAAAAACGAAAAGTCGGTAATATACCAAACTTGGTATTTAAGTTTAGTATCTTCCAGGGATGCGACACAAAGATTTTGAGAAAAATCCCCCTATCCCAAACTACCCTTTACATGGAACTTTTTTCGAAAATTTTGATTTTATAAAAAATGGCTCTAACGATTTTGATTAAAATATTGTATATTAAAGTTATTTACCTGACAAATAAAATGTATATTTTGAATTTTCTGGGAATAGGCTCTGAAGACTACTTTATTCTGGATGAATTTTTCATAACTACTAAACTGTAAGAGATGGACAAAAACTTAACCCACAGAAAATGTAGAGCACGTTAAAACACACAATTTATGTTATATACATTTTTTTTGTGATGTTGATCGTTTTTGAGATATTCCTTTTTCTTGGTTTCAGCTTTGAAAAACTTGTACTTTTCTCATACAGGAATTTGTCAACTCCTGTCCATACAAACAAAGGAACATTAGTCACATAGCAACTAGCTTTTGTCTTTCACTTTAACCTATGATAATCCCTTATTTCGCTTCTACTTACAATAATGCAAGAAATAAGACTATTTCTGCTAATTTTTCTCGATTAGCATGAAATAAATTAAAGATAAGCTTATTAACAATAATAATTTACAGAGATATAGAGAAAGTCATGTGTATGGAACACTTCAGATTTTTTTTACTGTTTTGATGTCAGGAACACGTCCCCCAAATATATGACAACAATAAAGATACACCCTCTATATGATTTGTTAACATGAATATTGATAAGTTACAGGTATTTCTCACCGCGGCTTGAAGACATTGAAAGGTAGGAGAATAGTAGCCAGGTACCCACATGTACTGCTGCTGTATCATTGTCTGCGTTGTTGTAGAACCTCCACATGCCTGATGCGACCAAGTTTAAAGATGTGCTTCCTTGAGTGATCTGCTTGAACTAACAGACTTGCTCATAGGAATGCATCTAGGGGCCACAGGTGACTATTTCCCCGGGATCCAGCACTCAACTTGAGGGCTGTGGAGGATATGATAGGAACTAGAGTAGACAGCCAATTGGGGCCTATGGGGTGGGTACTACCACTAACCCAATTCTCCTCTTTGCCATGGTTAAGTCGTGGTACTAACACTATTTTGTACAAGGTGCATTCCAAAAGTAACATATTATGATTCTCAAAATTATTTCCTTGCACACAAATGTCTGACATACAGATGTTACTTCTCTATACAGTCTCCTTCTTTGTCTTAGCACAGTTGTCAGCATTCAACTCACTTCTGATAACCCATTTTGTAGCATTCTTTTTTTTTTTTGCTAGTGTGTAATGCCCGCAATGTAATGGAGCACTGGTGGAATACGATAGTAGCGGAAACTGGTGAACCTGCCCCTGCATTGTTTTGTCCACCATAAATCGTACATGCAGTCAGTTGGGATTGAACCCAGGCCCCCTAGGTGAGAGGCAAGTGGTCTAACCACTTGGCCAGGGCATAGCCAAGCATTCTTAATGTGACCATTTTAGAGACTGGTAAACTGCAGAATCCAGACTTGTCCTTGATGAAAATTGCCTCCCACGAAGACCAAGTTTCAATGTGTGAAACAACCAAAAATCACAAGGAGCAAGGTCAGGTGAATACAGAGAGTGTCTCAGAGTTGCAATACCATGTATGAGCAGAAATTGTGTGCCCTGTGGGGTGGGGCATTGTCTTGATGCAAAATGAAATTTCCCACCAATTCTGGTCACTTTTCAATTGTTTAAGCCTGTTAGAAGACAAGTTAGTTCAACAGTCACACGGCGATTATCCATAATAATTTTTTTTGATTGGAGCGTGCAGCAGATGGCCTCCCTTCTCATGGCAGATCACTGGTGGACATTCCTCCCTTTTTAAACTTTTCCATCCACATTGCTGTAGTCCATGGCTTTATTTCCATTTACCGAGACAAATTCACAATGAATATTTCACCTTTCGCACAAAAATTTTATGATTGCACGCTGTTCCTCTCCTAAAAGCTCCACAATTACCAGTATAGAAAAACCACTCAAATGTTTACTACACCTTCACCCCCTCACAGAAACGCACTGACTGGCATACTTGCTGCTAGCAGAAGGTCTGATCTTGCATCCTCCCTTCTTCTTTGTGGCTAAATAACATGTACCGACATCAGCAAAATTTTATGTGTTACTTTTGGAGTGCACCTTGTAAGTATGCCAGGCCAGACAAAATCTTGAATCAGCTACCTCCATGTCCTCTTGATTTCTTGTTGGCTGGGCAATGTCAGACTCATGAACAAGGGTCATACATGCATTGAGAGAAATGTGTTGCCATCTATGTTTTTTTTTTTTTTTTTTTGTTTTTTTTTCAGCTTTCAGGTTATAACAAGGTGACTTATCTCACATATTATATTTATGTGGTACATTTCTCTCAGCAACTAATAGCCAAAATGAAATTGTATACTTGTCTGAGCATGTTTTGTTGTTCTAATAACCTTATGTTCAGAGGTTATAAATACAAGGGTCATCCAGAAAGTGACAGACGATTTGGCATAACCAAATGATAACGAAAGATACCAATACAAAACTTGATTTACAAAATTACAGTACCTTACTCTATTTCTCAACATAATCTCCATTCTGTTAAGACATTTATTCAATTTGATTATGCCTTCACTGTAAGCAGCTTCAAAATTATACATTTATATTTATTAGACATTTATTGTCACTTGGTCAGCTTTTCAATGCCGATGTTATAATTTTCTACCATTAAAGAACTTATTCATTGTTTTTGAATGCACAAAATGTTCAACCAATTAAATTTTACAGGCATCATGATAATGCAACGAATGAATCTTCAGTGAGGAAATGGCACATAATTTACAAATAATCAATGAAGAACCAGTGTGTACGATAAAGACTGGAATGGAAGTTCATCATCGTTAATGGAGGAGTTGAAAGCAAATGTTGATAAAGGAATTAAGAAAAACCAGTGTTTCACTTTGGACACCATACATGACTTTTTGGATGGAAAAAATTTCCCAACCGATGAATACCTAAAAGTGGCTCATATCTTTAGTGGTGGAAGAGTATAATATCTGCATTGAAAAAACAGTACCACATGACAATAAATACCTTCATAGCAATGACGGTTATGTTAAAAATAGAGTAAGGTACTGTAACTTTGTAAATAAAGTTTTGTGTGGATAACTCTTGTTGTTTAGTTATGCCAAATCGTCTGTTACTTTCCGGCTTCATTTACATGCAAAATATTAAATATATAGATCATTAATTTGAAGTCTGTGAAAAATTATACTAGATCTGTTGACTTTAACTGTTTTCTGGCCAATGTGCTGCATCTGAGCCAGGACATTAAAGACATGGACTCTTGAGTGGGGAATTTGTGGTTCTAATTTTGACATAACCATCCTCTTTGACTGAGGTTTATCAAGGTTTTTCTCAGCCCCATAACAGACAAATGCCAGGGAGGTGTCTTTAAATTATACCTGGAATGTTTCCTTCCCAAATTTCCTTTCTTAATTATCATCAGTGTCCATTCACAGCAAGCTCATCCCTGCTTATAAATTCTTCTGCCACTGACTGAAGATCTAAACTCATGACTTCTTTATGATAACAGTGGATGACAGCAACAATATTTAAGTGAGGACAAGAAAATTCAATCCCAGACCATACAAATCGCAAAACTAATTTTAAAAGCTTGCTTCTGCTTAGATGTGATCCTGAACTTGAAAAGTGGAGCAACGCAGTTCCAATAAGTGGGTTTCTCACCACATAAAAAGTAATTCCATTTTACATCACACCTTACTTCAAAAAGTGACAGATATTAAAGCTGCAAAATATTTTTCTATAATTGATAATGACATAACGGATGTGCCAACACAAAAGAAATCCATTGTTTATGTCCTCCGATTCTGATCCGATGTTAACTGAAACTGAAACCTAAATGGGCCATCAATTCTTTTCTCTAACAGTTGAACTCTGATTTTAAATAAAGGTAAATCCTTTTATAACTTTGTTTGAATAAAATTTTAAGAGTGAGCCAGGCACCTTCAGTAAAACTGTTGAGGGAACAATGCTTCTGGCTTTTTAACTTAGGGGTACAGAAAGTGTTTTCATCCTTTAAGTTGGTGCCTATGGTTAACACCACAAGAATTTTTATTTGGCCTAAATTGTGTTCTTTAACAACATCTAAATGTTTATGCAATCGGATAATATCTATATGGTTTGCCAGTCATGCAAAAGTCATTCAAAGTGAAGAGGATTTCAGGGGCCATACAAAATTCAAGACATAATTTTATTTTTTATGGAAATAGCTTAGCATAGATATTTTAATCAAAATCATTAGAACCATTTTTGAAAAAATAAAAATGTTTGAAAAATGTTCTTGCAAAAGATAGTTTGAGGGAGGGGAGGGGGTCTTGAAAATCTTTGTGTTGCATGCTTCAAAGTAGGAGAACTTCATACCAGTTTAATATGAACTTTTCATTTTTGATTTATGCTGTTCACAGATCTGGCAATACCTGAAGTACTGCTGGATCTTCTTGGGCATGGCAAAGCAGATCCCATTGTGCAAAATTCCTTATAAATGTGGTGTAAGGTGTATGTTGGACAAACAAAACTTAGGTCATTCTACATCAATGCAAAATCAGTTCTCCTCTACGGTTGTGAAACATGGAAAGTCACAAACGTAACAAACAAAATGATGCAGGTCTTTGTAAATAGATGCCAGAGGCATATATATGCCTGGAAATAATATCAAATGAAGAATTGTGTGTGAAAATGAACTAATCTCCAATATATTGTCAAAAAAAAAAAAAAAAAGTGGAAATGGATAGGCCACATGTTGAGAAAACCAGATAGAGCCAATTGAAAAGGCAGCAATGGACTGGAACCCCCAAGGAGTAAGAAAAAGAAAATCACCTAAGAAAACACGGAAGCGATCAGTAGAGGAGGAAGCAAAGGAAAGAGGAAAAAGTTGGAGAGAATTAAAATGGCTGGCTGGAAACAGAGTACACTGGAGGAACTTTACTGCTGCCCACTTAGGAACAAGAGGAAATAAGTCAAGTACGTACAAACATAATGCACATGCAAAGAGAGGTGCAAGGAACATCAACCTAACATCAGACTCCTTCAACTGGAAAAGTCAACTGTGACCCGGCACTGCATAGAGAATGTTCACAAAATCAACTTCAATAATATCTTGGTTCTGGAATATACATACAAGTACTACAATAGACTCATCAAAGAAGCCATTGAAATAAAATTGCACCCATGGAATTACAACACGGATTCCTTGGATGGCAGCAATAAAACACTCTTATAAAAGCTACTCCAATCATCCTGGGCAGATGATGGACTGTGCGAAAAATGCCAGATCAGACTCTTACCAGGAGCCAGCTGCAGATTGTTACATGGTCATTGGCCATAGCGGTGCAAGCCCCACTCACTTAGCAAGATGCTGAGACAGATACCTAGCTACTTTAACTCAGTTCCTGAAGAAGGACAAGGAGTTTAGAATGATCAAAAGTTTGATGTTTATAAATCTGACAACAGCTGATTACCTGTGAAGTCGCAATACTATACACTTGCCATGATAACCTAAAGTCTTGCATTCCTTCTTATTTTTTTAGTGTTTAATGCCCACTTTTACTACTTGTGGCACCACAGGTGATACATGGAATGAAGATGGAGCACAACTGGAATGCAATGGTAGGGGAAACCAGAGAACCTGGAGAAAAACTACCCCAGCGCGACTTTGTCCTCCTCCTTTTTGTTTGAATTTTCACACATGTACACCTTTTTCAAAAACAAGACATCATTATTCATTTTTTTTTTTCTTGAGGTCATGCAAAGAGTATTTCATTAGAAGTATGTGTTTTAGGTACTACCGACCCCCCCCCCCCAAATCTGATATATTGCTCTCATATAACTGTCACTACTTACCCTTCTACAGACTAAAATCTTATTTTTCTGTCTACTTCTTATTAATCAAAATAAACTTTCATGGTGAAACTCCCACAGGTAAACCAGATTTGAAAGTGTTAAAAATATTATGTCCAGATTAGAAATTTGCTAGATTGCCAAGATTTTGACATCTTGGAATCATTGGGGTTTTAGTTCACAGCTGTGCTTTGCAGCTTAGGGCCCTTCACCTTGGGCTATGCTTTCCAGCTTAAGGCTCTAAAAGTTTATAACAGAACAAAAACTAAAAAGTGGCTCCAATGGCAGAATAACAAAAGTACCAAATCAGGATCATGTATGGAAGTAATGCCACTTCCACTGCACATTTTACACATTTCATTGCATGTATAAGGATGCAGTAATCTCAAGTGATGTCAGATTTTTAAAAAGTGAAATTCAATGTACCTTGCAAGACCACAAGAAAAATAAATAGCCACTTACTACTTGAACCAACAGCAGTGAATATCTCAAACGGTTAACATCACAAAAAAATGTCTCTGACATACATTGTATGCTTTAACAATATATACATTTTTTTGTGTAGTAAAATTTTGTCATCTGTTATGGTTTACTAACCACATAAAAGTAATTCAGAATGAAGAGGACTTCACAAGTTATTGTTAAGAAATACAGAATATACATTTTATTTGTCATGTAAATATCTTAAATAAGTGTATATGATATTTTGGAGTTCATTCCATATTTTTGTGTGAAATTGGAGTATTATTGCAAGATCCCTCAGCTATGCTCTGTTGTCATTCCTCTTCTAAAAATCTGTTGTGTTCTATTCACATGATGTTCTTTAGCTGTTACATGAACAACTTTCCTTAAAAAAGATTATTCTTTTGTCTACAACATGCTAATCAAAGTATATATTAGCAGAAATTGTCTTATTACTTGCTTCCTTGTAAGCAGAAGGGACATAAGGGAATACACTAGGCTAAAGCGATAGTCTAATCTTTTACAAATCAGTCCTATGTGAAACAATATGGCTTTGCATAGCCTGCAGTAAAACAAGAGAGAAAACGAAACGTCACTTCTGATTTAAGAAAAATTTAAGCAGTTTAAAATTGAAACTAATAACAAGCAATATCTCAGGAACGGTCAGTACTACAAAAAAACATATATGACACATGTGTTTTAATGAGATCTATATTTTTTGTGCTGTAAATTTCTGTCTATGTCTTGTGGTTTAACCATTATGCAAAATTCTGCCAATTTTATCCAAAATAAAAAGGTCCCCAGATACTATTCCCAGAAAATTAATAATATAAGTTCATTTGTGATAATATCTTTGATGTACAGTATTTTAATCAAAATTGTTAGAGCCATTTTGAGAAAAACAAAATTTTCAAAAAATTTTCCATGTAAAGAGTAGTTCGTGGTAGGGGCATTTTCTTGAAAATCGTCATATCACATTCTAGGAAGATACTAAACTTAAATACCAAGTTTGGTATTTAATGGTCTTTTGGTTTTTGCACTATGCTGACCACAATACACACACAGGACCTTTTTCTAAAAATACTTTTTTTGGACTCAGGGTTCCTCAAAACATCTTTACATCAAAATTTTGGGTGGAGTACAATACCTTTGCTATCCACTTTGTATGTACATTGTACATATGGGCTACAGAGAGTAAAAACATCTCTCAGCTATATTTTGCAGTTTAGGGTCCTCAACATAGGGCTCTGCTTAAGTGCATGTGAAAAAGCATGAGAAGTATCAGAGATTACCCAATATTTAAACCAAAATTTAGAGTCTCTTTTAAGAAAATAAAAGATAATAAAACTTTTTCCATTAAAGGGTAATTGGGGATGTAGTCTTTTCTTGAAAATCTTTGTATTATATGCTTGGGGAAAAAAATACAGACACACACCACTCCCGTAAAGAAAAACAGGAGAAAGTTGAGTTCCGATTAGAGAGTTTCCCCATGTTTCTGAGATTAAAAGTATCTTAATTTTCAGAAAGCTACTCACATAGAGAGATCTAACCTAGCCAAACCTGATAATGTTCTACTAATGCTATTCTTACAAATATACTTGTTTCCAGCGAATCAAACCCAGGACTACAGGCATCAGTGTACCTTGCAGGTATTACATTGACAGTTTGAATTCCTATTCATGCATATTGCATTTATGCAATTGCATGCTGTAAGGCCCTCACTGACTACTCATAAGAACAACTGGTGTAAGTAATAATATAGGTATCATGAAGATATGGAGAATTAGAAATGATTTGTCAACATAAGAATAACCTTATGTAAAGCTAGAAATTATGTTTTTATCTCCTGCCTAGATAGTAAAAGCATGTTTATATTAAGACTTAAGGAGGGCTTTACCTTTATCATTTTGAAGTTGGTTTTTGGTACTGATTTTGTCCAAATTTTTGTTGGTGGTTTGTCATACTCCAGCTTCCACCCTGTGTGATCATCAATGAGCTGTTTCAGTTTCTCAAAATCTTGATCTTCTGCAACTTTAACCACTCCAACGTCCATTTGCTGTGAATGACAAAATATGTGAAGTTTAAGGAGTTTGTATTTAGGTTGCTTTTAAAGATATTAACGGTTAACATGCACATACTTATAATGCAGGTTTTAAGCGTATTAAAGGTTAAATTATTGGATAAGTACCTGTTATTTAGAGAATTAATAACATACCCAAAAGTGTATTATAAGAACTCGAGGTATTATTCAAAGACTTCTCATTTACATGCATAATCAAACTTGCTGCCTGATTTTATTAATTATCTTTTGCCGAGAGAAGTTTATGATTGTTAAGCAGAACTTCATAACGTTTATGACTTATTATAATCCTTTGCAGAACCTAGATCACATTTGCTATCTCCAATATTAAGTCCAACGCTGAAACTCGTCCCACTCACATGGCTTTATTTCTTTCCATTGATTAATCCACAATGCCGATGTCTTGTGCATCCATCGTCAATCGCAATTTTTTTTCCGGAGATCAGCTGTTTGTCAAACTGGTGGGCGAAAGGTCGAGGTTAAATGTCATCGCTTTTCATTGTTAATTCTACAGAAACACTGATTTATCTTTTCACAACACACTATAATATACGCAATAAATAATTCCGGCGCGCGTGGACCTTAAGCCCCTTATCTACGTTATCGTCTTTTTTACTATCCGTCCCGAAAATATCTAACATTTTTTTCGCAAGCCGACAAAGAACTTTTAAAAGGACAAGGGAGTTATTATAGAACGTAATACTCGCGAAAGCAATACTGTTTAACTCAGTAAATACCTCGCTAGTTCAGTGTTTGTAATTTATATTTTATAGCGCAAAATTGAAAAGGATTGTAGTTGTTTGCAAAATTTTGCCGGCAATACAATGACCGAAATTGTACAAGTTGGAGACCCAAAAGTTGACCTAATAGTTTCAGAGTGGTTGGCTTGGGACCAGGTATGTGTGCACAGCCAAACCTTGTTTATTTAAAAAAGAAAAACAAATAATTATGGCAGGTACTACAGAGTAGATACCTATTTTACTGTTTAGCTTCCTATCCAAACCAGGTTTGTTTTGAATTTTACAATATTATTGAGTATTATATTGAAAATATTTTGACAACTGGTTTCTATACCGCCTATGTCAAAACTTTGGGAAAACATATCTTGCGTACAGAGGATAAAAAAATGTAAATGAATATAGGTCTGGAAATTGTTTATTTCCATGGTAGAGCTCTTTTTCTACAACTCTGTTTACATGATGAGATGTATAATACATAGCTCTCCTATGGCCATAGCCCCACAACAAAGAAGTTGTTTAATTGTGCAGTAGTAAACATTCACTTTTAATCTCCTTAAATTGGGTGGAGGTGAGGCATTTCACCATTGTTGTCATTGTGCTATAGTACTGTTCATAGTCCGCTTGTCAGGCACTGGTACTCAGTTCATTGCTTGTTCTGTGAATTTCAGGTGCACTAACATTTACATTTTCTTTTGGCAGATTCTCATTTAATATATGGATTAGGCAAAGGTAATACAATAGTGTACTGAGTATGGGTTCTGTGATTACTGTGTGTTTCAGGTACAGGATCATGTACTCAAATGCAGAACAGGCAGATGTTCATTTAATGTGCGGATTAGCTTAAGGTAATTCAAGTTAGCTCAGCATCTGTACCAACAAAAATTTCCAGACCGTCATTGCCCAAATAGGAGAACATTTCAATCAATTGATCCCTGTCTGAGGGAAAATGGAAACTTCAAGCCTGCTACTTGTGACTGGGGAAGACCCAGAACCCAGATTTCCTGCTTTCCCAAGGTTCCGTCATTGAGTGTTCTTGTATGGGGTTCAAATGTAGAAAAAGTGCTCTAAAAAGGAAATAAACAATTTATGGACCTATAACTTTTTTTATCCTCTATCTGCAAGAAATGTTTTCCCAAATTTTTGACATACTTTTTTGTTACACTCTATATAGTCTTCTGCTTTGTGATTTTTTAGAATGAAAGATCACGGTCAGAGATTCTGTCCCTCTGTAAAGAAAGGCATGTGGAAGAACTCAAGAAGCTGCTGCTCTCCAGGCTAGCTTTTGGAACAGCAGGTTTGCGAGGGCGAATGGGAGCAGGTTACTCACAGATGAATGATCTGGTTATTATTCAAACTGCTCAGGGGTTTACAGTTTACATAGAAAGTGTTTTAAAAGATGTTCTTCACCAGGGTGTTGTCATTGGTTATGATGGGAGACACAACAGTAAAAGGTCAGTATTTTATAGCTCAAACAATATAGTGCAACATGTAAAACAGAAGTGTTGCTGCAATTATTAAATTATTTTTTAAACATAGCAGCTACTGCCTCCTATGGCATCTTTTTTTTATAGCTTTACGTCCTTTTAACCTGGTTGGTCATATCGGATAATGAATGAAATTGGTAAAATGCTCAAATGATCTCAGGGTCCATGGAACTTAAGTTACTTGACACTGGTCTTCTTAGGATAAGGGAAAACCCTGAAAACAACCTTATCCAGGTAACTCACCCTAAGCGAGATTTGAACTCACGACCTGTTGAATATGAGGCAGACACGCTACCCCCATACTACCCTAGTGGGCTATAACATCTTGTGTGCTTATATTAAAATTGGTAATTGTAATTTTGTTTGTTTACACTGTATTAGACCTCACATGAAAAAAGTTATTTATTTCTTAACAACACTGCCAATGGCCAGGATCATATCAGTGCTGCTGCTGTGCTAGAATTTCATCCTGCAAGAATTCTTTAACAGTAAATCTACTGACATGGGGCTGTCGCTATTAACAACTCTCAAAAACTTTGGTCTGGCTGGGATCAGAAAGCCAGCACCTAACCAACTGAGCCATCCAGACCAACTTCGGACTTCTTAGAGAGCAACGCTCAGAGATATTGAATCTTTAAATAAAAATATGGCAACACTGTGGCTGAGTGGTTAGACCAGTCGCTTCTCACCAAAGTGGCCCAGGTTCAATCTCAGGGGATTGCTTGTGGGGTTTGCGGTAGACAAAATGGCATCAGTGTGGGTTCTCTTATTTTCCCCACTATTTATCCAACCCCCCCCCCCCCCCCCCACCCCCGTCTGCTCCATAATCACCTTTCCTTTCAATCATTTCACTGCCATTTCATATAATTTTCTTTCTCTCTCTTACTAGGCATAGGACTGATCACCCATCCTGGCTACTCTCTCTGATCCAGATTCTGTCTGCTTCTTAACTACAGGCACAAGCCCAGAACTTTATGTATATAATTTGTCATCATGAAGCAGACCTGTCCATCTGAAGATATAAAACACAGCCATGGTGGACCTAAAGAATTGGTGAAAATGGCAAATGATTATGCATTGTTTTTTATAGTAAAAAAGCATAACAAATGTTTTAATTAATTCTATAACACAGATTAGCAAAATTATTTGATTTATTTTAAGGAAGTTAGTGTTGCAAAATACCTTCACAAAGTAATGTCAAATACATGGTGAGCTCAGTCTACTCCACCTTCTTGTTTACATCAGCATTATTCTTGTCTGAGATACAGTATAGCAATGCTAGAGGCTTTAACATATTCATAATAAACTCCTTTTTGATAGCTAGTTTATTTGTGCTAACCCAATTACATGTGGTATTCAATCTAGGTTCTATAATAAACATATTCATGTTAACAATTCAGAATAATATTCTTGAATCTTTACATTTTTGAACATTTTGCACCCATTGATTTGAATATTTTCCAATTTTACAATTTATTGAATATATATTAAGTTCTGCTCTTATATCTTAATTTCCAATATAGTCTAATTTTGTGCTTCCTTCTGTTTTCCACAAAAAGTTCTTCTCTGCTCTTTGTGATCAGCTTTTCATTCTCTTTGTAACACATTAAAAAGAGTGGGTGGCATTGTCTTATGCTACCAGGTCGGCCAACCCAGAAATGGAAGTGAAATGTGAGATGGAACAGGCATTATGCCCATGTTTTGAAGCAAAGAAAAATATTCTTGTATCAATGTATGGGGTGTCCATAAAATTACTATTACATTTTTGGGTGAAATAAGGAAAGGCTTTCTAATGATTTTTCTTCCTTTTAGAAGATTAAAGCCAATGGTGCTATGTAGCAGTAGCTTTTTAGTCAGTTAGTGATCATTATATTACATTTCCACTGATAATTATGAATATTAGTCCACTCCATTTTCAACTGTTGTTTGACTGTTGAATCATGGTTGATGTAGGCGAGTTGTAATCCTCTTGTAGTGGTTCCAAGAACTTGATAAAATAATCTTTCAGTGGGGTTTGAAAATTAAAAGCTTTGTTTTGTTTACCAAATGTAGATGTGTTCTCAGATGGTCAGTCCTAATTATTTAAATTTTTTAATTTATGAAATAATTTAATTGTTTTTCTAATTGTTTATTCTTTAATTGCCAAAGTATTCTTTATTGCTTTCTTTAGCAAATATGTACATGTAATGTACATAGTAGCTAGAGAAGATATTGTATTCCACCAAAAAATTTCATATTGAGATTTCACCAGAAATATATGCTTTGAGGCCTTTTTAGAAAAAGGTGTGTGTGTGTGCATGTGCGTGTATACATGCATGGACAGCATAACTGAAAAATGAAAAGGCAGTTAAAAAACAAACATGGCATTTATGTTTAGTATCTTCCAAGATGTGACACTAAGATTTAAAAAAAAAAAAAATCCCTCCACAAACTACCCTTTACATGAATCTTTTTTTTTAATTTTGTTTTTTTCAAAAAAGGCTATAATGATTTTGATTAAAATACTGTATATTAAAGATATTTACATCACAAATAAAATGTAAATTTTGAATTTTCTGGAAATAGCCTCTGAAGACGTGTTTAATTTGTATGAGTTGGGAAAAATTTTGCATAGTGGATAAACTGTAAGAGGTGACAAAAACTTAATACACAAAAATTGTAGATGTCTTTAAAATGTATTACTTATGTCATGTATATTTTTCTTGTAGAGTAGACAGTTTTTACTTTCTCTATACAAACTATGTACATAGTGTATAGAGAAGGTATTGTATTGTACCCAAAAATCTGATACCGAGATTTCACTGGAAGTACATGTTTTGAGACTCCCTGAATCCAAAAAAAGCATTTTTAGAAAAATGTCCATGTGTGTGTCTGTCTGTCTCTGTGTATGTGTGTGTGTCTTTGTGGGCAGCATAGCGCAAAAACGAAAGGACCGTTAAAGCCCAAACTTGGTATTTAAGTTTGGTATCTTCCAAGGATGCGACATGAAAATTTTCAAGAAAATCCCCCCACCCCAAAATACCCTTTACATGGAAAAAATTTCAAACATTTTGATTTTTTTAAAAATGGCTCTAACGATTTTGATTAAAATATTGTATATTAAAGATATTTACCTGACAAATAAAATGTATATCTTGAATTTTCTGGGAATAGCCTCTGAAGACTACTTTATTCTGGATGAATTTTACGGAACTGTACATAACAGCTAAACCATAAGAGATGGACAAAAACTTACTCTACAGAAAATATAGCTCGCAATAAAACACACAATTTATGTCATATACATTTATTTGGTGGAGTTGATCATTTTTAAGATATTCTTGGTTTTTCGTTTCTGCTTTGAAAAACATACTTTTCTCATACAGGAATTTGTTAACTCCTGTCCATACAAATGAAGGAACTTCAGTTACATAGCAACCAGCTTTTGGCTATCATTTTAACCTATGGTACTCCCTCATTTTGCTTCTATCTACAAGGAAGCAAATAATAAGACTATTTCTGCTAATGTTTCTCAATTAGCATGAAGTAAATAGAAGCATAAGCTTTTTAACTAAAATTTGTTGCAGAGATGTAGAGAAAGTCATGTGAATGGAACACATCAGATATTTTAGATATTCCTTGTTACTGGTTTCAGTTTTAAACTATATAGCTTTTCTCAAACAGGACCATGCAAAGCAAAGTGAACCTCAATTGTTTTACATACTGATCATCTTTTAAAAGAATTGACTATCGATTTAGCATAATGCATTCTATTATTTCCCTTCTACTTCCAATGAGCAAGTAATAAGACCAATTCTGCCAATATTTATATCAATTAGCATGATATAAATAAGAGAATAATCTTTTGTAAGAATATTTGTATTTGGAACAGCTAGAGAAAGTCATATGAATGGAGCACATCAATTTTTTTTTAATTTTCACATCCTCTTTGTTTTCCCTATGTTGTAACATTCCCAGTTGTTACATTAAACTTTATATATGCCAGATTTTTTGTTCAGGGAATAGTTCCCCTTATTCCTGAAAAGAGTTTGAAATTCCATTAAAAGATTGTTCTTCAGCAATCCCCTGGAACTAACATAAGAAAGGTGCTAGTCAACATCAACAACAATAACAAATTAGCTAGCCTCATAGCTCAGTCAGTATAGCACTTGGCTACTGTGCAAGTGGTCCCAGGTTAGATACCCAGCCGGGGGGGAAATTGTCTCTAACCAATGTCATTCCCCATCCTCTCCTGAGTCTAGAAATTTGAATGAGAGTGTGTGTGTGTGTGTGTGTGTGTAAAGCTAAAGAAGACTCACCAAAGTTAAACATCAACAGCAAATGAGTGAACACCATTGTAATGAGGAATTGTTCCAGAGGAGAAGCCACAGATATCATCACCTTGATGCTAAAGGTGGCATATAAATGGAACAAAAAATAAAAAGTAACAAATCAGCAGTCAAAGAGGTTGAAAATGTAGATAATTTTTACTTTTTCAACCATGTACAATTTACATAGTAGGTAGATAAGGTATTGCATTTGACTCAAAATATGATAGTAAGATTTTACTGGAAGTATCTATATGTGATGAGACCCCAGAATTAAAGAAAGAAGAAGCACCTTTAGAACATGTGTATGAGAGAGAGGAGAGAGGGGGGGGGAGATGGGAGAGAGAAAAGAGAGGGAAGGAGAGAAGAGAAATTGGAGGAGAGGAGAGAGAGGAGGGAAGAGAAGAAGACCTTTACATGGAGGATTTTTTTGAAATTTTCAATTTTCTCAAAAATTGATTAAAATACTGTGTATTAAAGATGCATGACAAATAAAATGTATACCTTGAATTTTCTAGGAATTACTTCTGAAGTCCTCTGTTCTGGATGAGTTTTGTATAATTGATAAACCTTAAGAGATATATATAAACCTATTGCAAAAAAAAAATGTAGATCTCACTAAAACACACAATTTATATCCTATACATTTTTGTTGTAGAGGTAACCATTTCCAAGATATCCCTTTTTATTTTTTCAATTTTAAAACACTTGTACTTCTCCCAAACAGAAGTAATCCATGTTTCTTTTGTTTTATTGCTGGTCTTCAGAGAGAACCAAATTTCAATTGCAGAGCAACAGCTTTTAAAACATTTGATTATCATTTTAGCATAGTGTATTCCTTTAGTTGCCCTCTAGTTATAATAAACTAAGTAAGAGATCATTTCTGCTAATGTTTATCTTGATTAACATGAAGTAGACAGAAGAATAATCTTTTGTAAGAAGTTTGTTTGCAGATTAGGTAGAGAAGGTCATGTGAATGGAACACGTCAAATTTTTTAATTACTACTCAAGAGTCTCAAAACATGTACTGCCAGTGAAATCTCAGAATCAAACTTTTAGGTGAAATGTAATATGAATCTATTATGCATAAAGTAGAGAAATAAGAAATGTTATAAATTATTTTATTCTTGTTATAGCAATGTATATTTGTAACAAGCACATTGCAATAATACTTTACAGATGGGCGGAACTTTCTGCAGCAATCCTACTCAATAGAGGTATCCCTGTTTATTTATTCTCTGAAGTGTGTCCAACACCATTTGTGGCATTTTCTGTCACTCACTTTCAATGTGCAGCAGGTATAATGGTGACAGCATCACATAACCCAAAGGATGATAATGGCTATAAAGTTTACTGGAGCAATGGAGCACAGGTAATTATGTTCATTCCTGAATGATGAACTCATGGCATTTAACTGCAGGATAACAGATGAAAGTAGCAATTGAATATTTATGCCAGATATGCATCTAACAATCAAAGATATATTCTTTCTCAGGAAAATGAAAGAAAATGAACTGCTATATAATGGTAGAAGGTATATATGTAATGAGACAGGCTAAAAGAATTATAGATAGATAAATCTTAAAAGATGTATATTATTCTCTTATCTATTCACATATAAAATATGGTATTTCATTATGGTAAAATACAAATGCAAAAAATGTGTTAACAATTTTTCAAATTACAGAAGAAGGCATTTAGTTATTGCAATTAACTGTAGCATATACTTAAGAGTCGTAACATTTGTATGTATATATATAAAATACAGGGTGATTAAAATAGTATTAAAAATACTTTTCCATTTGGGGATGGATTCCTGACATAGAAACAAGAAAATATGTTCATATAAACATTGGCTCTAAAATGCTTTGTTTTTGCACTATCAATTTATTAATGAGTCACCTTCAATGGCTCTCTGGTCCAACCTAATAACTTCATTTATTCATGCACTCAATCATAGAAGGCTTTGACCCATTTTACCCTGCTTCTTAACATTTGTCATTTATCAGTCATGTAGTACATTCCCGCAGCACGCCTTACAAGCGCTGTCTACAGGGACTTCATTCAGAACTCTCTCCCAGACTTATTAGAAAATGTGCCTCTGCAAATAAGATTAATGTGCTTTATGCATGATGCTCTAGCACATTTTATTCTCATTGTTCAAGATGCACTGGTTGGTGTCTTGCATGACAAATGGATAGGTAGATGCCTGCATGTTCTCCCGACCTTGATTCTTTGGATTTTTATCTTTTGGGGGCACTTTAAACTATTGGTTTATGCAGTGCGCATCCTGGATGAAAAAACTTTTGATCTCTAGTCATGTAAGCCTGTGAAATCATACAAAACCGACTGGGAGGATTTGACATTCCATTCTTTGATGAGTGCATCATATCTAGACACAACAGGAGGGAATTTTGATCATTTGCTATAATTGATGTTTCTGTGTAAAAGCTCCTGGACCCTGACGTCAAAAATAGACTAATGTGTCACTTTAAAATGTTATGATTAATAACATTTTGAACCTCAATAAATTGAGAACAAAGGGTTTTGGGACATGTGTTTATATGAGCATTTTTTCTTGTTTTGATATAAGGAAGCTGTCCACAAACTATGTAAAAGTGTTTTGAATCAATCTGTGTGTTTAATAGAATAGAACATATATAAAAAATTGTAGTGTACATTCACATAATTTAAGAAACAAAATAGATTACTTTAGACCCACACTTAGGGGCACTTTAAATAAAAGAATAATAGAAAATATTGAGAACGATATGTATAACAGGCTACCTAAAAAAATAAAATAGTGCAACATTAAGGTTATAAAAAGATACCTAACAGAGCAAGGTTTTTTATAGTATCAAGGTGTATAAAAATGTAAATAATATATGACACATTAGACTTCTAAGCAATGTAAATATTATTCTTTATGCAATCTTTATGTATATTTTTATGAGATGAATGTATGTCTTACAATTTTTCAAATGCTGTGTTGGGTTAGACAAAATTCTGTCCAACAAATCCATGTTCTCTCAAGGCATTGTAATATCACTTATGTTTCGTTGTGTTTTGAAATATTGCTTGTATTCTATTTTAACAATGTTTATATTATTACCATTAACCTAAAATTTGTGTTTTGTTATTTAAGTGGCAAGGGATTCCATCACTGCAGCATTATACAGATTTTCTGACTTAATGGTTCCTATAAGAGATATAGGTAGGCAATCATGACATACTACGAGGTGCATTCAAGTTATAACACCTCCGATTTTTTCTCTCACTAACTAATCACATGAAAATTATGAAACTTGTGTCACTTCTTGATGTAATCTCCCTGCAGCCATACATATTTTTTGCAACATCAACACCATGATTCCATGGCCCCTGCAAGTGCTTCTTTAGGAGTCTGTTTTGACACTGGAAAATTGCTAATGCAATAGTGACACGGTTGGTGAATATGCAGCCACGGAGAGTGTCTTTCATTGTTGGAAACAGCCAAATTTGCTATGAGCCAGGCCTGGAGAGTAGGAAGCATGAGGAATGTCATCTGTCAGATTCGTGGCATCCACCTGGAGGACACTTTTCGCATTTTCAGGTTGTCATGCAGGATTGTGTGCACAGATCCTATGGAAATGCCAACTGTGGAGGCAATCTGTTTCATAGTCATTTAGTGATCCTCCAAAACTGGTTTCTCCATTCACATGATCATGTCCAAGGCCGAGATTCTCTTGGTTTGTTGTCAAACGACATTCTGCCTTGTTTGTACTGTTGCACCCACAAAGGCACATTAGACACCATCACCACATATCTCACTTAACTGGAAATGAATTTCAATCAGTGTTAACCATGCAAATGAAGAAAACGAATGATTGCACTCTGAAAATGTTGCCATTTTAAGTACACAAAACAATCCTCACTCTTACCATTGCTATGAGAGGTTCTGTGTCCAATACAATGCTGTCATCTCTATCTCGCATTAAAACAAAACGCATGTTTGTTTCCGTTTCTGAGAAAAAATGGGAGATGTTATAACTTGAATGCACCTCATAAAGTGCTCTGTTTACTGGAGTGACTTTCAGTTCTATAGTAAAAACATTCCAGTTTACATATCCAGAATTGGAAGACATATAATTAAGTATATATTTATGGGGAAATACAAAATGGGTATGAGATCTTTATGCTGAGTTTTACCTCTAAGGAGACATTTGTCTTGTCTCAGCAGCTTACTGCTGTAAATCAATGCTGCAAGAAATAGACATTTTCCAACAACAAGTTCATCATTCAGGAGTCCAAAGAAATGTAAGAACAATGGCTGTAGAAGAGGAGGTTCTTGACCAGGTCCATAATTGTTATTCTACAACACAAGAGCAATAGTGCATGACATGCGTGCTAGCCATTCTTCAGTTCTTAGTATTTTGAGTAAACAGCATTTACGACTGTATTTTCTCACTAGAGTTCAAGTATTAGGGCCAGATGACTTCCCCCCCCTAACTGTAAATTTTTCAGTGGTTTCTTCACAAATGCACTGATCAACCAAGATTTCCTATAACCGTATTGTAGTTGGATGAGAAGGTTTTTACGTGAGAGAGCATGTTTAATGCACATAAATCATATTTATGCTGGCATTAAGCATAATACTCTTATTGGACCATATTTTCTACCTCCGCATTTGATAGGGTACATTTTCCTATAGTTTTTATAACATACTTTGTCTGAACTTCGCAAGATGTTCCTTCAGGAATTTGCCAGTTTATATAGTTCCAAGGTGTTCTTCAAACCTTGTGACCAAGTTCTTCTTTGTTTTCCTTATGAATTACTCTCACAAGCTTTACATTCAAATGCTTACAGTAAGTTTTGGAAGCTGAAGCTGGAATGATTATAATTTTAATATGTGCATGAAATATGTTTTCCTAAAGGAGAAGATTAACAAATATGACAAATGTAACTAAAAACTACATGAACAAATAAAATAAAGCTTGTAGCAAACTATTGCAAAAGAAATTTCATAACTTTAAAGGTGTTTAGTTAACATAAATATCAAAATAAAATACAATTTTTTATTGTGCAGATAATATCACCCCATGATAAAGGAATACAGTCTGCTATACTTGAAAACTTAGAGCCATGGGACAATTCTTGGGATACATCCATACTGAGCTCAAGCTCAGACCTCAAGAATCCTTTACAGGAGATGATGGACTCCTACCTCTCCATCCTGAAGGATAGCATACCTTATCCAGAACTGAATTCAGCTTGCACAGTGAATTTCACTTATACTGCCATGCATGGTGTTGGATACCTATATATGATTGAAGCTTTTAAAGTGGCATCACTGAAGGTAAGATCAAACTTGCATTCTTATAATAGTCTGATATGATAAAAATTGTTGCTGGCAAACTTGGATTTTCCAAGATACCATTAGAGATTGTTCATCAACATTTTCTGAATATCATAATCGTAATATAAATTTTAAAAGGACACATTTTTACTTTCTCTACTATGTATAGTAAGCAGGAGAAATATTGTGTTTCACTTAAAGGTTCAATACCAAGATTTCACAGGAAGTAAATGTTTTAATGCCCCTTGTAGCCAAAAACAGTTTTAGAAAAAGGTTTGTGTGTCCTCAAAAACAAAGGTGGTTAAATTCCAAACTCAATATTTAATTTTAGCATCTTACAAGAGTATGTCACAAAGATTTTCAGGAAAATCCCCTCACTCCAACCACTCTTTAAATAGAAGATTTTGATTAATGATGTTATATGTTTAAAATATTTTCATTACAAATGAAATGTGTGTTGAACTTTGTGAGAAAAGCCTCAGAAGAGCTCTTCATTCTGGATGATTTTTGTATAACTGGTAAAGCATAAGAGACATACAAAAACTTACAATACAAATTTGGTATTTAACAGACTTCTCAGTTTTTAGTTATTGCATACATATACCCACACGCGTACACACACACACACACACACACACACATGTATCAAATTTTTGGGTGGAATACCATACCATTCATATCACATGCGCATTGTATATACTTGCTAGAGAAATTAAAAATGAATAGCAATTTCATTTGAAAAAAAATTGACATAAATTGTGTGATTTAACAGATTATGCATTTCTTCTGAGTAAAATTTTGTCCATCTCTTACAGTTTAGCAATTATACAAGAGTAATGTGGGATAAAGAGAACTTTACAGGCTATTCCCAGAAATTCAAGTGTACATTTTATTTGTAATGAAAATACAATAAATATGTGGCATTTTAATCAAAATTGTTAGTCATTTTTGAGAAAATAAAAAATAGTAAAAAAGTTTTCCCAGTAACAAGTTTGTGGTGGTGGGATTTTCTTAAAAACTTTCATGCTGCATCAAGTTTGATATTTATTTTTGAGTTATACTGTAACAAATACAATGTACCTATTTTTTCTAAAATTACGCTTTCGTTTATATATTTATGTACTCATTCATTTATTCATGCATGCATGGGTCCTCAAAATATGCATTTCCAGTGAAATCTTCAATTAAAATTTTTGAATACAGTGCAATATTTCTTCTATTTATTATAGTAATGTTTTAATTACTTCATAATTTTTTCAAGTAGTAAATCACTATTTATTATTTTCCCATGATCATGCAGAGTAGAATTTCAAAGCCAGCATACAGCCATTTTTTACTTTCTCTACCATCTAAAATATACATAGTAGGTAGAGAATATATTGCATTCCACTAAAAAATTGTGTGTGTGTGTGTGTGTGTGTGTGCGCACCGTGCATGTGTGGGTGTGAAAAAAATATCTTAATTTACATGACAAACAATTTAATTAAATCCACAACAAATGCGAAAATTCACTTTCATGAAACAAGGAGATAAACTAAGCTGCATGTCAGTAGGCACAGACCTAAATTGTTTGAAAGGTGTTCTAACTAATGGCTTAAAACTGTACAACTGCCTTCCACAGCACTTAATAAATATTTCTAACCATAATGAATTTAAGAGAAAATAAATTAATTCCTGGTATAAAAAATGAATATATATAAAAAAGCAATTCCCTTCAGTAGTTGAAAATATTATAACCATTGCACAGGAAGTGTAAAAACTGTGATATTCTTGTGTTGTTACATATGCTGACCTGTAGCTTTTTATTTATATTATACATATACTTGTATTGTAAATTTGACTTGTCCTATATCATATTGATGATCAGTTGGATGCCATAAATAAATAAAACAAATAAATAGAAACATTACTGTATTTACAGCCATTCATTGTGGTGGAGGAACAGAAGGATCCAGATCCTGAGTTTCCTACAGTTAAGTTTCCAAATCCAGAAGAAGGAAAGAGTGCCTTGGACTTAGCAATACTTACTGCTGAAAAAAATAACTCTTCTGTCATTCTGGCTAATGATCCAGATGCTGATCGTCTGGCAGCAGCAGAGAGATATATTGGAGAAAAGTAAGAAAATAATTTGACTATCATTTTGTATGTCAAATCTATTGCTTTGTTTTCTTTACTGCATATGAAAATAGTTCATCTTACCCAAAGGCTATTGACATTTTGCTGCAAATAATAATTTTAAGGATTTGTGTATATGGTGTATGTGCACATGTACTCCCTTTAAAGGAGAATTACCAACTTATTTTCTAATTTTCTTAAAAATGGCTGTAAAAATTCTGGTTAAAATGGCTATTGTCATTTTTATTGAATTTTATGTAACTGGGAAGTTTAAAGAATCAGAAACTTTCCATTTAAATTTCAATAAAATACACAGTTTATCCTTAATAGAATTATTTTGTTATTTCTGATATAATTTTATAACTCTTTTTTTAAATGTAAAATTGAAAACAGCTATATATAGTATAAAGCATGTAATATTGTTCTCTATGGGTACAAGCAAAGCGTTAAATATGTGGTTACCATCACATACTGTATGTTGTAACAGATTTTATATTTTTTTTGATTAATGTTTATTATGAGTTAAGGAGCAATTAGATAAATAAGCTTTATAAATGATTATAAAGCAGCTATTACAATAAAAAAAAATTACAGATGGTGACAATTCTGTGAAGGACATCTGGGTTCAAAACTTAACTCTTTTTTTTATGTAAAACAATAAAAATGATAAGTTACCTAATTTAATATTTTAATTACTACTTTTTTCATTGATTTGACCTCAGTATGGCATGTTTTGAACCCTTGCATATGGGAAATCAACAGTAGATGTCTTTTGTAGAAAATTTCAAAGCTTCATGGTCATGAATTTATTTCGGGTGCTACACAACATTCGTCAAATGTGAAATGTGGATCCATGTGAGCATAGAGTAGTGCCCAAATGGGACAGAATACTCCAAGAAACAGGATCTTTGGTACCACAGACTGGTAATACAAAAAGTACTGTGTAAGTAAGGAAGCAATCGAAAATGTGTGACATTTATAAGGAGCCCATAGAACTCTATACAAGAGCTAGTGTTGGACTTCAAATCCATGGATTGACACTTGTATGACTTCTTGAATGAAAATCTCCAATATATGGATTGGAAAAGGAGGAACCCTTGCCTGGCCACCCAGGTTACTAATTTGACTCCCTTGAACTTTTTTATTCTGAGGATTTGTGAAAGATGTGTACCACAGAGACAGTGGTAACATTTTGGAGGAACTGAGGCACTACATGACATATATGTGATTGTGGATCTAAAGGGGCAACAGAACACTTGGCTGTAGGTTGAATACCAATTAGATGTCTGCAGACAAATCAAGATGAATACATATAGCCTGCCTGGGTAGTGTGGTCGTAGTGTGTGTGTCTCATATTCAAAAGATTATGAGTTCAAATCTCACTTGGGGTGAGTTACCCGGATAAGGTTTTTTTTTCGGGATTTTCCTTTATCCTAAGAAGACGAAAGTCGAGTAACTTTAAGCTCCATGGACCCCCAGATCATTTGAGTATCATTTCACCAATTTCATTCATCGTCTGATATGACCAACCAGGTTAAATGACGTTAAGCTACATTAAAAAAAAAAAAAAAAAAAAAAAATGTATACATCAAGTTGCATCGACCATTCTCCAAAATACATTCTAACATCACTATGTAAAAAGGTGCAAAAATATAATGATTATATATATTTGAAATGATCACATATTTATTGATCCTCTGTACTTCAGCAAATAGATACACCTGAAACTTTTGTTTTCAAAAAATGAGAAATGTTATTTAAACTTAAATATGTATTGCATGACATATTTTGAATTAATATCTTAGGATACATAGAAAAACATTACAGAGAGTATGTCTATAACATATTTAAGATGTTTGAGTGCTTTTGCTTATTTAAATCACTTTCTCATGCTGAATAAAATAATGCATTTTGTTATGTACCATTTAAGAGCTGGAATCTGCTCAACTGTTGATGTGAGCTCAGTACATGACCCTTGCGTAAGTAGTATACTCAAGTGATTTTAATTGAGTTTATATGAAGCCCGAGAAGAATTTGAATTAGCATGTCGCCAGGAAAGCTTCAGTTCTTATTATTATTTATTTATGTTGTAAAATCTTTGTGTTGTTCCTTAAGTAGCTCTAAGATGTCTACTGGTACCACTAAATGTTAATGTATAGTTTGTTTTTATTTTTACTTTCTCTATACGTACTATGTACATATTATATAGAAAAGGTGTTGCACTCCACCCAAAAAATTGATACTGAGATTTCACCGGAAATATGTGTTTAAGGGTCCCCTGTAACCAAAAAAAAAAAGCATTTTCAGAAAACGGTCCTTATGTGTCCATGTGTCTGTGAACACGATAACTCAAAAAGGAAAAGTTGGTAAAATACCAAACTTGGTATTTAAGTTCAGGATATTCCAGGGAGGCGACATGAAGATTTTGAGAAAAATCCCTCCACCCCAAACTACCCTTTATGTGGAACTTTTTTCGGAAATTTTGATTTTCTCAAAAATAGCTCTAACAATTTTGAGTAAAGTATAATATATAAAAGATATTTACCCAGAAATTTCTGGGAATAGCCTGTGAAGACTACTTTATTCTGGATGATTTTTACAGAATTTCGCATAACTGCTAAACCATAAAAGATGGACAAAAACTTATCACACAAAAAATATAGATCACGTTAAAACACACAATTTATGTTATAATCATTTTTTTCGTGTAGTTGATCGTTTTAAGATATTCCTTGTTTTTGGTTTCAGCTTTAAAAAACGTACTTTTCTCATACAGGAATTTGTCAACTTCTATCCATACAAACAAAGGAACTTCAATCACATAGCAACCAGCTTTTGACTATCCTTTTAACCTATGGTACTCCCTTATTTTGCTTCTACATAAGGAAGCAAGTAATAAGACTATTTCTACTAATTTTTTCTCGATTAACATGAAGTAAATAGAAGCATAAGCTTTTTAAAAATAATTTGTTGCCATGGGTTAATTCTGCACCACACTGTACTGCAGGGGCAGAGAGTCACTGCAGCCTACTTATGCAATTTCTTGCCCCACACTGAGAAGAAAGCAACTTCTGGCACTGAATCCCATCATCCTTCATGACAATGAAGGATGCCACATGGTGAACCATGTACAGGAGCTCCTGCTTACTTGGGGGAGGAGCTACTAGAACATCCACCATATTCACCAAATGTAAATCCATACAATTATGTTCTGTATACCAAAATGAAGGAACCTCTTCGTGACAAGCACTATAACACAAGACATCATCCATGCCAAAAAGTGGCCGCATGTTACACCAACACAGATAGATGTTTTGACAGTGTACAACGCCTTCCATCTCTGTGGGTTAAGGTGATTGAGATGCAAGGTGATTATATTAAGGGCATATAATATGATGGTGAACCTCTGTCAATAAAGTCTGGTATGAATTATAACAGTCCCATTACTTTTTAGTCAACCCTTGTATAGTTTTTGTATTGTATATTACCTTAGTTCACTTAGGTTAGACAGACATTTAACAGGGTGATGACCAGAAGGAAGGAACCCCTACCTACTCACACTAAGTTTATTGTACAGTTTCCTCCCTGTTTCTCCCAACCATCACCTACCTAAACTCTGGGTCTCAGAAGTCCATTGATTAGGTTTTTAATTTCTCTACATGTACTATATACATAACGTATAGAGAAGGTATTGCACTCCACCCAAAAATTTGATACCGAGATTTCACCGGAAATATACGTTTTAGGGTCCCTTGTATCCAAAAAAGGTATTTTCAGAAAAAGGTCCATGTGTGTGTTTGTGTGCGTGTGGTGAACACAATAACTCAAAAACGAAAAGTCGGTAAAATACCAAACTTGGTATTTAAGTTTAGTAACTTTCCAGGGATGCGACATGAAGATTTTGAGAAAGTCCCCCCACCCCAAACTACTCTTTACATTGAACTTTTTTCAAAATGTTGATTTTCTCAAAAATGACTCTAATGATTTTGATTACAATTTTGTATAATAAAGATATTTATCTGATAAATAAAATGTGTATTTTGAATTTTCTGGGAATAGCCTCTGAAGACTACTTTCTTCTGGATGAATTCTATGGAATTTTGCATAACTGCTAAACCATAAGAGATGGACAAAAAATGTAGAGCACATTAAACCATACAATTTATGTTATATACATTTTTTTTTTTTTTTCATGGAATTGATCGTTTTTAAGATTTCCTTGTTTTTTGTTTCAGCTTTGAAAAACTTATACTTTTCTCATGCATTTGTCAACTCCTGTCCATACAAACAAAGGAACTTCAGTCACATAGCAATTGACTATCACTTTAACCTATGGTACTCCCTTATTCTACTTCTACTTACAAAGAAGCAAGTAATAAGACTATTTCTGCTAATTTTTTCTCAATTAGAATGAAGTAAATAGAAGCATAATCTTTTTAACAATAATTTGTTGCAGAGATGTAGAGAAAGCCGTGTGAATGGAACACATCAGATTTCTATAGATATTATCTCATTTGGATCAGTAGTTCCTAACTGATTATATGTATTCACTTCCCATGCTTCACACTGAAATATTAAATGCAAGGTGTCTCTTCCTCTACATCACATCCTGCATCTCGAGTCTTCTGAAAGCCCCATTACTCGCAGGTGTGTTTTAAAATTTATATGACAAACCATCAAACCCACTATGATCCTCTTCTGTGTCCTGTGTAATTTAAGGACTGCAGTATAACTTCTAATACATGGCTGTTGCATGTCTTTTTTTTTTTTTTTTAATCTAGTTGGTCATATTGGACGATGAATGAAATTAGTGAAATTATACTCAAATGATCTCAGGGTCCATGGAGCTTAAAGTTACTGGACATTCGTCTTCTCAGGACAAGGGAAAACCCCAATAAAAACCTTATCCGAGTAACTCATCCAAAGTGAGATTCGAACTCACGACCTGTTGAATGTGAGGCAGACACACTACCACCACACTACCCAGGCGGGCATGTCTTTGTTCTGGAATATGTTTCCAGTGTTGAATACGCCAAATATATTCAATTCAGTGAGTAAAGAGGTTATGAAATGAACAGTGCTGAGTAGAGTTCAGTCGTGATTTTATTCGTCAGATCAGTTGTGTTCTATTCTATGTGTGCATGTCTCCGTATGTTCAGCACATAAGTCAGGCGTCACCAACTCGTTTAATTTTGAGCCAGTTGCTTGCTCCATGCATGCAGTGAGTAAACATGTCTCTCTTCTTTGTACAGAGTATCATGTGTCAGTTTATGTCTGGAATAGAAAGCAATGCACATTGACTCCTATATTTATTCTTGCCTAGGAGGAATCTTTCTGGTTTATAGAAGTTATGGAATAACTGTTTATTTGTGCCAAAGTTTGTATTCAGAAAATTCAATTTGCAGCATCTTTATGCAAACCATGCAGGAGAGCATGACAGTTACAAAGGAGAAAGATCATTGTGTTGATACCAATTATGGCAATTAATTACCAAAGTGTCTTCATATTCACTGCTATAAATTTGAAATTTTTTTCGTTATAAATTAATTTGTATACTGATGTTGTTAAAATGTGATGAAAATGGTATTAACTGAGTTAAGGAGATTTTTGTTTCATTATATCAATATTATAATAATAATTGTCATTTTTTTGCAATTATTACCAGCAAACCTTTGAAAATATGTATATGTTCATATCAGAAGTATACATACATTTTGGTTAATTTCGTAGTCAACTTACCCTCCCCAAGGTCTTACAAGCAGATGCCTAGGGGTCAAAGGCGTGTCAGAGAGCCAACAGCACAAAATCACAGAGTGGAGAACTTGGAACAAATGCTCAGCCCAAAACCAGGCATGAGAGTGAGGATGTGGATGATATGAAATGCAAGTGAAATGGATGATAGGAAAGGTGATGAACCAATTAATGGAATAAGTGGCAGGGAAATCAGAGGACCTGGAGAAAACCCACCCAGAAACTACTTCGTCCACCACAAATCCCACATGCTGGTGCTTGAGATTGAACTTGGGCCATCTATTCCGCTGCTGCTGAATCCTTGCACTTTACAGTTTGGGTGGTTTTGCATAATATTGGCTATGCTGCCTTTGCGGCATTGCCAGAGTAACTAGTAAATAACAACAGCTGATTACACATGTCTCTATCGTGTGTAAAGACGAATATAAATAGTACACTAGTAAATGAATGCCGATGAATAATGAAACTAATTCGTTATTATTGATGTTAATTGAAAATAACAGTGATATTATAGTGCATGTAGCATACATTATGTATTTATGACAATATAGAACAAATTAATGCAAAATATGTACCTTGTAACAACGAGAGAAAGGTATAACAAAGTGATTTTCACTGGTTTAGAATTTTAAAAGCTCAATTCCATCCAAGTCTCCATCGTCATCATTCTTGGAAGTATCATCATCATTGTCATCATCAACATTGTCGTCTTCACCAAGACACATCATTAGTGGTTCACATTCACTATGATTCCGGCTAATCCCTGTGGTTTTCATATTATTATTTTGTGCACATGATTCACTTTCTTCTTCCATGAAGCTGGGTCCATTCTTGCCACACCTTCCCGCAAAAGTCTATTATCCATCACTATAATTTTTAAAATCTTGTTATATTCCCTCCTGTACAAACACCAACAACACTATCAACAATAACAAGTATAACTAATAACGAATAATACATAGCTTGCACAGAACAGCTCAATATATGTGTTAGGCGTTCACAAACTGAGCATGTGGTTGGAAATAGCCGGATATTGCAACAGTGTGGCATCTAGACCGACCAATGAGAATGCTTTTTATAATTGGTTCAGAAAGTCAAATGGGTAAAGTTTTTCACCTGTTTTTTGCAGGTGTGCCAACTTAACTCCCAACTGTCAAGTGCAAGGATTCAGCAGCAGGGGTATAGATGGGAGGCAAGACATACTAAAGTAAGAGACATAATAGTGCAATTATTCTACAGTCATGAACCCACAATAGGTGTATTAATCAATGAAAGGTGGATTACATATTTCAAACACAAAATGTTGCATACTGCCACTGCACTGAAGGAATTATCTGTTTTATGCTCAGTTGACCATGTAGTGTACAGTAGGGAATTTGTATTAAGCAAATTTCTTTCTCTGCTTTACTCAAAGGGCACCCTGATCTAGCAAAAAGTGTGTTTAGTAGCAGTTGGTATTCTCATTTGTTATAATATTCATATTTATCACATTCTTTTGCTTCTAAAATATTCTAATTGAGAATTGCTTTTGATTTGTTTGCCAGTGGACCAGAATGGCATGTATTCTCAGGGAATGAGCTTGGGGCCCTTTTGGGCTGGTGGGCCTGGCACACACATTGCAAGCAATGCCCTACAGAAGACCCATCAAATGTATACATGCTAAGCAGCACAGTATCATCTAAAATACTCAAAACAATAGGAGATGCTGAGGGGTTCAACGTTTTTGTAAGTTTAACACTCTTACTTTATTTTTTTATAAGTTAAACACTACCATGCATGACTTAACACATTGAAGCCCAAGCCCGAGTATTGGTCAGGCCATGCCGGAGCATAGATATTTATAACGCTTTTAATGCAATTCCACACCTTAACTTGGTTTTGGGCTATGCAGCAAAGAGTTATTGTTTAGTTGTCTGATTTGTGCTACTATCTGTTTTCACTTTGGTCAACTATTAGGAAATTTAGGGGAGTTAGTAATATTGGCTGCTCTCAGGTAGTCACGCCATTTTCCTTGAAGGTGGTGGTGATCTGTTTGTTAGGTTTTGTGTTCTTAAATGTTACAATGCTGCATTTTCCTCGATTTCTGTGAACTGAAGCTGATGCTCTGGAAAATTCTGAAATCGAGGTAGAGTTTTTCGAATTTCAATAAATGGAGTGTAAGCAGCTTTACACATATTTTTTCAAACTTATATTTGATACTTGTAAATTTAAAATAAAATATTAATATGGAAGTTATGACTATTTTCTTACTTGTTGAGAAATCCTTGAATACCATACTTTTAGATTGTACCAATACTTTTTGGCAGATTTGATTGATGTACTGTAAAGAATAATTCAAAGCAGGCGTAAAAACCCTGGGTTTCTTGGCCCTTCAACTAAAGAAATGCCTGGGCTTTGATGTGTTAAGGTTGATTTACAATAACTGAGAGTGGTTACCAAAACTGAAACAAGAATAGGAAACGATATAGCACACAAGATTTTGGTTTGTGGTAATGAGGATGGAAAAGCATATCAAAAACTATATTGATCTCAAAATGGTACTTCATTGTGGTGCAGCCATGGTTGGCCTCTCACCTAGTGGCCCAGTTCAATCCCAAGTGACTGGATGTGAGATTTGTGTGGATGAAGTGATATCTTGGCAGGTTTTCTGCATCTTCTCTCCAATCCCCCCCCCCATTCATTCTAACAATTACTCCATAATTATCCTGTCGTCCATTTCATTGACACTTGATATCATCACTGACACTTCCTCTCTTTCATACCAGGAATCGGGCTGATCAATTATCCTGACTTCTCTCTGCTCCTCAATAGGCATCCCATCCCAGGTGCTGGCTAGTAAATCCTGTATACAAGTAGGGTAAACAAAGAAAGGAGAATACTTCATTGTTTTAAATAAAATAAATACATACTATTAAGTTATTATTATACTATGAGTACAATTTTTGCTGAAGTCTACCTTCAAAAAAAAAATCATAAATAATCATAAAACATATACCAATGAATATAAAGCGACCAATGATATTTTTTCACCAGTTTTCAATATAACCAACACAATGGGGGTAACCCATTTAACACATTGAAACCCTTGCATTTTGGTAGTTGAAGTGCAAGAAATCCAGGGTTTTTATTTTACGCCTATTTTGAATTATTATTTACAGTACATCAATTAAATCTGCCGAAAAGTATTGGGACAATCTAAAACTATGGCATTCAAGGATTTCTCAACAAGTAAGAAAATAGTCATAACTTCCGTATTAATATTTTATTTTAAATTTATCAAATATGAGTTTGAAAAAAAACTGTGTAAAGCTGCTTTTACTCCATTTATTCAAAGTTTGAAAACTCTCCCTCAGAATCAAAATTTTCCACAGCTTCATTTGTATCCTGAATTTCAGCTTCAGTTCACAGAAATTGAGAAAAATGCAGCATTTTAACATTTAAGACCACAAACGTAACAAACAGATCACCACCTTCAAAGAAAATGGTGTTACTGCCCGAGAGCAGCCAATATTACTAAATCTCCTAAAATTCCTAATAGTTGACTAAAGCAAGGACAGATGGCAGCACAAATCAGACAACTAAACAACTGATGTATGGTATTTGCTGCATAGCCCAAAACGGAATTAAGGTTGTGAAATTGAATTAAAAGCGTTAGAAATGCCCGCCCAAATATTTCAATGGCCTGACTATACTCGGGCTTGGGCTCCAATGTGTTAAAAATTAGAACAAAGTGTGGCTAGTGTGAACTCCAGCAGCTGTGAGAGTCATAACCCCCAGAATAATCTGTACAGTGAAAATATATACATAATATACATAATGTGATTTACGGAATGAGTGTTAAAACTTGGCTTCCTGTCACTTGTGAATGCTCCCATTAAAATACAGGTATTTCAACTTTATAGCTCTTGTTCTTGGTTGTTGTGAAGCAGTTTATCTCATTCATTATTTATGTCGCCCTCCATGGTGTAATGGTTACTATGCTAACTTCATATACCCAAGGTCGCAGGTTCAAACCTGGCGGAGAATGATGGATTTTTTCGGATGTAAAAATCCTTAGCATGGCTTCCTTCGATAGAGAAGTAAAGCCATCGATCCTGTGTCATAGATTTAAAGCACATAAAAGAACCTGAAGCCTGAGAGAAAGGTCTCTGAGAAAAATTAAGTGGTCTTTCACGCCCAGTTCAGAATGGGATGCTGAGAACCACAGTAGTCAAAGAGCGTCCATAAATAACACGCCATTTACATTTCACTCTTTATTTATAAAAAATATTACTTTAAATAAAAAATAATTATTATATAAAATTTTTCATTATATTATGCATATTTTTTAAAAATGCAATAACTAAGTCAAAAAATGTGTCAAAATAAAAAAATAATTTAATTTAATAATTTTATATTTTAATCCACATACACTCCCATTTAAGTGCAAAAAATTATATTAAGCACCTGTCCATCTCCACAGTCTCGGCAAACAGTTACTCAATGTATGAACTTTGTGATGATCCTTTCACAGAATCTCTATTGATGACATTGATGTCACATATTTCTTCCTGAAGTGGAGAAATGTCTATATAATTCCATAAAAAGAAGTCGCATGGACTAAGGCCACAAGATTTTGGAGGCCATTCCAGGTCTCCATGAAGTGATATCACAGACTAAGGGAATTGTATGGTTGCAATGGACCCAATTTCCTTGAATTTCTTTATCAACCGCAGAACTGTTGATGCCGTAGGAGCATTATTACATCCGAAGATCTTGCAAAGTCTACGAATAGTGTCTGCAGAGCTCTCACCTGTTCTTTAATGGGTTTTCACAATAACACATTCCTCCTTTGTGAACTGCTCCATGTCATCTGAGATCCTAAAATACCCAAACATCAATTGATCAACTAATTGGAGTGACAAACACAGTGCTGTAAACTTGAAAACAAAATTTCAGCACTCAGTTTAATAAGTGGATAATATATGAAAGACCTTATATTAATATAGTACAGTGCTTCTCAGAGAAATTTGATGGGATAGCTGTTACTCACTAGCCTTTGGCTCTAGTTCAACAACTCCTGGTCTCTTGTGCTGTGAGCTCTTGTTGGGAATTAGACACAGGAGATTAAATAACAGTATTCATTACTCATTTTTATTCATAGAAGTTGCTGGGTGCTGGTCATCTTGTCTTATCCATATTTCACGTCTTCTCATGAACTTATTATTCACATGAATCAGTTCTTCTACACTAATGGTCCTAACTTGTATTAAAATGTTTTGTGTAAGTTTCTCAAACATGTGTGGATTAGTGGCATCCAGTTTTTCCACTCAAATATTCTTGTTTCTTAAAATGCTTTTAACATGTACACACACTCACACATGAACACACAGATGTATACTTGCATTACCTGTCTGAAGAATGAATGCAGATGACCAGGAGTTGCAGCTTGCATAAACACAAACAGATAAGTAGAATTACATCATTACTGCCAGTGCATGCCCTGTACAGTTCAGCTATACTGGAATGTAGCAGTTGAATCTCTTACAGCGGAAAGGTTTGAGTCAAGTCAAAATACAAACTTTGCCACATGTCGTCATACGGTCACAAAGTAGAAAACTAATATTCATCAGTGATAAAGAATACAGCAAGTTTAACCTGTTGTGGATCGTTTAGTTTATTCCTGTTTATGTACGCTGTGCTGATATTTTAATTGTCAGACCGTACTGCACTATATTCCAATCTTCTCTGACCACTCTAAACTGTGCTATGCTATACCAGCAATCTCCCCCAACAACTGCATTCTTTCATTAGACAGGCAGTACACACTACAACCATACTGTTGTATGAACACCTATAAATATACACATTCACTCCAAGTTCTAATCTCACACTGAGTGTATCTGACTTGTAGTAGAGGAAGCTAGATATGAAGTTGGGAATACACAATTTCTTCTGAGCACTTGCAGCACATGGAGCTGAAAGTTGTTGCACCAGACCCACAGCCTGGCAGGTAACATTCACTAGATGTACTTTATTAATACCATGGCCAGGGCGAAAATCATGGAATTTTGTTCATGTATAATAATGTTCATTCCAAACAATTATCAAATAATGTTTATTTATTATTAAATCTTTAAAGAAAGGTTTAAGTTACAGTTCCTTTCATAGCTTTTTGTTACCAGAGGTTGAGAAATGCAATGAATTTGAAAACAGACTATGTAAAAATGTGACAATTTTTCACAGAACAATCATTTAATTTGTGTGTAAGCCAAAATATTTTATTTATGTTGATAGTGTTTAACACCCGCTTGTACTACAAATGGCACCATAGGCGATGGCACTGATGATACATGCAATGAAGATTGAGCACTGGTGGAATGTGATGTTGGGGGAAACCGGAGAACCTGGAGAAAACCTGCTTTGTCCACCAAAATTCCCACATGCGGTGCTAGGCCAAAAGAGAGGGAGCTATATGCTACTAAATTTTTTCTAACAACTTGAATTTTCATTAATAATAGGCAGTGTATTATGCAAAGGTCACACAAGGGGAGGGATGGGTTCCTTAATCATTATTAGGAGTTTAAAATAAACGTTTCCTGCCAGCTAGCAGTGCTGATTTCTGATCTGAAAAATCTGTATGATCTAGTCATTCTTGTCAGTTATACATGTGTCTTTTTAAAGTATTGGATAAATTTGTTGTAAGAAAAAAAAATGAATATATGTGAAAATATGTGAAAAATGAAATACAAAAGAAATAAAACCTGATTCTAAAATGAGCATACCAGATAAACTATTAGTAGAAAAGTGGAAAGTGATATACAGAATGATCAAAAATATTCAACACCATAACTTGAAATAATGGCATAACTGACAGAGGAGCCTTCTAGGACTTAATCCTGCATCCAAGACAAAACTAACACCCACCAGACCATTAACAAACAATGCTCTTTATTCTTCATTTGCAATGCAGATGTGCACCATTTCTCCAGGGGCACTTCAGGCCTGAGGCTTATTGCTATAACAAGCAGATGCTAAAGAACATACCATGATTGGCAGATGCGACATACCACAGAACCTTGTGCATCCAGACTGGCAATTTCATTGCAGTGGAATGGAGTGCATGATGAGCATCATATTTGGTTCTTGAATTATTCAAGGAACACTTCATTATGATGCCACATGCTGTATACATGCATTTCTTTGCATTTTACCTGAACTCCGGCAGTTTTAATGACAATGCCTTACGTATACAAGAAAAAGGCAGAGGAAAGAAACAGTTGTATGGGACAAATAGCAGCCCCTATAGTCGTCACATCCACAATGGCATCCATTTTTAATTTCCCTGTATATAGTGTATAGACAAGGTATTGCACTCCAAAAAAAATTTTATACTGAGATTTCACCAGAAATATATGTTTTAGGGTCCCCTGTATCTAATAAAAGTATTTTTAGAAAAAGGTCTGTGTGTGTGTGCATGCGTGTGAACACGATAACTTAAAAACGAAAAGTCACTTGGTATTTAAGTTTAGTATCTTCCAGAGATGCGACACAAAGGTTTTGAGAAAAATCCCCCCACCCTAAACTACCCTTTACATGGAACTTTTTTCGAAAATTTTGATTTTCTCAAAAATGTCTCTAATGATTTTGATTAAAATACTGTATATTAAAGATGTTTACCTGAAAAATAAAATGTATATTTTGAATTTTCTGGGAATAGCCTCTGAAGACTACCTTATTCTGGGTGAATTTTACGGAATTTTGCATAACTGCTAAACCGTAAGAGATAGACAAAAATTTACCTGACAAAAAATGTAAAGCACATTAAAACACACAATTTATGTTATATAATTTTTTTCGTGGAGTTGATTGTTTTTGAGATATTCTTTGTTTTTGTTTTAGCTTTGAAAGACATATACTTTTCTCATACAGGAATTTGTCATCCTTTTAATACAAACAAAGGAACTTCAGTCACATAGCAACCAGCTTTTGACTATCACTTTAACCTATGGTACTCCCTTATTTCGCTTCTACTTACAAGGAAGCAAGTAATAAGACTATTTCTGCTAATTTTTTGTCGGTTAGCATGAAATTAATAGAAGCATAAGCTTTTTAACAATAATTTATTGCAGAGATGTAGAGAAAGTCATGTGAATGGAACACTTCAGATTTTATTAGAATAAGACATTTAGCCTGTGAGAGGCACTGTTACAACATGGTAGTTTTTAGAAGTAACTTGTGTTACTAAGGTGCTGATATATCCATTCCAGTCTCTCTTGCTCCTCCACTACCACTTTGCACCCTCTTCAGCACGTCCTCAGAACTATTTGGTTGCCATAAAGTTCATTCTATATCAGTGATGTCATCAATTCAAATTCTGTTGCAGTAAATACCAAATAAATGTTATCACTTGATATAAATGGTACAAATTACTACAGAATTTTGCATACATTTTTAACAGTTTGTGCAAATGTAAATTTTTGATTTGTACTTGAACCTTATTTAAAAGTATTATTTATTATTATATTGTGCATGACATAGAGTTTGTGATGGTTGCAGGAAACACTTACAGGATTCAAGTGGCTGGGCAATAAAGCACTGGAATTAGAAGCACAAAACAAGAAAGTTCTGTTTGCATTTGAAGAAGCAATAGGCTTTATGTGTGGTACTGCTGTTGTGGATAAGGATGGTATATCTGCAGCTGTTCATGTAGCAGAACTGGTTGCATATCTTAGCAGTGAAGGGAAGACACTCCGAAACTTACTCCAGGATATATATGTTAAGTAAGTGAATTTGATGCATTTCAATCCTCTGACTTTCTTTACCCACTGTTGTTTATTAATATACAGCTTCTACAAACCACTCTTAGAAAGAATTATTTATGTATCTAATTAATTTTAATCAAAATAAATAATTACAGGAATACTGTCATTACACATTTCATAGTAGGTCCAAGAGGGTTAAGAAGACCAAAGCAATAGTCAAATGTTTAAAAACAACGCTGTTATAAGCTGTCCTATTACATCATGACAAACAATCTAATTTGGTTAGAACACTACCAAAAGTTACAAATTATTGAAAAAATTCAGATATTTCTGAAATATTTGGCATCATGAGAAAGTTTATTTGAAATAATTTGTATGAGCTTTACAATTTTTGCATGTTAAGTTTTTGTTGATCCCATACAATTTACTGGTTATACAAAATTATACAACAGTTCTCCCATATAAAAAATGAAGGCACAGCTATTCTCAGTGAATTCAAAATACACATTTTTTCATGTAAATATTTTAAATATATGACATTTTAATGAAAATCTTAGCTGTTTTGAGAAAGGAAAAAATAACAAAAACTTTTCTGTGTAAAGGGTAGTCTGGGGTTGGGAAATTTTTTGAAAATCATGAATTTCTGTGAAATCTCAACTTCAGATTTTAGGGTAGAATACAATACTACCTCTACCTACTACTATGCAATAAAGAAAGTAATAGCAAAAATGGGAATTTATGTGGGATCCTCCTCTTCTTGTTGTTTCCAATCCTGTTGCCATCTGGTGTTGGGGTCAGAGAAACATAAAACTAAAGCAAATAGACAAATCTGCTGTGTCACACCATTTTTGGACAGAAAACACAACATTGGACAACATTTAAAATTGTTAAAACTACTAGTGTCACCAATAGAATTGGACATCTGGGAGAAAATATACATAGTAAAAAACAAATTACATAATAAATTTTGAAATTCCGCCACTGAAATTCCCCAACACCAGAAACCAACAGGATTAGAAACAACAGGAAGAGGAGGAAAAGGAAACAGAAAAGGAGCGTCAGTCACCAAACTGCTGAAGACAAGGATGAATGTTCTTGAAAACATTTCAATGATTTTCAACTATATTAAGTGAAGGTGAGCGTAAATAAGTGTGACTCAGCATAACTCCAAGACATCATGGTTATTTGGCTAAAAGTAGATTTTCTTGGGCACAAGTAACTAAAAGATTACTTCATTAACCTATTTGTTATTGCAGACAGAACTGTTCTGCCAGTTTCCACTACTATATGAGGTGTGATCAAAAAGTTTCCAGAATGACTTCACAACAATGCTGATGCTGAGATTTCTTTAATTCTTACCCAGATTGTACATGTAGCGTTCCTTCCCAATAAAAATGAGAGGTCATGTGACTTTCTGTGACTATGCAGTGACACGGTAGACACTCTGAAGTGAACACGTGTTTTGCATGTGCTGTGATTTTTCTGCGTAGTAAAAATGTCACATTACGAAGAACAAAGAACAAACATCAAATTTTGCTTTAAACTCGGTAAAACTGCAACAGAAGCCTATGAAATGTTAAGAGCAGCTTATGGGGAGGAAGTTATGGGCAAAACTCAAGCATTTGAGTGGTTTTCGAAATGTAAAAGTGGTGTGACATCAGTTACAGATGCAGATCATTCAAGGTGACCCTGTTCTAGCAAAACTGATGAAAATATCAATCAGGTGAGAGGAAATGGTCTTAAATGATAGGTGCATTACAATAAGAAAACTCTCTGGCTCATTAGGACTCTCTTTTGGAAGTGTTCAAAGCATTTTGAAACACAATTTGGCCATGATAAGAATTGCCGCCAAGTTCGTGCCCCGCCTGCTTTCAAATGACCAAAAGCTGTGTGATTGCCTGCACAGATCTTAAAGAACAGCTACAAAATGACCCACAGTTTATGGAGAAAATTAATACTGGTGATGGAACATGGATTTATGGGTACAATCCAGAAACGAAGCAACAGTCTTCACAATGGAAGAGACCTTCATCTCCATGCCCAAAAAAGGCCAGATAAGTTTGATCCAAAGAGAAGTCAATGATGATTGTGTTTTTTGACATTAAAAGCATTGTACATAAGGAATTTGTGCCACAGGGTCAAACATTGAATCAAGTGTTCTACAAACGAGTGCTGCAAAGATTAAGGGAGAATGTGCAACGTAAACAGCCGGAGAAATGGAGGAGCGATGACTGGTTCCTGCATCATGGCAATGCGCCCACACACAAAGCCTTTTCTTTCACCAATTTTTGGATGAAAATAGTTTGAATACTGTTCCCCATCCCACTTATTCTCCAGATTTGGCACCAGAGGCCTTTTTTCTTTTCCCACGATTTAAAATGCAGCTCCGAGGACACCATTTTGAGGACATTGATGTCATCCATCGCGAATCGCAGAAGGCTCTGAACATGTTGAAAGAAGAGGACTTCCAGAGGTGCTTCCAGCAGTGGCAGAAGCCCTGGGAGTGTACCAACTCCCAAGAAGACTACTTCTAGGGTGACAGTGAAGATTAGAGAAAACAAACTGTTGTATAGTATTTATGACGTCATTCCGGAAACTTTTTGATCACACCACATATGTTGCAGACACAATGATTCTGCCAAGCACTGTGCACAGTTAGAAATTATGAGGCTTTAATCATGCCCTGAGGAATTTTGTGTTGTCTTGATACTAGAAAAACACTGAAATGGAGCCATGAAAATTTAGCAAAATGGTTCAGCAATTTTAGAACTAACACTGTGGCTATGCATCTAATGCTGGTGCACATATGTGAGACAAACACTATCACAGGCTATATCCTGTTCATTTTACACATTTCAGTAATCCTGACCTTGCCACATCAAAGGACTGTTCATGCTGTCTTTTTCTTATGTTTGGAGTGTAAAGAGCATGCTGCTTTCTATGTGCCATTTGTTTAACTAGTGGAAAAAAGGAATTTGCATTGGCAAAAGGAAAAGGAGCTTTATCAGCTATAAAAAGTTGCAAGTACAAAGTACCTAATAAAATATTAGAAGGTTAGAAAAAGGGTATATGGTGATTGAGGCAAAAATGCTATATGGGATAGAAGTATGGGATTAGAAGGAAGATGGGAAGTCGCAGGCAGGCAGTCAGTCAGCCAGTCAGTTAGTTTTATTCACAAAAAGAATTACAAAAATTCAAAGCTTTGTCAAATGACAGATTAACAACATGCTCATTATTTACATTATGTCACAACTTATACTAATATGTACACTATTTACAAAATAGAAAGTTTAAGCTAGAGAGCTGACATGTTACATTAAGAAAAATAAAAAAACATGAGCCTAAATTGAAGTGGACATGAACTCGTCAACACTATAAAACATATGGTTTTAATAAGTGTCTTGACTTTATGTTTGAAAGTAGTGGGTTAGGGGAAATGCGGAGAAGAAGAAAAGATAATGTGAATAATTTCTGAGAGTCGGTCAGGAAACAATTTGAGGATATAGAAATAAAAAAAAATATTTAGTGAGATAGCTGAAAAGAGATTTTTTAGTGTTTTATATACCAATAAAGACTTATGGGAAAGGGAAAAATATATAGATGTTACAAATAAAGAGAAGCAAGAAGGTATTGCATGGGTGAAATCAGGAGTATGGAGGTTAAAAGGTTTAAGGAAGGGTATTCCACAAAATCAATGTCCTATATGTGGCAGAAATAAAGATATGAAACATATATTATTTAAATGTAAAGAGACTGAAGTTTGGAGAAAAGAGTATATTAATAAGAAATGGTTTAAGATGTAAATGTGGGGGTAGTTGAAATGTTTTAAAAAGACAATAAGAAGTTTGGACAATTCTTATATAAAGTGAAAAATAAATGGGTATGGACAGTATATAAAGTCAAAAATGTTGTAACAAACTAGAATTAAGAAACTATTGTAAAGTATGAGTATAACCGGTAAAGAGCCAGGACTGAACATTGGTCATATTCACCTGTACCAGCTTAGCATAAATAAATACAAAATACAAACTAGTGGAATGCTTAAGTGTCCGCATAATGGATGATTGGCTTGGGCTGAAAATATTTCAGTACACATATCTATAGCACCTTAGGAGCTATAAGTTGTTATATAACCCTTTCCCTGTTAATTTGCTGTTACATTGTAATCAGAGGTAATAAGAGTATCTACATCAATAAAAGGAAGTATTTTAGACAGTGGAGCACCATAATTTAAATGAATTAAGACACTTTTTTTCCATTTTTGCCTTCATTTGGGAAGACTGGTTTCAGGGTACTTTAACCCTATTTTCAGTTCTGGGGTTGACTGGCGCTACATACAACAGGTGGTTGTGTGCAGCCTGGTTTTGTGCGATCCTCTACTCTTGTATCAATAGGGACTTCAAAATTCATAAGGGAATCTTCTTCTTCTTCGGTGATAAAGATGTTTTCCCAAATTTGCAGTTCCAAAGGTTTCTCTACACATTTAATCAACTCTATTTCTTCCTTTATGATATGATTTTCAGACCAAAAATGATGTGCCACTGCAGAGTTATCTACGTGCTTATACCTAATGCTTCTCATGTTTTCTTTCATCCTAGTTTCCAAATTTTGTTTTGTTTTTCCAATATAAATCTTATTGCAGTTTCAGCAGCTTATTTTATAAATCCATGATTTTTAGTGTTTGGTGTGGTACCTTTCAAAGGGTGATTCAATAAGTTCCAGCATATCTATTTTGAGGGGCAGTTTTACATTAAAGTCTTTAAAAATCTTTTCAAATTTCCAGAACACTTTTGGGTGAAAATTAAATTTGCAAAATTTCACTGATGGTTTACCCAATTTTTCCAGAGTGGTGATTTCATGTAGACACAAAAGAAATAAAAAGACTACATGAAATCACCATTCTGATGACGTCATCCTGTTGACAAGAGTAGAGGTTAGCACAACACCAGGCTGTACACAACCATCTGTTTTATGTAGCATCAGTCAATTCCAAAACCGAAGATAGGGTCAAAGTACCCTGAAATCAGTCTTCCCAAACGAAGGCAAAGTTGGAGAAAAAAGTGACTCAATTCATTTAAATTTAAAAGAGTATCTACTTTTAATTTTCACTTTTCTGGTATAGGTTTTTAGTTATAACTATAACACAAATTAGGATGCCATTCCACAGAATAGACTACATTATTCAGTATATGTATACTACGTTACATCTTGTAAAATATTCTCTTGAGTAGCTTGTTGCATTTAATGTAATTTATAATTTGTTTCTTGCAGATATGGGCACCATGTTAGCCATAATTCATACTACATATGTCACGAGAAACCAGTGATAAGCCGCATATTTAACCGTCTTCGAAATTTTAAGGATGAACCTAATACTGTAAGTATTCTGCACAAGCTGCCAATTTTCATTGAAAATGTATTCCATTTGAATACACTTATCACTTACCTATAATAGGGAAGAAGAAGAATTGTATTTTACTCAAAATTTACTCATAAATTTATCAATTAACTGATTAAGAACCTATATTAATTCCAACCTCAATATGACTTATTCCTTCCCAAAGAACGGTATTATGAAGCTTAATTATTAATAAACTCCATGAAAAATTTAAACTTTTAATTGGAAAAAAAAAAATTAATAAAGGATCCACATTCATTTTCATTTCTATTTTTTCTATCATACATCAAAATTTCAAGGAAATAGACATGTTTAGATCCCATTAACCTACCTCCCCCTCAAAAAAGAATTTTTGCTACAAGAGAGGGAGAGACTCCAAAATGAAATTTTGGATAAATATCAAACTTTGTATTGAAGTTTAATAAAGTTTCCAAGAAAATTCCCACTCCAATCTATGCTTTCCATGCAGTAAATAATTTTTTATTCTCTTAAAATGAATATTACTTTGATAAATAAGTACAGGTTAAAATACTGCAAATTTAATATATTTACATGAGAAAATGTAAATCTTGAATTTTCTGGAAATAGCTCTGTGAACTCTTCTTCATTCAGAATGTTCAGGCTATATTGAAATTAATACACAGTAATGTACTATGAGTTATTTTTCACAAGACTTCATCAAAATCATTACACAGCAGAATAAGTGTGGTAGAATCTCTCCCATGTTGGCTGCAGGTGAGTTATCTGTGATGGTCGGCTTCAGAACTTCAACAGCAAATTTTCTTCCAGAAGAAAATCAAAAGTTCATAAGTATGGCTTTGAAGTTTTCCATAGATGTTTTTTCCCAGGTATCCAGTTCAACAGCTTTTTGCACGTGTTTTAAAAGGTAAATGTCATGTTCTATTTCATGTTGTTCATACCAGAAGTGGGCTGAAACTGCTGATTTTTCGGTGCGCTTATTTAGTTCATGACCAAAGTGTTCTTTCAGACTGATACCTATATTTCTTTTTGTCCTGCCAATGTATATTTTATCACAGTCTTTGCAATTGATTCTGTATCTGCCTGGTTTTTTTGTAGTTTTGAAAATTGCTTAAATTGCTAGAAGTGTTGAGATTCTTGACAGTGAATTTATTCTATGTTGCTAAAACTTATTGTAATTATTAAAAATCTTCTGAAATGTTTGAGTTGTATATAGGTGGAATGTAAAATTTACGAATACCTTTCTTTCTGCCACAGGTTTCAGATTGGTTATTTCTGTAGTACGAGGTTTGGGGCAAAAGTAATGGAAACTATCATTTTCTTGAAGATACCAATCTGGTTGAAAAATGTGTCATATACAGATGAAAGGACAAGGTCTTCATTACATGTGTGGACAATGAATAGCACTGAATATTGTAACACACTAATTTATTATGGTAGTATATAGGGCAATATGGCCATCACGGTGCAAAAGAATGACAACACAGTACACATAAAGTTGACAAGACAAACCTGGGCCTAAAAACCCTCAAAGTAGCCCCCTGTTACTGTCACCACATGCTGCCAACGATGTGGGAGGCACAGAATACCATCTGCCGCAGCATTTGCCACACCATTTGTAAATCGGGTCATCTGTTTGCACACAACATTAGCCTACCATGCAGTGGTTCCTTAATCTTTCGAATGAGATACAAATCACAGGGCAAAATGTCAGGAGAGTATGGTGGGTGCTCCAATTCTTCCCATCCCCAACATTGCAGTAGCTGCCCTACACACTCTGCTTTATGTGGTTATGCATCGCTGTGCAGGAATTATTGCACTATCTACAAGATCTGGATGTTTCTCCTGAATGCCACATCATACCTATCACACCAGGAAGTCCCTGTAGTATTGTGCGGTCATTGTTCTGCCATGTAGAACAAAGTGGCAAACAGTAACAATCCTGACATCATACATGATGATGACCATCAATTTGACTGGGGAAGGATTCTGATGGAACTTCTGGCTCCTTGGTGATCCAGCATGTCACCACTCTGCGAACTGACATTTCAGTTTTGGTTTGTATGCCCTGGTCCAAAATTCATCGATGGCAATTATTCGTTACAAGAATTGATCGTCATCCTGTTGTCAGCATGCAAGGTGGTCGGAGCATATTGCAGAGTGCAAACTCCTTTGAACTTCTGTCAGTGCATGCTTCTGATGTGAATTTGCATAGTTGTAGCTCATTATGCAATATCCTGTGGACGGTGCATTTCTCGTTGCCACTTGCCCTCTCTAACTCCAGTAGCATCCATCGTCTGACTTCATCCAAGAGCTGCTCGATGACAGCATGTGCCACTTCAGTCCGCATACTGAAAGGTCGCCCCATATGTTGCTCATCACTGGTTGACACACATCCTTGCTGAAACTTTCCTACCCACTGTGCTACTGTATGGTGTGGTAGGGCATTATTCCCCAAGGGCTTCCACTAATTCACTGTGACATGCCATCGCATTTCTCCCTCGGAGAATGGCTTTTAATGTAAGTACACTGCTCAACACGGGTTACTTCCATCTTGCACGACACTCACCAACTGACTGATTTCATAGCCCTTGCTGCACTACTACCAGCTATCACAGAGCCAGCTGTTGTTTTGCATACACACTATGCCTGCAGAACTTCCATACAACACATATACTTTTGTGATCCATTCACATATCTACAAGAAATAACCTAGTTGGCATGACTTTTGCCTCAACCCTCGTATGTTTTTTTATTCTTATTCTGTTTTTTATTTTCACCAGATCCATTGTTTTCTGCCATATCTATGATGTGATTAAGCTCTTCATTGTATTCTGAATTTTCCAGAGGTATTTTTCTAGTCCATTGAACAAGCTGTTAAATACAGCATGTTGATATGTTTTGGGGGTTAAAACTATTTGCTTTAATGTAATTATCAGTCTGGGTTTCTTTCCAAATTGAATTCCAAATTTTAATTTTCCATTATTTTTCATAATTTTGATATCTTAAAAAGTTTAAGGTATCATTTTGTTCTAATTTCATAGTGAACTTTATTTTTGGTAATTTGGCGAGAAATAGAGTATTGCAAATGTTACATCCTTTGTGTACAGGTGCCTGTAATCTCACTAAATCACACCAACTTTAGAAAGTAGGAAATCATTATGACCACAAGTAGGTTGGCAAATGGTGAAGCAGTCCAGTGTTGTTAAGGGAACAGAAGTGACATATATCTAGAAGTGTAAATTCCAAACTGGAACCAAACTAAACCGAAACAGTTGTATGTAAAGGGAAGTTACATGATTAATTGAAATGAAAAATGGAGCATATTCATAAACAATAACAATAATTCCTTTTATGCATCCAACTTCAGATATCAATTACTATTCATCTGCATTTAAAAGCAAGTTCTAATCCCAAGGAATTGACAAAATTTAATTTCAATAATGTCAGATTGTGAAAGTATACCATTTGTCAAATATACTGCTACCTATAACTCAATGTTGGAACTTTAATATCATTTATTAAATAGATGCTGAGGATTCTTAATGTTTAAGTAGACATAATGTACTCCTTGTATTTCCTTTGTTTTATAGTTCTATGTTGAGAGTCACAATAAATTAATGAAAACGTCATAATGAGTTTTATTAGCATCACAACAATAGACATAACAAAACATACTTTAGGTTAATTTAATATTGCAGAATTGCGTGAGCTTAAGCTATATAATTATTCCGGGCTATGCAGCACCTTGCCACCTACAACTCTGTAGCTGTACTTTGCATTTGTTCAATAAATATATGAAGAAAAATATCCAGATTTTAAGATTAATTTAATATTGCAAAACTTTGTATATGTTAAATAAACATATATTACCAATTTACCAAACACATCTAGATTTTAAGAGTAATTTAATGTTGCAGAATTGCATGAGGTTATGATTTAATTTATAAATTATAAATCTAAAAAGAAGCTAGTACAGTGAAGAATAACACAAATATTAATATAAAAATAATAGTTGCAACAAATCTTCACTTATTATTTTTATATTAATATTTATGATTTAATTGTTACTTCAGGTTATGAGGCAAATAAATTATCCATAATCAAGGACTTGAAACTTTTCCAGCGCTGGTTATTAATAATTTCTTCTCAGGATGTCAGCCAGGTAAGTGTTGGATTAATTTCAATGATGTTCTCTGATGATGGTGACAGAGCATGCCATTGAAAGCTTGGAAATTAATCCAACACTTATATCCCAAGAAGAAATCATTAAATTACTGTATTTCATCACCACATGAAGGGGCCTCTTAGTTATTCTGTAATAGCATGCAAAGCCAGCTATTCATATAAATTGTTGATTTACTGTGTTATTCACTCATTATGAAAGCTATGCATACATAGTACCACTTCACATCCCATAAGCAACATAGCTTGAATGTCCACTAGATTTGGTATTCATAGGTTGCTTGCCTGGCATTACACAGCTCTGGACTCTAGAGTGAAATACTATCCCAAAGACATCTGTCACAACTGGGGCCATTTTGAAACTTAGAGAATCAAACTTTCAGGTTATATTTATATATGTGAAATAAATTCATTACATTAGTCACAGCAATATTCTATTTTTGCTCCAATCACTTGAATTACCATGTAAAATTCTCATGGACCTATGAAATTGCACCCTATTTGTGTAACCCTATCACTGTTACAGTATCCAGATGGTCTGATGGATGGACACTACGTGGTCAAAAGTGTACGAGATCTCACTACAGGATATGACTCAGCTCAGCCTGACAATAAGGCGATTTTACCTGTCTCAAAGTCAAACCAAATGATTACCTTCAATTTCACCAATGGTTTGGTGGCCACTTTGCGAACCAGTGGAACTGAGCCAAAAATAAAATACTATACTGAACTGTGTGCCTCTCCTTCAATAACGTAAGTAGTGCATATTGCAGGGTGCATATAAATGATTATAGAGATTTTAAAGTTTTATCAAGATTTTCAGAAAAATCCTTCCCCCACCCCTTACCATAAATTACTTTCTACTTGGAAGAGTGTTATACCTGGAATATTTCCTTTCCCAATTATCACTTTGTTTTATGCTTCGGGTTCTAAATTGGTCTGAGTGACTCAGTACCTACTGGCCTTCTGATTCCAAGGTCATGGGTTCAAACCCAGACTAGATGGATGGTTTTTAAGTGTGGTTAAAAGTAATTACTGGCATGCAAAAGAACTCCTCTGGGACAAAATTCTGCTGCACCATGGGCAGATGTGATTCTGGTGATTGATAGCATGGTTAGCAAATAAAATAATTTTAATTTAACCAATGTCTTTTTTTTTTTTTATGCCCTTTAACCTGGTTGGTCATATTGAACGATGAATGAAATTGGTGAAATGATGCTCAAATGATCTCAGGATCCATGGAGCTTAAAGTTACTCGACATTCGTCTTCTCAGGATATGTGAAAACTCCAAAAAAATAACCTTATCCAGGTAACTCACCCTAAGCGAGATTCGAACTCACGACCTTTCGAATGTGAGGCAGACACACTATCACCCTCCCAAGCGACCACATGTGAGATTTGTGGTGGACAAAACGGCGCTGGGGTGGGTTTTCTCCGGGTACTCCAGTTTCCCCTGCCATCGCATTCCACCAGTGCTCCATCATCATTCATGTATCATCAGTGTCACCGCCTGCGGTGCCATTAGTAGTTAAAGCGGGCGTTAAACGCTACCAAAAAAAAAAAAAAAAACACTATCACCACTCAACCCAGGTGGGTCCAATGTCTTTAATGTGGTATGTAGTGAAGATGGGCATTAAAAAAAAAAAAATGAAGTGTGTTTTTAAACATACTATTTTCTTACGAATACTGCTGATAGTTTTTATTAAAATATCATAATTAATTTAATATACTATGAAACCTTTACATAGACAAAGACTTACTTCATAAAAATATATGGTGCTTTTAAAAATATAAATTTTATAAAATATGCACTCATGCAGGAGAGTTGTGACATAAGTTATGGCTTTTTTTTTTTTTTTTTTTTTTTTTGTGAGAAACTGTTATTGGAGCACAAACTATTAAGAGGTGCAGGGAAGACAGGCAATTGCAATGTGTGTTGAAACATGAAATGGTACTGGGATGGCCTGTATGAGCACAGAGAGCAATGTGAAATCAGACAGATGTAACTTATGTTGTGCAGTGCTGGTACATAAAAATAGTAATTCTCTGTGTGACAGCTGCCAGAGAATTAGGGAAGCTATTAGGAATAATGTCCTGCCATAACGGACAGTCATGAGGTGGATAGGTAAAGCATTATGTGTCAGTAAGTCACTGGGGATATGAAGAATTGGAATACCCACCTTACTCTCCTGATCTGTCTCCATGTGACTGATCTCAGATGCGAGGTAAAAGAAAATTATGTGATAGGTGATTTGTAACACATGAGGATATTACAAATGCTGTGAAGCAACAGATGACCAGGTTCCTACATGGGAAAAAAATGGTGATGCAGATGGTATTTGTGCCTCCCACATATGTAGTTGGCAGCTTGTTGTGAAGTTGCAGGGCATTTAGAATGAGTGTGTGTGCTGTGCTGTAATGACTATGAAACATGAATCCAGTACTGTGATCTCAATTACCTTAATAAATAAACAAAGTTGCATGACTTATGTCCCTCATATATAAAGCAAGTTTTTTTTAAACTTTTGACTAGTACTAGATGCTTTTATGTAGCTAAAACAGTATGTAAGCTCACCTCCATGGTGTGAAGTGAGCATATATGCCTCACATTCAAGAAGTCCCGAGTTTGGATCTTTGAGATGGTGAGTTATCCAGATAAGTTTCCCCACCCCCAGAGTTTTCCCTTATCCTGAAAAGATGGATATCAGGTAATTTTAAGCTTTATAAACCAGACTCATTTGAGCATAATTTCACCTATTGTGCAATATGAATGAATTAGCTTATTATCATAGATGACAATACAAACACTTTTTACATTTCATACAATAATATATTTTTCTTCTTTCCTTCTTCATTAAACACATTCAGATAAATTTCTATCCTTGAGAGGTACTTGTTCATTTGGACCTTATACACACTAACACCCTTGTTATTGGTACATAAGGACCTGTTTAGCTAATACTAGATAATCCCATCTCATCTGCTCATTTATTTTTCCTTGCACTGCTTTACAATTCTATACCATTTCTAAATATTTTCTGCAAACTGTAATAAATTCTCTATATTATTGTTAAAACATTCTTTTTGCTAATTCCTCTAATCTAGTTTATCTCATTTATAAAATCTCAATTCACTTCTCCATACCTCTTTTTTGTTGTGCTTAAGACACAATGCAGTGCTTCCTCATTTTTCCCAAACATTAGACATATATTGTTATAATCCCCTTTGAGTCCCCTTAGTTTTAGTGCACCTGTTATTGCCAAAGCATATACTTCTCTCCATGTTTTAGCAAATAAGTCCACAAATCTCTCTCTGCCCCAATCTGTTTTTAGATTTCTGTATAGCTCCAGCGAATGTTTATCTCTTAAGCTGCTAAACAAATCTGGTTTTCATTATCTGAATACTTGTTTCCACTTCTCTCTAGAAACCCTTTCTCATGCCCACGTTCCTATCCCAAACATTTCCCATTCCTATTTCTTCCGAATTTCTCCGATCTTTGCATACCATCGTCCAATATAACTTACTTGATTAAAGAGCATTAAACAAAAAAAAATCTGATGTGTTACACTCACATGACTTTCTCTAGCTGTTCTACAAACTCCTTACATAAGATTATTCTTCTTTCTGCATCTTGCTAATCGAGGTACTCATTTGCACAATGTTCTTATTACTTAGTTCCTTATAAATAGGAAAAAATAAGGGAATATACTAGGCTAAAGCCATAGTCAAATTTTTAAAAGCTGTTGTTATGCGATTGTCATTACAAATCCCTTCTTTTCTTGGCCAGGAGTAGAACAAAAGAAAACCGCACACTCCCGTCTGAAAAAGTATAAGTACTTCACAACTAAAACTAATAACAATGAATACCTCGAAAACTGTAAGCGCCACGAGAAAAATGTATGTGACATAACTTGTGTATTTTAACAAGACCTATATGTTTTATATAGTAAGCTTTTGTCTATCTCTTACAGTTTACTAGTTATGCCAAATTAAGCGAAATTCATCTAGAATAAACAGGTCTTTAGAAGCTATTTCCAGAAAATTCAAGATATACATATTATTGATCAGCTAAATATCTTTAATATACAATATTTTAATCAAAATCGTTGGCCATTTTTAAGAAAATCAAAATTTTCGAAAAATGTTCCATATAAAGGGTAGTTTGGGGTGGGGGGATTTTTCTCAAAATCTTCGTGTCGCATCCCTAGAAGATACTAAACTTAAATACCAAGTTTGGTGCTTTACCGACTTTTCGTTTTTGAGTTATCGTGTTCACAGACACACGGACACACACATACATGAACCTTTTTGTGAAAATGCTTTTTTTGGATACAGGGGACCCTAAAACATATAATTCCAGTGAAATCTCAGTATCAAATTTTTAGGTGGAATTCTCTGAGCCCTTTGTACATTGTACATACGGGACTAAAGAAAGTAAAAAATATATTCATAATTCATAATTAACAAGAAGTAAAAAAATTTGATGTGTTCCATTCACATGACTTTCTCTACATCTAAGTAACAAATTATTGTTAAAATGCTTGTTCTTCTGTTTACTTCATGCTAATCAAGATAAACATTAACAGAAATGCTTTCTTGTAAGTAGGAGGGAAGTAATCAAATATCATGAGTAAAATAGCGATAGTAAAATATTTTAAAGTTGGTTGCCATGTCAATGAAATCCATTTCTTTGCATTGCCAGGAATTGACAAATTCCCGTATGTGAAAAGTTAAAGTGTTTTAAAACTGAAACCAATAACAAGGAATATCTAAAAATGATCAACTCCACGAAAAAAAGGTATATGACATAAATTGTGTGTTTCAACAGATCTACATAATTTGTATAGTAAGTTTTTGTTTACTACAGTTTGCTAGTTATACAAAATCCAGCAAAATTCATCCAGAATAAAGAGGTCTTCAGATATATTCCTAGAAAATTCAAGATATACATTTTATTTGTTGTGTAAATATCTTTAATATAAGGTATTTTAATCGAAATTGTTAAAGCTATTTTTGAAAAAATCAAAATTGTTGAAAATTTTTCATGTAAAGAGTAGTGGGATTGGAGGATTTACCTCAAAATCTTCTTGTCGTATCCTTGGAAGATACTAAATTTATATACCAAGTTTGGTATTTTACCAACTTTTCGTTTTTTAGTTATTGTGCTCAGAAACACACACACAGAACTTTTTCTAAAAATTTTATTTTTTTGGGTTCAGGGAACCCTAAACGTCTATTATCCAGATATCAAAATTTTGGGTGGAATGCAATACCTTCTCTAAACACTATGTACTTAGCATGTGTAGTGAAAGTAAATATAAGCTATTTTATTGTAATTTACAGAATATATATGCAATTAAATTATATGGGTAGAGAAAGACATATGATTGTAATATTTCAATTTTTTTTATAATAACTATGGTCATAGAAACAGGTTTTCTGACATTGTTTTCAGTAATGTTTTTTTAAATTTTATTTTCCAGGAATGTTGAAGAAGTGAAGGCAACAATAATGGAAATGGTAGAAGCCATAAAGAAGGAATTTCTTGAGCCTGAAAAGAATGGACTTATACCAAAAGAAGGAGTTTAGTGTCTGAACTAAATTATAATTGTATGACCGAAGGAAATTAAGATCTGAATTACATTTTCTCTTCCTATCAAAAGATTATTCAAGATCTGATAACTATGCATACTCTTCATAAAGCAGCCAGCATTTCTTGTTGTCCAAGTGCAAAGCGTATTGTTAAAAATCTTCCTCCATAACTGTTAACTGGTTTTTTCCAGAAATAGAATAACTACTTTTTAGCAGTTGCAATATACCAAATGTTAAGAACAAATTTTAATAATTTAATTCATTTTCATTTGTTTATAGTTGAGCAATAAAATGTTTCAAGAAAAATGTTTGCATTTATTATTCACTTGTTAGCTATAATTTATTACCTTGCAGTATGTATACTTTATTTGAAATCAAAGGTAATTATTGACTGCCTCTACAGTTTGAGTGGTTAGCATTCTGGCTTCTCACCCAGAGGTCCTAGGTTTGATTACTAGCTGGGGCAGGGAATTTTTCTTTAACTAGAATCATTTCTTATCCCCAGAGTCAAAAAATATGAATGTGAGAGTGAATGTATATACGTTTAATAATAAAATATGGAAAAAAATAATGTTAAGAATCACTACAGTTCAGCGAGAATAATGCCAGCAGTTGAAGTAAAAACCCCAATATGATCATAAAAATTATAGGGGGCTATATAAATGAAGAAATTTAAAAAAAAAAGCTAATAATTGCTTGTTTTAAGGGCTGCATTAAATATCAGCTGAAACTCCAATTTTACAACCCCTATTTAACATTATATTGTATTTCACACCCAATTTTCAAAGTTCTGGCTTTCATCTTTTATCATATACTACAAAACTTGATTCAAAATACAGGTATTTAAAAATTGTTTGACAATTTCATAAGAAATTTTCTTACCACCATTGGAAGGAGTGAAGTTTGAAGTTTTGTGTTCTAAATCTGATTTTCATTTGTCATCTAGTGAGAAGTATGCATTGTTTTAGGAGAAAGGGGTAAGAATCAGCATTGTCCTCACATTGGTGAAGGTCTACAAACTATTTTTATGTGACTCGAGATGATGTCGTCATTTGATGGGCATTTAAACTGTGGTTCATAATTTCTGGCCCAAGTATCATCAATGATAATGATATGCCATAAAAAGTCCTTTCCTTCATGCTTATTGCCCTACAAGTGTATATGAGAAGCGTCATATCGCAGCCACTTCTGTATGACTGTTAACTCATATGAAACCTATTTTGATGCATTTTAATCATATGGGTGCATGTTTAACCACATGACTGGATTTTCTGGGTATTCAGAGATTAATATGTTCATTGTTAGGCTCTTAAAAATGAGGTTCAATGTTACTACAATTATTCTTCCTAATTGAATATTTAACCCATTTGTGTACTTTAACGGGTTTGCCTGTCATTGTTTAACTTATGCGTTCTGTACAATGATAGATATTTCCATCATTGCAACAATTTTATGCATGCTACATTACGGATTGGACTGGTTATATCATCTGTTTTGATCCTACAAGTATCTAAGAGATGTCTCTGACTGAAAAAGCTACCATGATTATTTGTAATGAACTTGTATCACCAAAAGAAAGCTCTGAGTGAATCGCAGAAGCTGCCAAACCATTCCATGAGCGGCAGAGCAGTAACAATAGCTGATCCATATGATGTAGAAAGTGCAAGACTTTTGCAATTATGTTTTAGAGGATAGTGATGTGCCTTCAGATGATACATTTATTGATGAATCATCAGAATCTGATGATGTGAGAAAAAGGAAAATGAGAGTGCCTATATACTGGCTTTACAGACTGTAGTATCTGGTGTCATAACAACTTACAAGTTTGTGAGGAATGTGATATATATATGACATTCCATTTCAAGCACAATGCTCATCTGTAGGTGAAATAAATCCTTCAACAACTAGGCTTGGTGGGAATCCCAAAGAAGCTTATATTGTTAGCGAACACCTGACAGAGTCATTTTTGCTAAAATAATAGTATTTCTGGACACAAATTGTTCAATAAAAATGGTACATCAATGGGTTAATTGTGAGAATAAAAAAAATTGGTGGAAAAGGAAACATCACATTGTAAATAATCTGCATGTTAGTGTCCTCAAGACCCGCAAAAGCTCATAAGGTAAGATATTTACCTTATGTGTAATAAATAGGGATCAAGGGAACAGGCACCTTGCTTTATTCACACTCCTTTCTTGCCAAAACTCTAGTGACAGTTGAACTATTGGAGCTACTTTAACTATTGTGTGCACACCTTTTCTTGACACAAGGCTCCCTAGTCTTCAATTGGCAGAGCAGAGCTACAGCATTGAGACTTGAAGTACGCTAGACACTCTGATATCTAGTAGTTTCAATGCTAAGGTTTCATTCCGTCTATAGATCCCAGAGTTCACACACAAGCAGTGCAATGTATTTTGTTTAATAATTCAGCTACTTTGGGTACATTAGATAACCTATTTATCATAATGACTGAGGACCTCAAAGAAAGAAATGTTAAGATATCAGGATCTTCAACTGGACAAGCTCCAATTCAAGTTAAAATTACAATTACAACTATAATTCCAAATATAGATTGGTTCATTGGATAATATTGTAATCCTCGGGAATTTGTTATAGTTTTTTATTGACAGCACTGCAGAAAGATGTGTGGGCCAGCTTTCTTGTAAAAAATAGTGCCCATGAAAAGGTACATGCATAGTACCAATATCAACATTAACAGTCAGCATTCTTGAGATTAAAGAATTGTCAGGTTTGTTACAATATGCATTTCATAAAATTTTATTCTTTTTAGCATATTGCATTTGATTTCACTATAAATCATTCTGTATGTGCACACTAGGATATTAAATTCCCAGAAAAGGTTTCTACTCAATTATAACATAGAGCTAAATTACTGAAATAAGTTTGTTTCAGAGTAAAAAATAGATAATAATAAATAAATGCATTTTTTTAGTGACAACTAAAACATTTACTTTTGCTCTTGCATATTTGTAAAATATTTTCAGTGCTTGTGTGAAATTAAACTAAATTCAGCAACATATACAAATCTAACAATATCCCAGTGACATTGAAATTTGCTGTACATTACTGATAACTTGACTTTAATTGGAGATTATTATGAACTGTAAAAAAAACACTATTCCTCTGGTATTGTAAGAAGTGAGTTGATATGTTTCTGCAGCCAGGATGTAAAGAAAACCATCTGCTCATTCACCTGAAACAAGGATATTGCTCACATAATGTTTTTTTTACTGCTTACCTATAGTGAGTAAAGGAAGTTTGTTTTCAAAACTGATATTTCACCAGAAATGCACATTTTGAGGCTCCCTTAATGAATGAATAAATAAATAACCAATTTAAAGAGATCCATGTGTGTGTGCTGTCTGTTTATGAACATCATAAGTCAAAAACAAAAAGTTGCTTAAACACAAACTTGGTATAAACATTTATAAGTTAAACTACAATCAGACATATGAGATGTTTTTTTAAAATAGGAGTTGACAAGTCTGTACCCATGATGATATGATGTAATACCACTGTCAGGGGCAAAAGTATGTCACTCTTTCAACCCTTCCTTCTTTAATCAACATACTTCAACCGTAAACAACAGCAGTAATCACCATATTGATACAACAGGGCTTTTTCGAAACCATGAAAATGGAAATGAAATTTCTAATTCAATATTTTTGCTGCACTATGGGTGAAAATGAGAAATATCTGTTGTGTTCAAAGTTTTGATTGGTGATTACAAACCAAACATTAAACAACATTACAAACGTCACAAAGACCACAAGCAAGTCAAAGGTAGGACATCCTTAGATTTTTAAAAGAATATTGTAAAACAAATCCTCTTATATAAATGTAACAAAGTTTCAAATGTAACATTAACGTTTAAACATTTAAGGAAGCTTCATATTCTAGTGAAGAAATTTTTCACAAAGTACACTCATTTTATAAAACCTTATAGATCATAAATAATAATCATAAGAAGGCCCTTAACTTTCACATTTGACATTCAGGACTTGTCGGTGCAAATCAACTTGAGCAATATATAATTGAAAATTCAGGTAACACATCAGCTTTGGAAACTAGGATGAAAGAACACTTGAGAAGCATTAAGTTCAAGCACATAGACAAATCTGCTGTAGTACATCACTTTTGGTCTGAAAATTATAACAAAGGAAGAAAACAAAGTTGATAAAATATACAAAGAAATCTTTGGAAGTGCAAATTTGGGAAAAGATCTTCATCACCGAGGAAGAAGATTCTCTTTTGAGTTTTGAAGTTCCCACCATGGGTGACATCATCCTATTGACAAGAGTAGAGGGTAGCACAACAACGAGTTGGACGCAACCATCTGTTATACGCAGTGTCATTCAACCTCAGAACTGAAGATAGGGTTAAGGCACCTTGAAACCAGTCTTCCCACATGAAGGGGAAGTGAAGCAAAAAGTGTAAAAAAAAAAGGTGACTCAATTTATTTAAAAAAGTTAAGCTCATTCTTCTCCACAAGTGTTATCAGAGCAACTTACCTGTAAAGGCAGTATGTCTGTGTTAATGATACCATATGCTGGTGGAGGAACAACATAGCATTGTCCAAAGAAAGTGTCCATGCTTCCCTCATACAGACTCAGCACAGCTACTACATCTTCATAGGTCACCTCAGAGTTCATCGCTAAACGAGCATGTGCCTCAGACAGAGCAGTGCTGCAACATAAACACACATTACCAGGGAATCATTGGAAAACAGCTTTGACAAGAGCATATCATTTTTAATGGTTTAGCACTTATACATGGTAAAAGGTAAAGAGTCATCAATGGGGAGGGACACTTCACACACCATGACCTATATAGATATTTATGTGCTAACAGCCCCCAGGAGGCAGGGATGAAGTGAAGAACCACGGAAGGCCATAGGTACAGGCAGACAGACCACAGAGTTGTTCTTAACAAGTGGCTGAAAGTTCTTCATCCCAGCACCAGGATCTGCCAACAATACAGGTCTCATCAAATATTCCTTCCCCCGCAAGGACAGTATCAATAATGCCACCTCAACACTTAGAACAGCATTTATAAAGTGCATGCATCCCACCACCTGCCAGCACTGCCATACACCATGAGGCTAGAAGTACACCTGAAAGATAAGGAAATGGTATAAAAGGGAATTGATGGACAGAGAGTCATGGAGAGTAAGCATTCCAACATTTCCTAAGTGACAAGGGCGAACCACAAGAAACCTCAAGTTAGAGTGCATGGTTGGGGGGGATCAAACCTCAGACCTCCTGAATGTGAGTAACACATATTACCACAGGGCTAATTTGCTCAGTACTTATTCATGTTAAATAGACGAAATGTTATATTTCACCAAAAACTTTGATATGAGATTTCAACTTGAGAGTTGAGGCATAAGAATCTTCACAAAAATCCCTCACTTTAAACTACACTTTACATAGAAAATGTTTTATATGTTGATGTTCTCAAAAATGACTAATATAGTATAGTTAAGATATCTGCATGACTAATAAATTATGTGTCTTGAATTTTCTAAGAATAATTCGGAATTTGTGTACTTTTTTATAATGGGCAAATATATTGATGAAAAGTTACTATACAAACAAACCTGAAGTGTTTACATTCACATAACTTTCTCTACCTATTCAGCAGAAACTATCTTGCTAAAGCTTATTCTTCTATCCACTTCATTTTAATCAAGATAAACATTAGCAGATTTATATCAAACATATCAAAGGTCTTTCTTTTTTATTGAAACATTGGTGTTTAAACCTTTGAACTTTAGTTTACCTTACTGAAGATTTTCCACAAGCACATTCACTCTTACATCCAAACTGTCAGACTCTATATAGAGTACAGAATAATCCCAAATAAAGAATACTTTCCACCTTCTGGCTGGGAATCTGGGTGTAAAGTAGAAACTATGCTATTATATATTTCCTTATAGGTACAAGGGAATAAGAGAATGCACTAAACTAAAGCAATAGTGATATCTTTTAATACCTAGTCGCTATGTAATTATTTGAAATTCTCTTTTCTTTGTTTGGTCAGGTTGAAAAAAGTAAATATCAAATTCTCATTTGAGTAAAGTGAAAATATTGAAAAATATAAACCTATAACAAGGGATCTAAATAACAGTTTCATACATAAAAAAAAGTATGCAAAATAAATTATACATTTTAATGACATCTACATTGTTTGTGCAGTAAGATTTTGCCTATCTCTTAAGATTTTATCAGTTATGCAAAAGTCATTCAAAATGAGGAGAACTTCAGAGGCTACTCCCAGAAAATTCAAGATACCCATTTCAATTGTATCAAAATATTTTAAAAATATAGTATTTTAATCAAAATTGTCTGTGTGTGCATTTGTGGGGGGGGCAGCATTTTCAAGAAGATCCCCTCACCCCCAACTACCCTTTACATGGAAAAGTTTTTGAAAATTTTGATTTTCTCAAAAATGGCTCTAATGACTGATTAAAAAATTGTACATTAAAGATGTTTACATGACAAATAAAATGTATTTCTTAAATTATCTGAAAATAGCCTCTGAAGACATCTTTATTCTGGATCAATTTTGCGGAATTTTGCATACCTGGTAAATCTTAAGAGATAGACAAAAGCTTACTTATAAAAAAAGTTGCTAGTTAAAACACACAATTTATGTTGCATACAATTTTTTCGTGGAAATTACCATTTTTGAGTTATTCCTTATTATTGGTTTCAGTTTTAAAATACTTATACTTTTCCCATATGAGAATCTGTCAACTCCTGGTCATACAAACAAAGGAACTACAATCACAAAGCAACCAGATTTTAAAACATTTAACTATTGCGTTAATCTAGTGTATTCCTTTATTTCTCTTCTACTTACTAGGAAGCAAGCAATAGACCATTTCTGCTAATTTTTTTCTTGATTAGCATGAAGTAAATAGAAGAATAAGCTTTTTAACTTGTTGCAGAAATGTAGAGTGGAACACATTAGACTTTTTGAACAAGAAATGTGTTCAACAATGCCATGTGCTGACAAGAGAAGCTTGATAAAGTAGGGGCCTGGTTAGAGCACTAACCTGAAAAATCACTGAGACCTTTAGGTTTTGTGACAACAAAACTTCTGATATTTATGCCATATAAGGTTACTATAGTTCTTATTTCAGAACCACAAAATACTCTAAGTAGGGTTATTTATTGCAATTGGTTTTTGCATTTATTCATGATGGTAACGTAAACCTACTTTTGATGTCCTTCATTGATGAAGCATGCGTTTACCTTCAAGGTCACATTTATACTCAAAAGAATACAGGGTATATCGTTATTGGTGTTACATTTTTGGGGGACGTGATCCTGACATCAAAACAGTAAAAAAAAGTTCATGTGAACATGGGTCTGAAAATAATTTATTTCAGTAAGTCCTGTTGTACTTCATTAGAATTATCAAACACCCACTTATGAGTGTTATGAAAATTGAAGATGCCATCATGAGTAAAATCAGCCTAATCCATGAATGAGATACCATCAACAGAGGTTCTCTCTCAACAAAATGTGTGCCCCAGAGCATGCAACGCAAGCTTACTGCATGCATCAAAGCAAGAGGAGGCCATTTCAAGTAATTTTTGTAACTTTCGATTTTGTGTTGTAATTCTAAAATAAATGGTTTTAAGAACCATGTTCATATAAACTTTTTTTTTTACTGTTTTGATGTCAGGAACATGTCCCCCAAATATATGATACCAATAAAGATAAATCCTGTGGATATTGAGCTACCAAAAATTCCCATATCATAAAGTTCCTCATATGCTGCAAAGTTTGGGGTTTGTTGCACAGTGAATGCACATAGAATTATTGATTCCATATTTTTTGATAAAACACTTGATTTACTCATTCATGGAAATTCTATTTTAAATAATTCTTTTCCGCAACTAACAAAAAATGAAAGATCATGTGGCAGGTTTCAGCAGCATTCAGCTACAGTGCATACTGCTGCACATGTTATGTATATATTGGGAAGAGGTGACAGAATAATTAGTCAGGATTGTAAGCACCTCATTCCCCTGATTCTATCTCTATGTGATTTTTATTTAGGGGAATATTAAAGAATATAGTGTACACATCAAAACTTCATGTATTATAAGAATTAAAGAACAAACCACAAGAGAAATGCAGCAATCAAATCATATGAACTTTTTGAAGAATATTTTGAACCAGAATATTTTTTGAGACATAGGTAGTGAATGTGTTTGCATTGAAGATTATCAATTTCAACATCTGTTGTGATGCAGGTAAGCCTAATGTAAGTTAGGACAGCAGTTGGTGTTCCATAACCATGACTTGCTGGTCATTTACATGTAACTTTGGCAGAAGATGTGCCAATGCTCACCCAGTCCAGCTGATCTAGGAATGCATGGTATTTTAAACCAATAACAAGGAATATCTTGGAAATGTTTATCTCCACAAAAAATGTTAATAACAAAATTTTAGTATTTTAATGAGATCTATATTTTTGTGCAGTATTATTTTGCATAACAGGTTATGCAAAAGTATCCAGAATGAAGAAAACTTCACAGTTATGCTAGAAAATTCAAGATGTACATATAATTTGCCATGAAATTATCTTAAATGTTCAGTATTTTAATCTAATTGTTAGAACGAATTTTGAAAAAAATAAAAAAAAAATTCAATGAAAAGAGTGGTATGGGATGGTGGGGATTTTCCTGAAAATCTTCTTGTCCATCCTTGAGTGTTACAGATCTTATATATATATATATCCTCCTCCCCTCTCCCTCCCCATCTCTCTGTTGGATTAGTAATCCTCAAAATATGTATTACATTTATGGTGAAATCTTGGGTGAAATGCAATACTTTTTCTACCCATCATATACATGGTAACAAAAGTAAAGATAGAATATAAACAACATATAAAACGGCTGTGCCATGGTCGAGTGGTTAGACTACTTGCCTCTCACCTAGATGGCCCAGGTTTGATCTCAAGCGACTGCATGCGAGATTTGTGGTGGACCAAGCGGTGCTGGGGCGGATTTTCTCCAGGTTCTCCAGTTTCTCCCATCATCCCATTCCACCGGTGCTCCATCTTCATTCATGTATCATCAGTGTCACCGCATGTGGTGCCATAAGTAGTTAAAGAAGTCGTTAAACATAAAAAAAGAATATATATAAAACACCCACCAATAAACACGGCTAAAATAAAATTTTGAAAACGAATATAGCAAACAAAATATCAATAAACATGATAATAGGTAGTTTTAATATTGGAGTCGAGTATACACACATGTGTTTCACAAAAACTTACTTGCGCAGAACTAATTTCACATGCATGTTGCATGCATTCTCAATTGCATGCAAAACTATTTCTGCATAAGTAAGTTTTTGTGAAGCACATGTGTGTTTACTTGACTCCAATACTAAAATTAATTGCTAGCTTCACAGTGTACCACTTCCAGTATTTAAAATTATGATAACAGGTGTTTACTAAATAGGTTTCAATGACTGTCAATTAGGTACCTGAAATAGGGAAAATGAAAAAAATATATCTTATCCAACACCTGAGGAATAAGCATACAAGGAAGAGAGAAAATCTGCACTTACATTTAATTTTTGACATCCCTAAAGAGACAAAATTAATAATGTCAATCCAGAAGGTAAATGAATTGTCATTATGTGAAAAGCATCTGATACAGAAGAACAATAATCACTTACCAAACTTTAACCTTCAATCTGACAAAAATGTCACTTTCAAATGATGATTATTACTGCAACAATTAGTAGCTTTGCTGTGTCTTCCTAAATTTGATACATTACATTGACATGATTTTTTCATGCAATTTTAGAAAATTAGAAAATGTTTTTATGTCATTTTGATAGAGGTAAGGTGTTTCTCTTGCTCCTCTTCAGGAATTGGATTTAATTGGTATTGTAGCACCAAATGCATGTTTGGAGTGAAATGTCTTGGCTAATCTGTGAAAAAAGCTATGGAGTGCATGTTGGAAACTAAAGCATGCAATAAAAAACACATAAGCACACAGAGTATTGAATCACAATAATGATTGGTTTAAGTTAATATATATAACATAAACTTACATTGTTTTGATGGCACCAATTGGCAAGCACTGTGATCTTAATCTTCGTGTTGCCACAAAGTAACTCTGTATTAGCTGGCTTGCACTTTCACTAAACTGCATTGTTCCAGCAGTCACCATTAGCAAATACTGATAACATAAATAGTGAAAAAAACAGAAAGTGATAAGCAAAATAAAATTTCCTGCAAACTATAATCAATGTTAAATTAAAATGCTGTACGAATTGTAGCAGTTTAATATAACACATAATTAACATATTTAATTCAAGGTCTAACATATCTGCCATAATTAACATATTAAAACTATGCAAATCCATTAATATAGATACATTCTGAAAGAACACAAAAAATGCTACAAAATGAGCTTATACATTTGAAATGATCACCATGGGTGGCAACACAGCGGCAAAGATGTTGAAGCCACTCAACAATAGCTGCATGAATTGTGTCCCCTCAAAAATAATATACTTGTGCCAGCATATTTTCCATTCTTGGAAGCACTTCTAGAACTCATTTTTGCTTTCTCTACAGATACTATGCACGCACACACACACACACACCCCCACCCACGCACGCACGCACGCACACACACACACACACTCTCTCACTCTCACACACTCACTCACACAGAGTGGGGGGGTGTGTGTGTGTGTCTGTGAGTGGGTGTGTGTGTGGGTGTGTGTGTCTGTGTGTGTGTGGGTGTGTGAGTGTGTGTGTGGGGTTGTGTGGGGGTGTGGGTGTTGGTGGGGGTGGGGGTGCATGTGGGGGTGTGTGGGGTGCGTATGGGGGTGCTTGGGTGTGTGTGTGTTTGCGCGTGTGTGGGTGCGTGCATGTGTTTTTTTTTTGTTTCTTTTTTTTCCTTCTTCTGCAGGCAGCATAGCTCAAAAATGAAAAGTCTGTTAAATACCAAACTTGATATTTAAGTATCTTCCAAGGATGTGACATGAAGATGTTCAAGAAAATCCGCTACCCCCATCTACCCTTTACTTGGAAAAAATTTTGATTATCTCAAAAATAGCTCTAACAATTTTGATTAAAACATTGCATACTAAAGATATTTACATGATAAATAAAATGTATATCTTGAATTTTCTGGGAACAGCTTCTGAAGACCTTTTTATTCTGTGTGAAGTTCGCTGTGTGAAGTTCACCAGCAACCTCTCTGATGGTGATTCAGCAATTTTCCATAACCATTTTCTTGACTTCCACATTGCTGTTAATAATTGTTCCAGGTTGGTTGTCACCTTTAAAGTCTTCTCAATCCTCTTTGAAACTCTTGTAAACTTTTGTCTAACTCATAGTAGATTTGCCAAAAGCCACAGTCAACATTTTGAATGTGATACTGCACTTTATTCCAATTTTCAAGAAAATTTAATGCAATTTCTTAGATCTACCTTTTTTTAAAGTAAAAACTTGTAGAGCACTCTAAAACATATGTAATCTTTTTGATTGTCAGCAATAAAAGAAATGTTCAAAACATCTGAAAATGCAAACATACCCCAGGAACATTTGTACCAACATGATAAAAAAAGTTTTTAAAATCGGATGTATATAAAGCCCGCAAAATTAAAATATTCCTATTATTTTTTTATCACACCCTCACAGAATATACAATTAGTCATCTGTATATTCTGATGGAGCATCATATTTGCAAATTTTCTTGCATTGGTCAAAAAACTTGTAACCATTCTTAATAAGGCCACAAAAACATTGTCAAGTCACACTATAATTTACCATGATTTTAATTTCATATTTTATTAAATTTAGACGTTTACTCATTTCAAAGCTCTATTTTTTGTTCAAAATTTAAAATTCTTTCTCCACATAGCGATTTTAGACAGGAACACTCAATAAGCATGGCATTAGCATACTCATATTGGGGATAAATAATTAAATGTGATAACTGAAAAATGTTAGCAATTTTTTTCAGATGATTCACACTTTGGTTGATTCAGGCATAAAACCACAAGAGAGGAAAAAAAATGTTCAAAGAAGAAAAATTCTTACACTTTTAACTACCAAAGCTTCTGTTTTGCTTTTCTCACACACAAGTCATTTATTCTGCTGGAATTGTCACCAAAAACATGTGCTGAAAAAATGTTAATACAATCAAAACTATTCCCTCTGCTTATAAGTGCTTTCCACTGCTTTTTTTCCTCACAAATAAAGTTATTTTCTGCTTAGACAAAGACTACCTGCATTTTTAGTTTAGGCTCTAGAGGTATGTTTCAAAATTCATTGTTTAAGTACCTATAACATGAAATACAGAATTTTTGACATTCCACATGACAGTAAAATGGGATATCTGGTAAGTCTATTTGAAACTTCTAAATTTTCCCATAGCTTTTATGTAAATTAGTGAATAAATATCCTTATGCTTAATAAAATGGCATTACCTCTCTGAACTCATGAAGTGGAATTGCATTTGTCGAGGTTTGATCTGTGTTCATGGCAGCCTGAAGCAGATTTTTTGAAACTTTCTCTGCCTCTTGTTCATCTAGGTCAACAACATAAGGCAGGCCAAATACACTGTAATTAAAGCAAACAGAATAGGTGTCTCTGGCATAGTAATATTACCAAAACAATGAAATTCCATGTGTTCTATCAATACTTCCATAAATATTTGAAACATTTGACACCATGTGAGCATAATGTGACCTTAGATGTACGGGTGTAGTCAAAAATAAAAACTACTCTGTGCTTCATTCTCAATTAGCATTTTCATGCATTGTTATTTAATCTTCTTCATCGCTATCAGCATCATCATCATCATCATCATCATCAATATTCATCATACAAAAGAAAGCCATTCTAAAAATGTGTAATTTAAATGTATTGACTCATGTAGAATAATTTTCCAATTAAAAAGCATATTGACTATTGACTATTTTAATAATTAAAGTTGTCACATTCTTCTCTTCTGGCTCTACAGCCCTTGGTGAGCTTTGGCCTCCTGCACAATCCTCCTCCACATATCTCTATCTTCTGCTTTACTTTTCCACCCTCTGATTCCAATTTTTCTTAGGTCTTCCATCACATCATCTAACCATCTTGTTTTTGGTCTTCCTTTTTTTCTTCTAGCGTACAGTCTTCCTTTCAATATTCTTTTTGGCATTCTATCTTCTGTCATTCTCTCTATGTGTCCTAGCCATCTTATTCTTTGTGCCTTTATAAATTTCACAATATTTTGCTGCTTAATTAGTTCTTCTATCTCATAATTATATCTTATTCTCCATTGGTCTTTATCCTTTACAGGTCCAAAGATTCGTCTAAGTATTTTCCGTTCAAATCTTCGTAGTATTTCTTCATCTACATTGTTTAGGGTCCAGGTTTCTGCAGAATACGTTACTATTGGTCTTATTAGTGTTTTATAGATATTGTATTTTGTCCCTGTACTAATAAGCCTATTTTTTAATAGATTTAAATTTGCATAATAGGCTGCATTTCCACCTTGAATTCTTTCTTTTATGCACTCGTTTAAATTGTTATCATTATTTACAAGCGCTCCTAAATATCTAAATTTGGATACCCCTTCAAATGTTTTGTCTCCAACTACTAGATTTTCAATTATTCTTTTGCTTTTGTCTGCTGTCATTTTCAGGTATTTAGTTTTTTTTTCATTTACTTCTAATCCTATTTTTTTTTACCTTCTTTCTAATTCTTCATAAACTTCAACTAACATTTTCCTATCTCTTGCCACAATCAATATGTCATCTGCATATGCACATATCTGACTAGACTTAAAAAATATTGTTCCTTTAGTATTTATTTTTTCTACTGCTCTGTGCAGGGCTAGGTTGAATAGAGTCGTCAATAGTCCATCACCTTGTCTTACTCCTGTGTTATAATCAAAATCCGGACTTAATTTATTCATTACTTTCACTTTGGCTTTTGTATTTTCCATTGTCATTTTTATTAGTCTTATTATTTTTGGTTGCACTTTAAAACATTGTAAGGTGTTATAGAGAACTTCTCTGTCAATTGAGTCAAATGCAAACTTAAAGTCAATAAACAGAAAGCATAAATCTATGCCATGCTCATAGAATTTTTCCATTATTTGTCGTATTACAAATATCTGGTCTATCGTACTCTTGTCACTTCTAAATCCACATTGATACTCGCCTAATACATTTTCCGCATATTTTTTCACTCTATTATTTAAAATACTTGAAAATATTTTATATGCTACATTTAGCAATGTAATTCCCCTATAGTTATGGCATTGATATTTATTACCCTTTTTATATATTGGGCATATTATGCCTGTCTTCCAGCTTTCAGGCATCTGTTCCTTCCTCCATATTTCTAATATTAACTTATGTATTGCTTTCATAATTTCATTCCCACCATATTTAATTAGCTCAGCGATTATGTCATCTTCTCCTGGTGCTTTATTATTCTTTAGGCTCTGTATTGCTATTTTAACATCCCAAATATCCGGTTCTTCTTCTTCTTCTTCTTCTTCTTCCATTTTTTGTTCATTTCCATTTTCATTCTCTCCTTGTTCCTGATTATTTATTGATTGTCGTTTATTTAACAATTCCTTGTAGTACTCAGCCCATCTTTCCAGTATATCTTTATCTTCTCCAAGAACATTACCTTCCTTGCTTAGACATTCTTTCATTTTATTCTGTTTCCCTTGTTTCATTTGCTTTAATGCCATATAGAATTTCTTTATCTCACTCTGTTGAATCAGCGTTTCTATTTCTTGGGTTTGCATTTTCCAATATTCTCTTTTCTTTTTCTTACATATGTTATTAGCGTCTCTTCTTCTTTGACGGTATTCTTCATAGTTATTTCTAGTTTCTTTCTGGAGCATTTTTTTCCTAGCCATGTTCTTTTTTTCTATAGCTTGCTCACACTCTTTATCATACCATTCTATGTTTCTTTCCATTTTCTTTTCACCTATACTTATTTTTGCTACCTCTTTTACTGTCTCCTTTATTACCTCCCATTGTTCTTCTACACCTTCTTCTGTTCCTTTTTCATTTAATTTGCTGCTCATTAACTTTTGATATTTCTTTTTTTCTTCTTTATCTTTTATTTTTTCTCTATCCCATCGTATATGTTTGTTCTCTTGAACTCTCTCCATCTTCTTTATTTTTATTCTCATTCTCACTTTAACCAAAAAGTGATCTGAATCACAATTTGGGCCTCTACAACTTCTTACATCTATAATTGATGATGTATGTCTTGCTTTAATTAGCACATGATCAATTTGATTTACTATATCTGAGCCTGGCATTTTCCACGTTCCTTTATGTATTTCTTTGTGAGGGAAGCAGGTACTTTTAATAATCATATTATTTCTAACTGCGAATTGTCCAAGTAGATTACCATTTTCATTACTTATTTGATGTAGTGAATGTTTCCCTGCCACTCCATTTAAATAGTCTTCTTTCCCCACTTGGGCATTAAAATCTCCTAGTATCACCAATGTATCATAAGTTCCTACTGAATTACATGTATTTTCTAAGCTTTCGTAAAACTCTTCCTTGTTTATCTCATCTTTCTCTTCTGTAGGTGCATATATAGATAATATAGTTATATTTCTGAATTTACCTTTAAGGCGTATTTTACAGATTCGTTCACTAATTGATTTAAATTCTATTAGGCTCTTTTTGATTTCCTTTGAGATAATAAATCCTGTACCATTAAGTCCAGCTTTTTTAGGTCCACTATATAATACCGTGTATTCTTTCTTATCTATTCTACCTTCCCCTGCCCATCTTATTTCTTGGAGCGCTACCACATCTAATTTATATTTTAATACTTCATTTGCTATTTCTTTCATTTTCCCAGGTTTCAGCATTGTCCTTACGTTCCAGGTCGCCAACATTAAATCATTCCGAGGCTTTTTTGCAGGTTTCGTAACAATAGCTTTTTTACAAGATTAGGTTGTTAACCTAATGCTTAACCCCCAACCTGGAGGACCAGGCTTCCTTATTTATGTCCCCAGGAAGCAGGGTGGTCCGGTTATACCCCCGAACACTGGGTAGCTCAGGCACCTCGGGGGCGCTACTCCCCGTACTCACCAAGGTGAGCCCCTGAGGGAAGTTGTCACATTAGTAGTTTAAAATCCCTAGTATAGACTCAAAAACAGCAAAACTCACTCTTACCACACAAGAAGCAGAAATGACATTAACAGAATATCAACCAATAAAAACAAAATTGACAGTAAACTCTATATTATTGACTCATTAAAGTTTAATAAATTGCTCTATGAAATGAAAATAGCTACAGGCAACACTTTGAGACAAAATTAAAGGAATTCCTAATCTAAGAGTGTTTATAAATCTTATTAACTGAATTATAAGAAGAATATTGTAATCACTTAACTGTACTTTATTACTTAATACTGCAATTAATTGTATATTTGTATTTATAAATATGTTATGATTTCATACTGTAAATAATGTAAGTGTGCATGTGCGAGTGTTGATACTGACTCTCTTTTTGTATAAAAAAGATACCTGTATTTAAACTCTTTTGTAATGTTTATAATCATTGTGACCATGTCATTTAATTGTATTGAGCGCCATTGACAGTAATAAAGCATGAATTAATGAATGAATCATTATCTTCTTCTCCTCGTTCTTTTCCACCTCATCATCTTGTTCTTTTCCTTCTTCCTTCATGGTTTAGGCATTTGTCTGATATGATCTCATGTTTGTTGATGGTGTGCTTTTTTGTTTTTTTATTTGTCCAATTAATCTTCCTCCTCTTGGCCTACAATTAGGTTTTGTTTTAGGTATTCTGTTTTCTGATATACAATACAGATGATTAACCCATATTTACTATGTTCATACAATGTACATAGTAGGTAGAAAAGGTGTTGTATTCCACCCAAACATTTTATACCTATATTTCACTAGGAATGCATGTTGTGGGACTGCTGAATCCAAAAAAAAAAACATTTTTGGAAAAAGATGTGCACAGAGAAACATAAATTGTAAAAGTTACACAACAGGAACTTAGGCATATGAATGGAAATTTCATCTGTGGATGCCAGGAATATCTTCAAGCAGATGGACACAATTTGTAACAAGGATAACATTAATTATAGTGCATGTTACTATCACATGTGAGTGAGTAATGTGGAAGTTATGTAATGGAAAACCTCCCAGTTTAATAGACAGTGTTCAGAGCATGCATATTATAACAAAAATTCTTTTTTTATTCCAATAACAACTCTTTATTTTTTCCACAAACTGATTTCAATCAGAATCTGCTCACAAACAACTGTATTTCTTAACAATTCTGCCATATAGTTTCCTTCAATATTCTCTGTGGCAATAATTATTGCTTGCTACAAATTTCCCATCTACACTCAATTATTGCATGTGATGTATGCAGTGAAAAACTGCAAGGCTTTGTTCCCCTTTTTTATACCTGTTGATCACATGACAAGAAATTTCCAGAAGTTGTCATATGTGTAAAAACATTACAGGTGTTCACAAACTCCCTCCGATGTAACACTGTGGATTTCAACGTCAAAGAACCTTCCAGTACCACATGTTGCCACTAACACAGGTGTAACAATCACAGCTGTGATGTTAAAAGAACTTGCCATTGGCACAGATATCCACTAATGCACATGTAACAAGGGATGCCAACAAGCCATTTACACTTGTTTGATGACTATGGCTGCAGGGCATAATATGTGCAATCCACAGCCTCTCCATAACGACTGCACTGTATTTAAGAGACGGACCTTTCTACAAGTTGTAAATTATAGGGGGGGAATGAAATGTAAATTTATATAGTAGTCTCTCATAAATGAAACCTGCAATAATGTTCCTTTACCACATCCAAGGACATATGTTATTAAAAGGTCTAAAATTTGATAAAGATCTATGTCCACTATGTGGTAATATCGATAACAATTTACATTGTACAATTGAATGCAAAGAAAAATATGTAATAAAAGCTGGAAAAAGTGGCCTTCGGATATATTGTACTTAAAACTTTTTGGAAACAATATGAAAGAATTTCAGAAACAATTGGATAATTATACAGGGAAAGTAAGAGAGTTTTTTTTTGGTAGTGTTTAACGCCCACTTTTACTACTTGTGGCACTGCAGGCGATAACTCTGGTGATACATGGAATGAAGATGGAGCACCAGTGGAATGTGATGGTGGGGGAAACCAGAGAACCTGGAGAAAACCCACCCCTGTGCCCTTTGTCCACCATAAATTTCACATGCAGTCACTTGTCAAACCCAGGCCATCTAGGTGAGAGGTGAGTGGTCTAACCACTCGGCCATGGTGCAGCCATAAGTAAGAGAGAGAAATACAGGACAAAAATCACCAAAGAAAGATAGGATCTTAATAATAAAACTAATGAGACTGTAACTTATAAAAGAAATAAAACAGATTAAGTTGTTAAGGTATAAATTTGTACAAATAGAGCGAAAGGTACTTTATACATAAATAGCCTGGGTGTTAACTGCATATAATTCCAAATGTAGCAGCTCCAGGAAAGTAACTATATACATAACTCGTATGAAGAGTGGAAATGTCAAACATTCCAAGTGCCATTTTGTAAACTTTTCAGGAGAAGTAAAGCCAGCTATATATGTTGATATATAACATATTATGCCTAATATTAGTAATGAAAGCAGTTTTTTTATATTATTATTTTGTATACAAATGTATACAAAAACACAATGGTGAAGGAGAAAAAGGATAGTGATAATAAGAACGTTCTATGTGCCATATGATGGAAAGGTTAGTTACAAGTGCCAATCAAACTGTTAACTTTTATTTAAAGATTCTGAGAAAAATAATACAAAACATTATTTGTATAATATGTAACATTTTCCTAGGAATTTCTCCACTAAGGAGAAAAGTACAAAACTGTAATATTGTTTACAAAAAAAATAACAATGCAGTATTCAGGTTTTGTTACCTCAAAACACTGAAAGGAAAACTGGTTGAGTTGTTTACTTATTACTCTGAGGTTGAAATCAATGTCTCATAAAACTCTCTATGCTCTTCAGGAAGGAATGGCAACATGTTGAGAGTTCTTTCTTTTTCTCACCAACAAATGCAGTTGATTTTTCAGCTGAAGTAGAGTTTGCTTTATATCAACTGCTGATTTTCCTCTTGTTAAAACATTAACTTTCTTCCACTGTTCTAATGTTGAGTAAGCTATTTGAGAGGGATGAGATTGTGACACTTTTAGCATTATGCACTTAGAAATGTTGCACTTGTTTAATGTTATCAGTGAATCAGCAACATTATTCAAATTAAATAAATTGCTTTCTTTGAGGCAGATTGCCCCACCTTATGAGGCAGTTCCAGGATGGTGCTGTGATGTTCTCAGCTTCTGGACAAGGTGGAAGCCTTGAACATCTGGATTCCCTCGTTGTTACTGTTTAGCACCACTTAACGGTTCCAACCCCACATCCCAGACTAGCTATTATTAAGTTCAGCATGGCTCTTATTGTTTTGGGTGTTTAAAGCTATGGGTTGAGAGAGAAACAGTGATTCCGACAGTTGTGAAGGTGTCATGTATAAATACTAAATAAAATACAACAAGACTGACTTTGATGAATTATTGTTTTTCTACTATTTCAGTAAAATGAGGATGAATACTTGGTTGCCGTGTTAGATCTTTCACTGGTTATTGCTAATGACATCTCTAGGCCATGTCCCCATAATACAACGTGGGATAAACTAATGCAAGTTGAATTCCTATTTCCCCATTGCTCACGCCACTGCTTGCGTGAGTTTAGTGCCAACTTCTTTAAACACTTCTAATCGCATCGCTGTCCTAAATCAGAGTGCCCGAGCTTAATCCAACAATATACTACTGAACCTGTGCTAACTCCCACTACTTGTTACAAAACTGCGTGACGTAGGAGTAGCCCATTGGTCACATACGCGTCAGCCACGCCTGGCCTTTTGCCGATTGGCTGAGCGAATGGCCTACGTGACCCATGTACTAACTTACACTCCCACGTCTCGCTTCAAATAAATTCAAAATAGCATGGCTTCACCGAAATTTAACCACGTGAAAGTCTTTAATGGATCCAAGTTTCTTCCAACGGTCAAACATGTTTAAATATGAATTTACAATATGGGAGCCATTGAACATTTACAGTACATGAAATTAAATTGAATATTTTCTATAATACTTAGTTACAATGGTTATCATTTCCCTTGCCAAATTCAATGCACAATTTACTACCTAAGAATCTGACAATGATATTAAAATGAATAATATATATGATAATAAAATATTAACTAATATTGTAAGCAAATAATTAATATTGAAGACATTTCATAGAAATGGAATTTCAGTCTCATCTTCCATTGGAACTGCAAGAAAAGGATTTAAAGCTTTAGCTGACTCTACCACTGTATGTAACAATTTTATTATTTACTGTAAAATTAACATCTAATAATGTACGACCGCACACCCAGCTCACAACATAACAGTCAAAAAGTTGACTGGTGCTCTGGCACTTGGTACACTAGATGTCATCACTGCTTGGATCTTAGACCTATGCTATCTGTTACAGAGTCATTGAAAAACTTAACCTGCGAACTGACACTTGAAACATGAAAAGGAATATGCACATGGAACGTTCTTGTGGAAAAAAGCCAGAAAAATTAAAAACAGGACTTAGAACATTTGACATTTCCACTCTTCATATGTATAATGTTTGTAACTTGAAAAGGTGAAATAAATTATCTATCTATCTCATCCAAGGAAATCCAGTATCACCTATGAACCTACTCTTTGAGAGTAAGTAGTTCAGCTTGTTCTGAACGTTTCTCTTTGGAAGACCATCCTTTGTAAGTCCAGATGGCAGATCTCAGAGGGAACACAGATGCTGAGAGAATAGGTCCAGATGATGTGCTACCTTGTGTCTCCAGCACTACTTCACCACTCTCTATCACTGCAACATTAAACAGAATATCATCAGGGATTGTAAGGAATTAAGTAAAAGTAATCAAATTGTAACATTGATTATTATTTTAGTAAATTTCATTTGGAATCATTACTTTTTAATTTCTCAACTGGAAAATATAATGTGATTGGTGTATATAGTATAATAAGGGTGTATATGTGCTATATTTGTTATAATATATGTGAAAGATGAACTAATGGCAATAATGAAAAAGTATCAATTAAATAATTGATGTGTTCAATTCACGTGACTTTCTCTAGCTATTCTGCAACTGATTATTCTTAAAACAGCTTATTCTTCCTTCTACTTTGTGCTAACCAAGGTAAAACTTAGTTCCTTGAAAGTAGGAGGGAAATAAGGGAATAGGCTAGGATAAAGCAATAGTCAAATCTTTTAAAAGCTAGTCGCTATGTGATTGACTTGATATTTAGTTCTCTTTCATGGCCAAGAGTAAAACAAAAGAAACAGCACACAGATGAGGACTTCCTGTTTGAGTAAAGTATAAGTATTTTAAAAATGAAACCAATAAGAAGGAATATCTCAGAAACAGTTACCTCTACAACAAAAATATAAAGGACATAAATTGTGTATTTTGACACAATCTACAATTTTTATGTGATAAGTTTTTGTCTATCTCTTACAGTTTACCAGTTATACAAAAGTCTTCCAGAATGAAGAGGACTTCAGAGGCTATTTCCAGGAAATTCAAGATACATATTTTATTTGTTGTATAAATATTTTTAATATGTGCTATTTTAATCAAAATCATTAGAGCCATTTTTGAGAAAATCAAAATTTTCTAAAATTTTTCCATGTAAAGGCTAGTTTGAGGGGGGGGGGGATTTTCTTAAAAATTTTCATGTCGAATCCTTGGAAGAAGTATTTAACAGTCTTTTCATTTTTGAGTTATGATGCACACACACGCATGTATGCTAGCACACATGCACTGAGAGAGAGAGAGAGAGAGAGAGAGAGAGAGAGAGAGAGAGAGAGAGAGAGAGAGAGAGAGAAGCGAGAGAGAAGCTAGTACCAATAAATGGGAAAGGGAATGAAAGATGAGCTCAAATAGATAATTAACAAAATCATATTTTCCCAGGTTAAAGAAAGAATCATAATTAAAATAAATCTTACAGCCAACATAACAAGTATATTAACTGGACATATTACCACTAATTTAAGATAGCAGACAGACTAATGTGCCCCTGTAATAATGAACATCAAACAGTATTTGCTATGAGTGTATCAAATTGAAAAGTAGAAGAGAAGCATTTGCAAAAAAATGTAACTCTGAAAGATGGAAAGTGGTCAATACAGAAGAAGGAAATGGTTAAAAACTTTAGAAAAGACTTTTATAAATTTTTGAATTCTATAATCTTTGAATTACTGTAAACCATAGGTACATGAATTGTAAATGTCTCATTGTTCAAAATGTTAAAACAGTCAAACTTGGCTAATCCAAAGTTGAAGGGACCAAGAAAAATAATCAAATTATTCAGGATTGCAAATTACAAAATTTTTATTTTTAAAAATGTTTTTAATTAAAACAGGACTAAATTAAATGAAATTATAGGAATGACAACATTAGAGTGTGTTCTTACAGTTTTGTAATGTTAAAACTCAGGTTCAGTTTAGATTCAAAGATTTTCAGGCCCTTTTACTCTTTTTTTACTTTTGTCACTGTTTGTATCTACACTGATAAAAATGTTATCCTTATTTTTGAGGTACATAGACAACAAATTCTGGGGATTCCAAAATGTCTTGCAAAGTAACATTTTTTTTTTAAACCTTTTTCCACTTTGCGAATGGCTGCTGCTTTTTCAGCTAAAGTAAGAGTTTTGTAATTTATACGATTAGTTTTGGAGAGAGCCATTGTCGGCTCAGTTCACTACTTAAACTAACACTGATGATTTTGATGTAACTGTTTAAAAATGCTCACTTTATTGCACAGGAAGCTATTTGCTACAAACGTAGGTCATCATGTGACCGCAGGTAGACACAATGGAAAGGGCTGAAGTGTTCACAATGACAAGTGCCTTGGCTGACAACAAGTTTCTAGAATTCCACAAAGAAGCTTGGGTAACCCACATTCCTTACCAGCAGGAGAGAGAATTGGAACTATAATATGATGCATTTCCTGGAATTTAGCAAGGGAAGGGAATGGGACCACAGTATGCCACAATTCTTGGAATTTATCCAGCAAGTTTGACTAACCTATAATTTTTTCACTCACTCCCGTTGAATATTATATTGAATTATCCAAAAAAATATTGATATTATTGATATAAGAATGTCAAGGGACCATGCTAATTTCTTGAATTATTCACAATTTTGAATTAAAAACGTTTGAATTAATCAAGTTTGACTGCACTAACTTACAGGAATTTTGCTAATTAAGTATCGGATACAATGAAGCATATAGTATTACTCTCTCTGTAATGGAGAATGTGCTAATAAAGGATTATTTAAAAAAAACACACACACGCGGACATGAGTATACACCTGAGAGAATCATGCGCTGGAGTTTGGATGATTTGCACTTGGACCAATCTCCCAGGATGCAGACATTAGGCCTGCCCAGCAACAGAGGACCTGCTTCTAGCCAACAGTGTTGGGAGTCATCTTGATGGGCAATGCCTCCCAGAGAACCTGACAGGGGGAAAGAAGTGGGTGCAACACAATGAGGTGCAAGTTTGGCAGCACAGTGCATCAGACGGTGGGCTGCCAGGGTATCAGGTCCCACTGCTAAAATTGGCACTGGAACTTTATGCTCCATCTATAACAAACAAATGAGTACACACTCCTTTGTGTTTGTTCTAACAATCAGTGAGACAAAGTAAAGAAGGATACTAATGAAATGCATTATTAACTAAGTTTAAGAATAAGGCCTTCATTCCCAATGAAAAGTAAGCACATATGCAGCACAAGTGCAAGACTTTGTGTGCATAGAGTTTGCAAATTTAAAACTTTTGATTGCATTTTGTACATAGAGAAGCAATTCTACATTTCTTTCTCCATGCATGGTCAAGATATCCCATCAACATTCACTGAGAGAACTGTAGATTCAATTTCTATGCAATGTTAATATTAATTTTTATGTACATATTATATGTTTTATGAAATGAAATGTCATTTTTCATAGGTAGAGTCACACTGAAACATTCAATGCCATAACCAGAATTTGAACCATGGATCTCTCCTACTCTCTTATCACGGAGCTACCATGGCAACATGCCAACACAGCATTAAATTCCCCAACTGACTTACATGTTTCCTGGTACACCACAAGGAGATCTCAAATTATTTTGAGATAACATATGCCAATGGCAACTTATAATGTTGTAAGTACTTTTAAGTCCCAGGCTTCAATCTTTAACCAACTATTAGGTATTTTAATGTTAATTAATTGTTTTTTTTCACACAATCTGTGTATAGAACATGGCAGCTCAATGGCTAGAGCAACGTCTAGAGACCAGGAGATCCATGGCTCAAATTCTGGCTATGGCATTGAATTTTTGAGCCTGACTCTATCTATCCAACTTGTGTCCTATACCAGCTTGTAAAACTTTATATTAAAATATATTTTATAAGTATATTTAAAGGATGAAATTAAATGAAATGAAAAACTATCCCTTTATCAGGACCCAAGTTGGCACTAACATTGCCAAGCACATTCTAGTGACCAGTTGTGTATAGTTAATTTTTATTCTGCAGTTTTATTGGCAAATAACATAATTGCCATCACTACTGAAATTACCCTCATATTCATAAAAATGTAGTTCAATTTAAGCAAAACTAGTTACTTACCACTGTTGCCAAGCTGAGAAGTAAGCCCATTTTGAGATGCTGAAAGGCAAGTTCTGGATAAAACTCTGATGCCAACTGTGAAGCCAGAACAGCCACAAAGGTCCATGGAGAGTTTGGACATACCTCCCTGATTCAACAGACAAGTATTATCTCTTTTAGTCATCAACATACAGATTTAATATGATCAGGCCCTTATTTTAAGGTATACCATTAATGATACACCACTCTAGCCTATGTGGTTTTCTGAGATGAAATCTGATAGTAATTTATGCATAGAATTTTCTTGTGCAAACAGTTTTCAGCTTTATCAAGCATGCACAATTTTTGTCTTGTCCATCTGAATTTATATTTAATTTTTCTACTACTACTTACCCATAATATCTAAAGGACATATAGTAGTCCACTTAAAATGTTCTCTGAATCTATACATAGAAGGTTATTTTTGTTTTTTAAGTACCTTTACTTATCCACATACTCCATTATGTTAGTAATATTAGATGTTCTGGTTTACTTTATTTAACATTTACTTTCCTTTACTTATCCATATTTTTTCTGCTATTTGGTTTTTAGTTTGTAATATACCTGGTAAAGTACTTTTCTTTTGCTTAAACTATTATACACTTTCTAGATCAATTGTACTCACATATTCACAGAAATCTGTTTGAAACTGTCCCACTTATTAACCATTTCCGCCTTTTTTACTTATTAGTTATTTGGGTCTTTAGTTTTCCCTTTGGTTCTTCAACATGCTGCAGTCATATAGCTGTTTGGCTGTTGTTTTGATATTGGTATTGTAAGGAGGTCCATAATGGTCCATGCACTTTGACCTTATCAGCTCCTTTATCCTCATTAGTTCTGTGTGTTAATGAAAGACTGTAGATCCTTAAATTGGCTGTTGTTTGGTCTGCTTTTCTGCAGGTGCAAGTAGGGTCATCGATTATGTGGAATCTATAACATTATGCCCTGAGTCTTCTGTGTCCTCTTAACATGGTGGTGAGATTTATTATTAATTTTATTCTTCTTTCTAGTTATTTTGCTAACGTAGGATAATATTGTTTCATCTGTTCTTTTATTGTGTTTTTTCATGCTCTTTCCTATTTTCTTAATGTTGCTTCTCATAATTTTTTCCTAACGGCACTTTTGATTCTGTTCTGCCATTTTTTATTATTACTTGTTTTGCAAGTTTATCTGCAATTTCATTAGGTACTATCTATTCATGTGTGCTTTTATCCATCCATTTCTATTGTCTATTCCTTTTTATTTAGTTTTCCTAAGTTATTTCATATAGCTTCTATCAACTGGTTGTGATTTTTCATGATATGTAATGGTTGTGGGTGTGTCTGTGTGCATGCATTCGTGCACGTATGGGTGGGTGTGGGCATGCATGTGTGCACGCGCATGTCAACTCCCAAGGATGTAGCATAAAGGTTTTCAAGAAGATCCTTTGTTCATTATGTTTTATTTTTTTTCAAAAATGGTTCTACAATTTTTATTAAAATACTTTATGTTTAAGATATTTGCATGGAAAGTAAAATGTTTATCTTGAAGTTTCTGCAAATAGCCTGTGAGGGAATGTTACTTTTAATTCATGTTGTATACATTATAAAAGCTAAGAGAGAGACCAAAATGTATTGGGGAAAAAAAAAACTCACCAAAACAGATACGTTTAAGTCAAATAAAATTTGTTATCTTATTAATCATTTTTGAGATATTCCTTGTTATTGCTTTAATTTCCAAATACTTTATACTTTATTGAAGCTTTAAGTTATCATTAATTTATTTCTTGTAATTATCCAAAATTATATGGAATGTATATAATGATACACCTTTAAAGTATTGGCAGTTATTTCATGTCCTGTATTTCTCCTGTAGGTACCTAAAACAAAATGTGTAATGAAACTGTTTCAGAAAAATGTATCTCAATTAACTGAGTAAAGAGATCTAACAAATTTTGCAGGTCCTAGGTGTGATCCATTTTGATCCATGGGTTTTTTCAGGGGTTTGCTATGTTGCAAGGCAAATGCTAGAATGATTTTTCTTTCATCCCCCTCAATGTCATTCCATTGTTATTTCATTTATCCTTCACCCATTGGTCTCTCTTAAGAGTTGCAAGTGCAATGGTACATCAGTATGGTATGACAGGAAAAACAAGCTCTCTTATGGTTTATCAGTTACACAGTCATCTACAATGAAGAGGTCTTCAGAGGTTATTCTCAGAAAATTGAAGACATAAATTTTGAAACTAATTTAAATATTTTAATCAAAATTGTTGGAGCCATTTTTGAGAAAATCAACATTTATGAAAAATGTTCGAAGTAAAGGGTAGTTGGGGTGGGGGGATTTTCCTGAAAATCTTTGTTTCACATTCTTGGAAGATACTGAGCTTCAATACCAAGTTTACACACACATAACCACACACTCATGCCTTTTTCTAAAAAAAATGTTTTTACTTTCTCTATACATACTATTACATAGTGTATAGAGAAGATATTGTATTGCACCTAAGAATTTGATACCGAGATTTCACTGGAAATATATGTTTTGAGACCCCCTGAATCCAAAAAAAGCATTTTTAGAAACATGTCCATGTGTGTATGTGTGTGTGTGTGTGTGTGTGTGTGTGTGTGTGTGGGCAGCAGAGCTCAAAAACGAAAAGACTGTTAACTTGGCATTTAAGTTTGGTATCTTCCAAGGATGTGACACGAAGATTTTTAAGAAAATTCCCCCACCCCAAACTACCCTTTACATGGAACTTTTTTCAAAAATTTTGATTTTCTAAAAAATGCTGTAACGATTTTGATTAAAATCCTGTATATTACAGATATTTGCATACCAAATAAAATTCATATCTTGAATTTTCTGGGAATGGCCTCTGAAGACTCTTTATTCTGGATGAATTTTGCCGAATTTTGCTAAATTGCTAAACGGTAAGAGATAGACAAAAACTTACCACACAAGAAATGTAGAGCATGTTAAAGTACACAATTTATGTTATATACACTTTTTCCGGGAGTTGATCGTTTTTGAGCTATTCCTTGTTTTTTATTTCACCCTTAAAAAACTTACACTTTCCTCATACAGGAATTTGTCAACTCCTGTCCATACAAACAAAGGAGCTTCAGCCACATGGCAACCAGCTTTTAACTATCACTTTAACCTATAGTACTCCCTTATTTCTCTTCTACTTACAAGGAAGCAAGTAATAAGACTATTTCTGCTAATTTTTTCTCGATTAGTATGAAGTAAATAAAAGCATAAGCTTTTTAACAATAATTTATTGCAGAGATGTAGAGAAAGTCATGTAAATGGAACACATCAGATTTTTTTTAGGGGGGCTCAAAATATGTATTCCTGGTGAAATCTTGGTATTGAATTTTTATGTGGAATACAACACTTTTTATACAACCTGTGCACATTGTACATATATGCTAGAGAAAGTAATAAGCTTCTGTAAGAATAGCTTGTGAAAAACTGGGTTGAGTAAGTGATGTGAATGTAATTCAATTTTTTTTTTTTTTTTTTTTTTTTTAATAGCTCTAAGGATAACTTAAACATCATGCAGAAGCTTTTAATGTTAACTATTTGCTCTGCTAAAAAGTTCCTGGGAAAAATTGCAAAACTCAGTCATTCAGCCCAAATTGTGTTATTGTCCTACAGTGCCATCTGTGGGCAACAAGCTGATCCCTCGCCACCATAGACGGTAAACTCATGAATTGTAAATTCAAATCCAATCAAGGAAACATTGTTACAATGCCCAATGCTCCACTTAGGAGTTACAGGATGATACTACTACTACTACTACTACTATTATTACTATAGCTGCTACTGCTACCACTATTATTAGCTCTGCTAATATACATTATGTTCTAGGAATCACCTGAGAGCAGATCGCAGAAGAGCAATAGTTGGAGGCAGTGGTATTGGCAGCCCTGCAGGATGTTGTAGTTTCACTTGAATGTCGTGCTGCAATATCTGTACACCCCATGCAACAAAATACTGTGAGTCATGATAACCAGAGATGCTGTATGATGCTCCTAGTTCCAGGTTCCTTGTCAACTCATCTGAAACATAATGTGACAGCTCTTTATAAGTTGTACAATGACAAGCTTTAGTATTGTTAGTATTATTGTTTAGTAGGAGGGCAGTTCAATAAGTGCCTGTTTTAGGAATGAAAACACCAATTTTTTTTAAATAAAATTATTTATTTCTTAGCAATCTTTGGTATCAAAACTTAGTTCAATTGCATATATGATCTTTTCATTTAGGAACACAATTAGTAATAAAATGTTGAGAAATGTATATTTTGCCCGTTTTCAGTCTCTACTGAGGTATGTAATTATATTTTGGGGTTACAAAAGTGACAGAAAATTCAGAAAAAGGTTCTAAGAACAATGAACAGAATGCAAGCATGCAATTCATGTAAGGAAATTTTCAAAAGAGAGAAAATACTTACCCTAAGATGACTATATATTCTAGAAGTATTATGTTTCATCAGCTCTCATTTGGGGCAGTTAGAGAGAAATAAGAAATACCACGAGCATAATACAAGAAATAAATTTGATATCCACTTGCAATACTGCAGAACAGAAATCTTTAAAATTAATGTAATTAACATAGGAACTAAATTGTATAAGAAGTTATCGCTCTCAATCAGGCATCAAAATAAAGTCTCTAGATTTAAAAATGAAGTTCGACCCTTCCTGCTACAACATGCCCTTTACTCAGTCAATGAGATATGACATTTTGATATAAGTATGAAGCTATGTATAATATTAATGTTATTATTGTACATATGTATATGTTTACTAAGATATGTTTCCTATACTTTTGTTTACTTAATTGGTAGTTAAACATTGTAAATCCTTATATGATGATGATGATGATGTACTGGACAAAACCATGAAATTGTAACAAAATGTCTAAACATTGAATAAAGACAAAACAATACTTGGAAAGAATCTTGCATAAAATTCCCCATGCATAGATTAACATTCTATGGGGGAAAAAAAAAACAAAAAAAAAAACACCTACTATAAGGGTATAAAAGTACATAATAAATTGCTGCAAAAAAATGAAAGATATAAAAACCTTAAATTATTCACAAAAAGAGTTAAAAAATATTAGTAAATGAACATAATACTCTGTACAAAAATGTATGGATGACACAATGTTGGAGTCAGTAGGCTAATATATATATTATATTATTCCCATAGATTGACAAATTAATATTTCAATATATTTTAAAAATAATATCTTCTATTCCATATAGGTACATTTTAGAATTTAAGTTACTCAAGTGTATTTTTTTGACGAGTCACAGTTTACGAGCTTAGTCTCACAATGTAAACATCATATGACAATAAGCATTCTATTCTGTTCCAATTATGCCATCATTTTAACCCCTCTTAAATAGGAGCTGTCAAGCTCTACAAATATTCCTTTGCCCCACGATGATCTCATTTAATCTATATTTTATTTTGTGAGCCATTTCTTCATGTTTAGGAGCCAGGCCAGTGAATATTACAGCAGCATTTCATTTTTTTTTTTTTTTTTTTTTGTAGTGTTTAATGCCCACTTTTACTGCTCTGGCACCGCAGGCGATGACACTGATGATACATGAAGATGGAGCCCTGGTGGAATGAGATGGCGGGGTAAACCGGAGACCCTGGAGAAAACCCGCCCATGTGCCGCTTTGTCCACTACAAATCTCACATGCGGTCGCTTGGGATCGAACCCAGGCCGTCTAGGTGAGAGGCGAATGGTCTGACCACTCGGCCACGGCGCGGCCAGCAATTCATGCAATTTGGAGACAACTCTGAATAAAAGCATTGGTGAATTGTAGTGAAACAGCAATTTCTTCTTCACCAAATGGAGCCGTCTCCTTCAACCTTTTGTCAAATCAGGCTAATAACCCACTGTAATATTGTCCAGTGATGATTTTTCCTTTTTCTAGAAGACAGTGAGTGTGATACCCTTCACATGGCAAAAAATTGTCATCACTTTTCCAGACAATGGAACTGTCTTTGCCTTCTTTGGAGCAGATTTATCATAAGCAACCTATCGTGTTGATTGTTTATTGGTTTTCGATATATAATAATGAATCCAGGTCTCATCAAGAAAGGCAACATGGGTGCAAAAAGTCCCACAGATTTTTCTTGTTGTCCATGTGAGAAATCATGGCAGTCTGACAACTTTTCATCTCCAACTTATTATGCAAAATATAAATTGCTGTTCTTGTCAGCATACCTACTGCTGCTGCCACTTTGAGAAATTTTGTTCAACAATCAGGGAGAATCATATTGTGGATGCTTTAATGATTTCCTTGATAACTGTATCTGTCAACCTCCTGGGCACTCCTAATCAAAAATGGATGTTTGAGAATATTTAAAGCATTTAACCAAAATTTAACTATTATCACATATGGTAAAAGGTTCCCTAAAACACCATGTAATTTCACTTTTATTTCCTTGCTAGTTTACTGATTAAAAAAAAAAAAACAACAACAACAACAACAACAACAACCATAATAATAATAATAATGATAATAATAGTTTATTTGAGTCCATACACCAATTTACATGGGTATAGACTAGGTCATGAATAGAATTACAATATTAATATGTACAACTATTTACAAATTACACATTGACAATAATACAGATTTACAAATCTTCAATCGAGTACATAGTTTTTATTATTAGATATTCTTTTAGTTTATTTTTAAATACATTTTCTTTGAGAATTTTTAAATGTTCAGGTAATTTGTTGTAATATTCGGTCCCAGCAACATATGGATCTTTCATTATTGATTTAGTATTATAGGTACTTTTATGGAGATCTAACTTATGTCTTGTGTCATGATTATGCAGTTCCTTATTCGTGATATAAAGCAAATCACTGAACAATTCTGCACTTTTTCCATTTTAGTTAAAATACAAACGACCAACTGAAATGCCTGCCTAGTCAAAACTAACAAATGAATCATTACCAAATTTATTTTGGCAATAGGTAACAAATGTCTGTACAATATGGTAGCACCAACTTGCCTTAGCAACACCAACTATTTTGAAATACAGTACTTACTGAACCTCCCTCGTATTTTTAGTTACAACGATCTAGAAAATTTCAGCAATTAGTTTAAAAGTGATAGGTATGATTGATCAGGATATTGTTGATACCATCACTAAAAATCTGATGTGTTCCATTCATATGACTTTCTCTACAACTCTGCAATAAATTATTGTTAAAAAGCTTATGCTTCTATTTACTTCCTGCTAATCGAGAAAAAATTAGCAGAAATAGTCTTATTACTTGCTTCCTTGTAAGTAGAAGCGAAATAAGGGAGTACCATAGGTTAAAGTGATGGTCAAAAGCTGGTTGCTATGTGACTGATGTTCCTTTGTTTGTATGGACACGAGTTCATAAAGTTCTGTATGAGAAAATTACGTTTTTTATAGCTGAAACCAAAAACAAGGAATATCTCAAAAACAATCACTCCACGAAAAAAATGTATATGACATAAATTGTGTGCTTTAAAAGGCTCTACATTTGTCATGTGGTAAGTTTTTGTCCATCTCTTACAGTTTAGTAGTTATGCAAAATTCCGTAAAATTGATCCAGAATAAAGTAGTCTTCAGAGGCTATTCATAGAAAATTCAAAATATACATTTTATTTGTCAGGTAAATATCTTTAATATACAATATTTTAATCAAAATCGTTAGAGCCATTTTTTAGAAAATCAAAATTTTCGAAAAAAGTTCCATGTAAAGGGTAGTTTGGGGTGGGGGATTTTTTTCAAAATCTTCGTGTCACATCCCTGGAAGATACTAAACTTAAATACCAAGTTTGGTATTTTACCGACTTTTCGTTTTTGAGTATTCACAGACACACGGACACACACAGACCTTTTTCTGAAAATACTTTTTTTGGATACAGGGGACCCTAAAACATATATTTCTGGTGAAATCTCGGTATCGGATTGTTTGGTGGAGTGCAATACCTTCTCTATACACTATGTACATAGTGCGTCTAGAGAAAGTAAAAATTGCTATACAAATTAGTTCAACATATCAGTGTATTTCCATCTTTTGCTACCGAAAAGCTACATGTCTGATAAAACTCAAACCTTATCACTATACACCATACACAATATTTTTATCAGATATGCAGCCTGTTTGAGAACAGCAGATTAACATTTCCAACATTTACTATAAGGTAAAAATCTTAGTGCACCTTTGCTGGCATCATTTTCCAGGAAATTCTTGGTTCTCTCATGCACAGGGGAGAGGCCATGAGAGTGGTTACCTTATAATTTAACGACCCTATATGGGGTACACACAAAATAATATACTTTTGTACTATTCATTTTTCTTTTCTCTACATGTACTATGTACATAGTGTATAGAGAAGGTATGGAATTGCACCTAAAATTTGATATACAGATTTTACCAGAAATTCATGTTTTGGGACCCCCTGAATCCAAAAAAATCATTTTTAGAGAAAGTGTGTGTGTGTGTGCATGTGAGTGTATGTGTGGGCACACGCAGCATAGCTCAAAAACAAAAAGTCCATTAAATAGCAAACTTGATATTTAACTTCAGTATCTCCCAAGGAAGTAACATGAAGATTTTCAAGAAAATCTCCCACCCCCAACTACCCTATACATGGAAAAAATTTAAAAAATGTTGATTTTCTCAAAAATGGCTGTAATGATTTTGATTAAAACGTCTTATTTTTAAGATATTTACATGACAAATAAAATGTATATCTTGAATTTTCTGGGAATAGCTTCTGAAGACCTCTTTATTCTGGAGGATGATTATTTTTTTTAATTTTGCATAACTAGTAAACTGTAAAAGATAGACAAAAACTCACTGCTCAAAAAATGTAGAGCTGCTTAAAACCCACAATTTATATCATATACATTCTTTTCCTTTAATTGACTATTTTAGAGCTATTCCTTGTTATTGGTTTCAGTTTTAGAATACTTAACATTTCTCAACTCCTGGCCATGCGAAGAAACAGATTTCAATCCCATAGCAACCACAATTTAAAACATGTGACTGTCAGTTTATCCTAGTGTATTCCTTTATTGTCAGCACTTGTACATATATTGTTTTAAATTAATTGTATAATATAGTAAATATTGAAGAAACTCTATAAAAGTATTATTGATAGTAAAACTGATTTAATTTAATTTTACTATAGTGTTATGTAGCTGTTAATGACATCAATTATATTGAGTTTGAACGATAGCAGGACAAACCTTGAAAACACACAATTGTGTTATGATGATGACCAGAAAGAGAATCTGCTAAAGCATGAGATGGAGCAATAAGACCCAAAACCTGGTCACTCATGTCACGTGCCCTGCACAATTCCTCCTGTCTGGAGCCACATGCTAGACACACAGGCTTGGATGATATGTGTCTAGAGCATCGAACAGGCCTCTTGTTCCAGCATTCCAATTTGGTGCACTTGAACACTGTGCTTCTCCTGTTGAGTGTGCAAATATTTCTATCAGTTCAGAAACAGCTTACAGCAATGTCACAGTTACATACAGGATCTTTGAATGAAATAAGTTTTTTTTTCTAATTTATTTAGAAAATGTCAGAAAATGCCAACAAAATTCAAACATTATCAACTGTGAGACAATACAAGCCATGTTACAGGATTAAAAGGTCTCTAAAAGGGAGATATAAATTATAACCAATATAATATATAAATTATATTAAGAAGGGACAAATATACATTGGAAATGGCCAGGGAAGAAATGTTGTGAAACACCTAAAAGGGCAAGGACAAAGTTACCACAAGCTGGCAAACGACTCAGGTAAAAGAATACTGTCAAGGGCAGGACAATGAACTGAAGGGGTTGGAAGTTCCACTGTCTGAGGGTGGGCATAACAAAGCAAATAGAAATGGTTTTCTTGTTGGTCAAGCGATGCAAATTCACTTGCTATGGAAGACTCATTGGATTAAGACTATATTGGGGTCCATGGTGGAAACAAATGGGCTAATATGGCTGCAATAGAAAGTGTTTATTTAATACACTAGAAGATGGTGAAAAGTAATAAGGAATGATAGGCATGATCATGTAAAGCATAGCTGAAAAGGGGAAAATTTAGGAGGAATGAGTGGGTGTTCAATGGCAGAAAATGCCCAAGAAAATGAATAAATGAGTTCAATAACAATCCTGAACTCAAAGGAAACCACTTGTGTCTTGCCACACCTGAGAAAGATCCCATGCCAACACATCCTGAGCTAGATAACCCACATCTCCACACTATTCCACAAATATTCTAAAGCTTCATGCATGATTCAAACCGGCACACCCACCACTCATTTGGGAACTGCCACAACTGTTCTCTTTTTCATTTCAATGTTAAAAATAAGAAAATGTGGTCTTTATATCAATGTCATAACTGTAAAATTATACAAGCAATGACAATCCAATTGCTGCAAGAAGAGCAGAAACAGTAATTAATATATCATCTGAGATTTGTCATATTTTAGAACTCACAAGATTAAAAAAAATTGATGTGTGAATTCACAATTATGTCTCTATTCACTCTTCTACAAAATCTTATTCTTCTATTTACTTCTCATTGATCAACATAAACTTTCATTACTCATTTATACATTTCAATGTGAGTATAAGAAGAATATTGTAGACTAAAGCGAAGGGTTCTTAAAAGGTGGAATTCTCTGTGATGGCTTTGTACTTTGCATAACCATGAGAGGGGGAAAAAATAATCAAATTATTAATTCAAAAGATATTTTAAAATTCAAATAATAATAAATATCCCCAAAATAATTAACACCATAACAATGTTTATTTCATATGAAGTGTATATTTTAGCACAATCTACATTTTTTGTGTAGTAAAATTCGGTCTATCTCTTATGGTTTAACAATTAAACAACAGCATTCAGAATAAAAATGACTTCACAGGTTATTTGCTTAAAATGCAGGATATACATTTTATTTGTCATGCAAATATCTTAAATGTATGTTATTTCAATTAGAATTGCTAGAACTGTTGTTGAGAAAATGAAAAATAAGGGAAAAGATTCCATGTAAAGTGAGAAAGTGGGGTGTGAGAATCTTCTGGAAAATCTCTGTTGCATCTTTGGAACATCTTTAATGTTTAACCAACCATTCATTTTCGAATTGCGTCACATGCACACCCACACACCAAAAAGTAAAATTTATAAAGCATTCATGGCAAGTGAGACTATTTTGCAGCCCTGAAGTCAAAAAATGGAACTGGAATCACCCAATAGAAAGAGTTTAACTCCAAGATACAGAGGAGAACATAGCACATTCAGTTATCATATTCACTGACAAGAAGTGGTAAATTTGAAGCTGCAGCAGCATTGTAAAAACAAGAAACAGTCATATGACAACTGAAATTTGACTGTTTCCAACATTCAGGCAGAACAAATTGCTATCCGAAGGCCCTCCAAGAACTTCTAAAAGTTAATGATTCTACACATGAGAACAAAACTGTAGCATTATACTGATAGCATGACAGTAACTACAAACAAAATTCTGTAACCACAGACATTTTAAACACGATCAGATTGCTTATAAAAGAGAACTGAATAATACATTTCAATTGGGTCAAAGTCATAAGCTCCTACTTAATCGACAGTTGGGGGAGGGGTTACAGAACTGTGTAATAAAGTTGGGTGTTAATAAAAAATTAGTGTAATTAAAAGTAGTCATAATATAGTACAGATGTTTTCATCTGGCTGAAAGTCAAACAAATTGTTGATGTAAGTACATGGCTAGAAACCCGAGAACACTTAGAGTTAATATGACAACAGGAAAGCTTCAGCTCTTACTTTAAATTGTTGATTAATTTTAAGTTTGAAGAAAAATAGTGCTAAGCAAGTATCTACTGTTTCTGGTGAAAGTTTGTTGTGTCTCAGTTCTTTATTACTGAAACTGGTGACTGAGATTGTTATGATCTGAACATGTGAAATTCAAGTCTGTCATTAAATCCAACCAGACTATTCTCAAATTGAGATTTCCTTTTTAAGGATTTCTTCAGTCCACACAATTGTAAAAAGCAAAGGAAGGAAGGTACCCCAAACTAAGGCCCGAAATGTTCAATTTAATAAAATCATTCCATGAATCATCAGTGTGTCATCCGTGGTGCCATATGCAGTAAGAACTGGCATTAAACACTAAATAAAAGCTCATTCTTGTCTATAAACTCCTCTACCACTGAATGAAGATCTAACTTCAATTTGCTATCAAAACCTTGAAGAACTAAAATGCTGTGACATTTCTTACCTAGAAACCATAAAGTGAAGTTAGAGTGCGACTCATTAATTAATAATTATTGAGTTACACTTCACTGTGAAAAACTCCTTATTTAAATATCTGAATTATTGGCCTTCAAGCCTGGGAACATGAAGAAGGCAGCAGTGAGCAAATGGAGGAAAGAGTCATTAGCTGGGGATACTGGCAATGGGCAGTGAAAACATGTTTCTAGGCAAGAAACGATAAAGTGAAGTTAGAGTGTCACTCATTAGTTAATAATTATTGAATTGCACTTCACTGTGAACATTCCTTATTTGAATATTCTTTTCTTTACCTGCACAGAATATCATAACAGAAATAGTATCACAGACCAAAAATAATTATTTTAGAACACAAAATTAACATTAATTTATGTTTACTACTCACTCTATTTCATATACATATTGTTTACTGACTACTGTGATAATATTGTTTCCATGAAACATCCTGTACTAAGTTTAAATGCTATGTTATTCAGGAAGCAAAAAATGTAGATAAAAGCATCTCAGACTGTATTTGCAACTACCAGATTTTTCGAACTTGACAGCATCAGAGATGTGTGCTGCAACCAAACTCTGGACTAGCTCCCTTTTTTTTTTTTTTTTCACTTGACAAATTATGTACCTATGCATTTTGTTCAGGATTTAAATGAAAGTTATCCTTAAAAATGTACATCATTTCAATGAAATTTAATGTACACAGCTGATGGTGATGAAGGAGATGATGATGATAGGACAAAGAATTATATAATATTAGTAATTACCCATTAACTAGACCTTCATATTTAAAAAAATAATCATCTCCATTTATTTTTGAAATAGATAACTTCTGATTTGGTACCCATTTGGCAAATGAAGAATCCTTATTTTCAGTAATAATAACCATTAAACTGCCTAATTATTTTCAGTAATAAAAATCACTAGGTTGGCTATATAACAAATATAGGTTTGCTTCGGTTGACCTCGAGACTAATCCTTAGCATGGCTTCCTTCGGAAGGGAAGTAAAGCCGTTGGTCCCATGTCGAAGATTTATGGCACATAAAAGAACCTCAAGCCTGATAGAGAGGCCTCTGAGCAAAATTAAGTGGCCTTTCATGCCCAATGTAGAATGGGAAGCTTAGAACCACAGCAGTTTAAGAGTATCCATAAATAACAAGCCATTTTTTTTTTCTTGAGACTTGTTGGCTAAGCTCACATCGCAAAAGAGAAGACCTGAGAGGTTTGTTGTAGCAACTTCCTCTTTCTTGTCTCTTCCTGCTTGCCCATTATACTACGTCGGTCAGTCATGCTACTCTCATCTGAAAAGTTGGGCTACAATACATTGCAAACAGAATCAAGTTTTATCATGTAGAGCCCATTTTATGCCATAACAATAGGCTAGAATGAACAGCCAACAATTTATGAATAAATTCTTTGTTATTTATAAAGTTAATAGAAACTTGATTGATGTTTGGAAGAATTTAGTAACAGTGACAGTCAAATTATATGGTATTAATAGAAACTCTTTCTTCACAAATTTTTCAGGCTTTGCTGCTAGCCTAGCTAGCCCACAGAATAAACCAGTGGATAGCATATTGTAGCTATTTGTGCCTTTAAATCTTGCAACTTACTACAGTATTACTCTGTGATAAAGAATGGTGATACATTCAGGGATCTTAACAGAAACATTAGTGCAGTGAAACATTAACTGCTTTGCATTTAAGTAAAATAAACAAGTCACTACCAAATAAGTACTATAGAGACTTATCTAAAAGTGTAACAATTCTAGAGGTAAATATATTACTTTGCAGAAGATTGATATAAATCCATTGTGATGCAACATTGAAAATCAAAATGCTACAACAAATGTAGGATATAATTTCAAATATATGCATTCTACAAAGTTAATCCAGGAAGTAATGATGATTTGTACACTATTGGGCTTCTATCCAAAATCATTTAGTTTCCATAAAATCTTTTCTCAAAGTTATGTGAATGCCATTCAAACAATTCATTATTGCACATCCTGTGATTGAATAGACTGTGCGATACAAAGATACTGCCGATTGCGAAGTGAAATGTGACATTAAATTTTTAATGCTTGGAAGTTGAAGCCTGCAGAAATTTATTATCAATCAAAGGAAGTGTATGGTGAAATAGTAATAAAAGGTTACAGATGTGAAAAATTGGTGTGAAATGTTCAACAATGGATAAAATATGTATGATGAAATTCAAACCAAACATTCATCACTTATCACAGATGATTTGAAGAAGCAAGTGAATAACAAAATTGTACAAGACAGGTGTATAACCCTTGATGAGTTACAGATTTCTTTCCCAAACATTTCTTGTTCTTTGCTTGCAAAATTGTCCTGAACATCTTGGACTGGAAGCAGCTCACCATATATGACAAATGACAAATACTTAAATAATGGAGGTGATTACTATTATGTGGAAATAAAGTGGACTTCAATACTGTGGCCTGTATTTTTTTTTTTTTTTTATAAAGTTAATGTTTAATTCAGTTCCACTAAATGGTTGATACCTCCTAGAATACCCTCATATATATATTTTATGGACAAAGTAGGTATTTTATTTAATTTTATAGTTTTATTTTCCTCCCATCTTAAGGTGGATTTACACTGGTAATTTTTTTTGCATAGATTTTGTGCTTTTGTATTTTTGAATGTAAAAAATATTTTCTATTGTGTGGACTTATTAGTTACAAAACAAGTTTACATCCAGGAACTTTGTCATTTGGTCAAGTTAGTTTATTTCTGTTTCTTCCATATAAGCATTTGTAGATGATGTCCATCCATGTTTGTTCTTTATAAAAACAAATAAATGTTGTGAATGAAAAGAGATGAATATACTATGATCATATCATAGAATATGAATCTTTATTATGTAAGTTAAGTCTTATATATGTACAGAATTCATTTATTTATATGATGCGCAAAAGAGTTTGTTCCTTATTGGCCAGAACAAATTAGAATACAGGTTCTGTACAGGGTTAATCAAAAATAAGGAGAAGAGTTCAACTTTATATCAAAGAAATTATAAAAGACAGAAGTACATTTTGCATGTCACTGGATAGAGGGAGGTTTAAAGTTTCATGGTTAATGAGCTGTACTCATTTAACAAGAGCATCAATTGTAGCATGATACATCAAAACAGAGATTCACTTCTTGCCACAAACAAATTAGTGCTACCTAGTTAGCAAACTTTTTATGCTACAAGTAAACCTGTGTATGGTGACCTGGCCATTTGTTGAATCATGCTTTATTCCACATTTGCTCTACAAACTTACTTCATGCTTTGGCTATGCTGTTCATATGCAACATTTGAACAAAAAACCCGAGGTCTCCCACAAAACATAGCCTAGTGTTAAGGGCCCTAAGCTGCAAAGTTACAGTTGTTATAAAAACATGCCAAATAGTGGCAAGATGGTGTGGTTTGTTGGCATTATGCCAAATTTTCCTATAAAAGAAAGCATCTTAAAAAGAGTGGGTTGCCGGGTTCCAGGCTTCTGAATTGTTCACATCTCCTTCTAATAATTGTAATACCTATATGTATTTTATTTCTGTAAATCATCTTTCATTGGATTTACATTCCAGGGTAATTATAGAACCACTACCATTGAATATAATGCCAAGTGCAGAAAGTTATTGTTGTGTTTGAGAATGGACTCACAGCAAACATGGTACACAAAATTAGTTTTTCTGTCTTCACTATCTTTTACAGTCAGTACTTCAAATACTATTCAATGAAGTTTTAAACCTGTTTTGAGTTTCCCTTTATTCAATGATGTGTGGAATATGTTCCTGACATTTATTGTTTGTTTGAAATAAAACTGAAATATGTTCCTTTCTGAATAACTCTGCATTAAAGGTTTCAGTGTGCACCCGCCTTTAAACCTTTTTTCTTAATAAGTATAAATGTTAAGTAGCTTACTGATGTCAAGTAGTTACCAAATGCATCATGATTAGATATTTTAAACTTTTTAAATATAAGCAATTTAAAATGCTTTATCCACTTGCTTCAGAATATTTTAAATATTTGCAGAACAACAGTTCTTTATAGGAGTGCCTTAGAATGGAAACATTTAGGGGTTAAAAGGAAACAAAGTACAATTATGCGAAGTAATAATGAAACAATATGCAGAAGGATGTCTTACGTGTACTTAGTGGTAACTGTTTTAGCAACTAGTATTCCTTGTAGTAATGCAAGTCCTGGTTTGCCACATTTTTCTGTAATGAGGCATGGCAAAGCTGGAAGTGAATACATTCTAAGAGGCACCTGCACATCTTCTGGCAACAAATCCTGTATATTTCCAAGAGTAATTACTGAACAATACATTACTTCATGAATTAACTTCTCTGCAACATGTGGTTCACTTAGCATGAGGTTGCTGAATGCACCTAAAATTTAAACAATTTACATTAGGCGTTTTATAAAATTCAAAATTTATTTAACAAAGTTAAGTTCTCTCTTTTAGAAAGAGCAAGGGATTTTTCTTTGTGAGCCCTGCTAATATTTCAATTGGTCAGTACCTGAGATGTCTGTTAACTTAATGATGTCAATAGTTAAGGGAAAGTAAAATGAGATCCTATATCCATTAGATTTACTATGAAGATTCATGTCATTCTTATATGTAATTGCTGCCTTCTCTACATCAAATAAAATGCCAGTACTATCCAAATAAAACACAATGTCCTCCTGAAATGTTAACTCTGACAGTTCCCGTAGGTGCTGCTGCATTTTAACGATTCAGAACACAGTATGTGCTTGTATCAAAGATTAAGTTAGAATTGTGACGTTTGTTGGAAGCGATTGTTATACGTTTAATGAACACCTGTCGAATTGTTCCTTTTGAAAACGCAAATACATAAAAATAACAAACTGTTTTTTTTTAAACGTTTTTAACATTATTTTTTATAATTTCTAATTTGAAACTGATAATGTTTGGTCCCATTTTCTTATAAGAAAAACCATTGTGAAGCGGCACATGGCGCATCTGAGGGGCACGGAATGAGATTATTAGATACGACACCTACCGAACATCTATGTAGTTCGATGCAAATTTTTGGGTTAAAGTTACATTTATTATATTATTTTTCTAGAATTTATCTCAGAGGCACATGTACAATTGATTGTTAAGAAAAGAGAATGAAAGAATCAAATGATTTGCCGTAGTCCCTAATGTCGATAAAAAAATGAGCACGCATCCTTGTATTGTTGTGCTTTGTTATTCTATGGTATTATGGTACCATACGTCAAATGCTGTCTGCGGTCTTAAAATGTTTGGTGCATGGTAGTAGTAAGAATTTCTATTTAACTGTCGTGAAAAGTGAATTCTAAACTTTAGATGGAAGCCGTCGGTGAAATTATGCTATGATTTGAAGTTGCTATTTAGTTTGTTGTTCCGGAGCGGCTGTACCGGAATGCAATGGATTTGATATACGCACTTTTTAGGAAACATGCTACAAGCTCAGCAAAGTCGTTGCAGAATTATGAATGGTTTGTATGATTAGCACTGTGTTAAATTAAAGAGAAGAGGGCAAGTGTAATCTTTGTTATGATCAAAAGCTGAGATACTCCTGTTTTGTACTTTTTTTTAGCACTTGTTTACATGTTTAGGTTAGTGTAAGCTGTATTAAGCAATGAATACGGTGTTGAAGTATTCATGATCCGGATTTGCTACTTTTGTTATTCTGCCATTAGAGCTACTTTGTAGTACTTACGGTCTATTATAAACATTTAGGGCTCTAAGCCGCAAAGCTTAACCTAGGGGTCAACGATGCTAGAACTCCAATGATCCCAAAAAGAAGTTAAAACCTCGGCAATGTCGCGAATTTTAAATCTGGGCATGTTAATATTTTCAACACTTTCAACTACTAATCGCATTTGGAAGTTTTTCTATGCCTAATATAAAATTAATAGCATACCCAGTGTTAATATTTTAAATTCTATAAACGGATTTAACATCTTGAATAATTGATTTAAACATATTGTTTCTTTCATGCCTATAGTTCCATCGAAAGTGTATGAAGACATGGTGAAAGATTTAGTAAAAACCACCTGAGATCATTGGATTTAGACCCACTGACCCTTTGACTACAACCTGGCGTCATTCCACAGAAGGCCACAAATTGCTTCACCACCTTCAACTATGATTAGGGCCCTCAATATATAAGTATGGCAGTATTTGTTAGTCATCTACGGTTCCAAATGACAACAGCACTAGCCAGGAAGTACATCTGCAAGGAATATTGACAAATTATTTTGGATCGCAACCATAACTATCAAAGAATATCCCACAATTTTACCTAACCTTAGCAGTAGTAGTAATGTAGTTTGCTCCAAGCTGTTAAATTATAAGCTGGTTAAAGTGGAGCTCTTTATCAAAGAATATCCCACAACTTTACCTAACCTTAGCAGTAGTAGTGATGTAGTTTGCTCCAAGCTGTTAAATTATAAACTGGTTAAAGTGGAGTTCTTTATTTCAGTTTACATGAAGGACATACACTATGCTCAGTTTCAAGCCAGAACATTGTAGCGTTCACAACCACAACAGAATTGGAAGATATCAGTGGCAAGACATGGGGTTCACATGTTTATGTTGCAGATCTCAACATTCCTTGGAGCAGTCACAAGTATGTTATGATGAAGTCATATTTTATCTGTGTATCTTATTGGTCTTTTCAAAAATTAGCATAAGTGTGGAAAACAGTAACATTAACAAGGTTTTGTTGCTCATTGTAGAGTACTTTCCAACAAAGTGGGAGTATCAGCTTTGGAGTGGGATCTTCCAGGAGATAAGTTGCTGGTAGCAGATACTGCTGGAAGTGTACAACTATGGACCTTCAAAGATCATATTCTCAGTGAATGGATTTGTCTTGGTACAGCCTGTTTTCCAGGAGAGCATATTTTGGGTGCTACATTCTTTCATAATGGAAAAAAAGTAAGCTTTATTCACCATTTTCAGTTATAATGACAGATGTCTTATAAAGTGTGGCATTAAAAGATAGGACAAAATTAAGCAATCATAATTTTTTTTTAAATCTTGCACATCAAACTCTATATTAAGTTAAGCACCTTAACGATTCTTTTTCATTAAACATCTTTCAAGAACCGATCTTTAATGGCGAATCAGCTCAGGGACAATTCCTTTCAAAGTATGGATTTTTTTACGTGCAAATAAACATTATTTACATCCACAAAAATCTATAACCCTCTGCCAGATTTCAGGGTATTAGAGGATAGTGTGGCATCACAACACCACAGAGGGCGATGATCTATAATGTATACTTGATTATAATCACTTTAGCAAAAGTGCATACTGTGACATTTTTGATTCGCTTACACTTATATGATGAATATTTTAATTATGAGTCCAAATCATGTATTTATCAGGACGTAGGTGTATTGTGGTGTATACATAAGTGTAATTTGGTGTATTTATGTTGCATAGTAACACTAGATTTGTAAATTCACCTATTAGCCAAATGGATAACAAAAAATTCAGGGTTACCAAAGTTCGAGATTCTAGGTGTCAAAAGCTCTTTTGAACTAATCAAGAATATAAAATATGTAAAGTTGAGCTCTAATGGTGTGTTGGTCTCTTTTGATGTAAATGCTCTTTTTCCCAGTGTACATACCTATAGAAAAACTGTCATTCTATGTGTACTAGCCTATCATTTTTGGAAAAATAATTACGATATTAAAGAAGTATATTTGTTAAAAGTGTGCAACACTACATTCAGTTGACAACCTGGGAGAAAATCTACTTGAAGTATGGTAAGCAATTCATGAACTTTGAAGTAAATACGGAAGAAAATCTAAACTATAGGTTTCTCAAACCACTGCCAGAGTAGTTGCAACCCTAATATCTCACCAGACTCAGACAGTTGACTCTAGCTGAAGATGTGGGAAATAGCCTGTGAAATGTGGTCTTGGTAAATACTCAAATAACAAAGTTTGAGTGTCAAGTTTGACTCATTTTTACTTTCTCTATACTCACTATGTACATAGTGTATAGAGAATGTATTGCACTCCACCAAAAAATTTGATACCGACATTTCACCGGAAATATATGTTTTAGGGTTCCCTGTATCCAGAAAAAGTATTTTCAGAAAAAGGTCCGTGTGTGTGTGTCCGTGTGTCTGTGAACACGATAACTCAAAAACGAAAAGTCGGTAAAATACCAAACTTGGTATTTAAGTTTAGTATCTTCCAGGGATGCAACACGAAGATTTTGAGAAAAATTCCCCCACAGCAACCTACCCTTTACATGGAACTTTTTTCGAAAATTTTGATTTTCTGAAAAATGGCTCTAACGATTTTGATTAAAATATCGTATATTAAAGTTATTTACCTGACAAATAAAATGTATATTTTGAATTTTCTGGGAATAGCCTCTGAAGACTACTTTATTCTGGATGAATTTTTCATAACTACTAAACCGTAAGAGATGGACAAAAACTTAACCCACAAAAAATGTAGAGCATGTTAAAACACACAATTTATGTTATATACATTTTTTTCGTGGAGTTGATCGTTTTTGAGATATTCCTTTTTCTTGGTTTCATATTTGAAAAACATACTTTTCTCATACAGGAATTTGTCAACTCCTGTTAATACAAACAAAGGAACATCAGTCACATAGCAACCAGCTTTTGGCTTTCACTTTAACCTATGGTACTCCCTTATTTCGCTTCTACTTACAATAAAGCAAGAAATAAGACTATTTCTGCTAATGTTTCTCAATTAGCATGCAATAAATAAAAGATAAGCTTATTAACAATAATAATTTATAGAGATATAGAGAAAGTCATGTGAATGGAACACATCAGATTTTTTAGTTTAATTCTTTAGCTTCGTTGTGTGGATTCCCATTCTTAATTTGGTTAAGAACATAATTTGTTTGTAACTAACCAGTTACATTTTTTTCATCTGTTTCCAATTCAGCCAATTAGCCAACATCACAGCTGTTAGAGTTAATATTTTCTAAACACAGATCTATTATTATTAAACATCTTTTACCCCCGTAGCTCATATTAGATAATGAATGAATGAAATATGTGAAATAATTCTCAAATGAGCCTGGGGTTCATCAAGCTTAAAGTTACCTGACATTTGTCTTTTCAGAATAAGGGTTAAACTCCAGAAGATATCTTACTCACCCTAACCATATTCATACTTGGGACCTGTTGAATGTAAGGCAGGATGCTAAGAGAGGTAGACTTTGGAATTGTTTTTTGAGGCAATAGCCAGCTTTGAGTTACGCGTAAAACTAACTACAAGTGACGTTTTGGCAAGAAGAACTAATGCTCAAAGAATATGAGGCAGTCAAGAGTATACATTTGCTGAAATTTCTTCTGGTTTTATTTTTCCAGCATGCAACTAAAGGCAGTATTACTGGGTGTTTGAAAAAGTTTAAACTTGAACAAACCTCTTTTTGATTGATGTTTGGAGGAAGTAGAGGACTATATTGCAGACATCCAAATTGCTACAAAAAACTTAAAGGAAGAAGATAAATCCGTAATAAAAAGTAAATGTTCAAAAATAATTGATGAGATTAAAAATGAAAAGAAATCCAAATGCAATAGCCAAATAATAAAATCACTAAAAGACAAACCAGTCATGTACACCAAAGCAGACAAAGGGAACAACATGGTAATTTTGGACAAAACAGAATACATAAACAGAATGGAAAATTTATTACATGATGACCAATACATCACAGTGAAAACCCACCTACTAAAGTCTTGCATCCAGGCATTAAACGAAGCGGTAAAAGAAAGTAAAATTACCAAAAACACAGAAACATATAAAATAAAAGTAGACAATCCAACATTACCCAGAATTTATGTCCTACCAAAGATCCACAAAACAGGTTAAACAATGAGACCGATCACCAGTAGTATAGATTCCCCAACATATAAATTAGCAAAGTGGTTGTTGAATAAATTTGATTCGTTCCCAAAATTTGAAAGTTCTAACCTAGCAAACTCTTTGGAATTAGTTGAAAAAATCAAAGACCTAAAAATAGATACAGAGGACACATTAGTTTCATTTGATGTTACAGCACTATACACCAGCATCCCAACTTAACTGCAAGACTTATTAAAAAATCTGATGTGTACCATTCTCATGACTTTCTCTATATCCCTGCAACAAATTATTCTTAAAAAGCTTGTACTTCTATTTAATTTATGCTAATCAGAAAAAAATTAGCAGAAATAGTCTTATTACTTGCTTCCTTGTAAGTAGAAGCGAAATAAGAGAGTGCCTTAGGTTAAAGTAATAGTCAAAAGCTGGTTGCTATGTGACTGAAGTGCCGTTGTTGACTGGACAGCAGTTGACAAATTCCTGTATAAGAAAAGTATAAAATTTTGAAAGCATAAACCAAAAGCAAGGAATGTCTCAAAAAAGATGAACTCCACGAAAAAAAAAAATGCATATAACATAAATTGTGTGTTTTAACGTGCTCTACATTTTTTGTGTAGTAAGTTTTTGTCCATCTGTTACGGTTTAGCAGTTATTCAAAATCCCGTAAAATTCATCCAGAATAAACTACTCTTCAGAGGCTATTCCTAGAAAATTCAAGATATACATTTTATTTGTCAGGTAAATATGTTTAATATACAAAATTTTAATCAAAAGAGCCATTTTTGAGAAAATCAAACTTTTCGAAAAAAGTTCCATGTAAAGGGTAGTTGGTGGTGGGGGGATTTTTCTCAAAATCTTCGTGTCGCATCCCTGGAAGATACTAAACTTAAAAATACCAAGTATGGTATTTTACCGACTTTTCGTTTTTGAGTTATCGTGTTCGCAGACACACGGACACACACACACACATAGACTTTTTTGTGAAAATGCTTTTTTTGGATATTGGGGACCCTAAAACATACATTTCCAGTGAAATCTCGGTATCAAATTTTTGGGTGGAGTGCAATACCTTCTTTATACACTATGTACATAGTGTGTATAGAGAAAGTAATAAATGACTATATACAACAGAAATAGAACCGGCAGAATTAGAAGATTACATTCAACAACAAATTTGTGCATTGAACAAAACTACTTCACCTTCAATAGGAAATATTACAGACAATAATGAGGACTCTCTATGGGCAACCCTGTATCTCCATTTTTGGCAAATTTATTTATGAGCAAATTTGAAACACACATGAAGAAAGCATTCCCATGGATTTTCAAGGTATGGTACCACTATGTTGACAACATATTTGCAGTAGTGCTTAACAGACATTTAGATGATGCCATAAAATTAGTAAACATCCAAGAAAAAACAATAAAATTCACAATGGAAACATAAACCAATGGAGAACTCCCATTCTTAGACCTAAAAATCATCAGAAATGGCACAAAAGTAAACTTTGGAATCTATAGAAAACCAACTCAATCAGAAAATTACATTAAAAATGACAGCTACAACCCATTACCACACAAACATGCAGTAATAAACGGCCTCACACATAGATTAATAAATGTACCTATGAGCACAAATGAATTCAACAAAGAGTTAAAAACCATAATTCAAACAGCAGAACAAAATGGATACAGCAAGAACCTTGTATACAAGAAACTCAACAAAGCAAAGTGGAAAAAAACCATAAAAGAAATAACTACCCTAACAACAGGAAAAAACAGTATCAACACATTCAAAAAATTCACTTGCCACCCCTGAGCATTTAGAAAATTCAAAAAGATCTTCAAAGAACAAAACATCACATTGGCTCCAATAAACAGATTTTCTGTCATAAAGTTACTGAATTTAAAAATAGAAAATGAAATTCCACCAGAAAATACATCAGGAATATATTAAATCAAATGTACAAATTGTGAAAAGTTCTACATAGGACAAACCAAAAGAAGTTTAAAAATCAGATCCAAAGAGCACTTTAGAAACCTAAAGTTGAAACAAGAAGATAAATTGGCAGTAGCATTTCACTTTTGGAAAGAAAACCACAATCTAGATCCAAATCCAAAATTACTTAAAACCATGTCAGGCCACAATGAACTCACAACCTGGGAAAACATCCTCTTATGGAAAAATAAAGATCGGCTAATAAACTTTGAAATCCCGCCAGTTGACAGCTTAGTTAAGAAGTTCATCATTTCGCCACCAGAGAAGAAAAAACAATCAAATGCAAACAGCAATGGCAGTTGGACCCATGAGGTTGAAAATGGAAGCATAGGCTTCCGAAACTAGTCCCTCATAATAAGAATGTAAGTGACATAGTGTTAAAAAACCTACTCAACAAATTAATATAAAACCTCTTTTTCATTGTTATTGGTTTCAGTTTTAAACTACTTAAACTTTGCTCAAACGGGAAGTCATTTGTCATTTTATACCTCATTTGTTTTACTCCTAGCTACACAAAGAGAACCAAATTTCGATTGTTTCACATTGAGACAGTTTTTAAAAGATTTGACTATCATGTTAGCCTAGTGTATTTTCTTATTTCTCTTCTGTTTACAAGAAAGCAAGTGATATGAGAATTTCTGTTAATGTTTATCTCGATTAGCATGATGTAGATAAATTAATACTGTTTTGTAAGAATTGTTTGTTTTCATAACAGGTAGAAAAATTCATGTGAATTGAACACATCAGATTTTTATGCATATTTTCTGCCAATTATTTGGTTTCTTAAAGTGTTTTAGTAAACATTTATCAAGTTCGTTTCTGTTTTGTTTTTGTTTTTCTGCTAAATTTAGCTATATGTCTAAATTTTAGCATATTACATGCAATCCACAAAAGAAAATTCTTGAACTCTGAAAAACTGTTATTCCTTGTTCTCAAATTTCTCAATATTTCTGTAATAGAAATTAAATAAAATCTTGCTCTTTACAGATCAGTTTGGTGTCTGAGAAGAAGGATAGCATGTATTACAATGAGAAGTTCACACATCTGAGGTTTCCTCCATCAGTAAGATATTTTGGTGGGCAGCCAATGGATGGGTGCTTGGTCATCAGCACAACAGGAATGGTGGGAGTTGTTATTGCATCTCCTGAAGGTCAGCTGATCACAACAAGCGACAGTTTGGGATCTACAAGACATCGCATAACTGCCGTGGACATCTGCTACGGGAAAAGTGAGCAGCTTTTTCTTAATATAGGGTTGTCAAATTATTATATTGGGCAAGTGAACTGAGAGTCACCGGGAATGTTGTGCTGGTAGAGGTGTACTAAAATACTTACCTTATAGTAAATGCTGGAATTGTCCTTCTGCTCTCAAATAGGTGGCATATCTTGTAAAAATGATTTTGTTCTTTTGCCTAAGCTTTGCAGCAGGAATTCTTGTGATTTCTTGCATGATGCTATCAATCACTAAGTTCTTGTAATGTACAAGGGTTAGAACGACATGAAATTAGAGAGGTGGTTCATGACAGAAGGATAAGTATTGATTTGCAGCCCACTAGTTGAGTTTTATTTATGGGGTTCTTTGAAATAAAAAGTATATCACTTTAACCCACGTACACTACAGGAACTAAGTGATAACATTATGCAAGAAATCACAAATATTCCTGTTGCCAAGCTAAAGCGAGTGAACAAGAACATTTTTACAAATGCTGCCTGTTTGAAAACACGTTCAACATTTGGTCAATGCATTTCAGCTTTTACTGTAAGGTGAGGATTTTAGTATGTGTCTGCCAGCGATTCTCAATCCTCTTGTGCAGTAGAGAGAGGCCACAAGAGAGGTTACCTTGTAATTTAACAATTCTCAACATATATTCTTCACCCCATTGCCCAATATGGTTCAGAGTCTGCAATAAAACTGTAGGTCCTGTCATTCCACCACCACCCTCATCCTACTATTGAAAGTAATGGATACCACCCACTGGATGCCTCCACTTCAGAAACAGGTGCACTCATATTTGGAATGAGGTAACCCCCAATAGTTGATCAGTCCATATGTACTTCATTGGAAAGCAGCAGCAGCAGCAACAACATCATCATGTATATTCTTCATAAAAAGTGTTCATTATTTTGAAATCAACTTAAAGGTGTATTGCAAAAATGAGCTGTTATCATTTGCTTCTTAACCCTTGTATTCTTATATAAGAAGCTTCACTTAAAACTAAAATTTCAAACATAACAAACTATGAGTACAAGTAAATTTTAATTCTGGAGAATATTTAATCTTCACTGCTACATATTTATGGATATTAGCATTGCCTAAAACAAAAACAAAATTTGACTGATCTTTTCATTTTTACTTTCTCTAGCACCGTATGTACAATGTACATAGGGATAGATAAGTATTGTATTCCACCCAAAAATTTGATGTCAAGATTTTACCAGAAATACTTATTTTAGGACCCCCTAAATCCAAAAAATCTGATATGCTCCATTCACATGACTTTCTCTGCAACAAATTATTGTTAAAAAGCTTATGCTTCTATTTACTTCATGCTAATTGAGAAAAATTAGCAGAAATAGTCTTATTACTTGCTTCCTTGTAAGTATAAGCAAAATAAGGGAGTAACAGAGGTTAAAGTGATAGTCAAGAGCTGGTCGCTATGCGACTGAAGTTCCTTTGTTTGTATGGATAGGAGTTGATCTCTTGCGGTTTACCTGTTGTGCTTTGGCTGTATTAATCAATAAACACAAATCATAAGCTGAGATGAGTGTTCTGGCTTCTCAACTCAGAAGAACCAGACTCTCTTATTAATTTTATTATGTGCATTAGAACATATTAAAATGAATAATTATAAAATAGCTGGCAGACTAGCAAGTTTGTTAGACCTTTCCTATTCCTGGTTGGGATGGGAATAATTCTGTATCTTCTGCAGAGTCTAGAAGTAAAGTGGCAGGAAATAAAACTTACAACGAATGTAACAGTTTAACTTAATAAAACCATTGTTAAGAAAAGGTTTATATCACTCAACAAATAATATCTAAGTTGGGTAAATCAAACCCACCAAAATGACCATAGAAGTTAAGGCTGGTTCACAACAACCAGGAACAGTAACAGGAACGTTGAAATACATGTATTTCAATGGAAGGTTCACAATTGAATCCTGCCTGGGTCCCAGGAATGGGAAGCAAGACTTGCACAAGTTTAAGTTTCTCATTCTTGTTAGCAGGCATGGCATTTTAGATGCATATTGTACATTATTTGATCTTTGTTGTAGAGAGTATTCTAGGTGGCCATTACATGAAACAGCTGCTAAAGCTCACTTGCATTACAATTCTTTCAAATTATAATGTTGACTAACCTGCGTTATGTAGGCTGAATTGGAGACTGATAAAAATTATTATTAGTCATCCTGATATATGGTGGACTTTGTGACAGTGATGTGTTTTAACAATTGAAATTTAGTTGAGTCGATTTTGTAACACTACATCACTTACTTTTTATTTCGGAAAACATGTTTCAGAAGCCATGTGCTTCCATTGTCAATTCCTTTGGTCGACTGCCGGCATCGCTTGCTGTGGTGGCTGTCTCTGTCCCTGGTGGTGGTTTGATGAACCTCTGAATGAGTAGATCGCCTGGCGGGATTTCAAAATTGAAAACGCGGTTCTTGTTTTTCCAAATATATGTTTTCCCAAACTTTTAATTCTGTCTTCCTTGTGATGTTTTTGAGGATTTTTGGACTTCTATTTATGGTGTGTTTCTCTTTCCAAAAATGCCAAGCTACTGCAGATTTGTCTTCTTGTTTGAGTTTAATATTTCTGTGGTGTTCTTTTGTCCTTGTTTTTATATTTCTTTTTGTTTGGCCGATGTAGATTTTTTCAGTCATTACAGCTGAACTGATATATTCCTGGTTTGTTTTCTTGTGGGATATCATCTTTTAATTTAGAATTTAAAATGTTTTTTATAGAGTAATTGTTTTTAGGGGCTAGAATGATGTTATGTCATTTGAAGATCCTCTGGAATTTGTAGAAAGTTGTAGGGTGGTATGTAAACTTATTGTAGATCTTGTTTTCTTTCTGGTTTTGAATGGGTGTGCTGACTTCTTTAATTCTCTTCCTCAAAGATCTACAAGAAGTTTACATACCACCCTACAACTTTCTACAAATTCCAGAGGATCTTCAAACGACATATCATCATTCTAGCCCCTAAAAACAATTACTCTATAAAAACATTTTAAATTCTAAATTAAAAGATGATATCCCACAAGAAAACAAACCAGGAATATATCAGTTCAGCTGTAATGACTGTGAAAAAATCTACATCGGCCAAACAAAAAGAAATATAAAAACAAGGGCAAAAGAACACCACAGAAATATTAAACTCAAACAAGAAGACAAATCTGCAATAGCTTGGCATTTTTGGAAAGAGAAACACACCATAAATAGAAGCCCAAAAATCCTCAAAAACATCACAAGAAAGACAGAATTAAAAGTTTGGGAAAACATATATATTTGGAAAACCAAGAACCGCGTTTTCAATTTTGAAATCCCGCTAGGCGATCTACTCATTCAGAGGTTCATCAAACCGCCACCAGGGACAGAGACAACCACCACAGCAAGCAATGCCGGCAGTCGACCAAAGGAATTGACAATGGAAGCACATGGCTTCTGAAACATGTTTTCCAAAATAAAAAGCAAGTGATGTAGTGTTACAAAATCGACTCAACTAAATTTCAATTGTTATTATTAGTCAGTTCAAAAAAGGAGAAGTCGCATATTGCAAAATTGACCTTGAAAAGAATAATAATAAATACATTCTCGTTCTTGTTACTGGGTTATTGTGAACCAAAATCATGTGTCCTGTATGGCTTCCTATTTTCGGTTTCTTTCTGGTTGATGTTCTTGGGTAATTGTGAACCAGCTTATAAAAGGGGCTTACAAATGATGAAAACCAAAAATAAGAAGTTACAAAGCACCAGATCAATTGCTTCGTAACTGCAGCTCAATGAATTGCTAAATGTCTTACCTGCATCAGCCTGAAATTTAAAGATGCATTAAATTTATAAATCTGTTTACTAATGACAGAACAATGACTTATAAAAAAGTTTTCTCATGATAGTAAGAATATTGCTGCATCTGTTTATTAAAATTTCTACTACTTACACAGTGTTTAATTATTTATGCTTTATTGCATAGATTATTGTTAGATTTAAAACTGATATAGAAAACGATGGTTTGAACTAACTTTCTGTTTATTGCAGATGGACATTTCTTGGTGGCAGTGAGCAGTGGTAGTGCGAGTTTACCAATTCAGTGTTACAGAGTATCAGTGAAACATGGAGATGAGAAGTGCATTATAATGTCCCAAGCTTTGCCCAGCTTCTTCCTGCAGTCAAGCCCCATCAAGGAGAATCTCTGTAAGAACTGTTATTAGGATATGTTTTGAGATTTCAATAAATTGCACTGTAATTTTGCTGCTTAGTCTCTAGTTCTAATGTTTTGCAAGGATGAAGAAAGAAGTATTTATCAATGTTGACAATCTATGATAGGTTTTAAATTTTACATAATTGAGGTCATTCTGCTGTATTTTAACTGGAAATGCCAGACTTAGCTATCTGCATTTCTTACAAAGTTTACTTTCTCTATTAATATAGTAAAAGGGATCAATTTTATTCCACCCAAAAATTTGTAATCAAGATTTCACTATATGCATAGAGAACAGCTGTGCCATATAAAAAACATTTTTAGAAAAAAGTGTATGTGTGTATGTTTTTTTAACAGCATAACTCAAAAATGGTTAAATATAAAAAAATAAGTTCAACTTCTTCCAAGGAAGTGACACAAAGATTTTCGAGAAAATTCCTCATTCTGAACTAACACATGGAATAGTTTTCAAAAATTTTTATTTTCTGAAAAATGGCTCTATTTTTTATTAAATTTTATTTTCATGACAATTGGAATCTCAGATTTTCTGGGAATAGGCTCTGAAGTCCTTTTTTTTTTTTTTCTTTTTCTTTCTTTCCTGAATGACTTTTGCATAGCTGTATAAGAAAGAAAAACTTACTACACAGAGAATTGTAGATCTGTTTGAAGCACAGAATTTATATTAAATATTTTTGTGTAGGTAACCATCTCCAAGATATTCATATATTCCTGTATTTAATTTGAATTTTGGATACTTATACTTTTCTCAAATGGAAAGTTTTTTTCTTTCTTTCTTTCAATTTTTAATTATTTTTTTATTCTCTTCCCTTAATCCCATGGTTGGCTTATTCCTTAATGTTGGCTATGCGATTTTGCCAGAGTAACTGGTAAACAACAACAGCTGATTACAAATGCCTCTATCGCATGCAAAGACGAATATAAAGTGTACCTAGTAAATGAATGCTGATGAATAAAGAAACTAATTTGTTATTATTGATGTTAATTTAAAGTAACTGTGATACTATAATGTATGTTACATACATTACAAATTAATGCAAAATAGCTTGTTACAATGAGAGAAAGTTATAACAAAGTGATTTTCTCCAGTTTAGAATTTTAATGACTCAATTCCATCCAAGTCTCATCGTCATGATTCTTGGAAGCATCATTGTTATTGTCATCAACATTGTTGTCATCATTGTCACCAAGACATATCATTAGTGGTTCACATTCATTGATGATTCCGTCTAATTCCTGTGCTTTAGTATTATTTTGTGCACATAATTCACTTTCTTCTTCCATGAAGCCGCATCCACCCTCACCACACCTTCCCACAAAAGTGTATCCACCTCTATAATTGTGAAAGTCTTTTTATGTTCCCTCACATACAAACAAACACAACAACACTATCAACAATTGCAACAAATATAAATAACAACGAATAATACCTAGCTTGCACTGAGCAGCTCAATGCACATGTTACGAGTTCACGCAGTTGGAAATAGCCAGGTATTGCAATGGTGCAGCATATAGATTTGTTTCCGTTGTCTGACAGATCAGAATGCTGCTTTGCAAGTGGTTCAGAAAGTCAAACGGGTAAAGCTTTTCATCTGTTTTTTGTGGGTATACCAATTTAGCTCCCAACTGTCAAGTGCAATGATTCAGCAGCAGGGGTATAGGGATCATGTGATCTAAATTTTATTTCTACAAGCCATTTCTTCATATTTGAGAACAAGAAAATATTGCAGGAGCCAGGTCAAGTGGGTACTGGGCAATTCATAATGCAGTTTGGCAGCACCAAACCTGCATAAATATAGTGTGTGCTTCTGCTGTGCAACACCACTTTGTTTTACCCCAAATGGGGTGGTGTCTCCATCTTCTTCTCAAATTGGACCAATAACTTATTGTAGTTTTGTCCAGGAATCAATTTTGCTTTTTCTAAGAAGTGAATGAGTATGAACCCTACGCATCCCAAAGAATATTGTTGCCATCACTTTTCTGGCTAATGGGACCATCAGATTCACCAGAAGCAACCCATTGTTTTGATTGTTGGTTAGTTTCCAGAGTATAAAGATGAATTCATGCCTCTTCAACTTGTCATGCAAAATATGAATTACCATACCTGTTGACACATCTATGACCTTTGCAACTTCTCAAACTTAGGTTCGATGATCAGCAAGTCATTGTGGACTTTTTCAATGATTTCCTCTGTAACTAGAGGTCTGAAGGCCTGGGCTTTTCTCATCAAAAGCGAATATTCAGCCATGTTTAAAATCATTAAATCAATATCTAACTGTTGTCACAGGTAGTGAAAGGTCCCCTTAAAGAGCATCCAATTTGCTTTATATCCCTGCAAATATTACCATCCAAAAATAAAAAGTGAATCACTGAACGACACTGCATTTGTTCCATTTTAGCGAAAACATATTAAACAACTAACTGAACAACTGAACTGCCTACCAAACCCAAAGTAAACTATGAATCAGTATCAAATTTGTTTTGGCAACATGTAACAAGTGACAGTACATGGTGATAACACCAACTTCCATAACTAATCTATTTTGAAATATGGGTACTTATTGAACCACCCTCTTAGTTCTAACAAAAGCATCAGTGTAGTTTGTGTGTATGCAAATCAAAACTGGCTACTGCTTCATTATACGGATAAGGCTTTTTCTGGAATTCTTTATCCTGAAAAGATTAATGTTAGGTAACTCTTAAGCTACATGGGACCTTGGGCTCATTTTACCAGGTCAAAAAAAAATTGGTAGAAATTAACAGGGAGTGATAAAGAACAACAAATGACTTTAATGTATGCTATTAATAAAGGAATTATGTTTTCTGCCACTAGAAGAATGGGAAATTGTGATGAATCTGCATATTGAAAATGTTTATGCAAATAAAGTAAGTTTGCCAAATGTAAAATACACATTCGTAGGCACATAGTACTTCTTTTTTCAATCTATTTTATTTTACATAATTTTTAAATTCTTGGTAATATCGCTATGGATCATTTGATAAGATACCTCAATAGTAAGTGGTGGACAGTAGCCTTTCAGAACTCATCCCTATACCACTTTTGCTTCATGACAAGCAGATGGAGATAGGTGCCATAGTCTAGATGCTTTCACAATCTATAGTCAATTGGCAAGTACAGCCTCTAGCCACTTCCATCGCCCATAGTTTGATGGCAAAGTTCAAGCCAGCCCTCAAAGCCAAAGAACTATACACTATTTATATATCTGGGATGTGTTTAATTCTTTCACTATTTTAATAACTACTTGTGGTGAAACTTTATACCATCTAAATTTAATATTGGAGGAAATTTGCAGCATATCTAGATATGATCTGAAGTTATTGGATCAACATATGTAGTTTTAGAAACGTTAATAAAATAGTTATTAAATTGATTACCTTCTACACATACATTTTGCTGATGAGTAGAGGTGCATGTAACTCCTTTTTATAATAGACCTGCTATGTAGCATTTGTTTTTGCAGATAAAATTAAATAACCATTAGCCATGATTTGACTTTTTCAATTTTTTCTTTATATTTCTAAAAATTTTAAATCTATCTCTGACTTCTAGCTAGTTGCTACGTCCAGATTTACCACAGAGAATTAATAACACTGTCCACATTTTAAGAAGTTCAGGGATGAACCTATTTATTTATTTATTTATTTATTTATTTATTTATGCTAAGCATTATACAGGTGAATATGATCGGTGTTCAGCCCTGGCTCTTTACCGGTCATACTCATATTTTACAATAGTTTATTAATTCTAGTTTATTACACCATTTTGTCTATTTACTGTCCATATCCATTTATTTTTCACTTTGCATAAGAATTGTCCAATCTTCTTACTATCTTTTTGAAACATTTCAACTACTACTACATTTCTATCTATTTTAAACCATTTCTTATTAATATACTTTTTTCTCCAAATTTCAGTTCCTTTACATTTAAATAAAATGTGTTCTATATCTTCATTTCCGCCACATATAGGACATTGATTTTGTGGAATACCTTTCCTTAGACCTTTTAATCTCCATACTCCTGCTTTCAGCCATGCAATACCTTCTCGCTCCTCTTTATTTGTCACATCAATGTACTTTTCCCTTCCCCATGAGACTTTCATTGGTATATAGAAAACTAAAGATCTCTTTTCAGTTATTTCACTAAATATTTTTTGTATTTCTATATCCTCAAATCTTTTCCTTGCCAACTTCCAGAAGTTATTCACATTATTTTCTCTTCTTCTCCACATTTCCCCTAACCCACTACTTTCCAGGTTATTTCGAAGACAGTCTACCCATCCCTTGTTCTTTAAACTTTTCTCTTGATATACTAAACACTGTTTTAACAAATTCCTTTCTTCCAATTTCAATATCCTATGCCAAAATTTCAATGCCCTTTCCATAATCTTTCCCTTACTTGCCACTCTACCCAGCTCTATTTGTGCTACCTGCCTAACAGTTGCATTTGGTAACCCCAGTATTTCTTTGCAAAATTTCCTATGCACCTCATCTATGCCTTCCCATCCTCCTTCTAATCCCCATACTTCTATCCCATATAGCATTTTTGCCTCAACCACCATATTGTACACTTTTTCTAACCATCTAATATTTATATTAGGTGCTTTGTATTTGCAACTTCTAATAGCTGATAAAGCTCCTTTTCCTTTTGCCAATGCAAATTTCTTTTGCTTTTCCCAATTGCCACCACTATCAATTTTAACTCCTAGATAAATACATTCTCTCACTACCCTGTACTCCTTTTCATTCTCATTCTTCCATTTTTCATATTTGCTCAATTTTCCCCCTTTTTTGAACACTACAATCTGCGTCTTGTCCTGGTTCACTTTTAAACTCCACTCTTTACAGTAATTATTTAATGTTTGCAAGGATTGTTTCAAGCCATTCACTGTAATTGCACCTATAACTAGATCATCTGCAAACAGTAATCCTGGAATCTGAATATTATTAATTACTGGCATCGAGTTATTATTTCTCCCAATTTCTGTTAATACATCATCTATATATAAATTGAATAGGACTGGACTTAACTTACATCCCTGTCTAAGGCCTTTCTCTTGTTGGATTTCTCTTGTTACAACCCCTTCCTCCACTCTTATACAAAAAGTATTTTCCTTATATAATGCTCTAAGGGTGTCCACCATTTGTTTACTCACTCCTTTAGTCAACAACTTATGCCACAGCAATTGAAGCTCTATCCTATCGTATGCTTTCTCTAAATCCACAAAAGCCATATATAACTTTCCTCTTTTGTCGGGATGAACCTATTTAGTATACTTTTGCCTTTTGAATGTGTTGATTCTATTTTGAAACTTTTTAATTTGTAAATAAAGTAGAAGGTAAATGATTAAAACAATATACTCCTGATATTGTACATATCTATCCAGTCTTTTTTCATTAATTTGTTTCTGAGAGGGGTAATCTTTCAGGTGACAAGGAACACTTTGTATAATATAGTGTTTCATTTCATATGCTATTATTTAGCTTATTTTCAGATAGCAGTGCTGCATTTTAAACAATTCTTATTTTCCATTAGAGAAAAAAATAGTTGTGCTATAAACTTACCTATATATTTCACAAGTATTTTTTCTCATTATTTTTGGATTCAATTTGTCAGATTTATGTTTTAGTACCTGGAAAGAACCAGCTGAAAAATTCAATACCACAGCTTGGCTTATGGTTCTCCCGTTCTCTGTATAGTTGCTCTAACCATTGAATTACTGTGGCAACATGCCGGTGTAACATTCAATCCTCAACTGATTTGTGTTTTTTTTATCTGGTCAACCAACCGGTACGTTCCCTTCAGAAAACACCTTAATGATGACTTACATTCATAAGTACTTAGTATCCGGGTAATATTAATATAGTTATTGCCAACTATCAAGCTATTCTATTATTCACAGTAGCTCAAAGGTTAGAGCAGGTTCTAATAATAAAAAAAATTACCTAGTGTAACATAAATATAGGAGGAGCATTATCAACACAATAACTGGAAAGAACTTTTTGTTTCAGATCGTCATGTGGCACAGCTGAAATTTGTTGTGCGTGAAGATGCAGACTCCTTGGTCGTTGCAGCAAATGGAGATAGTGGCTGTTTAGTGGAGATTTGGGAGCTTCGAGAGAAGCCCTTGCCAATACATAAACTGTTCCAAACAAAATCTCATTCATCACAACCAGAACCCTTCAAAACAGTTGTAAGTTTGCAATTAAACATAGTTAAGTGTCAGTAAAATATAAACATTTAAAAAAAATGAACATTATTGCTCAATTATTTCTGGCAAACAGAATATTCTAAACCAAAGAACTTCAGTACTAAGCAGTTCTATTTGCAATCAATGGTTTTATGCAGGAAAATAGGATGTGTACAAGGGTCATTCTGGAAGTTTTGAGAGTCAGCAACAAGGAATTCTAGTAGACCAATTCAGTTCTTCCTAGCTTTAGATTGTAGTTATACTAACATGTGCAAGACTGGGCAACCCCAACATTATGCATGTCAGCACTGCTGTGTATTTATCTGCAAGTGTTGCTAAGCCAGACCAGCGAGACCATTTCTGAATTATGATTTTCTATGACTTTAAAACTGGCTTAGGGGAGGGAGAATGCCTTGAAACACTGCATCATGCACTTGAGAATCATTGCTCTTTACAATCCCCAATTATTGATGATTTTAAGAGTTAAGACAAGGAAACGATTCCCATAAAGATGATGACTGTGCAGAATGGCCAGCTTCCACAACAAGAAATGTTGCACATGTTGCAGAAAATGATCATTGCACATATTATCAGATTCAAGAAGTGCTGAAAATTAGATTGGTAGCATTGAGGACAACCTCAAAGAAAATCTACACATCAGGAAGATCTGCACCTCATAAACGAGCAGAAACAGGTATGTGTGGAATGGTGCCAGGAAATGATAGAAAAATTTGATGGGGGGAGATACAAAAACATATTAAAGATTGTTACTGGGGATTAAAGCTGGATATACCAGTATACATTAACCAAGTGACATACTTTGGTGTGGGTCTTCCCAGGAGATAATCCCCCAAGAAAAATGAGGTGAGCAAGAAGGGTTGGCAAGAAAATTATCTGCTCTTTTTTCCTAGCTAGTGGCCATATTGTGTCAATTCTGCTTGAGGGACGAAAGACTGCCAGATGATACACCACAAAATGTCTACTGCAAGTCTTCTATGGACCAAGAATAAAGCATCCTAAGACTGGTCTGTATGAATTTGTTGCACCATGACTGTGTCTCTGCCCGCAATGCACAAGAAACAAATTAATTTCTTGAGGAGTCAAATACTTGTCCCATCCTCCCTACAGTCTAGATCTGCCACATATAACTTTTTCCCCAAAATAAGAGAAAACGTTTTACATTAACGATTTGAATCACCTGATTTGCTTATGAAGAATGATATGCTTTCTCTCCAAAGAAGAGTGGTATTAGGCATTTGAAAACGACTAAAAGCCCTTAGGAAACTAGTAGAACTCAACGTTTGGGAAAAATTGTACATCTATTAAAATTAAACACAACCTTAAATTAAATTTGAAAAACTACAGCTGAAGATAAAAGCAATGGCTTTTGAAACAGGTCCTGTTTAAAAAAACAGTAAGTGAAGCAATAAGTGTTTACACCTCAACTTATAAATTTAATTCATAGGTGCTTTTGTAACACTACATCACTTACTTTTTATTTCGGAAAACATGTTTTCCAAAATAAAAAGTAAGTGATGTGGTGTTACAAAATTGACTCAACTAATTTTCAATTGTTAAAACACATCACTGTCACAAAGTCCACCATATATCAGTAATCATTGTTGCTTCATTGGCTCTAAGCTTCTACAATATTACTTTATAAACACAATTTATTAATTAAAATTTAGTTGAGTCGATTTTGTAACACTACATCACTTACTTTTTTATTTCGGAAAACATGTTTCAGAAGCCATGTGCTTCCATTGTCAATTCCTTTTGTCGACTCCTGTCTCAAAGTCCACCATATATCAGGACAATTTATTAAACTTCAAAATCCAGGGTGAAAATGATCTCATTGTACAGTATGTCAAGATAAAAAGCATCCATCGGTCATAGGAGGAAACATGGCAGTGAACCCAGTTGAAAATGGAGATTGTATCTGAAACGTGTCCCAGTAAGTTTTGGTGTTGTTGAAAGAAGCTAGAGTAATAATCATCCCAGTTTGTGCATATAATGTCAAAAAACTTCACAGTGCTTCCCACGTAACGCTTATAAATTTTAAAAATTGTGTGTAAGGATGAGATATATACAATGCAATGGAGAATACATTCTTTGAAAAGATACGGTGATCAGATCTAAGTTTTTAAAATGTTGTTACCTTAATTTTCAAAACTTTCAGAGTGACCCTTGTATCATAATTAAACACTTTTTAGGGATTATTGACAACTAATGTGTCTGAATCTGAATTTAAGAAGCAAAATTCTACAGGTGCAGGTAACAGGAGCTTTATAAAATAAATATTATGCATATTAGTATCAATTTCTTTCAGAATATTGCTAATTTATCAATTGTTGGCTAATCATTTTTATTTTCTCTATACTTACTACACAGTAGCAAGTAGAGAAGGTACTATATTCACTCAAAAACTTAGATGTCGAGATTTCACCAGAATGTGCATTTTTAGGTCCCCTGAATAAATAAAAAAAAAATCATTTTTAGAAAAGTGTTTCTATATGGGTGTAGGTATGTTATGTGTGTGGGTATGGATGTGTGTGTGTGTATATGTGGTGCTTGCATAGCTTAAGATTAAAAGATCAATGGATACCAAACTTGGTATATATTTTCTCAAAAATGACTCTAACAACTTTTATTACAATACCATATATTAAAGAAACTTAAATCAAAAATAAAATGTTTGTCTTGAATTTTGCTGAAACTGCCTCCGAAGAACTCTTTATCTGAATGAATTTTGCATAACTGGTAAACCGTAAGGGATAGACAAAACTGCAGATCTACTTATAACATACAATTTATGTAATATACATTTATTTCTTTTTATTTATTTATTTATTTTTGTTGTGGAGTCAGCCATTTCCAAGATGCTCGTTGTTGGTTTCAATTTTTAAACTACCTAAACTTTTCTCAAATAGAAAGCCCTCTTTCATTTCATCTCTCGTTTGTATTACTCCTGGCCATGCAGAGCAAGCCAAACTAAAAATTAGAGACCAGCTTCTAAAAGATTTGATTCCTTTTAGCCTACTGTATTCCATTTTCCCCTTCTGCTTAGAAGGAAGCAAGTAATAAGACAATTCCTGCTAATGTTTTATCTTGATTAAAATGAAGTAGATAAACTAATAATTTTTTGTAAGAATAGTTTGTTTGCAGAACAGTTAGAGAAAGTTATGTGAATTTAACATACTTGATTTTGAATATTTGTAGTGGAACATTAATTCATATTCATCTTGAAATTAAGCTTCATTGTCTGCACATTAAATGTTATCATTATTAAAACAAGTAATAAACATAAAACAATAAAGTGTTTTACAACTGCAACATCAGGCGATTATTATGTAAACAGTATAATTCCTGGAAGTTTTTCTTTGCATATATGTATACCTAGTTACATACACTGTTATATTCCATACAGCTGTGGCAGCATCAATCACATTTCATGTCATCATCTCCAGTGGTGTGCATCACAACATCGAAGCTCTCAATAACAACTACTATGCCCCCTCCGTGTTATGTAATGGTAGCACTGACAGATGGATCCATCCATTGTTTGTACAGGGATTCTCTCAAACAAGTAAGTGAGAAGACAAATGTGTAATGCTCAGGGCAGCAATACTGCCTACTTCTCTGTAGCCAATTTTATGTGCTCTACTGCCATCTTGTGTCACTACTGTGTGTGCACCTTTTCTTGGGTGCCAGTTTGGTGGGATGACGAGGGTCAGGGGGAAGAAAAGAGAGCTTGTCTGTATCGCTTTCTGCAGTGTTTGTCAACCAAGAAAGTTTCTTTCTTTAAGGCCCTCAGCCATTCTGGTGAATACAATGTTAAATTTACTGCAAACTAGCTGAATTATTAAACAAAATACAGTACATGTGCATATGTATGAACTTCTGGATCTACAGAGGAGTGAAACTTGGAGTGTGCTCTGCTTCCAAAATTGTGCAAAACTGAAGACTGGCAGGTCGAGCGCTCAAGAAAAGGTGCATTCATATTATGCTCTACTTTATATGTGTACATATCATCCATTAAACTCATTGTTTTACAAGTAAAGACCAATGAAAAATACAAGCAGAGCGATTGCTAGGTAAATGAATATTTAATATAACCACACTTCCAGGTGTTTAGAATTATTGGTAAATTGGTATTATTGCATCAAACATTGCTGCAAAACTAGATCCCAGATTTTATGTAATTATATATTCTGTTCCTGTGTATGTAGTAATAAAAAAGCTAAAATATTAATAAATTACACTGAAGGGACCTTTATTCTAAAGTTTTAAATGACATATTAGTTTCTCTAGTCCGCATGTACAATGTACATAGTGAATAGAGAAGGTATTGTATTCCATCCAAAAATTTAATGTCAAGATTTCACCAGAAATATATGTTTTTGGGGTCCCCAGAGTCCAAAAAAAGAATTTGTAGAAAAACATCTGTGTGTGCGTGTGTGTGGACAGCATATCTCAAAAACGAAAAGACTGTTAAGTACCAAACTTGGTATTTAGGTATGCAACACAAAGATTGTCAAAAAACATTCCCTCACCACAAACTACCCTTTACATGGAACAATTTTAAAAAATTTTGATTTTCTCAAAAATGGCTCTAATGATTTTGATAAAATCTTGTGTATTAAATATATTTACATTCCAAATAAAACGTTTATTTTGAATTTTCTGGGAATAACCTCTGAAGACCTCTTTATTCTGGATGAAGTTTGCCGAATTTTGCTTAACTGCTAAACCGTAAGAGATAAACAAAAACTTACTACATACAAAATGTATATCTTGTCAAAACACATAATTTATGTCCTTTAAATTTTTGTTGTGAAGGTAAGCATTTCCGAGATATTCCTTGTAATTGGTTTCAGTTGTAAAATGCTTATACTTTTCTCAGACAGGAGGTGTCCGTTTTTCTTTTGTTCTACTCTTGGCCAAGCAAAGAAGCAATTTGCAGTGACAGTTGCATAACAAAAGCTTTTAAAACATTTGACTATTGCTTTAGCCTGGTGTATTCCGTTAGTTCTCTTCTATTTATAAGGAACTAAGTGATAAGTACATTCTGCTAATGTTTACCTCAATTAGCATTGTGTAGAAAGAAGAGTAATCTCTTGTAAGAAGTTTGTAGTGCAGCTAGAGAAAGTCATGTGAGTGTAACACATCAGATTTCTTTTTACATATTTTGAGAGAAAATGCATACTAAATTATTTTACATATTTTAACATTGTTGCAGAGTTATTATACATTTTGTCAATCTCATACGTTTTCCTTGCAAAGCAAGAGTAAGTTTATTATTGTGCTTCTCATATATTGTCACCAGTGCCATACTTTTCCATTACATTCAAAGCTAAATTGCACAACTTGGATTCAGGCAACGATGACTTGCTTTAAACATTTACCTTTCTTATTCTAAATGCTTCAAAATTATTCAACAGTCAATTGCATTTTAATTAACCATGGCAGTGGTTATGTCTGCATATCATCAAAGCTGAAAACGTGAATTTCTATTGGCATTGTTTTAATCATTGATGGTAAAATAGTCTTCTGCCAAACTTGTGATAAACATACAGAGTGTACAATGAAATCACAAATTGAACAACATTTACGAACATGCTGAGAAATAAACAAAGGAACAGGACTACTTACATACTTCCAGGAATAGCCTGCATCATCTAATTGTGAACTTTACAAAGAACTGTGCATGGCATTGGTTGCAGGGAACATACCAATGCAGAAGTGAACTGATTAAGAATTAACACAGAAATTTGACTAGCCTACCTGTGGACTTCTATTTTGTAGCAAAAATTGTTGTGAACCTTTTTCAATAAGTAGTTTAACATCCGGTTTTATATCATGTCTATCCTCCCAAAAGTGATAAGCCACTGTAGATTTGTCGCATTCCTTATTTTTACTTTCTCTACATGTACTATGCGCATAGTATGTACAGAAGATATTGTATTTCACCTAAAAATTTGATGCCAAGATTTCACCGTGGATAAAAAAGCATTTTTAGAAGAATGTGTGTATGTGTGTTCCCCCTCCCAAAAGATGTGAGACAATGATTTTCAGAAAAATCCCCCCCCCACCCCAAACTATCCTTTATGTGGAACATTTTTTTAAAATGTTTTTCTCAAAAATGACTCTAACGATTTTGATTAAATTACTATGTATTAAAGACATTTACATGGCAAATAAAATATATATCTTGAATTTTCGGGGAATAGCTTCTGAAAACCACTTTGATCTGGTTGAATTTTCCATAACTGGTAAATCGTAGGAGATACACATAAACTTGCTGTACAAAAATGTAGATCTTGATCAAAAGAATCAAAATACTGGAAGTGGTACACAGTGAAGCATAATTACACATTGGATAAAATGAGTCAAATTTACACTTGAATTGCTTCACTAAGTAATAAATTACCTGGACATTTTTCAAAGGCGTATGTTGCCTACATCAGTTGAAATCTGTTGATGATGTAGGCAACATACTCCTTCAAAACATGTCCAGGTAATTTATTACTTAGTGAAACAATTCAAGTGTAAATTCGACTCATTTTATCCAAAATGTAGATCTTGTTAAAACACACTGTGTCATACACATCCTTTTTGTGGAGTTAACCATTTCCAAAATATTGTACTTAGTTTGATGTATAAACTACTTAAATTTTTCTTAAACAGGAAGTCATCTTTCATTTTATTTCTCTTGTTTTTCTCCTGGCCATGCAAAGAAAACTGAATTTCAATTGATTCACATAATAAGCAACTTTTAAAAG